>CM034080.1:30588864-31188864 GCA_019845555.1 Aristolochia fimbriata
TTTGAACTGCACTCGACTCGATCGCCGGACGCTGAAGTTTTGATTGCAATTCTGATACACGTTTTGCAACTTGCCAAGGGCGATGGTGCAGGACATGTGGGTGGTCGAACTGACAATAGAGTCAGTGTACTTTCGATCCATTTCTTTTTTTCTTGCGACTGCTCTTCTTTGTCGGTCGCAATCTTTTTATCTGCGACTACTTCTTTTTGTCTCTCACAAAATGTTTTCTGTGACTGCTCTTTTTTGTTGCCTTTTGATTTTTTTTTTGTTTGGAGATGAGTTACATACCTAGCTCAGTTGGCTACGTCTCACTCGGTCACCGGGAGTAAAAACTTCATTTTGGTCGCGTCCGGCTCTGTCGTCGGACGCGAATGTCTTTGTTTTCGTTGCGTTCGGCTTGGTCGCCGGGCACGATGCTTTTGAAATGTGCTTGGCTTGGTTGTTGGGCACAGTGACTTTGTTTTGGTCGCGCTCGGCTTGGTCGCCAGGCGCGATGTTTTTGAACTGCGTTCGGCATGGTCGTCGGGTGCAATGCTTCAGTTTTGATTGCGTCTGGCTCAGTCGTTGTGCGCTGGAGTTTATTGTGCAGCATCCAGCTCGGTCACCGGGTGCTAAATTCTTTGATTTGGTTGTGTCTGGCTTGGTCGTCGAGCACTAAAATTTGTTTTGGTCGTGTCCAGCTTGGTCGTCGGGGCAAAGCTTTTGATTTTGATCGCGTCTGGCTTGGTCGTCGGGCGCGAAGCTTTTGATTTTGATCGCGTCTGGCTTGGTCGTCGGGCACGAAGCTCTTTTCTGCGCTCGGTTCAGTCGCCGGGGCACAGTGTCTTTGTTTGGATTGCGTCTGGCTTGGCAGCCGGGCGCGAAGCTCTTTTCTGCGCTCGGCTTGGTTGTCGGGCACAGTGCTTTTAAAGTATGCTCGGTTCAGTCGCCAGGCGCAGTGATTTGGTGCAGCGCTCGGCTCTGTCGCCGAGTGCTGTAAATTTTCTTTGGTCGCGTTCGGCTCGATCGTCCAACGCGAATGTTTTGTCTGCGCTCGGCTTGGTCACCGGGCGCAATGCTTTGGTTCAGCGATCGGCTCGGTCGCCAAGTACTGTAAATTTTCTTTGGTCACGTCTGGCTCGGTCGCCTGGCGCTAGAATTTGTTTTGAATGCATCCGGCTAGGTCGTCGGGCGCTGAAGTTCTTGAACTGAGCTCCGCTCGGCCGCCGGGCACAGTGTTTTTGTGCAACGCTCGGCTCTGAGTGTTGTGACTTTTTCTGTGGTTGCGTCTGGCTCGGTTGCTGGACGCAAAGCTTTTGAACTGCGCTCAGCTCGGTCGCCGAGTGCTATAATTTTTGCCTTTGGTCGCGTCTAGCTTGGTCGCCGGGCGCTGAATTTTTTTTTTTCTTTGGTCGAGCTTGCTGGTCTTTTCTTCGAGAGAATTGTTCTGCGAAGAATTGGCACATTGTCTTTGGGTAATGGCGCGGCAGAATTGTGCGTGGGAGCTGCTCTTTTGAGTTCGGTTTGCTGGCCGAACCGTCAAAGAAAGCCAGTGTACTTCGTCAATGATTGCTCTCTCTTTTTTTTAAATTTCTCCATTCATTTTTTTATCGGCGACTAATCTTTTTTGTCGCTTGCCCTCTCTTTTTTTTTTCTTACTTGTGCTTCTCTCCCAGTTTATGTGTGACCTCAATTTCTCCTATCTCTGGTCGCCGGAGACGCATATTTTTTTTTTTGAATTGAGAAAGCAGTGAGTTGCATACCTGATTGCGCATGTTTGCTCTATCGCAGATGTCTACTACACCGGGTTGAGCGCGAAGCTGCTAAGGGCGAATAGAAAGCTCCTCACAAACGTCTGGTGCTTGTATCGGCTCAACTCGACTCCATAAATGTCGCGCTTGCGGTTGTCCGGAGGGGAATTGACGCCAGTGAGGAGGAGACCTCTACTCTCCAGGATCAGCTTGCTTCTTTTCGTTCGAGCGCAACTCTCAGCAAGGCCGAGACGCGGGAACTGTTAGAGGTTCGTTCCGAAGTAGTTCGGCTGCAGCGATGGGTGGCCGACTTTGAACTGCCATTGCTTTGATGTAGCTTTCTTGTATTTTTTTTTTTTTTAACTTGTAGCATCTCTTATCTTTTTTTTGTTGCGAGGCTTGCATTATACTCATTTTATTGCAATGAGAAATACTATCTCCTTTATTCGATTTCTTTCTTTCTCTCCTTTTTTTTTTTTCGATGCCCCCTCATGAATAAAAGCGTTTGAGGAATTTACCATTCGTTATCGGTAGCTCCGAGTCGTTTGACGTTACTAGCTTGTAGGCACCATTGATGTAGGCTTCCTGTACCGCATACGGTCCTTCCCATTTCGGTGCGTATTTGCCCTCGATTTTGCTCGTAAAGAGCATTGGCCGTCTCACTGCCAGCACCAGGTCGCCTTTCTGGAATGACCTGAGCCACACTTTTTTGTTGAAGACTCGGGTCAATCGAGATTGATAGAACTCGAGTCATTGTTGTGCCTCGAGTCGTTGCTCGTCGAGTGACTCTAGCTCTGCGAGTCGCAACTGAGCGCACTCCTCCGTCGTGAGTCCTTCTCATATGGCAATGCGAAGAGAGGGGAGTTGTGCCTCGAGTGGAAGCACTGCTTTTGTGCCATAGACCAGCGAATATGGAGTCAACTGGGTTGGCGTTCAAAACGACGTTCTGTACGCCCATAAGGCTTCGCCGAGATTTTCATCCCAGCTTCTTTTGTGACTGTCGATTGTTTTCTTTAGGATCTTGCAGAGCGTTTTGTTGAATGCTTCTGCAAGTCCATTGGTTGTCTGGTTGTAGGCTGACGATGTCCGCTGTTGTATGCAAAATTTTTCGCAGAAGCGATCCATGACCTTATTCCTGAACGGCGTACCGTTGTCTATCACTATGTATCGAGGGACTCCATATCGGTAGATAATCTGAGTTCGAATGAAGTCGGCGACGGTGGTAGCTTTGACTTCTCGGTAGGCAGCGGCTTCAGCCCATTTAGAGAAGTAGTCCGTGGCAGCTAGAATGTATTGCCAGTCATAGTCAAATTTAGGAGTAATTGGACCGATGATGTCCATCCCCCAAGCTTCAAATGCCATGACGCGACCGTCGGGTGAAGCGGCTTTGGTGGCTGGTGTATGTAATCGGCATGGAGTTGGCACGGTCTGCAAGTTTGAGCCATTTCGGTGGCATCTCTGAGCATCGACGGCAAGTAGTAGCCCAACCGTTTGACTTGTAGGTGGAGCTTCGGGCCGGCCAGGTGTCCACCATGTGTTTCTTTTAGGACTTGTAGTCCCTCTTCTTTAGATAGGCATCGGAGAAGCAGACCATCGTACGACCTCCGGTAAAGTACGTCGTTGAAGAAAACGTACCTTGGAGTTGTTCGGCGAATATGGACTCACTCTCGCAGGTCGGCCAGGAGTGTGTCGTATCAAAGAAAGTTCGAGATAGGCTCTCGCCAATCTCCGACTTCGTCTTCTCTGGCCGAAATGGGGAATGACTCCTCTATCTCGTTTGTCTTTTCTTCGTCCGTTTCTTCTTCAGTTGGCGGAGGGACTACCCTTCTTTCGCAAATGGGAACTTGGTTCGGCCGTTCGTCGAATTGCGCTAGACTGGCCGCAATTCTAGCCAATGCGTCGACTGGCCCATTTTCGGATCGAGGGACATAATGGAGTGACGCTTCCGGAATTTGGGCCAGAAGGTCACAGCCATATCTCCAAAATGGCACGAGCTCGAGTTTCTTTACTTCGAACTCCCCTATAAGTTGTTTAATAATCAGTGCCGAGTCGTCGTAGATATTTAACTGCAGCAGCTTCATCTCGACTGCCATGTCGAGTCTGAGCAGGATGGCTTGATACACCGCCTCGTTGTTCGAGCAGTTTTGAGTGAGAACGAACAAATACGGGAGCAGGTCCTTTCTCGGAGACACGAATAGAACTCCCGTGTCGTCTCTATTTCTTCGTGCAGCACCGTCGAAGAACATCTCCCAAGGTGGAAGCACCTCGACCAAGAAAATTTTTTCGTCTGGGAATTCTTCTGTTAATTCTCATTCGGTTGGCACTGGATGGTCAGCCAAGAAATTCGCCAAGGCTTGGCCTTTGATCGCACGCTGCGGCACGAAGTTTATCTCGAATTCGGAGAGAAGCAACGCCCACTTAGCCAATCGGCCAGAAATTATCGGTTGCGACATGATGTATTTGAGCGGGTCGGCACGAGAAATGAAGTTTGTCGAATGAGACAAGAGGTAGTGCAGGAGCTTTTGAATCACAAAGACGAGTGTCAGGCAAGTCTTCTCAATCGGCGTGTAATTGATTTCGGCACCCACCAGTGTTTGACTCAGATAGTAAAGAGAATGTTCTTTATTGTTCTCGTCGCATTGAGCCAGCAGAGCTCCTATTGATGTCTCTTGCACTACAATGTAGAGCAGCAGGGGTCTGTCGACAATCGGAGCGACGAGCACTGGCAGCTTGGTGAGATATGCCTTTATGTTGTTAAAGGCATTCCAGCAAGACTCGTCCACTCGAACGGCGTGCCTTTCTTCATGAATCAACTAAACGGCTGGCATCTTCCTGCTAAATTTGAGATGAAGCGCCGAATATACGCTAAGTGGCCTTGAAAGCTCTTTAGTTCGGAGATGTTTCTGGGCTCTGACATCTTTTGGATTGCGTCGATTTTCAATTGGTCGATCTCAATTCCTCGGTGGTGCACAATGAATCCCAGAAATTTGCCCAAAGTGACACCGAATGCGCATTTCAGCGAATTCATTTTGAGCTGAAATCGTCGAAGTCCTTCGAACACTAATCTAAGGTCGAGAAGGTGATCTGGCCGCTTTTTCATCTTTACCACCAGGTCGTCGACATAGCATTCATCGTGCTTATGCAAAAAGTCGTCGAAAATGTTTTGCATTGCCTTCTGGTACGTCGCGCCGGCATTCTTGACTCCGAATGGCATCACCTTGTAGCAGAAAATGCCTTTGGGAGTTTGAAAAGCAGTGAGCTCTTCATTGTTCGAATCCATACGAATTTGGTTGTAGTCGGACGACCCGTCCATGAAAGAGAGAGCTTCATGACCCGTTGTCGCATCCACCATGAGTTCGGTTATCGGCAGAGGGAAGCCGTCCTTCGGGCATGCTTTGTTCAGGTCGCAAAAGTCGACGCAGACCCAGATCTGGCCGTTCTTCTTCACCTCTCTTATGAAATTTGCAGTGATCAATTTGTCGACTTCTTTCTCGATTTCTGGAACGAGTTTTGGCCGGAACCGTCGTTGCGACTATTTGACTGGCCGAATTGATGGATGAACCGCCAACTTGTGGGTCGAGGTCAGGCATTTTCGTGTAATTCCAGGCGAATATGTCGCGGTATTCGCGAAGTAACGACACATATTCGACCTCCTCTTCTGCCGATATTGAGGCGCTAAGGAATGTTGGCCTTGGCTCCACTTTTGTTCCCAGGTCGACTTTCTTCAATTCGTCGACTATCGACTGGGCGCCTTCTTCGAACGTAGCCGAGGCCTCTTTCAAGACGAACTTGTCGTCTTCTTGGTTGTCGTCAGCGACGGACATGTGGTTCACCGTGACCGAATCGTACGCGCCAACTCGTGCAATGGCTGCTTTCAAGGTGTATATGATCATTGGATTCGGAGCATCTTTCTTCTTCGCCAAAGTTTGGCCGACTGAAACTTGGTGGACGTCAGCCAATGTTTTTCTGGTGATTTTGATCGGCTTCTGAGCTCCATAGATGCGAATTGGCTTATCCTTCTGGTAGTCGAGGCCTAGGCGACCTTGAGTAATTCGGCGACCCTCTTTTCTTGTTCTGGAGTGAGGACCTGCAGAGCGACGGGCGGCTTCTCGTGGAGCAGGTCTTTTGTAAAATTGCCCCCGACTCTGGCCATTAGTCGGTATGTATTCGGATCGAAGCCTTCGTCCGAGCGAGTAGACGAAAACTGCTCGTGGCTCGGGAATTGTTTCACAATACTCCTGTCTTCGAGTTTCGGCAGTGGGAGAGTGACTCTTTCTGCAAAGGGGGTCGGCTAGATTTTATGGCAAACGACCAAGGGAGCTTCTCCCTTCTTTCTTTGCGACTGCGGGATGTACCGTAGGATAGGTATGTTACGCTGCGTCGGCGCTGGAGTTTTTGTGGCCGGTTTGTGGCTGTGTGTTAGCTGGTTATTATGCGTCGGCTATTTGGGAGACACAACTTGCGTCGGCACCAACATCGTTGTGGCCGGTTTATGGTTGTGTGCCAGCTGTTTGTTGTGCACCAGTTGTTTAGGAGACACGGCTTGCGTCGGAGTCTGTTTCGGAGGAGGAGCATTTTTGGCAGACGCCTGGTTTGGCTAGGAGGACAATTTGACTGTCGATCTGGTCCTCAGATAGAATTTGGCATCTGCGAATGATGCTTCTGCCTCAGTGAATGGACTTTCATCGGCGTGCACCGTCTTTTGCTCGTCGTCCTTCAGTACTTGAAGCACTGGTGAAGTGTCGATGGCACAACCCCGATCGTGTGAAGCCTCGGTCGACCCAAGAGCAAATTGTAAGATGTTCTTGAATCGATGACTTGGAATGGAGTTTCGGCCACCATGTCGCCGATGTGCATTTTGAGGCAAATCATACCAAGTGTCCTCTGGCCTTCCTGATTGAAGCCTTGGATGAGGAGAGAGCTCGGAGAGAGGTCGCCGGCGGAGAGGCCGACATTCTTCATTGTTCGAATCGGCAGAATGTTGTCTGCGGATCCGCAATTGATGAGAATGTGGTTGATTTTGTGGTCTTTGATGTTGCCAGAGACGAACAGCGGTCGGTTATGGTTCTTCGTCCCTCGCTGTGCATCCTCTTCCCGAAAGGTAATGCACAGTGGACATGAGACGGCGAGCACTTCCTCCGATTTCGGCGACTGCTGAGAGAAGGGCGCATCTTCTTTCTCCTTTCGGTAGGGTGGCGTTAGCCCAACTTTCGGCAAGTCGTGCTTCCTCATAAGCAGCATCTCAACTTCAGCCTGGAGTTCCTCTAGTTTGTCGAGGACTCAAATAAGGGACTATCTTGACCGAATGGCCAGGTTGAGGTCGTCGTCATTCTCGTTAAGCGGCGAGATCTGTTTGAGTGACGTTTCGAGGTCGTCGCATTCGACAACTGGCCGTTTGCCTTTGTCTTTCAGTGCAGTCTGCTCGAGAGGAGCCGTCGAGCAAGTCGCCACCATTGCTGGTGACGTGAAGAACTCTTTTGGGAAGAACTCCGCCAGTGTGATGGGTCTTCTTTTCTTTTTATTTGCTCCTTGAACGCAGGTCCTAGGAGCTTTGTTTTGGTGCTTCGCGGCTCTTTTGTTTGGTCGCTTCGCTTTTGTTTTGGTATTCGTCGGTGGCTCAATTTCTCGAACAGGCTTCTTTCGCCGTGTAACCAGAATCCACCCCTCTGCGTCGACTGCAGCAGCTTCGCGGGGTGCCAATTTTGGTACAACCTTAATCGGTGGTTGTCTGTTGTTGTGCGGTCAATTGGAGGGACCGGATTTTAGACGGTATTCCTTCCTTGCGACGTGCTGTTTGTTTGGCCGAGCTCGCCGGTTTGGCTCGGATTGAATGGAGATGACATGTGAGGACGCCGTGTTTTCGGCTCCTTCGATCTCGATGTGGCCTTGAGCCGCGAGCTCCATAATCCTGTCTTTCAAGACGAAACACTTCTTGGTCGGATGTCCGACCAAGCGGTGGTACTTGCATAAATTTTGTTCCTTGATTCTAGACAAGTCGTCGGGTCTTTTGACTTCTGGCAACTTGAGTAAATGGTTGTCGAACAGCTGCTCGAGCATAACAGGAACATCCGCGTCGGCGAACGGATATGTTTTGGCCTGCCTTTCCTCCAGTGAAGGCCTCCAGTATGTGCCTGCAGTTGTCTGGCGTGAAGCATAGCTTGTTTTGACCTTGCTCCCGACCTTGATTGGTTCGAGAGCATTCGTCGCGAAGGATGCTTTTGCTTTCTCCTTTGCGTCTTTAGGTGTGGTTGCGGCTCCCTTCCCTTTCTTGCGAGGGTCAGCAGACGACGAAGCTTCTTCTCCTCGCTCCTCCATGAGGTTCTCCATATTGTGGGCCTTGCTCACGAGTTCTTGAAAGTCTGTCGGCCTCTGACTTTGAATGTAGCGTAGGAGCTCCCATTGCATCCCTCGATCACACATTTCGATTTCTACTTCGAGAGATAGATTAGAGCTCTCTTTGCAATTGAGGCTCAGGTTCCTCCACCGGTTAATATAGTCGACAACCTTCTCGCCCTTCTTCTGTTTCAGATTGGCGATCTCGACGAGAGTGACGGTGCGCCGAGTGCTATAAAATCGACTGAGGAACTCTCGCTCCAGTTGCTCCCAGTTAACAATTGACTCCTGGGGCAGCTCGATGTACCAGTCGAAGGCATTTCCCTTCAACGACCGGCCAAACTGATTGACCAGCAAGTCGCCGTCTATGCCCGCATTGTTGCATGTCTCAATGAAATGGGCGACGTGCTGTTTGGGGTGCCCGTCGCCATTGAACTGCTGGAATTTTGGAGGATGGTAGCCGAGCGGCATTGGGATGTTCTGGATCCTCTGCTTGTAGGGCCTCCAGTAAGCGATAGATTTGCTGTCACCCGAGTTGTTCCGTACAGCGCGGTTGATGAGCTCGGTGACTGCGTCCAATGTGAGGGCAGTCAACTCTGTTTCGGCTCGACCTCTACGAATGGCTATCGGTGCGATGGGCGACAGCTAATCGTCAGAGGCAGAATCTTCTGGCAATGGTTCCGCCCAACCACTGGTTGCCACCCGATTTCGATCGACCTCTTGAGAGACGCCGCCAGTGCTGTTCGTGGCCGCGCCCATTTCGAGCCGCTCCAAGATCCTCGCGATCTGGAGGTCGCGAGCTGCGACTTACGCGTCTTTGATGTGCAGTTGTTTGCTCTGTTCGTTAAGCGTAGCTTGCATTTCGGCAAGCTGCTCTTCGATTGTTTTGGCCGATGTCGTCATTGCGGCCATTCTGACGATCGACGTCGGCGGAGTTGTTCTTGAGACGGTCGTCGACGTTTTTGGGTGTGGAGAGGTTACGGTGGGCGACCGGTCAGGAGAGCCGGCCGCTGGTTGAGCGCGGCAGGTGGTTTTGGCAGGTGATTGGCTTGCGGTGGCAGCCACTGGTGAGATTCGGCACAATGGAATGGATGAACGCGCAGCCGGAGACGTCGCCGGTGTCTGTCGACGAGGAGAGCTAATGGGTGGTGAGTCGGCTGCTGCAGTGAGCGCGGCTAAGAGATCGTGAGAGATGGTCACGATCGGAGATTTATCTTCGGGAGTCGCTCTCTGTACGGTGGAATCCGGTGACGAATACATTCTTGTCGCGGCGAAGGAAGTCATGCCCCCACGTTGCTCATATTGTTGCACCATGGCAGGAACAATGAAGCTCCTTCGGGATGGTGGCGACCGAGCCGAGCTGTCAGCTGGGCTGTGAGGAGGAGGAGAGGCAGCGACGGCCAAGTATGTCGGCTTGGCCATTGCTGGAATCGGCCTGGCTGAGGCTGCGGCTGGCTTGGTGGAGGCCACGATAGCTTGTGGTAAGAAGACAGCGCTCGGGCGACTCGCGTCACGCATGAAGGGAGCTTGTCCGGTGGACAAGCTCTTGGCCACGGCCCTGGTCATTGGGCGAGTGGCAGGTGCTGGAGAAGTCGGAGCGGGGAGGTTAGCTGGAGAGACGGCTGCTGGTCCGCGAACTCCTGCGGTCGAGCTTGACACGGATGGGCTGAGGTCGAACTGGCAGTGTTCTTGCCTTTGTTGTTGTTGTTGTTGTTGTTGCCATAGTTGGCGTTATTGGCCATGGTTGAGAGATTTTTTTTTTGTTGAATGGAGAGGGAGATGAGAGGTAGGAAATGTCCCACTGGGCGTGCCAAATCTGTTTCCCCAAAAATTTGCCAGTTCGCGAAGAGGTGCGACCGAGAGAATAACTCAATTTGCGATAGAGAATTTGTGTTACAATTTTGTATTTGAATAACAAGGAATGCGAGTACAATCTCATATTCTTCCTCTGATTCGATATCCGTGTGAATTGATGAAGTTTCGGCTTCTGACGAGTTTACGTCAAAATCTGAGTTCTGGAACGAGTGTGCACGTACGATGACAGCTTTGGTCGGTCGGACGAAAGTATTTGTGTTCCGCGTGTATCGACCTGTTGACGTTGCCGACCAACATGTAGAGCTGCTCCAGTCGAACTGATGAATCTCGATGAACTGCGAGTTGCTTTGGCTCGAAAGAGTCTCTGTGCGTGAGAACGTTTCTCGATGAAGGATTTTTGAACCCCCTCGACAGAGTGTTTCTAGCTATTTGTAGCCGGTTCTGTCCAGTTGTTGGGATTTTTTCCTTGGAATGGGGATCACGATCCCCTTTCTGCTACTGTTGTTGAGATAGTAGGAAGACTGGGGAGCTCCTCTGTTGGATCCGTCGAATGAGGATCATGGATATCTTTTCTCGGCCTTTACCGTTGGCGACCAAACTTGGTCATTCAACTGTTGATGTGATTGCATCGTGGCTAGCTGCTAACTGGTGTTGACGCGGTGGCTTGTTGATGACTGGAGTGGTGATTGTATCGATGACACAGCAATCCGAATGGGTCTGGCGATGGCCTGCGACAGATGACTTCTAAAATCGACGGAGCCTACCCATGATGATCGACTGCTGGATTGATGGGCGTTTGGACTTGTCGTATTTGGGCCGTTCACATTTTGGTGTATACAGAGTTGTACCTAACTTTGTGGGAATGGGAAGAAAATGGGTAAAAAGTTGGTGAGTGGAATCAATTATAGGGATGGTACCGAACCTTGGGTTCAACATGAATATTTACCGAGCCAAGCCAAACCCGAGTTGAACGTGAGCTCTTATTACAACTCCATAAGATAAATGAGCTAAACCACAAAATTTTAAGGTTCACTCCAGAGGCTTCTGCTCTTCCAAAGCATTCTACAAGTATGTCCGTCCCTGCTCCTCCTACCTTCTCTCTTGTCCTTCTTTCCTTTCTTCTCCTTCTTTCCTTCTTCTCTTTCTCCTTCCATTTTCCCTGTCTATTTATTTATTCTTCTCTCTTTCTTCTTCCATTTACCCCTTAAATTTCTCCCTAGATCCTTCTTCTCTTCTACTTCCTTTCAGGCCCAAAAATTTCTGCCGACTTGAACGGGTTCGACCTCGATTTCGAGCTCACTATCTTCGGGTGAGATTGAACTAGAAGTCATTTTTAAGCTTGAACCCAAGTTCAAGAACTAGGTTCTAAGTTCTAAGTAAGCTCGCCTAACTCCATTCCAAGTCCATGTACGACGGGTCCGGATTTGCTACCAGCGAAGCTTAGGTCCCCAGCGTACGACATGTAGTTGCATGTGGGGTCCGTCTGGGCCCACCACTTAGGAGGGAAAATGGGAATTTTCCCCTCCCATTCCCCCCTTCTCCCAGCCCCCCTTTCCCCCCTTGCCCTCCCTAGCCATTCCTCTTGTCTCTTCGCCGTCGATTCCCTCGTCCCCTCTATTGACTGTTTCCCCCTCCCCCTTAGTCAGCAGTTTCCCATGTCCCCCTCTATTGGCAGTTTCCCTGTCCCCCTCCACTAGTAGTTTCCCTAGTCCCCCTCCACCGTTCTGTGTCTCCCCTCGATCGTTGCCCCATGTCCCCCCTAGGCCTCCCATTTCCCCCCACAAGTGGTGGGCCCTGGCAGGCCCCACATATGATTACATGTCGTGCACTGGGAGTTGGGTTGAGCCTTGTGTTCGACCCATCCATAATCTCTCCAACACTTATTCCTAACATGTCAAACAACACTGGACATTTGGAAGGGTCTTCCAAGTAATCTGCATACAACTTTTCCTCCTATGAGATATTTCCTCGAATTTTATTTCTCCACAAAGAAACATAACCCTACACTTAAATCTTATAACCTGTCTCTAGGAGCTCTGGAAAAAGTGAAATCGAAGGATATTCAAACAAACTACCTGCATAATATTACTCTTATCACAAAAATGGTCACTCAACATAAATCTATATGTCTATTTAGGAGCCTGAATAACCCCACTACAAAACAACCACAGCCTATAAACTTACATTGGAACCCACCAGAGGAAGACTACTTAAAAATGAACTTTGATGGTTCAAGTGGAGAAAACAAGGTTGGACGTGGTTTAATACTTCAAAATTACACTGGTCATACCATAATAGCAGCCCTTTGGTTCGCACCTTTTTGTACAAACAATGAAGCCGAATTCAGGGGCCTTTACTTAGCTCTGTTAATACTGACGCATTGTTTCCTCAGCATCAGGTGCTCATTGACGGGGACTCTGCTTTAGTGATCAACTTGGTCCAAGGGCAATTCCAACCACTGTAGAAGTTGCAGTCGATTCTCCATCAGTATGATGTTGCTGAATCAAAGTTCAAATCATCAGGTTCTTCATCGACTTAAAGAAACTAATTATGATGCAAGTACTTTAGCAAAAGAAGCCTCCAAAATGTGACTAAATAAAAACTTTTGTATCAAAATATGGAAACATAGTATCCCCCACTTTCACCACAAGTGTTTTATAACATGTTGTATGAAGGCAGGCCTGGAGCCAACCGTTACTTTTGAACATCCTAGCTATATCATGAACTCACCATATGATATATATAATATATAATAATTTTTTCTCATAAAAAAAAATATCTGCTACTCCATGCAATTTTATCATATTCCTGATATTAGATCAGTTTTTCCCTCCACATTTGACTACGAGGTTGAGATTCTCTACTCCGCTAGGGGCAGTGACTCTCTGTACCAAGACATATAAGGCACCACGTACCCCTTTACCTCGAGTGTTTCCAACTTCCCTTCCCCCTCACCCCTTAGACAGACCTTCTCTTCGTCCCCCTTCCCCTGCAACCAAGGCATTGTAGATTGACGTCTTCAGGGTGATATAGCATGGTTGCGTATCTAACCAGTCGCTAGCGACTCATATGATACGACTCGAATTTTGCCTCCCGAGTAAGTTCGAAGAAGGTGAATCGTTCCATGCCTCTGAACCACCCTAGAAATTGGGAATCGGGCGGTTCATGGTAAGACTTGGCTGAGTCATACCATTATCAATCGAGTCGGCCGAGTCGTACTGGAATTCAAAAAAAAATGAAATAAGTCATAAACAATTCGCAAAAAACCTAAAAAATTACCAAAAGAAAATTTTAATAAGTTATCTTTAAATTGATGTATAATATACCATATATTGTAGTGTAAAAATATATCTTTTTGTAACTCTATTTTATGCAAAAATATGTATATAAATAAATAAATAGTTTTTATTTACAGTTAAAAATTATTTTTGTTGTTAAGAAAATCTTTTAAATTTGAAAATTAAACTATCTCTCATTATCTATGCGGTAAATTAAATATTGTTTTCAAATATAAGTTTATAGTTATAGGCTAAATGGTAGTATAGTAGAGGCACAAGTACAAAAACATAAAAAATTATTTATCAAGTTACATTTTGGAACAAAAATTGTGTATATGTGTGAAATAAATATATTAATTTATAATTTAATTTTAGCATATAACTCATAATAAAATGGTATATCTCTCCACCTCTAATTCAAGTATGTTATATAAAAATTTATTTTTTTTAAGGTAGATGAAACTTTTTTTTGTCGAATATCACATATTTATAACTAAATAAAATAATTTTAAACATAAAATAATTTATTATAATTTTTATTGAATATTTATAATATGTTTAAATAAAATATTTTATATAGTACAATCAATGAATTAACACTATCGTGGCATCGAATACTTATATAATTGACTTTTTATCCACAAACATTTATATATCTTTAGACATGGAAATTTGATCAAACCAAAATCCGATGGTGAAAAATTGATCTTATAATCTTCTGCTCCAATCAACTCAATTTCTCGTCAATTGAGGTCAAAATTAACAAATTGATCTTTATAAATCAAGGATTGTCTAGAGATTGACAAATTGCCAAAGTCGGATCATCAATTGAGGGACCAAGTTTAGTCTGATCAACAATCACAGTCCAATGGTCAAGATCATCCCAATGTCAATCAGGTAAACTTCCCAAATTGACCTCTGTAAATAGAGGATTAACCCAAAATTGGTCAATCGTCAAAATTGGATCTCCGATCAAGGGTTTAATTTCAATCTGATTGCCAAAATCAATCAACGATCGAGATCAGCCCAAATCAAATCAAACCAATTGGGTTCAATCAGGCCCAATCCAAATCAAATCAAGTCAATTGGGCTCAATCTGGCCCAATTTAAATTAAATCAAGCCAATTGGGCTCAATCTGGCCCATTTTAAATCAAATCAAGCCTATTGGGCTCAATCAAGCCCCATGCAAATCAAATCAAATCAATTGGGCTCAATCGGACTCAACTTAAATCAAACTAATTGGGCTTAATCAGGCCCAATTCTAATCAAATATATACCTAATTAAGTCAATTGGGCCTAATGAGGCCTGATCCAAATCAAATTGGATCAATCCTAGCCGGATCCAGCCCAATTAAAGCCCAATTAATAAATGACACTTTAACACACATCACTGCTGATTGGGCGACATGTGGGGACAACGTCACGTGGGACGCACAACTCACCCAAAAGCTGACTTAGCCCAGCACACATGGTGCGATCTCATGAAACCTGGACTTAGCCTCCGACACATGGCACGATCTAAACGAATCGAGGAAAAAAAATTACCTCTAACATGTGGTGATCCCCCATTGGTTGAAATTCAAATTGGCAAAAGGGAAAAATCAAATCAACCCTCTCCAGCTCATTTTAAAAATACAACCACTTCAAGATTGAAAACTGAAGAACTAGCAATTTCTGTGCATGGAAGCTCTGCCAAAAAGCCGAAACTCTTATAAGATCACTAAAAACCACTTAAAGAACTATCAAAGAACATTGTAGCAACAAGTAGTTCATCTGCCGCTATACAAATTGTTCTAAGTTTGATGTAAATCTATCGGGATCAACCCCAACAACTTGGAGGCACAACTCGTAATCAAACCTGGGACGAAGTTCGAGAAGCTACAAGTGGTCGGAATGCGAGTCGTCACACGGAGAATAAATCAAATGAACAACTAGAGAGTAACTCGACATAAATTTATAAAGTTTATTTTTTACTAATTTTATACTAACGGCGTGGTTTTTTGCGGATCAGTACCTAATTTAGCATGCCCAGTGGACCCTCTCGACCTTCCATCTTAATTAGGGATGGCAAGGGGGGGGGGGCCGGTTTTTGGAAACCCATCCCCGGCCCGCAAAAAATTGGGGAAACCCGTCCCCGCGAAAACCCGCCCCGCGGGTTTGATTTCTAAACCCGTCCCTGCCCCATGGGACAAAAAACCAGCCCCGAACCCGCGAAAACCCGCCCCGCGGGTACCCGACTCGACCCGCAATGTTTAATATTAAAAATTTTAAAAATATAAAAAAATTCTAAAATAAATAATATAAACATATAAATACTTAAACATATTGTCTACATAAGGGGATAACGTAATAAAGTAGGATTTTACTTTTTATTATTTAAATACCCTCTAAAACTTTTTTTTTATATAAGAATTAAGCGGGTCGGGTTTGGTTTTTGGGGCGAAACCCGTCCCCGCCCCGAACCCGTGACGGGTTCTGCTCCCAAAACCCGAACCCAACCCGCGGAGTAAAAATATAAACCCGAACCTGCTTTAAGCGGGTCGGGTCGGGGCGGGTTCCCCGCTAACCCGTACCCGTTGCCATCCCTAATCTTAATCTCTTACTTTTATCACAAAGAGAAAAGAAGATGTCTTCCTTTAATTTATTGGTAACAAGTGTAACAAAAAAGACTGCTGATACAAGCTACGTTTCGCTCCGATACGAAGGGTATCAAAGCTTATTGTCGCATCCCTTGTGGAGGTGCACAAACAAACGGGTGGTTCTTTTGAGAACTCTACCCAAATGAACGATATTAAGTCAAATCCCACCTATCAGCGTCTGGTTAGTTTGTCGAGCACTGTCTAAGTCTCTGCCAATCAAATCAGTATTAGTATCTAAGTCTAACGGTCGTTCCTTTTCGCTTACCGGCCCTTCTGATTACAATATCATATTATAAATCAAATTTAAGATTTGTTGAAATTTGCCCGAAACACCTATTTTACTGAACCAAGGTCGGTCTAACCCGAGTCGGGCGACTTGGATTTTAACCTGCCCGAGTCGGTTCCGGTACGAGATATGCATAACCCTCCGATGTGGCAGCGTTGAGGATAAATCAATGAACATCGCTCGGGTAGCGTGTTTCCGCTCGAAGAGCATCGAGAGCACACGAACGGGGAGGGGCGGTGCCGACCATCGATCTCGTGTTGCAGAAACCAATAGTGTACTGGAGGATCTTCGGCGGTAATTTAACGTGTCTTCGTCGATGGAGGATTTGATCGATTGAGAACCTCCATTGTTGTCGGCGGACACCAGTTGGAAGATAAATCTTTTTCAGTTCGATCTGGCCTCATCTGGGCTGGGTTTCTCCTTTTCTCTTTGATACTTGGTTTCCACATATACCTTGATGATCTTGGAGCAAGGTAGAGTTGACTGGGACTGTCTTGCCGTTACCTTGGATGGATTTGGGGCCGGCGAAGAACTCGTCGAAGGGTTCAACGGCGCCGATACGTATGGGCGTCTTGGTCCAGAGAATCTGTGCCCCTCGTTGGTGTGGGACTGTGGGTCGTCGCCTCTTCGGTCTTCATTTCTAATTTTCGACATCTAACCATCCACCACATTACCACAGAATATATAATCTCAGAAAACTATTAAATACGCATTAAATAAATATTTAATGACCCATGGACACATCTGCCTAAAAACTTCACAGGTCAACTTCGATGGGCGATCAAAGGAAAGTCCTTGTTAATGCTAAAGTTCCTGCTCGCTGCAGTACTAGGATTGTGGAAGAGATCGAACCGGCAGGTTTGAACCAGGTCAACTTTGACGGGCGATCAAAGGAAGTCATTGTAAAGTCCCTGCTCCCTGCAGTACTAGAACTGTAGGAGATATTGAAACGACAGGTTGCGGCATCCACTTCAACGAGCTTCACCAAGCCTTTGCTCATCCTTTCATCTCCGTCTTCGGCAGGTTCAAAATGGAGCACCTTGCCGTCCGTCGCATCTCAACTTGCTGCATCAAACCAGATCCTCCACTGGGTCCAGAGCAAAACGCGATTGTCGACCTAGCTCCATGGGACATCGCAATGCTTTCTGTACACTACATCCAAAAGGGTCTTCTCTTCCACGACCCACCTCGGTCGGATCCTCCGCTTCTTGATCGTCTCAAGAGCTCCCTCGCTCGCACGCTCTCCGTCTTCTACCCTTTGGCCGGTCGCCTTGTCACCCAGAAAACAGAGTCCTCTGATGAAGGTGACAAGTTGGTTGTTTTTATAGACTGTCATAATGGTGATGCGGAGTTCATTCTTGCCGAGGCCGATCTTGCTGTTTCGGATATCCTCGACCCCATCGACGTGCCCGAGGTGGTGAAATCGTTCTTCCCTTACTCGGCCGCAATCAACCACGACAGCCACTCGTTGCCTCTGCTCTCTGTGCAGGTCACGGAATTGAAAGACGGGGTCTTCATCGGCTGCAATTTCAACCACGCCGTCGGCGACGGCACGGCGTTTTGGAATTTCTTCTACGCCTGGGGTCAGATGGCTCGAATTGGGGAAATCTCTCGTAAGCCCATCATCGAACGTTTCTTCCTCGACTGCAAATCCCCATTTTATCTCCCCTTCTCCGACCTAACTCAACACCTCCACCGCCACGTGTCTCCGCCGCTCCGCGAGAGAATGTTCCATTTCTCCGCGGATACCATGAGAAGCCTCAAATCGAAGGCGAACGCTCAGCGGGGAACAACAAATACCATCTCCTCGTTTCAAGCACTCTGTGCCCTTGTGTGGCAATCCATCACGCGAGCTCGTCGTCATTTGTCCATGGATCAAAACACGAGCTGCAGACTCGCGATCAATAACCGGACGAGGCTGGACCCGCCCCTGAGTTCGGACTACTTCGGTAACTGTATCTACGCCGTGAGCTCAATTAACACCAAAAAGGGGGAACTTCTCTCGAAGGACCTGGGGTGGGCGGCGTGGCTGCTCCACCAGACCGTCGTGGGCCACTCAGACGGGGCGGTGAGAGAATTAGTGAAGACGTGGGTGGAGGCGCCGCAGATTTACAGCCTCTCGATGTTCGACCCGTGCGGGGTGATGGTGGGCAGCTCGCCGAGGTTCGACATGTACGGGTGCGAGTTCGGGTGCGGGAAGGCGGTGGCGGCGAGGAGTGGCTACGCGAACAAGTTCGACGGGAAGGTCTCGGCGTATCCGGGAAGGGAAGGCGGAGGGAGCGTGGACTTGGAGGTTTGTCTTCCGCCGGAGACCATGGCGTTGCTGGAGTCAGATTCAGTATTCATGGACGCCGAGTCGTTGGATTAACGGGCCTGGGATTTGGTGCGTCGCATTTTCACGCCACACCGAGTTAATAAGGAGATATATATTTATAAGAAAATGCCGTTTCAGAATTCACCATTGGAAAATTTCGAGGTATGGGTGACCGCATCGGCAGCTTAGCCACGCTCAGACCATAAAATTAGTTCGAAGTTCGAACCGTTTCCAAGCAAATTTTCAAGATTAAAGTTTAATTTGTGTCAAACTTATGTCCAATGTCCATGGTTTTATCTATTTAAGGTCAATTTTCCATGATTTACTTTGGACTTCCCTCTCATTCTATCAATATACCTAGCCACAAGTGGAAGGGGCATCCCCCCACATCGTAATTAGGGGTGGGCGTCGGGTTGGTCTTTCCGAGTAATTCGACCTGACTTGACCCGAAAAACCTGGGTTTGAATTCTTAAATCTAACCCACGGGTCGGGTTCAGGTTTTATCGAAACCCAGTAGGTTTTAGTTGGGTCGGATCAAGTTTGAATTTGTAAAATGATGAATTGGGTTGAGTTCGGATTCGGATTTTGAAACTAGTTCGGGTTTTTTACGGATTCGAGTTTGGGTTTTCAGAAACCTGACCCAGACCTGGGCCACCCTTACTCGTAATAAAGAGAGAACGTGAAGAAAGAGAGAAGAAGAAAAGTAGAAAAGAAGAGAGAATGAAAGTGAAGAGAAGAGGGGGAAAGAAACTAGAAAGGACATGGAAGTGGGAGAGGGAGAGGGCGCAGGGTTCTGCCGCTTCTTTGTCATAAGCTGATGGGGAGGGTAGTGGAGTCCTCCTTCCCGAAAGGAAGAGGGTCCTCTCAAACAGAGAACGAGAGTTATAATAGGCATTTTGTCTGTTTTTGATAGAGTCTAGACATGCAGCCAAGATTACTAACTTAAGAAAAACTTAAGTTTAAATTGATTTGAGGTTGAATCTGGTAGAGATCAGAGCTTCAATCTAAACGTGTCGCGGTGTATGTTCAAATTGCGTTGTAACTCTTTAGTGGATTTTGCATCACCTTTGCCCAATTACATAAACGTAGGAAATACGTTATTCAACAAAGAGCTAGAGGACCTCTGAAACAGAGAGCGAGAGGGTCCCAGACTCCCAGAGGCCTCGAAAATAGACGGCAACAGGAGGATAGAGGAGACGTGTGAAACCATGCTTTCCTTTTTAATGTCCGGAGGTTGGGCATAGTCCCACCCATTTTAAGTCACCCGAAATTGGGAAAAAGTGCCACGGCTAAAAAAAATAAAAATTTAAAAATTATAAAAATAGTTAATTTTATTTTAAGAAAATATTTTTATTTTGATATATAATATGTCATATTTAATAGTTTAAAAAAGTATAATACATTATGTGAAAGACCTTTTTTTATATACATAAACTCATAATGACCTAATGTCAACCATTTTTATCACTTTAGATTAGTGAATTATAGTTTAAAATGTAATTTTGTGCCAAGGTGTGTAATTTGTATTTAATTTTTGCACCTATGTATAATTGTATTTAATTTTATAACTAGGAGTATAATTTAAAATTACCTTTTGCGTTTCAGCTTATAATTGATAATTGAGGTTTTATAATTATGTTAAGTGTTTAATACTCTTTAAGTTGCTTCTTAAACTTTTTTTTTTTTTTTTTGGGTAAAATTAGGTCATGATTAGGGGTGGCAACGGGGCAGGGTGAGACGGGTTTTTGGAAACCCGTCCCCACCCCGTGAAAATTCGGGGAAACCCGTCCCCGTGAAAACCCATCCCGCGGGTTTGGTTTGTAAACCCATTTCCGGCCCGAACCGGCGAAAACCCACCCGCCAAGGGTACCGACCGACCGACCCACCCCTTTTAGACATATTTTATATTAAAAATTTTAAAAAATATAAAAAAAATTAAAATATAAATATTATAAATCTATAAACATATAAATACTTAACTTAAATATTTTATCAAACATAAAAATTTATTAATATATTTTTATTATATATTTATTTTTTAATATTTTATTTTGTTAATAAATATTAAATGGGTCAAGTTTTTAGGACCAAACTCATCCCCACCCCCGATGGGTTTCGTTCTAAAATACCAAAACTCACGGGAAAAATATACAAACCCGAACCCGCTTTAGGCGAGTCCGGTGATCGTAGTGTCATGCTGTCATAACCATTAAATAAGTTCATAACTACATATATATTTTATTTTAATTTTTTATTCATCTCTCTGGTGGACTTGATTCGTGAATCACATTGGTCCAACATTTCTTCTAATGAAATGAGGACATAAAAATGAAAGGATGTCCGCCGTCCCCCGGAGCCAAACGTACCTTTTGACTTAATGTCTCTCCTCTCCGTCAAACGACAAGGCTAGAAAGAGAATTGACACTCAACAGTCGACGGCCAGGGTTGCTCGTAACAGATTTTCAATACGTATCGAATAGCTCATAATCCGATACAATCGGATGTATTGGAGAAAGGTATAGGCCATATTTATTGTATAACGCAAAATCAAAGGTTATAGTTATACGATTATAGACTTATAAGGGTATAAAAAAGTTCAAAAAATTATGAAAAATATTTATAATTTTTTAATTTATTTAATTTAGATTCATATCATTTTTTTTTATAAAAGTAACTTAATAATAAGTTAAAAATATAAATATATTTATCTACAAATATGTAAGAAATAAAATATTAAATAATTATAATTTAAAATTTTCTAAAAAAAATAAATAAAAGTATAGGCAAAACGTATGAAACTGAATCAATTTCATACTCTAAAAATTTAATCTTAATATTACTTTTAATTTATAAGATATAAGTATTTTAAGTTATATGTACTATATCAGCGGATACATAATCTTTCAAGGAGAAATTTTCGGGACAAAAATAGATACACGTATAGGTTAAATTCTCAAATTTTAGTTTAAAATTATTTGTAATTTATACGGAGCTTAACTTTGTATCGCGTAGGCCGAAATCCAATACGTATCCGTGGAGAGGTGGCCGTCCTTGTAATTAATCACAGCTACGGAGGGCATATGTTTTGCCTCCTCTGACATCTCCTTTCTCGTGTGAAAGAAAAGGCGCGGGTTGGCTCGTCTTCCCGCCCGGAATTTCCGTCTATAAAAGGCACGGTCGTGGCCTCGTTGAACTCCACGAAAACGTGCGACACCGACACGAGGGGCGGGAAGGACCGAGTGACGGGGAGAAGCCATGGGAAGCGTCGTAGCAAGGAAGCCGAGGTTCCTCTGTCTCCACGGGTTTCGGACGAGCGCGGAGATAATGCGACTGCAGATCGGAAAATGGCCGCAGTGCGTCCTCGAGAAGCTCGATCTCGTCTTCATCGACGCGCCCTTCCCTGCCGAAGGGAAATCCGACGTCGAGAGCATCTTTCCCCCTCCCTATTACGAGTGGTTCCAGTTTAACAAGGTCGGATTCTGCTGTCTGTTTCCTTCATAACGCGTCTTCCTCTTCCTCGGATTTATGACGAATTTTAGTTTTCATTCTGCTATTTTATTTTGATTTCAGGAATTTACAGAGTACCGGAACTTCGACGAATGTCTCGCGTACATTGAAGAACAGATGATCAAACTCGGACCTTTCGATGGTCTCATGGGTTTCTCGCAGGGAGCGATCCTCTCGGCTGGTTTAGTCGGATTGCAGGCGAAGGTGGAGAATTAATCTACGAGCCGTTTACTTCTCCTTTCCATTCAATGGAAGATATACGTGTACGAAGTACATCTCGATTTCTAATTTGAGCTTCTCTTTTTCCAGGGGTTGGCTCTCACTAGAGTTCCAGAGGTGAAGTGCCTCATAATTATCGGGGGTGCGAAATTCGCAAACCCTACGGTGGCCGAGAACGCCTACTCTTCCACGATCAAAGTGCCGTCCCTCCACTTTTTAGGTATTCTTTATTTACTAATCCTCGTCGTTTCCAGGTTTAATCTTCAGATGAAGCCAACGCTTCCCGGGGGATATTCTTAATTTAGGGTTTTTTCAATTCGATTCTTATGCAAAGATTAAATTGATGGAACAAGATGTCCGAACAGTACTCGAACTTGAATATGGTTTATGATTAAGGAAAAATTAAAATATAACTTGTTTGCGTTCGATTAGGTGAGACGGATTTCCTTAGGCCATACGGGACGGAGCTGCTGCAATCGTTCCTGGATCCTGTTGTAATTCATCACCCCAAGGGCCACACCGTGCCGAGACTCCTATCCTGTTAGTCACCGGCAGAGCCCATCTTTACTTGAATTTCCCCCTCTTGTTTTCTATCCGTTAACAATGAGTAACCCTTTTTTGTTTTAAATCTTCCTCGTTTTCAGACGACAAGAGCGACGAGAGGGTGCTTGACTTCATTGAAGGTCTTCAGAAGTTACTGACTGGAGGCGGCGGGTCCGGGACTGCTCGTTTTTCAGTAAACATCAATTCGAACATGACCGCCGGAGCCGTCGCCGTGGAACTCTGAACCGCTTTGTCGAGTCGAGCGTGGCCATATCTTACAAATTAGAGTTTGAAGTTTAAACGGATGTGTGTGATATTTCATATATGTGCCATTCCTTTGTCTATCACACGGAGATTTTCTTTTTGTAGATTAACATATACATGTTGGAATACCATTCTCTGTAACGGAATTAAAATAATAAAAGATTCCACTTTCACCAATAATGCTATTTTTTAATTTTATTTAAACCGGGATCCCGGGCTAAATGAACCGTTTATTGGCTAGCCTTTAAGGCGCAAAGCGCATATAGCAAAATAAGTTGCATATACTGCCCCGTTAAGAATTGCATAATAGAACGTGATTGACACCTTTCCTAGCCTTCCTTAGTCGGGGACAGTCGAACGGAACCTTTAACCGGACTTTGGGTGCATTCAAGACTCCGAACACTACTTCAGGCGGAGTGTGGTACCCTGTTTGGCTGTTTCAATTACCCTGTCCATTACGCGGTACCCGCCTAAATTAAGAAATATTATTCCGAATTTAAATTTTTTATTCGATTATCTGCGAGTAAATAGGTAATTGGGTAAATATATGTGAAATACTGTTTTTATAATTTTATTATATAAACCTTAATAAATATTTTAAAAACACAAAAAATATAATTTATATAAAACAAAAAAAAAGTACAAATGAAATTGTAAAGAAGAACTCTAATATCATGTTCATAATTATAATAAATACTAATAAAATTACTTAAAATTCTATTAAAGAAATAAGTGACATTAATTAAAAGGAAAAGTATATGTAATAAAAAATTTACTAAATCACCATTCGGGTATGAAATAGACATTATTCATATCTGTTTCAATTAGAAAACGGGTAATAGGGTAATTTAAAATTTGGGTAATAGGGTAATTTAGAAATTGGGTAATCGAGTAACTGAAATAAAAATAAATCATTCATTATCCATCCAATTAGGATTCAGAATAGCGAATAATTGGGTAATCGAGTGAAATTAACACCTTTAGGTAGAATATTAATGCAAAGAAAGTGAAAGTTTGTTCGACCATGTTTATAGCGATGTTTTTAACTACTTGCAAAAATGTAAGTAAAAAGATAACAAAAGTAAAGGACACATAATATGTTATCGCAGTTCGAAACCAGAATAGTTCCTAATCTACGGGGCTATGTAGCCCGGAAGGTAACAATGCATTATAATAAGTTTTATTACAAACCTTCTCCAACAAGGTTTTACAATGATGTTTAAAACATCGTAGTCAACATAACTAATAGTGAATACCTTTTTAAGTTCCCTCCTTAAATGACGTACTTAGGGTGAGTAATCTTATTACCATTCACACTGAGACTCCCCCTTAGTGTATGTCTTTGTCACGAAAGCGTTAGTCTATCTTCAGCATAGACTTCAACAATGTTTAAAACGCTACCTTCATCTTTACTCAAGCTTTAAAAGTAGATCGATGAAGACTGATAACCTCAAGAAGAACACGAACTCCTCTCCATAAAACATTCGTTCTTTCACTCATAATTCTTGTCTTGTGCTCTGGCCTCCACGCCTTTAAGTAGTCATTCGTTGTGAGCATACATAGTATGATTTGTGAGGACTCATATGAATAAGGATCTTATTACAATTCAATCTTTTTGTCCCTCCATACACGAAACATCATTCTCATAATAATCAATTTCACCTTGATTCTTCATTTGTTGTAATCACAATCTCAATCATCCCATAAATAATAAACATGCTAGAAATCGTGCCAAGTCTTCAATTATACCATAGATAATATCCATGTCAGAAATCATATCTTCCATCAAATAATGTTTTGTTAGAGAATGACAAATATACCCTTGTATGTGGACACTAACAGAAAAACTTTATGTTTTTATTTTCAATTTTTTGTCTTTTATCCTCACACACAATAAAAGTTAAAACTTTAAATTTTGGTTACTCTTCAATTCTTTGTGAATGGGTGGTTTGACATTAATTGAATGTCCACTTAATTATTTGAAACAAATAATTCCATAAGAGACATTGAAACGGGTACACCAATCTTTTCGTATCACCAAAAATTTGCTCCTAACTGAGATAGAAAGAGTTTGACACTTTTTTTTGTCTACTCTAAATTAGAAATGTTCATTGAAGCTCCTTTTATAAACCACATGTGGTGTGTTGGCGCAAAAATAAAGCCAAAGCGTAGAAGGGAAATTAAGAAAAGGAAGAAGAAATAAACTTGAGAAATTTTTTTGAAACTCTGAGAATACTCTCTTTTTCTATGTGTTACAACTGAATGAGGAAAGATCTATTTATAGGTCACAATTACAAGTCTCCCAAACCAACTAAAACTTTAGTTACAACATAATCCTATTTCTAAGCTATCTACAACCCTTACAAATAGGAAAGTCCTAGGACAACTATACATCTCCTAGCCTTCCTTCGAAAAATTACCTCCAATTTCCTAACTGGAGTGGGACCGTGCTTAGTGCACGTTCCCTAACAGCCTCCCTTGAGTTAAACACGTTACACCAGACTAACCATATCGAGCTTCTTCTTGAACTTCAAAAAGATAACTGCTTTCAATGGTTTGGTGAAAATATCTACAACTTGCTCTTCGATTTTGAAAAACTGATGCACGATTTCCTCCTCCTTTACCAGATATTTGATATAGTGGTATTTGATATCAATATGCTTGCTTCGTCCATGAAAAATTGGATTTTTTCTCAATTTAATTGTAAAGTTGTTGTCACACTAAATTGGTGTAGGACTGTTCTACGAGTATTTGACGCAACCAAATTGCTTGAGTCACACAATACGTTGCTGCAATATACTCGGCCTCTGCAGTCGACAATGCAACCACTTGTTGCTTCTTCGAGGACCAGGAGAAGAATTCAGATCCAAAACTGAAAGCGGAGCTAGAAGTACTCTTTTGATCTCCCATGTCACCTGCCTAGTCACTGTCTGGTACCTCACCAACTAAACGAACTTGACGTAGAGCATAGAATCACATCATCAACCATACATATGATATAGTAAGTGGATTAGTTAAGTTGTCCTGAGAAGAAATCTGACAGACACAACCTCTTGTTTTTTCAACATATCGCGAATGTAGTAGTATTTTTATTCAATATGTTTTGCCTTTGAGTGACACTTTGGATCTTTTGTGATAACAATAACAGAAGTGTTATCACAAAATATCAATATCGGCCGCTCCACACAAGTCACTACATGAAGATTCTGAAGAAATTTCCTAAGATAAAATACCTTCTCGAGTAGCTACATTCATAGCCACATACTCAGTTTTCGCGGTTGACTGCGCTACACAATCTTACTTTTTACTCATACTCAGCTTCCATGGTTGGCTGCACAACACAATCTTGATTTTTACTCTTCCAAGAAATAACACCACCTCTAAATATAAAAATAAAGCCTAAAAATGTACTTTCGAGTGTCAACACACCCTTAATAATGAGAATAGAATAACCTCAAAGCACATGATTTGGTCCTCTTTAAATAGAGAGCATCACCCATTTTACCCCTTTCCAATGACTTAAACCCCGATTTACAAAAACCAACTTAGAACTCCCAAATGTAGAATGTGTCATTTTTTAGAATAATTTTGAAACATGTCACAAGTGTAATTTTTTTTTTTTTATTATTTTTAAAAAAACTGCTAATATTACCGGCACTTATATTAACTGGCTTTGGAGCAGCCACGAGTGGATTAGCTAGGCGTGAGGCCACGCTTCCAGAATCTTGCACACTTCAGACGTCGTGGTTCACGTCTACATCCAGAAGCGCGCGGAGAAATGGATGAATCTCGTCTTGATTGGCGAATGACTCGGAGTGGGTGCTGCTGCTTGCTGCCCTTAAAATGTTCGGATGGACAATCATAAGAAGAACCATGTCTTCATGCCTTCTCCCGAACGTCCCTCTCTGCAGAAATTTTGCGCGTCTCGCTCAACCTTCTAAATCTTCTCTTTTGTCTGTAAGAGTGTTTTACTTTCTTTATGATATCCAGCTCGGGTTTCAAACAGCAGGAGCATTAACCTTTGTTGTTTTATCCGCAACAGAGCTTGTCGACTTCGGTTTCAAACCCATTTTCTGGTAATTTCTGCCGACGGTCGCGTTGTAGTGTGCCGAGCGCAATGGGCGATAAAGCTATCTCATCCATTGGAAATGTATCGGATCCTGATTACGTATCCTATCTCACACAGCGAGAAGCTGCCGAAGTCGATGAAATCCTTATGGGACCTCTTGGATTTAGTGTTGATCAGTTAATGGTCAGTCTAATTTGAGCTTGCCCGTTGTAATTATATTAATATCATGTAGTAAACTTAGTCTTCTACGTTTTTTTATTTGAATGTTCATTTGTTTTCACAAAGAAGCTGCTTGGTCTTTTCCCAGGAATTGGCAGGGTTGAGTGTTGCGACTTCCATTGCAGAGGTACCATTCGGCTCTGTTTAATTGATCCGCTGGCCTCATTACTTTTGTATGTCGGGGTTAAGTTGCGTATTCACTACAATTTGACTACTGTTTTTCTGCTAATTGAAGTTTATACCTTTCCCTTAAGTAATAACACTGGAATTTTTTGGCGTCTACTCGTATTGTTCTCCCTAATTTTTTTTTGACAATATAAATTGAGGTGAAATAAGAGCATGGTCTAAGCCTAACATAACAATTACCCTGCTTTATTACCAGGTAAAAGTTGGGTTCACTCTAACGATGATTACTAGGCAAATTAGTCTTATCTATAATTTTGAATTCATAAGGTGTGGTGAGCGCAACTTTTAGTAAGGTTATATTTGGACTTAGCTAGAATGGAATTATTTAAGCAGTATAAGATATGCTGCATAGGGTTCATGGATTTGAGATATGCTGACAGGAGCCTTTTCCTTTGGTTGGGATTGGAGGAGCATATAAATGTTTGATCCTCAGAGTTAAATGCTATCTTTGATATTGCATATGATCGTTTTATCTGCATGTAAATAATTAATAATATAAATAAATTTTATGAATTCATTTTAAGAAATTCATTAACTAGGGCTATTTTAATCTATTCTGGTTATTATTTGTTCAACTTGAAATATATATACTCTTTTAGCATCACATTTACAATCCAGAGACTAAAGTGATATTTAAAAGAAAATTTTACCATAAGTGATTCTTCTAGCGGACTCTGTGTGTGTGTGTGTGTGTGATTGTTATAGCTCATTGATTTTGAAACTGAAGAATGATTTCAATAGTAGTTAAGTTAAATCCCCATTTGTTTCAAAATGTCTTTCTTTTTCAGGTCTACCGAGCAAATGAGTACAGTCGTGTTCTTGCTATTTGTGGGCCAGGAAACAATGGGGGAGATGGGCTTGTGGCGGTTCGTCATCTGTATCACTTTGGATATAAGCCTATGGTGTGCTACCCAAAGCGTACCTCCAAGCCTCTTTACACTGATCTAGTTACACAGGTATGATATTCCTTATTCGATCATATAGAATGAAGAAGAAACACAGTTCAAGAAATCTGCTGATACATCTAAATATTTTCACTTTGTTAAGTTTGTCTATATAGCATCAAGTTTATATGTACTTAAACTTTTTTTCTTTTGTAATTTGTAGCTTGAATCACTTTCAGTCCCATTTGTGTCAGTAGATGACCTTCCTGTGGATCTAGCAAATGAATTTGACATCCTGATTGATGCCATGTTTGGGTTCTCATTCCACGGTAAATGCTAATCCTAGTCCACTCTTAAATGAAATTTTAAAAGTTTCTGACTGAATAATGTTTAAGACATTCAGGTAAACCAAGACCACCATTTGATGATCTCATCCAAAAGATGGTATCCTTGCATCACAATGATGGTGTGCACCAGAAACCATCTGTAATAGTCTCGGTAGATATACCTTCTGGTTGGCATGTAGAAGAAGGTGATGTAGATGGAGATGGGATAAGGCCTGATATGCTAGTAAGTTCTAGATGTTAACTGTAGCTAAATCTCTATTTAAAGAATAAATTTCTGATCAATACAGCAAGCATAAAGCTTTTGTTGTTTTCAAAATGTGTTATTCATAGGTTTCATTAACAGCTCCAAAACTATGTGCAAAGAAGTTTTCTGGAGCCCATCATTTCCTCGGTGGTAGGTTTGTGCCACCGCCCATTTCTGAGAAGTTCAAGCTTCAACTTCCACCCTATCCTGGGACTTCCATGTGTGTGCGAATTGGCAAACCTCCTGCAGTTGACATTTCAGCTTTAAGGGAAAACTATATATCACCAGAGTTTCTTGAGGACCAGGTGGAGGCTAATCCTATTGATCAGGTATTGTAAACTATTTTTTAGGAGATTCAATCTCTTGATAAACTTTTCCTTAATGTCATGGAAGATGTTTCCTGCAGTTCCATAAATGGTTTGAAGATGCTATATCTGCTGGTTTGAGAGAACCCAATGCAATGGCTCTATCAACTGCTGGCAAAGATGGAAAACCGTAAGACTGCTTCCATTTTTGGTCTCTCATGCATCGCACGTGTATACTGCTTTTTATAAGAGCAATCACTTATTTATTGATTTATTTATTTTTAGTAGCATGCTATATGTGTGGAAAGTCTAATTGCGGAAGATAGTGTACTTGTTCAATAAAACAATATCAATTTTGCAGTCTCCTGCAGATAAGAGCCACAAGTGAGATGCCTGTTCTCTTTAAGGCAGATAAAAGGATTTAGTATGAACAGAATAAAGAGAAGAAGAAAGCACTTATATTTACTAATATATTAATGGAAAGAAAAGCATGTTCTTGTCAAATCTTTTATACTGAATTTTCATAATTATAATATGTTTGCCCACTCTGCCACCAAGAGGACGAGACAGTGGACCACCAATTTGTATAATGTCCTTTTGCTTGGATTTTATGGCAGAAAATATACAATCAGTTCAATCTCACACCCCAGGGAATGCCAGAGCGTTAGGATTACATGAATTGATCATGCAAATGAGGGGAGTAGCTGTCAGCTGAATTCGGAAGCTTATGATGGAGGCTAGTACCATATTCACCCCATGGTGAATATGGGTGGAGAGGAATTGGAGGGTATTTAAAGCTAAGGAACAAGGTCAGGAACAGGTACTAAATACCATCAGACAAAGAATGATCAAATGGCTGTGTACCCTCTAACCTTTTCAAGATATTGGTGGAGCTGGTTAAGATAGGCGTGGGCTGAGTATGCTACGTTGGGCTGTCCTACTGTGCAGCCATACATGGTGATTTGGACACCATCAGAAAGAGGATCCCTGAAACTAAATTTTGATGGTGCATCACTGGGAAACCCAGGAACCTCAGGTTTTGGTGGAGTATTTAAGGACTCAAAAGGTAACATCAAGTTAACCTATTGTGGACCCCTAGCTGTCTCAGACACCACCACAGACGAGGTAATGGGACTTTTACATGGACTATGACTCTTCCAGCAGAAGTTCACTGGAAGATTAGAGGTAGAAGGAGATTCTACCACGGTGGTGTCATGGAACAAGGGGAAATCCCTCCCCTCCCCCTCCCCCCCTGTGGAGATTCTGCTTTATAATGAGGGAAGTTAGAGGCATTTTGGGAGTAATTCATCACTCTATAAATTGTAGGCCGAGATCGGAATTAGCCAAAGGGAGTTCACTCATGCTCATTGACTGTAACAGGGTCCCCCTATGTAGTATGTAAAAAGTGTACAAAGAAAGTAGTTGTCTTGCAATTGCCATGCATTAATTAAAACATACTTTCCTTAGAAAAAAAAAAAGAAAAAAAATTGTAATGTGTTTTCTTCTCACATGTTCCAGAGTATCATAACATGTCTTAGTTGTTCTTTTATCCTGATTGCAGCTCTTCACGCATGGTTTTGCTTAAAGGGGTTGATGAACGTGGTTTTGCTTGGTTTGTATATCTCTCCGAATCTTGTACCCATATAACTTAATTGCTGAATCGTGTTAAGTAAAATGAATTGGGATAGAATTCTAATGCAAATTCCTCATCATAGGTATACGAATTATGAAAGTCGAAAAGGTCATGAAATATCCGACAATCCTCAAGCTGCACTCCTTTTCTATTGGGATGATCTAAATCGCCAGGTGATCAATAGGTTTATCCTTTTACAAGCCATGTGCCTATTCTGGAAAGATATCAAAAGTTCTGGATTTTTTAGGACTTATTAAAATGTTTTGTGTGATGGATTCATCAGAGTTTCTTGCATTCCACTTTTCCAGCATGGTCTTTCCTCAAAGAGGACATACTTATGGTGATTTTCATAAAGATTCTTAGATTTGGAACACTTTGTTATAATGAATTTAATGAAGCCAATGAGCAAATATCTTAGATTCCATGATGCTGTCTGTAATGTCTCCTTTCTGTTCGAGCTTTTTGTCTCGTGTGCCTCCTAGGTTCTTATTTTAATTGCTTCTGTTTAATATTTGTTAGAGATATAAGGATATTTGATAGTTTCACTTGTCTATGCCATGCACAACCTTCCTATATCGATATATCTTTATACTAGTCATTCAACAGTGAATTTTCTTAAGTTTATTACTGTAATATTGACTAAAAGGTTGTCATGTATAAGGGCTATTCTGTCATTTTATGTAATTAACTGTAGTGGGTCTAGCAGGACCACGAAAATAAATTTCTCTTCTTGGTCTCTTTCTGTAACTTCTCTCTTTTTCTTTCTTATCCTCTTTTTCCTCTCTCACTTTCACCTTAATTACTTCTACTTTTCTCAATTAAAATTACTCAACAATTACCGTTTTCTTCTTATTGAAAACAATTGCCTTTTTCCTGGGCCATGCGATAAAGTGTGCTCCTGTAGAATGTAGATATCTTTGGTTGTTGTATGGACACTGACGTTATTTTCACTATTCTTTGAGTAAATAGGAGAGGGACTTGAAAACCTGGAAATCTCCTGTCTCTTTCTTATTTCAACTTGGTATCTGAGTGGGGTTTGTGAGTTGACATCTACTTGTAGAGATGATGAAACAATGGTGTTTGTGAGTTGACATCAACTTGTAGTGATGCTGAAACAATGGGGTTTGTGAGGTGATGTCAACATGTAGAAACAATGAAACAAAGTCCTTTCCCATAGCATTCCATGTTTTGCACTCTTTATTTTAGGTCTATCATCTTCTCTTGGTTCATCACTATGGTTCACATATCAGCTCCTCAAAAAGAAGAAGATGTTAAAGAACTTTTTTTTTTTTTTTTTTTTTTGTGGGGGGCGGGGATGCTGAAAAAATGGGGTTTGTGAGATGATGTCAACATGTAGAGACAATGAAACAAAGTCCTTTCCCATAGCATTCCATTTTTTGCACTCTTTAATTTAGGTCCATCTTCTCTTGGTTCATCACTATGGTTCACATATCAGCTCCTAAAAAAGAAGATGTTAGAGATTTTTTTTTTTTTTTTTTTTTTTGGGGGAGGGGGAGGGAGGGGGGAGTGAGAGTTTGTTATTCAAGTGTCAATAATGAAGATACAAGATGTGGAGGCCCGGAACCAATGTACAACTACAAGGAAGTGTGAGTGACCCTCCCTCCCTAGTTAAGAGTGTTGGCTATTGAGTTTGCACTCCTAGCCATATGATACCAACTGATCTGGCAAGTGCTGCTGATATCCTCCACCCCATCAAAGAACTAGGGTGGGCCTAAACCCTAAACCCTAAATTGTCGACCAGAGGGGGATGTGCCCACAATGATGACTGTCGAATCTCCTTAAAAAACTAATGGGGCTGAGAATCAACCTTTATATAGCCTAAGGCCCCGCAAGAGTGCTTCAAGCTCTACTGTGGTAGAATCACAGCTTCCAATGGCAGCAACGAATGCCTAGAGAACTGTCCTTTCATGATATCTCACTTATCCCCCCTACCAGCTGGACCCGGGTTTCCCAACGAACTGCCTTCAAAATTCAGCTTAAGCCAGTTCGCTGGAGGAGACAACTTGTTGGGCTTCCTTTATTGTTCGCAGCAACAAATTTTAATTTCAAACTGTGTTTGGATTTCTCGTAACCTTTATAGTTTTGGGGCATGAAAGTTGTGTTCTTCACTGAGTCTTGTGAAATGCTTTTTGATTTGGTAATAACTGAAAAATCTCCATACTAGCTGTTCTAGTCAAACTCGTACTCTATTATCAGTTGCCACAGATGTCATCTTATATTGCTCATGTTTGATTTTTTTCACATCTTTTTAAGATATAAACTCGTGAAGCTGAAATCAAGTACTTAGGGAATTGAAAATTTTCATTAAAACCTGAAGAAAAATAGACAAGGCATTTCAACGCGTTAACTCCAGAACTTGCAAGCTGGCATGGTGAATTGGCAGTTTGGATGGGGAACTGGAGAGGGATCTTTCCCCATGTGATCCTTCTGGCGTTTTTCCCCTAGTTTTTCCCCAAAATCTGCCAGGTCTTTAGCTTCCTCATGGCGAGGGTGGGAAGGAGTGGGAGTCAGTAACATTTTGGCATGACATATGGTTGGGCTGAACTACTCTTAAGCATCAGCAAATTGCAAAGGCCCAAGTTTCTTGTTTCTTACCCAATGGCAAGTGGTTATAGGGGCTTTATACCTTGAAATCTTGATTGCAGAGAGGGTTGATGCCAAGAGCACTCAGTAAAGTTTTGGCATGACGTTTGACTGCGCAGGGCAGATCTTAAGCATCAGCAACTTTGGAAAATGACTGAAGTTCCTTGTTTCTGACTCAATGGCAACTATTTAGGGTTTCGTTTGTTATCTTGATTTCATAAGAGGGAATAACCCCAGGGAAACATTCAAGCATAGAAGATACCTTTATATGGACTGTTGAGCCTGTTGTGAGTTCTCTGTTGTTTCCTGTTTTAGGTTGCTAAGCAGTGCTGGACATACTAGAAGGAACTGTGCCAGCCATGCTTGGAAGTTCTTCTCACCTCCAGAATGAAAATTCTTTCTCTGGAGTGCTCAAAGGGCAAAATTCTCCTTTTAAGTAACCACTTGAGGAGGTGAACCTAGGTCACACGTGCACTCTTTAGGATGAGACTGTTGACCATATACTGATGCACTGCTTTTTCACCTAGTAAATTTGGACAGCTTTCTTCAAATTCTTTGGCTACAACTTCTGCTTCAGAACTTCCTTCGTAACCTTATTATTCAGTAGCTTGCCCCCTTGCCTTGTCTCTGTTGGGAAAACTCATGCTAAAAGCTTGTTGCGATTTTGGGTCTTGGATGATCTTGCTTGAGCAAAACCAAAGGCATTCGCAAGGGCACTTCTCTCCTCTAACAGCCACTTCTTTCAAATTCAACACAACATCATTTTCTGGATTTACACTGCCAAAGTGTGAGGGCTCCACTTTCTTCTCTTGTCTGATTGGTACGGCTGACTTGATTCTTGCTGAGCTCTCCATCCTAATCCATGGCTTGGAAATTATCAAGGATAAGGTTATGGGGAAATTCATTGTGGAAGGAGACTTGCTGGTGGCCATTAGATGGTGTTGCAAATAGATCCCTACATTCTGGAGTCTCTTTTAGGCTTTAGATCTTGCTGAAAATGTTTTGATTGGAATCAAGTTTTGAGATCAGTAAATTGTGTTGTTAATTTTTGCTTGATATGGGGTTTCCCATGCATCCATGTCTTGCTTGAGACAGGGTTTCCCCCTAATCCCTTTCTTGCTCTAGATGGGTTTTCCTGCCAATGCCTTTCTTGCTTGAGACTCGTTTTTCTTACCCATCCATCTCTTGCGTGAGAGTAGGTTTTCTGCCAACACCCCTCTTACTCAAGCCAGGGTTTTCCAGTCAATACCTCTCTTGCTTAGGAGGTGGTTTCTATCTCCTGCCTAGGGGGGTTTCCATCACGCCCTCTTGAGTAGTTGTTGCTGTGGGGCTTGTAAAGTGAATCTAGTTCTTTGAAAAATGATAATAGAGATTAAAAATAAAAAATAAAAATAAAAATGTTTGCTAAGATGGAAAAGTGTCTTCAACATTCCAGTCTCGAAGTTTACTTGCTGAAGCTGAGGCTACTTGAAATCCTTACACTTGGCCTTTCTGAAGCTGAAGAAGTGTTAGATTACTATTTAAGATTAATCGTGATAGATAGAATCTAGGTATCTACATCACTAGTTTTCATTTTCTCTCTTTTCAAAGACATGGGAGAGAAACTCATGCAAGACCTTTAGCTATGCTATGTTGGCAATTTTTTAATTTGAGGTCTTTGAGTTCCTGACAATGTGTGTCAGCTTATCTTACTTCATTGTGTGGCTCCAAATTCACTAAAAAGAACAGAAGTGTAATGATCACTTTGTGGTACTGAAATTTAATGCTTTCCAAGCATGAGTTCTGAAAATTTTTTTTGCATGCTTGCATCTGAGTGGCAGACAGCTGTCTGAGAGAGTGGAGCACTATAGTTAGCGTACAAAACTTGATAACTCTAATGGTGTCAGAATGGTGGGGCCACAAGCATAACCATAGTGACTGTTATAATTGTATGTTTTTGTATGAACAAAGGGAGAAACAGATCAACTGTTTTTAACTAACAAGTTTCTTTGAAACTGGTGATTCTCCTAATTACTGATGACTTTATAAATGAGGGAGTGTATATCAGTGAGATACATCGCCAAGTACAATTTTCCCTGAAGCTATAAGGAGGAAGGAGGAATCATGAACTAGGGCTTCCTTCTATTGAATCTTTGATGTGCTTGCAGTGAAGAGCTCAAAAAATTTAAAAAACAGGGCAGGAGGATTCATTATGTTGGATTGACATAGGCATTACGATCACCATAGATATCATCTTAACTGATGTTTTGGTGTCTGCAGTTGGTTAAAATTAATAATTTCTCATCTTGATTTTTAGGTAAGAGTAGAAGGACCAGTGGAAAAGGTTTCTGAAGAGGAATCTGATAAATATTTTCATAGTCGACCCCGAGGAAGTCAGATTGGGGCAATAGTTAGCAAGCAGGTTAGTTTTGTGGTTCTACTCTCTTTGCTTGTATTTATTCACTTGTTATTGTTTTATGTTGAGGGAAACATTTCTCACGGAGTTTCTTATTTTCAGAGCTCTGTTGTACCTGGGAGACATGTACTTCACCAAGAATATAAAGAGCTGGAGGACAAATTTTCTAACGGGTCAGTTTAGAAAATGTTAAACTTGTGGGCATGAAAGATAGCCAACAATATTTCTTTTTTGTTGTCTTGGATTCTTTACGGAGTAGTTCTGTCTTCAGTTTATTAGTTGATAAAAGTTAAAGCATCATTGTGTTTCTTATTGCATCAGTGTCTTTCTTATTGCATGTTTATTCTGGTTGAACTCTTATATTTAAAAACTTATTTATTTCTTTTTTTGAGTGCTTTGGCATTCCTTGAGTGCAAAAGATTGTACTAGTGATAAGCTATTTAAGGAGGTCTGGTGGTCATTACAAAACCAGCCAGATAACTCTTCTTTTTTCGTATCCTTATGCTTCTTTTCTTTAATTTCTTCACATAATACTAAAGCATTATGATTGATTTTAAAACTTCGAAGACGAGAAAAGAGAAAGGAAATATTCACAGGCATTAGGATGCATTCCTACTCTGTTTCTTGTTGTTAGATCTCTCTTCATATGTTCTGTTAGTCTATTTTCTTTCAGATTTACAGTTTATAGTAGGGGTGGAACAGTTTGGGTTCAGCTCGTAAAATGCTTGGCTCAGCTCGAGTTCTTACTGAATTCGAGCTGAACCCGAGCTTTTATTTAGGTTTGGTTGTATAAATGAGCCGAACCCAAGAATTTTAGGGTTCAGCTTGTAAGCTTGCGAGTCAGCCAGCTAATAACCTTGGGGTTTAATTTCATGACAGTCCCAGAGGTGCGACTCTTCCCATCCCAGAGGCGCGACTCTTCCCATCCCAGAGGCGCAACTCTTCCCATCCCAGAGGCACGACTCTTCCTATCTTAGAGGCACGACTCGTCTTCTTCTTTTTCCCTCTGCCCCTTCTTCCGTTCTTTCTCCTTCGTTATTCTCTTTCCATACCTCTTCCAGCTCGAACAGGTTCAAGATCGAGCTTGAGCTCGGTATTTGTGGGCAAGCTCGAGCTCGAGCTTGTTATCTTTGGGCGAGCTTGTGCTCAAATACATGTTTGAGCTCAAAGCCCAGCTCCAGCCCGAGCTTGAACATTAGGTTTTGAGTTCAAGCTCGGCTTGGCTCGATCCAGCCCTATATAGGAGTAAATGAGAAAGAGAGGGAAAAGTGAGATGATAGAAAAGGAGAGTTCTTTGGCTTCTTTTTGGATGATCAATGGACAATAAATAGAATAACTTATACCTTTTACAATAAAATAATTTGGGAACTCACATTGGATGCTAAACATGTGGACATTCTAGTGCCTATCAACTAATAGCAGAATAAAAAACTGTTCTGTAAAATTGACAAAGATTTCCAGTTGATTCTACTTTTGTAGCAGTAGATATTTACTGGAAACAGGATAATATGGAATAGAAGCTTGAATTGAACGTACTGGATAAATGATCTTCCTCAGTCACTGCCTGATAGTTAACATTCATCAAATTGTTGCTTGATATTCTTCTCCTAGCTGAAGAAGAAATTTCTGAATGATAGAACCTAGGAAAGGATTACAAAAATTCCGCTGTCTTGAAGAAAAAAATCAAGATGAATTATAAGCTTGTGAACCTAATTAGAAGCAATACATAATTTAAAATGAAGGCATTGAAAAGAAGTTAAAACAAAAAATCAACAGACTATGAGCAGCAAGTAGTTGAAAAAAATTACTTTTTATACAATAATTCAAATTTGCCTAAAGTTTATGATGGCTCCCTTTATGTTGAGGCTGGAAACTGTCTTCTATGATCAAATGTTATGGACGGCCTTTGGTGCATCATTTATGTTTCTGTGAGATCTAACCTTAACCGTTATTGTACTGGAGGTTCACGAGTTCTAAATTTAGAATTTTTTTTAGTTGTACCCTGCTTAAATTATCACAGATTAACAGATAAAGGGATGCTAGTACCCCTCAACTTCCTCTCCCTCTCTCTCTCTCATCTGATCTCTCTCTCATTTGATCTCTCTCTCTCTCTCTCATCTGATCTCTCTCTCTCTCTCTCATCTGATCTCTCTCTCTCTCATCTGATCTCTCTCTCTCTCTCTCTCTCTCTCTCTCTCTTCTGATCTCTCTCTCATCTGATCTCTCTCTTCTGATCTCTCTCATCTGTTCTCTCATCTGATCTCTCTTCTGATCTCTCTCTTCTGATCTCTCTCATCTGATCTCTCTTCTGATCTCTCTCTCTTCTGATCACTCTTCTGATCTCTGTTCTGATCTCTCTTCTGATCTCTCTCTCGTCTGATCTCTCTCTCTTCTGATCTCTCTCTCGTCTGATCTCTCTCTTCTGATCTCTCTCTCGTCTGATCTCTCTCTCTTCTGCTCTCTCTCTCTCTCTCTCTCTCTTCTGACCTCTCTCTCTCTCTCTCTCTTCTGATCTCTCTCTCTCTCTCTCTCTCTCTCTCTCTTCTGATCTCTCTCTCTCTCTCTTCTGATCTCTCTCTCTCTCTCTCTCTCTCTCTCTTCTGATCTCTCTCTCTCTCTCTCTCTCTCTCTCTCTCTCTCTCTCTCTCTTTTGAGAGGAAGATTATCTGAGACACAGAAAAAGGACAGTTGTGCCCCTCAACTTTTTTTTTTTTTTCGTTGTTGGAGGAAAGTGTGCTAATTTTTCCTCAACTGTAAAACACTACAAGCTAAAAATTAGACTTCTAACTAGCTAAAAAATACAGATATTTTAACTATTACAACGAGTTCTCCATAAGGCATGATAAATGATTAAAATAGCAGGACTTTATTTGAGAGACAAATATAAAGTGGCAACCCTGCAATTAGTGTAAGCAGAGATGAGCCTCCTCGAGCTGGATTACACGAAAGATATTGCATTACTGTGTATAACCGATATGAGATAGCTAAAATCAAGCCCTGGATAAACTAATTGCAATGGATGACCATCTGTTATAGAAGAGCCTTCTTTGGCTTGGCTATCAGCAGAGCTGTTTGCTGACCTCGGTGTCTGCAATCAAGAAATGGCATGGTTTTGAGCTTTGGCAAAGACTTGACAATAATGTATGAGTAAAAAAAGGTTGAATTTTCAGGGTGCCTTTTGCTGGCACCGTGCTAGTGACATTGGAAGTCTCATCCTCCACGATGAAGAGGGATTAGATCTCTTGATCACAAGTTTGTTGATGTGGAAGAAGCTAGCATCTCACCAATTAGTAGTCTGTAATGAGCAACAATGAAAATGATCTTATTAATTTGATGATTCAATGGCTGGGGTTGCCCTCCCAATCCTGTGATTCATGTTCCATCCATACTCTATGACAACCGAAAGGTGGTGAAATATTTTATCCATGAATGGTACTGATGAAAATTGGTAGTATAAAACAATAGATACTTTTGGCCATATTTACAAGTTATGTTGTGGAGAGATTGGCTGTCTCGAGTATGCTGAAGCAACTTTGGCAATGTCTGGTCGTAAGGGATATCAGACGTCTGTAATTGGAGTTGTCACCGATGCTAACTTTGCTTTGTTTTAGGTTCTCCATTATTTTATAGAGCTATTGTAAAGAATGCTTAGACAACATTTTGATATACTAATTAGTAATAAATCCGATACAGGAAAGGACAAGTAACATGATGTTGTATTCTCAGAGTCTGAATTGCAGGCTGGTGTGCTATTTTACCTTCTTGGTGGGGGGTCAAATACTCAAATCAACTCCATGACGTCACTTGGATGCATGTCAATTTGTTAAATAAATTGAGTGAATTTGGTTTACTGATGTGGCAGAACTGGATACAAATGCACTTTCAAATTTTATGCATGTTACTGCAGTCACATACCGCTTGTCATCTTTGTTATTAACACGCAGTACAATTTCCTAATTATTAAACAACATAACTTTCTCAACTTCTAGTACCTAACTATATTTCTGAATACAGAAGCTTGATACCAAAACCCAAGCACTGGGGAGGCTACAGGCTCAAACCAAAATCAATTGAGTTTTGGCAAGGACAAGAGTCTCGCCTTCATGATCGGTATAACTCATCTTCTGATTTGTCTCTAGTGCTACTTGATGATCTACCCAATTACAGACGATGTTGACTGATATTTTTCGTTGTCAGGTTGCTATATTCCCAAAGGGAGGCTGATGGAAGACAGGTGTGGGATATTGTTCGTCTTGCTCCATGACAATTTTTTCCAGTCTCTGCTTTATGAGGTTCTTAGTTATCTGTGTGTGTTTGAACTCGAGAGCACGATATTGAGTGGTTATGAAATAACGAGGTTGGTCATAAAGAGAGCTGATGACCATTCTTTAAACAATGCACATGGAAAAATGCGCAGCGGCGGCTGGTTTGGTTGTACTGAGAAAATGTGGAAGTATCTGATTACTAATCTCCAACACTCACTTTGGTCGAGAGGGGCCCATGTCTCATGTATGTCCAATTTTATAGTGGGGGAGGTGATAACCAAGCAAGCACTGATGGTAAACCATTGTACAGGCTACTAGCTCAGGTGATGCAGCACCCTACAAATGAAATGCCTGAGTTCCTTTGTCTGCTGATTTTTTCCTTCGTCGAAGATGCATCGCCTGATGCAGACCTACTTTCCTCAGCGAAAAACTCTACGCTTGCTTGTCAAGATCAGATTTTCACGGCAGCGAATCAAATCCGAAATATACCTAAGGTGGGAAATTTAGCTGTGCACATGGACGCCAAAATGCAGGTGAATGATCACGACTCCACGGTCAAATGGGGATCAGTATCTGTGGCTGCTTCAAGGTTCCTCTGGGGAGCCACAGGAAAGATTTCCTCTTCCACTGGCCACTAGTCCCAGTTTCGGACAGAGTCACATGATGGATGTTCTGGTTTATATTTCTGTTTCCCATCTCCAATAATTGGTGATGAGTAAATTGGGGGCAATTTCATGGATGAGGATTGTGATCGTCCCCAGCCGTTGGTGCCGCGCCTAGCTGTCAGCATTAGCCCGGCCAGATAAAAATGCTGAAGATTTACGGTAAAAGTAAGCCATGTTGCCGGAACAAGCAGAAACAAACAAATCTCCGTGTTGATCAAAGGCTGCTCTTGTGCAAATAATGGAGGTTCTGGCAAAATAGCCGCTCTTGTCAAATCGCCACCGGCCTAATCAGAGCAAAAGAACAATCCTAGCCTAGTAACTCCTACTTTCAGTAATCCCCATGCCCACTTGGTTAGGTAAAGGGCCGTAACCTGAAAGAGAAGGAAAATGGACCCCACCCACGGTGAGGCCTCTAGATTGTATTCCAGCCTCCTTTTGACCGGTTTTTTTTAAAAAAAAACCATCCTGCTTTAACGAAAGTTTCTTGAAAGGAGACTAGACACAAACGAGTGGATAACCTGCTGCTGCAGGTTCAGCTTTTCCCCAGATGAAAGAGGAGGGAGGTAGAGGTTGAGATCAACACTCCAGTGCTTGTGAAGAAACAGTCACACGCTACCCACCTTTACCTAACCTAGAAAGCAGATAGAACAAAGACTCTGACTTGAGTGGAAGTGTTGTTTTTTCCTTTCTTTAGGTTTTTATTTACTCCGGAACCGGAAGTGTTTAGGGAAGTTCTTGTGTTAAAGGGAAAGACGGAAGAAAAAAAAAAAAAAAAAAAAAAAAGATAGAAAGAAGTAGAAGAAGAAAGGCTTTTGTTTTTCTTTTTCTTTTTATAGTGGAAGAAAATGATAGGAGATTCCTTCTCACCTTTGAAACATCCAAGCAGGTTTGCTTCCAACAGCTACATAGAAGGCTTTAATGGTTTTTCATACTTGCATGTCTTCTTCCTAAAAGTGGGTGGAATGATTGATCGGACCCACTTTTAACTATTTTGAAAAGCTGTGTAGAATGTAGATAGAGGAGGATAGCTTGGTTGTGGTGCTCTTGCAATGGATATCACCCACCTGAGGCTCCACCTCTGGTTGGAGCTTTCTGGATATTTCAGATCGGATTAAGACGGGGCAGTCACCCCATCCTCTCTTCTTTCTTTTTTTTTTCTTTTTTTTATTTTTTATTATTATTATTATCTTTTATGCAAATGCTTTCAGATATTTAAGACTACAGTCCTTTTCCAATAGGGAGAAAGGGCTTTGCCTTTCTGTTCATTTAATTAAAGCAGGGCCAGGTCTCTCTCCTTAACTGCAAAACCTTCATTAAACAACAGTTGGGAAACGAGAATTTAGGATGATTTTGTCCTAAGAGAGCTGAAACTAATTACTACATCCCTCTGAACTTCGTTTCTAAATATACATCAACCTACACATACCCACATTAATCTAAACTCCCATGATGTCTTCGCCTAAGAGAAGACTGCAAATTTGCTAAAAGGAAAGAAACCCAAAAGTTATAAACAACATATGGAGGATAAACAGAATAGGCCCACCAATACCAGAGTTCCAGAGTTCAGAGTTCCTCGTGTGGGTGGTCTACAACCTTGTCAAGAGAAAAAATTCAAGCTATTGATGTATACCAGGCAGTTCATATAATAGTTTGCTTTTGTTTCCAGTCTTACCTTGGAAACTTTATGAAACTAGCATACTGCTTCACATGATTGAGAATGAAGGGCCTCCACTCAATCCATCAATCCATCTGTTGGTGATGACCCACCAAAGCAATGGTCCCTGCCACTCTTTTGGTACATCATATGGTGGCTATACCAACAAGTGGCTGCACAAACTCTATCTTGACTATAAATCAATTTTCTTGATTTTGACCACAGATATATTAGTGCCTCGTAAGATGCCCAAAGTGGAAGTTCCAAGTGGAGTTTGACGCTTTAAAAAGGGGTTAGGCCTGCTGTTTGAGTTTGTGACAGAGTCAGCCCCCCCAAGGTACCAGAAGCTGCGCTCCCATATTCGTAATATGGAAACGTACAGCCAGTACCAAGATGCTAACCAAGATGCTAATCAAGATGCTAACCAAGATGCTAACCAAGATGCTATCCTCTCGCATTTTCTGGTTTTCTGGCAGTCTCTCAGCTGGACCAACTTTGAATAGTTTAGCACGTATAAAGTCACAAGGAGATTGAGAGGATTGACCAAGAAATCCAACCCTCTGCATCATTTTTTTCAACATTTATGGTCTGCTTCTCTATCCAAATGGAAGTGGCGAGCTGGCCATTTTACTGAGCATCACCTAAATTCAGACCTCGTAATCAGCAAAGGTCATCTTCACTTAGAAATGAACTCCCAAATCATTTTGTCTCTTTACGGAAAATCATGGCTCCGAGGATAAGCTTATTGGGTACAGGGAAATCACTCTTGACTGGTACATTTTGACTGCGGTGTGCATAGGCTCGGCGGTCTCTTCCACCTTCCAAACATGACGTGAAGATTGAGACATTTCTCTCAAGTTGGGGTTTAATGATCCACTAACACTAGATTAACCATTTAAACTTTCCAGCTCCGCTTTTCATCACAAGTATAGAGGTTATTTTCTGGTTCGAGATCCTTTTTAAGAAGCAAACAAGTAACCGGCGTCATCCCTCAAACTGCAGCACCAATTGCAGGGCAATGGCGGTGGAAACTGGCACCAGCAGTTCTCCATCAAATCACACCCCCACCCCCCACTTACAAAAAAAGTAAATAAATAAAAAAAATTAAAAAAAAAGGAAGTAGAAGAAGAAGAAGAAGAAGAAGAAAAAAAGAGACCACTATGTTGAACTAATGTTAGATTTAATTGCAACGTGAGCATTCAATTATTTTATGGTCAGCCATGCTGTCTCGACAGCTCAATAGAATTGTCTACATTCGGATGGTTGGGTGGAAACCAGTGGGAAGCTTCAAATGCTGACCGGCGAGAACCGGAGGTGAAACAGGGTGGGCAGGGGGATGTCGAGGAGAAGCTGTACAACATTTAGTCAAGAAGCAAAACTCGGCAACATAGAAAAAAGATGAGAACAATTATGGAGGGGACCCAAACAGGAGTAAGGCAGTTAGACGACATATCCACCATTAATGCACGTCAAGCGCAGATCTCACAGGGGGACCCAAGAGGACCCAGAAGTCAGTTTGGTCGAATTGCATCGTCGTCCTCCTCTGAAAGTATGCTATTGTTGAGTCGCCATCAATTCTTTTGAGGATTTAATAAGAGGCCAAAGGGTACGAGCCTTCAAGATCAAAAAGCTGAGGTGCTCCTCCGGCCTTGGTCATCACTTAACTGTTGTTCCGTAAGCATTCATGATAAGATCCCAAGGACTCAAACCCGCTGCTTTGTCCTTCATATCACAAACCACAAACCAAACTACTCTCAGCCCCCCCTTTAATGACATACCCAACAACAAAGCTTATCACTACTACACATAACCAAGTCTTTGAGTGGATGGTTCATCTCCCTTCTCATGCAAGCAAAGTTGAGAGAGAGGGACAGAAATCAAAGAGGAATTTTTCTCTGGTTAGTAGTTAGATGGGATTGATTAGCTGTGATTAGGAAGCATGCAAGTCGGCATGAATGGATATTGACCTCATACACTTGTAATAAGACAATATACTCGAGGGGAATAAGAAAACACTACAAAGGAAAAGAAATAAGAACAACAAGCTGCTTTCCATTTTTTCCTCTTTCAATTCCTACAACAATTTGTGGAGCATTTGTTTTGTCCAAACAATCACAGCACCAGATAAAAATCGACTACAATCCGAAGAAAGGTGACTAACTTACTTGCAGCTACAAATGGCAAGAAAGAACAGTTTTACACTTCATGAATCTCTGACTTCGTTTACACCTCTTGCCCAGGCAAATTTAACAAATTTCGGATATGAGAGATCTACAACTCTTCTCATCTTGAGATTTAAGTAGCAGCTACCTACTCCAAGTCTGAGGGAAGCCCAGCCCTGGGCCTCACTTTTATGATTTGAAAAGCGTGGAAGAAATATTAAAAGATTAAAAAGGCCTACCAATACAACAACACTTGATCTGCACATCTCATGATCAATATGACCTACAATCTCAGGTCCATCCATCAACTGAAAGATCGATCATTTAGAAGGGAGATGCAGCAATAAAAAGGATGCCCATGTCACAGTTCTCCATAAATGTCACCTACAGCCCCAATCCTGAAAAACAATTAGGAGTGTGGCTTCACCTTCAATGACAATGAGCAGGCCTCTCTCCTGACCAGTAAAATCCACTTTCACCACGTTAGAGGCTCATTCAGAAATCAACTTTAGATAACCATACAAATGATTGTAACATCTCTCTCAAAGAGGTAAAATTGGAAACTCTACAAGATCTTCACAAATTTCGGGGCATCCTTCCTGGGCCCTGCAAGAGATCGATATAGGTATAACTTCTCCACCAATTGATCATTGTCTTCTTCGGCTCTTTCTGATACCAAATTGTCATCAACATCTTCCTCTTCAATCATTTCCACCACCAAGTGGGGCAACCTCCGAGCCACCTCCTTGCAACCTCTGAGCGATAGCTTGCAAGAAGACATCCACAAGAACCTCATGTTGTAATAATGATGCAATCCGGAGAGCAACCCTTCATCGCCAAATGGGCAATCTCTGATCTCGAGCTTCTGCAAGTTGGAGCATCCTTCTAGCACATACCTCAAGGAATTGTCAGTATTCCCTGCAAAAGCAACTGACAGTGTACGCACCAACTTGCCATACTTTCCTATGTATGCAAAGGCCTTATCAGTAAGCAGACCAGAAATAGCAAGTCTTGTGAGTTTCTTGCAGTTCATAACTATAGCTCCAAAACCTTCGTCCATTGGCTGGCCTGTTACATGATCAGGCTGGTGTCGGCTTATTATACAGAGGCGAAATACTACGAGCTCCGAACAATTCTTGGACATGGTAATGAGTGCCGCATTGGTCATATGCTGGCAGAAATAAAGAATTGATCTGAGCTTCATGCAACCATTAGAGATTGCTATGAGGCCTATTTCAGATACTAAAGTATCGCTGTCCTCACGGGCATCCATGGGAAAAACTCGAAGTTCACGCAAGTCCTTGCAAGTTGAGGCAACTGCTTGCAGCCCTTCATCACGTATTGTATCAAGAGCCTGGAGCAAGAAGAGTTTTGGTTATGCTAAGCTTTTTCACATATACTAGGTTCTGAACGAGAGGGATGCAATATAGCATGAGAGTAGAGTATTATTGACTATTGGTTTTTGGACATTCAAACAGGATTTGTTGATGGAATATTGAGATCTTATAGAATAGAAACATTGAAATACATCATACAAAAGCAACCACATAATTGCATGTTTTATCTCAAAATTTGTTGACAAGTCTGATAGCCATTTAGTGCTCCTATTTAACATGTTTTTTCATTTTCAATGGCTTAGTCAGACTTGAACTCAGGAACTCACACTTGCAATCCAATTCCCCAATTTTTTGTTCTCTTCACATCCACTTAACGTGGAAAATGATAAAAGAAACATGATAGTTCCACCATAATGAACATGGACATTCAAAATTACTAAACAAATCTAAGGCAAATGAACACACCATCAATCAAAAAGAAACTACTTACCCAGAACTTCTGGAGTCTATGGCAATGAAGAATTACAGCACGGAGCTGGTCACTGTTGATATTTGCATAGCTGAAATTAAGTGAAGTGAGGTTTGCACAAACAGGAGTAATCGCAGGTAGATAATCTGGTAATATATCCCTAAACCCAGATAGACAGGTTATAGCTTTGCAAGTGGAAAAAGCAGCAGACAGATCCACTTCTTGCTGGTCTCCCTGCCCAGCATCAGGTGAGCTAAAAGAACCGGTCCCAAGATGTGTCAATTGTGGGGCTCGAAGCATCAATCTTTGCAGCTGCCCTACAGAGATTTCTTGATTCAATCTCAGTTTCTTTAACATTGGAGAGCGAGCAACCAGCCTCTCCAGTGATTCAAAGTTCACTTCCGACTCAACACAATCAAATGTAAGTGATTCTAGGCATGTTGTTGTCTCAGGGAAAGAGGAAAACCAGTCCACCTCCTCATCTATGACATCATCTTCGATCAAATCAAGCACTTGGAGTTGCCTACAACATATTCAAAGAAAAACAGTGATCAGAGGGACCAAAACTAACCAACAGAACCCCCAATGTCTTAATGCCTAGTAAGAGATCAGAAATGACATGCTCACAAAACAAAGTGGGATTTAGAAACTAAAAGAGTAAATTGAAACACTCCCAGATAAAAGAAAAGGGTAAAATTAAATTTTAGTCTCTTAAATTGCATATCAGACTCAGAGCACACTATAATCCAGAGTCAGTCAGGAGAAGCGCACAAAAAATCTACAATCTGTGAACCATGTCACTCAGCATTTAAGTCCAAATGACATTCGATCTGACAAACTACATCGCTAAACTTCCCCAATTCATATCCAAATGGTTATGAGGCAGAGATAAGATCCTACATTCTCATGTTGGGATTTTTCCTCATAAAAGTCCTGAAAAATGATAAGGTCAAGGATCGTGTCTGCCACATAAATGGTCAAAAAGAAAAAGGAAAAAGGAAACATGTTTCCATATGTCCTAAAACCAAAGAATTACCTATGATCAGGCAAGTCTAAGAAACAGCAACAAAATAAATAAATAAATAAATAAAATCAACATTTACCTTTACAGATACTGGAACATCTGTTTCCGGAATTCATGGATAAACCAACAAAAAAACCCTCAACTTCAAGATTTCGAATTTTCTATCATATGCAACATCCAAAGAAATAGAGACTAGAGAGTAAAATCTATAGCAAAGGCACTCCACATATGACAATCTAAAAATGCTTCAGTTCTCTACACTCAACGCTCACCTGCACTTGCTAGCCACCTCCGCGAGCCCAATCGTTCCAAAGCCATCACAGCAGATAAGGACAAGCTCCCTAAACATGGGCAACGAACTAGCCACTAAAGAGAGATCTTCATTAGTGACTGTCATCCTTTTCAAGCAGAGCTTCTCGAGGCGCGGGTATGCGACTCCCATGGCGGCAGCCCAGGGGCGGAAGAAGGCCCCCCACTTTTCAGGGACTAGGTCGAAGTCGGCGAATCTGGGCTTGCCCTTGAGCACCACAGCCTGGACGGCAGTGAAGCGCTCGATCGTTCTCTGCGGCGAGATAGCATAGCAGTTGCCAATGAATAGGTCGGAGCGGGTGAGCGCCTCGGTGTGGTACCACGACTTGCAGACGAGGGAAGCTGCGTTGCGGTCCCGGCGGGAGGTTAGGAAGCAGAGCACGTTGTCGAGAACGTTCTCGAGGACCTGATCGGGGCAGGCGGCGGATGCGGAGGGTGACTCGCCCTCGCGGGTCCTGGTAGATCCAGTGCTCCCGAAGCCGCCTCCCCTCTCGTCGTCCTCGGACATCTCCGCCCTCTCCTCGCTCATCTTCCTCCCTTGCTCCGATCAAATCTCGGCTCCTCACATCCGAATCACAGACCAAAACCTCGAAAACCAGAAAACAATAATTAAAATAAGAGGAACAGCATTTATTGGAAACCCTCCGACATCTCTGACCGTTGGTCCCCAATCCGAAGGCCCAAATTCGTCAGACCCATCAATCGAACGCCTCCAGAACCTCCATTACTGAATCCGAAACAAGAACCAGCCTGCAGAGTACTGCAATCTTACAGCAGATCTTTTCTTTCTTTTTTTTTTTCTTTTTTCTTCTTTCTTCTCCTCACAGAAAGAGAGTCCAAAGCCGAGTGTGAAGGGAAGGTATGGAGAGAAATGAAAGACTTAGTTATTTATTCTATTTGGGGGCTCCCCTCTAGACTCCACTCTGCTGTCTCTCTCCCTGCATTGGGATTCTCTATTTACTCCGATCTTTCTCTCTATCTCACTCTCTCCCTCTCAACTTTCTCTCTCTATTTCTGTCAATGTCTCCAAGGGCCAACCCCCTTCCCCTTCTCTCTCTCTCTCTTTAATTCTCTCTCTCTCTCTCTTTAATTCTCTCTCTCTCTCTCTTTAATTCTCTCTCTCTCTCTCTCTTTAATTCTTTAAAAGCCCTTGCTTATTATATCCTTCTATTGTCAATATCTTTTCTCTATTCTATGCATTCAACTCTCCCCATCAATCCCTACCCCTTTTTCCCTCATTTGTTCTCTAGTGAAAAAAAAAACACACACACACACACACTGCATCAACATCAAGGATTCAAACCTTCTCCCCACCCCTTTCATAGACCTAAAAGAAAAAAATCTATCATGTTTTAAAAACTGTACCCATTGAACCAGTGTTTTACTTGAACCCGGTTAGACCGAGTTGGACCAATGATTCAGTCATTAAATATTATACAAGTACTTTAATAGACTTCTAATTTATAAGGAACCAAACCGGATTGGCCTTTCAATCCTGGTTCAACCGGGTTGGTCCGGTTTTTAAAATAGTATTGCAACACCCCCCCCCCCCCCTGTACCTCTTTCTTTCCCAAGTGTGAAGTGTCCCTTCTACCTTTGATGGCCTTTGATCATTCAAAGGGTGATGAAAACCAGAGAGGCCCAAAGTGGGGGAGGAGGGGGAGCCGGGGAGGAGGGGCTTTTGCCTTTTGATTTCCTTAATTTTTCTTTTTTTGTGGTTTTTGAATCCTTAACTTTGGGATTTAATTGGTGGGTTTGTTGAGATTTCAGTTCAAACCCCATCACCTGAAAGGCAAAACAGACCCTGTAGAAGCCACTGTCCAATCACTTTTGTCTATTCAAAAGGCCTCCCCAACGCCACCTGGCCCACCGGGATGGCCCCCACCCTCGCTCCTTCCGTCCTCTCCCTCCCCAAGTGCTACCGAAACTCGACACAGGGGTTTGGTCATTACAAAATTTACAAGTACTTAACCCAATCATTATTTCTAAATTAATTAATTGTTTACTTTCTTGCTTAGTTAGGGAGACGGACCCCACCCCCCCCTCCCCAGACCCAAGAGGCTTTTGTGGGCGGGGCCCACTATGAACGGCGCTGGCGCGGGTCGAGTGGGCGGTGGCGATTTCGTTAATAAGGGGAGAAGGGGGTTAAGTTAAAGACGCGAAATTACATTAATGGCGCGGAGGGACCCACTTGCCCCCGGCTCGGAGTGCGGGCAGATTATATTTTTTTTTTTTTTTTTTTTTTTTTTTTTTTTTTTTTTTTATTTTTTGTTCATGGAGGAAATGGTGGAGAACGAATCTTGGTGGGGCATACGTACGCCGGAGGTGTACTTGTCGATGGGCTCCCCAAGCGGAATTTACCAAAACGCCACGGACTTAATTAAAATCAGGTCACGCTGTCACCCTGCTTTCTTATTGGATAGAGAAAAAAAACAAGTACACAGACAGACACACACCAGCTGCCAACCATCCCGTGCAAGGCTGGCTGGCCCGGCCCGTGTACATCACTACCTATCAAACACATAAGACAAAGGTTTCCTTCCAAGCCCGGTCCAGGCCCAAGTCCATTATTCACGTGTTTTACATTTTTCCCATTTTGGTTATTATTATTATTTAATATTTATACCCTCTAGTTTCATAAATTAACCAAATATTTTTCACTTATTTTTCCCAGATAAAAAAAAAAAAATTGAAGTCAAATTGGATACTGATAATCATTAACTCTCGAATATTAGTCGGCTGGCATGGACCACAAATCTGTACCCCTCGAATCAACTTGTGACAAAATCGCGATATTCATGGCTTTGTTACCATTTTATATCTTTCCTCCTATCCTAAAAAGTAGTAAAATGTAAAAAACATAAGGAAGGAAGTGTTTGCATACTTCCCTTACAAGATATTAATCCATGCCTAGGGTAAAAGTGCTTAGAGATATTTGGTACTTTGCCTAGCACAATCCACAAGCCACATTTGTGCATACTTGGTTGCTAGGAGTTGTTCAAATAAGAGAGAAAAAAAAAAGTGGGAGAATGTGGGTGATTGATCATGGAGTTCTCCTCATAGGTGGAATCATCACCATAAATATGGGAATGAAAAGTAAAAAGTAAAGTTGGCAGTAATGCAATATGATGTACAAGACTAGGAAGCCCTTGTGAGTGGGGATTACACATTGGAGTCCACGGTGATGAATATGACATTAACATACAGGGTATTTGTCGATTTGCTCCTGTTTAATGTTTTGATTTTTTTTTCTCCTTTTTTTAGTATCGGATGAGAACGGGATTGACTTTTGCAATAGTTGCTCTTTTATATTATCCATTTCTCTAGGTATTTCGTCAAATTTTCTTTTCTAGAATGAAAAGACCCTTTAATGACATTCGGTGAGTCCCCCCCTTCAATCACCTGCGGAAGGAAACCTTGCTATTGTTTCGATGATCGATCCCTTGCCCGAGTGAACCAGTTCGGGTTTGTAAAAACTAAAAACTCAATTTCGACCCAACCCGTTGAGAATCCTGACCGAACCGTGTATCGATCCAGTCAGGGAATTCGGATCGATCCAGCCGAGTTCCGAACCATTGAATTTGGAGAGCACGCTGGTCGCGAGATTCCGAAAGCGAAAAATTATAAAAGCTCTCGGAATGGGGATAAATATTTAAGAGAAGAGGGTATCAAGTATGCACGTCAACGCTACTGAGATGCGGAGAACAAAAAAAAAAAAAAAAAAAAAAAAGGGGGAGCTCCGTCCGTGAAGATGGCCAAGCCGCTGGCATTCGTAACAGCTGCAGAGGCAAAGAAAAATGAAGAACACGACCTGGCCTTTCTAGCAATCGGCAGTACTAGCCGTTCCCAGATGGACCCGTGAAAAGCATCTTATGCAGATCGCGAATGCTTCTAACATTATGCTGCGTTTCGTTTACAGGAAACTGCAAAATTCCGAATATACCGCAACAGCTCTTTACCTCCATTTCTTTTTTCCTTGCGGTTATTCCTGCAAGTCTCTTCGCGAGGATCGGAATCGGACGCTAACATTCGCCGAACAGATCCAAATTTCAGCCAAATCAAATCCAACTCTTCCGTGATTTGGCGCCGTAATCTGTCATTCGCCTTCCGAAAGCAGCATCGCCCGCATCGCCCGCATCGCGTGGAAACACAAACGCCCAAACCAAAATTTCGCATTCCTTACCGCAACGACCGCCAGCGAAAAATTGAAAACCCTCGGTTTTTTCAGCTTTCAGTACGCTTCAAGCGCCATTTCCGGGCTGTGGGCCCTTTCTTTGTTGAGGCCCCAACAGCACGGACGACGACGCGGGAGTGTCGAGGGGCGAAGGGGAGGGGGGTCCGGGGGACCCGATGCTGCGATGCAGGTAAGGGTCGTTGGCGTGTTGTAGTTCAAGGATTTCTTCGTGGTGTTGTAATTAATGGCGCGTGAACTGTCGATTTTGAGAAATGTTGATGAGGAATGCGGTAAGCGTAACGACGGGTCGTGATGCATGAGCTGCTTGATGGTGCCCTAATGGAGGGCACATCGTCCTCTCCAAATTTATTGGGCATCGCCTCTTGAAGAAGATGTGACGAACGGTTGGATTTGATTGACGCAACCTGGGATTTGCGACACACCCTTTCAATTTCGTAACCACCTAACGACCATAAATGCGACCGTGGTCACACGACTCACTAACATATACAATTTATGACTTCATGTTCATTACTTGCCTATTAAAAGCTTCACATGTTATTAACACCTTCCAATTATATGCATTACACTTAGGTACACACTTTATCTATATACGTACCTTAGATACAAATTCAGTACTATCATTTTACTTGCAAGCATTATGGAGTTTTCATAAAGAGAAGTGACATGTTTCTCAAGGTTGTGGTTCATATTACCGGCAAATGTTTAAAGTTTATTAATTTAATAAAAATTTTATTAAATAAAATTAAAAAAATATTTCTATTTGGTGTGATGATTATTGATTAAGATATATCTATTGATTTAGTTACGATGTGACAGTGATGGTAATAAAGTACAACAATATGGGTTTTTAAATTTTCATTGTCATATATATACTCCAATCTAAATTAAATTTTCTTAAAAGTTCTATATCAAGTGACATTTTGGGCCTCACCTAGTATGAAATCGGTTCCACTTGGGCTCACGATTTGGCTACTGAACAGACGGGGAATCGCTTGCTCAAGGTCCAAAGTTATATCCCTGTGGGCTCTCGATTCGACTTCAAAAGGAAGGATCGACTCAGTCAGAAGTCCGTCTCAAGTCCAACCCACTTTCGACAGTCTCCCTCTTCTCTCGTTCACTCGGCGTTTCTTTACTCTTTGCCCTCCTCTCACGAAATGCAAGCATGGGGTTCTTCTATTCTTTTCCGAGTCGCGTCGTTTGGATTGAGGGCTTCCCGTTAAACTGAAGCTTCAGGCCGGTAGTTGCAGGCCCCAATTTGGCGAACGAATTCGCGAGGAGAGGCGAAAAGGAAAAGAGTTTCTCTAGTTTCGTAACCCGTGTAAGTCTTTCCTTCTTCTCGATTTCTAATCTCCATATCTGTCATTCACTGCAATCTTATCTTATCGACTCCAGTTTGATCGATTTGAGGAAGAAGACTGAATTGAAGACGATTGCTACAACCCAAGAGTCACACTTCTGTATTAATTACGATTGTTCTACGAACGCCCGGTCTCGGGTCAAACTACCAATTTGAAATTCGAAGCCGAATGTCTGACGCGGTTGAACGAAACTACGGTCCGGATTCTTCATTTGATTGAATTGGACGTCCAGGATGAGCGGATGAGTCGAATCGAGTATCGACCGTCCGATCGTCTTTAAATTACGCGCTAGGCCAGAACGGGCCTCTCCCTACGGTCCGTTTCCAACTGTTTTAAAATTCGGACCCAACCGTCAAAACAACCATCCAAGACACGGAAACGAACGCATATGCTATCGTTAGAATCTAAACCGTTAGACTCGCGTTAGAGCCTACTTTTTTTTCTTATGAAAGCGCTTCTCATATAAATCTCACGTTGAGCGGGCATTTCTTTATATGTTCCCTGCCTTGCGTTTTTTTCCGTGTTCGTTTCTCACGAGAAGGATTCAAACGGAAGGGGGTGGGGGTGGGGGGCGAGTATCGCCGGCATTGGAGGTGCATCCCGGTGCAGAATCTGAAGAAGTGAATAGGGGGAGGGAAATCCAAAGCTTAGGGTTTCATTTCTGTATATATAAAAAACAAAAAAAAAAACTTCGCCAGGGATGGATCCAGATCCGAAGAACTCCGAATCGAACAAAAAGACGGGGGAAGACCACTCCGCTGATTACGCGCCCTATCCGAAAATCGATCCCAAGGACGTTGCTCCGGTGCAGGAGGACTTCAAGGACGTTGCTATCGGATCTTCGCAGCCGGAGCCCCCGCAGAACCCGTCACCGCCGGCGGCTGCTCCGCAGAAAACCGTGAGATGGAGCCCTGATTTGGCCTCGGGAGCCTCGCCCGGCCCTGCCGCCACCACACTTCCTCGCGACTCCAATCCGTACATTTCGGCGTCGCCTGCGCCGGCATCTGCCTCAGCTCTCGATACGGCAAAGAGTAATTTTCTTTCCTTCCTGTTAATTATTGCATTAAAATATGTGGTGTTTCCTGATTTATTGTTGTCGGATTGGGATTTGCGAGAATTTGACTAGACTTGTGGTGATGTATTCCATATTTTTTTTTGGCTTCCTTCTGTTGGAGGAAGGATGAACATTTTCGCGTCAAATATCAACTAGGTCGCTGCTTCTGGTTTCCTTTCTTTTAGCAGAGTGGGAAAGCCGATGAGATGAGTTGGGGTTACTGCGCATCGTCATATTTTGTGTCAGTGAAAAAAATTGTTGACTGTAATCAAAACGCCGATTTTTTCTTCCGACCTTTTCATAAGATTCTGTTAATTCCTACTTGATTGATTAATTAGTCCATTGTTATTAGATACCATGGAAAGTGTTCGGGATGCGCTTGGTAGATGGGGAAAGAAAATGGGAGAAGCGAGCAAGAAAGCTGAGGATCTTGCTGGAAATGTTTGGCAACATTGTAAGTAGTTATAGTTTATATTCTATTAAAAATCTATTTAGTACGTGCATATTTGTGCTTTGCACTGAAAAAATAAGAACCTCCCTCATTCAGTTGACATTTGTGATTTTTACTCTGTTGGATTGTCTACTTCCCTTTATTAATTCTTGAAAAGGGTAAAAATTCCCTTATAAAATGCCGATGAAAACCATGGGAGGGTTTTTAATCAAAAGATTAATAAGTGCATTTGAAACTGCATTAGTTTTTGTTCACGAGTACCCTTAGCTTACTTCTTCAATTTTCTTATTTTACTTCTTCAATATTCTTTTTATCTCTGTCCAACCTGGACATCTTGCAGTTCGTAGAGATTTATTTTTCTTTCCTGCATCTGTTTAGCTTTTCAGTAAATGTGGAAACCTGTACTTGAATGTAAGAATGCCAGTGAATGGATCCTGCATCGTCGATGGATATCTATTCTTATCTCAATGTTAAAATTACTGTTGGCAACAGAGTATCAAACTGTCATTTGAGCATTTAATATTTTTTTTTTTTAATAATTTTTAGAAGCATTTAGCTGTCCAGGTAGGCCTCAGGCAATGAGCAAAAACACAGCCTATTCGGTTTAAGTTTGCATCTATGGATATCTCCTTCAAGGTGGCCCATTTTGACGCACTGCTGTTTCTCTTCCAAGCTATTATCTTAGCCTTTATTCACTAGAAGTGTATGGAATTGAAATCTGTTCATGAGAAGTGATGAACGTGCTTGACCACTTGGAAAGGGTGGATCATATGGAAGGGGGTCTTTAAAGCAGCTGCAATCATGCTTTGATGGAATTCAGTCCGACTATTTATCCTTCATCCAAGGCAATTGAAAAATCCATGCCTAATTTTCTATGGAGGGATCAAAGACCATGAAGCGGTCTCAAGTCTTTCCCGCTAAAGGTGAATGGTGCATCAGGAATTTGTCACACCAGAGGTGTTTGTTAAATGGAAAGATGGTTGGCATTTCCCCAGACTGAGAGGGGAACAGCTTTCGGGCTTATCTGTTGCCACCCACATAGTTAAGACTACCCACCTTATAGTGGATTTTACCAAACTTTTCTCATAAAAAATGAAACTTTTCTCATAATTTTTTTTTCAAATAAGAGTGACAAAGAAAGCACTTCTCTCAGAGTGATGCTGAGCTTCTTTCCCCATCTGCCATGTTGCTCCAGGATTATGGAGATTTTCGTGGTGCACTGGACACCGTACCTTTCTGAGGGTAAATAGATGTTCCATACTGATGTCTGGAAGCCTCCTACTTCATGAAGCTCAATTTTGATGCTTCTTTGCTTTGGTAACCTGGTGCTTTCTTGGATTGGAGGAGCTTTTAAAAAATTTGCTGGGTTTCTGGCTTCTTATTCTGGTTGTTTGGACCCACCTGATTCCTTGTTGTTGTTGTTGTTAATCTTCCACAAACATTCAATTGTCGTCTTCATGTTGAAAGTGATTCAAGTGTGTCACTACTAGGTATATTGGTTGGCAGGATCCACTATGGTGAGACTGGCCATGCTTCCATGATATTCACGGCCTGTCTTATGTTGTAGGTTATTGTTATCATTTATGTAGGTCGTTGACAGGCTTGTTGATTTATTAGAAAGAGGGGTCTCCATCCAATGGGATCGGATCCCTTGGTGCTAGCTCCACTGTTTATGGTGGAGCGCACCAATCAGGGATCTGTATGCCCGTGGGCCCACCAGATGAATAGGTAGGTCCCCCGGGCATACAGATCCCTGATTGGTGCGCTCCACCATAAGCGTGGAGCTAGCACCAAGGGATCCGAACTCCCCTCCAATCCCTTGTCATAAAGTAACCCCCTCGAATTTGGCCTTTCAGCTTGTAATACAACTGCCCTTTTCTCAATCCAGAAAAAATATTGTCTATATGTTCCAGAATATTTTTAATTCACCATTATATTTGCAGTACTTTAGGATTTCATCTGTGTTTGGGTTTGATGCAAGTCTTGGAGGGGTTTGTGTCATTTTATTTGACCCAACTGCCTTTTTAATGCTAATGATGTGATTTAACCATAACACTGACTAATTTTAGGTTCATTTGATTTATTTCACATGCCTAATTTAGCTTGTTATGTAGTGATGTGGAGTTGAAGGGAAATTTTTGCTTTTATGATCTCTATATACTTTATTCTGAAACATTTGTGTTCCGTAAGTACTCCTTACGACTTGTATATGTTGTTGTTTAATCTGTTCTTGTCTATATTCTTTATTCAGATAACTTAACTTTCATTCGTGGTGATCAAAAGGCAATTTGATGCCATTTTAGTCCCTTTTATTTGGTGTGCCAATTGAAATAATGAGCTAAAACCATACATGTTTTTGCCATAGTGGGTGTATGAAGATTCTGACACTTTTATCTCCATTCTCCAGTGCTTGGTTCTGCTTCTCTCTGTAGTCTGTTCATAGTTAACAAATATCTCTTTCTCTTATGGTCAAGTCAGTTTCTACAGAAACAACTCTCCCCCACATCTGAACACACACCTGCACACACACCTGCACACACACCTACACACACACCTGCACACACACTGCACACACACACCTGCACACACACACACCGCACACACACACATGCACACACACCTGCACACACACACCTGCACACACACCTGCACACACACCTGCACACACACCTGCACACACACACCACCTGCACACACACACCTGCACACACACACACCTGCACACACACACCTGCACACACCTGCACACACACGCACACACACACACCTGCACACACACACCTGCACACACCTGCACACACACGCACACACACACCTGCACACATACACCTGCACACATACACCTGCACACACACACCTGCACACACACACCTGTAATACACACACACACATGCACACGCCATGTATGCACACACGCGATGCACACGCCATGTATGCACACACGCATGCACACGCCATGTATGCACACACGCGATGCACACGCCATGTATGCACACGCCATGTATGCACACGCGATGCACACGCATGCACACGCCATGTATGCACACACGCATGCACACGCCATGTATGCACACGCATGCACACGCATGCACACGCCATGTATGCACACACGCATGCACACGCCATGTATGCACACACGCATGCACACGCCATGTATGCACACACGCATGCACACGCCATGTATGCACACACGCATGCACACGCCATGTATGCACACACGCATGCACACGCTCATGTATGCACACACGCATGCACACACACACACACACATACACACACACACATGCGCACACGCACATACACACACACGCATGCACACGCTCATGTATGCACGCACGCACGCACTTGCACGCACTGCACACGCACGCACGCACTTGCACGCTGCACACGCACGCACGTACGCACGCATGCACTTGGACATATGCACAGACACTTGTTATCATTTATGTGTTTTTACACTGATTGTTCTTTTTTTTCTCCTTGTTTCTTGGTAATTGTTTGTTTGTTTCCTTACAGGGGTTTTAGTCAAATAAGAAAGTAAAGTGAGAGAGTGTAAAATCCTGGAAAATACCACTTTCTTAAGTTAGTGGAACCATGGGCAGTTAAAACTTCAGTTTCTCCTTAAATTTAGGAGACTCTAAATTCTTACTTTCTTTGTAATTTAACTCATTGATTGAGAATTAACAATCACTTCTAAATAGGTGGAATTTTGAGTTCTCTTTAATTCTCTAACCAAGCCTAATATTATAAAATTAATTCAAATACTTTGTTTACCAAGAATTTAATGTCAATCACTTTAAATTCTTTCTGAAACATTCAATTCCCTTTCCACTAACCCCCCGTTAATGTCAGATAAGCTTTCGTTAGTATATTCTATTTATTTCTATGTTTTAAAATTCATATAAATACATACCTTTCTCTTTCCTCTTATTATTTTCTTTTCCATTTTCCATTTCCTATTTTGAGTACCATGGTCTTTTCTGCTTATTTGTCACTCTTTGTCCATGTCTTTGTGTTGCCATGGTAAGGGTCATACCTTATTTCCTGCTAAAGAAGTTATAGTGATGGTTGAATAAGATGTTGTATTGTAAAACACAAAAAGGTACAATACGTTGAACCTATAACTGAAAATGGAGCTTCCTATGATGGAGGAGATCTAAACTCATGAAACACAGTTCTTTGTATTCAACATTTTATATCCCTTTACGCATTGTTTGCTCAACATGAAGGACCGAAAAAACCTATACTCCAGTGTGCTCCTTGTTTATTTCCTATTTTATCAAGTCAAATGCACTTTGCTCTCCTGCAACATGTGTTAGTTGTAGTTGACATTTTTAACTACATTACCAAAGTAACCACAAACCAGAAGGGATTAAAAATATTATCACAAAATTTGTGCCCATAGATTCCTCAAGCTTCTGTGTTGGCCTGATCTTATGGTTAGCTATTAATCTATACGTGTGATATTCAACCATGTGTATTTATTCACTGTACAGAAGCCTATTTCCATTTTGGGTCTTTCCCGTGCTTATGACTGTATTTTGCTAAAGGAGAGAACCGGTCAGCTTTTGATAGAAGTGCTTACTAAGTAAATACTGTTAGGAAGTTATTCTCTGTTACTCTGCCACTTGTTTCACAACATTGATTCATTTCATTCCTTGAGCTCAGTCTTCTTGGATGATTTTCACCTTTTCTGTTTTAATTGTGCACTGATGGTGGTGGACTTTCATGACATCAGTGAAAACAGGCCCAAGTGTTTCTGAGGCTGCCATGGGAAGGATTGCTCAGGGAACAAAAGTGCTAGCTGAAGGAGGCTATGAAAAGATCTTTCAGCAGACATTTGAGACTGTTCCTGATGAGAAGCTGTTGCAGTCATTTGCTTGCTACTTATCCACATCTGCAGGTCCTGTCATGGGAATTTTGTATTTGTCCACTGCAAAGCTCGCTTTCTGTAGCGACAATCCTCTGTCATATAAAGTTGGGGATCGTACTGAATGGAGTTACTATAAGGTATTTATCTTTTACATACTTTTTTTCTGAGTTAATAATTAGATAAAAGGCTAGTTTGTTTGTTTCTCTTGATTGGACGGCTATATGGTTAGGTTTGAAATACCATAGTGGTTTGAAAATGATAAAGTAGTGCCTGGAGATATGTTGCTTTTGTTGGAAATTTGAAAATAGATTTAGTTTGGTGAAAGAATTGAAAATTTGAAACTGGATTTAGTGTGGTGAAAGAATTGCAGATTTGAAAACGGATTTAGTGAGGTTAAAGTAAACAATGTGCCTCTAGCCACAGAGCATCGAGAGAGACAGTCTTAAATATCTACGATGATTTGCTAATCTCTTCCAAGAATGACATGGATAATAATACGGAGGTACTAGCCGGAATAAAGTTGATGTTTCTTACATGAGTTTTCATGGTGTGACTTGAGCCTTTGCCTCTCTTCCAAGAATGACATGGATAATAATACGAAGGTACTAGCCGGAATATAAATTCTTTTAAGTTGATGTTTCTACATGAGTTTTCATGGTGTGACTTGAGCCTTTGCCTCAATGTCATATGGGAGGTTTCTCATGTATTGTTTCCACTTTCAAAAATAACCTTCAATGCGTCGGTATAAACCTTATTGACAAATCTGGGCTGGACCAGTGGTTTCGTCTTTTGTTGGTTTACAATAGGTAAATAGGTAAACCAGCCAACCCAACCAAAATGACTGGTTTGATTGCTGAGTTGGACTGAGGGGTTCAATGCATGGGGGAGAATATTCTCTTCATGCACGATAGAGGAAGTGAGAGGATGATAGAGGAAGAAAGAGGACGATAGAGGAAGAGATAGGGGAACTGGGAAAGTAGACAGAGGATCCTATTGCCTTCTTTATCGTTGTATGATGGATGGAGGGCAAAGAGATCCTTTGGCCGCTTTCCCTTATTAAAAACTCAAAGGGAGGGGAAGGAGAGCACCTCGTCTGCCCTCACCTTTCATTGGCAGGGTATCCCCATTTTGTTCTTTTTTAAAATTAAACTATCACATCATTATAACATCAACATGAGTCAATCAGTCAAAATTGATTGAACCGAGTTGTGCCGGACCAGATCACCTAGCTATGTGGATTGCTGAGTCAAGTTTTATATAGTATCCGAAACTCAAGAAGTTTAACAATTTAAAAAGAATGACCTGTTCAGTAGGGCACTTACTGTTCAACTTCTTTAAGTTTTTAACTTAACACTTTTCAAAGTTCTTCCGTTGGAGACCTATTTTTCAACTTCATGACATATTGTCTTCACACTTTTCAATGTGGGAGATTTTTCCTATTCAACACTCCCTCTCATGTCCGGTCTTACACACCTTACCTAGGAGGATAGCCCAGACTTCTAAAGGAGGATAGCTTAGACTTCTAAAGGAGGATAGCTCAGACTTCTAAAGGAGCACATAACATGATTCTCTCTTCATGAAGCCTAAAACACTAAAGTATTCTGGGCAGTTCAAGCTGGTCCTCCACACACACTTATGGATCCCTCTGATGCTATGTCAAGATTGAGCTTGATTCCATCCCAAAATCACTAGTCTTACTCAACCTTGTAACTCATTAATTTTTTTTACACTTTTTAGCATGGGACATTTCCCCTCAAGATTCGACCTTATTCTGTTTATCGTTTTGTTGCATGTGGAAAACTGGACTTTGGTCAATTTTCCATTTAGAACTTCCCATTATTTTATGCACTTGCATTTATTTGTTGAACAGAGATGTGGATGTTTCATCCACTCTCTAGCTCAGAGGTTGTTTTCCAACTCACCTTCTTAGGTCAGTGCTTTTCCCATTGTTTTTCCTATCTGCTTGTTATCCTGGTTTGGGTGCAATTTTTGTGTATGATATAACTTTTGGTACAAAAGTCTCTTTCTTTTTGTCCTTCTGTTTATTTTTCTTCCCTGAAAAATCGTTCTTTGGTTGAATGTCTTGCAAACATCAAGAGTGCTGGTACCAACCAAAAGTTTAGTTTTTTTATTTTTTTAGTTTACTTTGCTCCTGTAAGAGTGGTTGAAAAGTCTTGAGGAACTTTTAATTGTGAAGAGACAAAAAGATTTTCTACCCTCTATTTGTGCATGAGTGACTGTTTTCGATGCTTTGCGTGAGTAATGTATTGGGTTTTGGTAGAAGGAAATGCCACGAAAACAAATACCCTGATCTTGTTTTTTTCCTTTTTTCTTTTTGGAGAATGATGAAGTTTTTTTTATTGACTATTTTATGTTCCATTCACTAATGCTATCATATATACTCATCAAACATTACCTTCAAATGCCATGGAGGGGTAGCTTTCCTGCCCCATTGTAGAGTAAGGCTGACTCTCTTTTTATCGTCAAAGGGTTCCCTGAGAATGGGGTGTACAGTCCCTAGCTTCACGCTCATTGGAAGTGCAAAAACCAGCTGGCCTAGATACTATGACCATATGACTCTCCAAGTTCTGTGTCCATAGGACTGCATCACCACTTGATGCTAGGTTACAACATTTTCTTTGTTTTATTTTAACAATTCTTGATCTTCCCTCTACCCCCTCCCCTAGCGTCAAATGTTTATAAATCTGTCATATTTCCACTTGCTTGGGACAGATCACTCATATTAAATGGCTTCATTTTAATGTTTTTGTTGAAACATTTCCTATTGTTTCACAGGTTGTGATTCCTTTACATCAGCTGAGAGCTGTGAATCCTTCTGCAAGCAAAGTTAATCCTGCTGAAAAATACATTCAAGTTATCTCCGTGGACAACCATGAATTTTGGTTCATGGGATTTGTGTCGTATGATAGTGCTGTGAAATGTCTACAAGACGCACAAGCAGCGCGAGGCACCCAGCCTGTGTGATGTTGAGCCGTGCCATGGTATCAACTCAATCCTATTATATGTGTAACTCACCATATTGCATGACTTATTGTGTATCTGAAATGTCCATAGAAGTAACTTCACTATCTTGATTAGATAACTATTTCTTTCTCATAAAAGTGAAACGGGTATCTTATCTCGTGAGATAGCGATAGTCAATTGATGTAAATTTATTGTCTGCCCTGTTTTCTTTAGATCACACGGTTTTGTAGTTTCAGATATTATTTTGTTGGAATTCAATAAGGTATAGTTGTGGGTCAGTCTTCCAATTTTATTGTGTACCTGTGGCGTTGCTTTGATTTTCTGTGTTCATATTTGTCTTCACATCATGGATTACTGTTTTCTGTGGCAATTCTGTTCCTTAATATAACATTCGACTGAGATACCTTGTAAATACTATCACGTGTACAGACAAAAATATGAGATTCTTAATCAAGCCAAATTCGTTTGCTTGTAGAATTTGTTAACACATTGTGTATGACTTTTCTTTTTATATGCAGAAGGGGAATTAATCTTGTAGATTCGGTAAACATCCAACTACTTGTATCCACACACTAAGTCCCTCCATGAGCCAGGAACCTTCTTCATTGTCCTTCTCATGCGTAGGGCACAGGTTGGGTTGATTAGGACATTGGGGTTGGGATTACCATGGCTAGTTTAATTAGGATATCCTACCGGATTTTGGGGGGCTGAGTTTCTTCGTAGCACTTGGCCCGGTGAGAAGAAAAAGGGTGTCTCTTGCCTACCAAAACAATGTTGGAGTTATGTTCATATTTCAAGAAATGATGAGTTTAACGAATAAAATGGATTGTTTTATTATATTATCTATTAGATTTTATTTTGATCGATATAATTGATATTCTTTGTATAATCGCTGTAGGTTTCAATGGAATGGGCCTCGTTTCGGAGCAGGGATAAAACGTGGTAATGAGGCATGGTCAAGTTTGAAAAGGGGGCATGTTCTGTTCAGAGAATGTTATGAACCATTTATCGGTTTTCTTCACGGAACGGGGTTACAGGAGTCAAAGCTGAGTTGATTAGAAGGGTTTCTGTTTTGAAATCCCTTTTAATCCACCAATTTTTAGATTTGGAGGAGTGGGCTTATGAATGGTCGCACGATGAACAATTTATATATATTGAGTGAGATTCGAGTAACACTGCCTCCTTTGAGGATAGTTGTAAACAGGGGCTGGAGCCATCCATAATTCATTTCTTTAATACTAATCACTAAAAATGGGGCAGTTTAGCTTCGTGAAGCCTACTGATTTTTAGCATCTTGCCAGTTTAGTAATAACATGTAAATAATCAACTTGTAACTGTTTTTGGCAAACCATGTTCATCCTCCCATGGTTATTCCCCCGCTTGACCTGACCGTCCGGAGGCGTGAATCCATTTTCAGTTCAAGATGGTTCCGACTAGGAATTGGGTCCATTAAAATTTAATTTGAGTAGAGTTAGCTTAACTCCTTGCTCTGTCCGGCTCGAGTCACTCGACTCATCTCGTAGACCCGTTTAGAAACGGCCAAAGTAAAAGGGGTGCTTGCCCTGTTGCCCATGCTCAGCTTGAATTAGAGGGGGCCGGGATCTGGTGCAAACAAAGGCTGTGCGTATGGGTACGCACATCCAATAAAAGCATGCCTGTCCACGACACAAGTGTGTGATTTTTTTTAGCCTCTTGTTCGCAGCAGATCCCGGCCCAATTGGAGGGTATTGAAGGGGACTAATGTTGCTTCTACATGTGGCAGGAGTACCATGACAAAAAAAAAACAAAAAAAAACAAAAGCCCAGGATAAGTGGTAGGTAAGTGACGCTTATTAGCGATGTGATGTAATTTAGTGATGATTATTAGCGTTGTTATTGGTTATGCGTGTCCCAATAATAAGGGTAATATGAAGAAAAACTTCCAAAGAAGTGAATTTAAAGAAAATCTTTGAAAGAAAGGTATAATAAGGGAATATGAAAAAAAAAACTTTGAATGAAGCCTATAATAAGAAAGACATATTGTAAGGGATAAGAATGTTTTAAAAGCAGTGGTAAGGGAATATGATGAAAAACTTTGAAACAAGGCCATAACAGGGACTAAGTTAAAAAAAAAAAAAAAATAAAAAAAAAAAAAAAAAAATAATAATAATAATAAAAAAGCATGCTGTTGTTGGGTGATGTAAGTAAAACTTATTGAAAGCAAAGCTATAGTTAGGAAATATGAAAAAATGTTTTGAAAGAAGTCTATAGTTAGAAAAATTTTAAAAAAAATTTAAAAGTAGTAAGGGATTACTATGAAAGTTTTGAAACCCATAAATATAATAAGAAGAAAAATTGAAAAATAAAACTTAGACGGTATAGCAGCGGAATATATATGTAGAAATTTTAAAAGAAGGCTTTAGAAATGAAATAATAAGAAAAGATTTTAAAAAAGGATTTCATATGGGATTAGGAAGAAAAATTCAAAAGAAGGGTATAACGGATGATGAAAAAATACGAAAAAAAAGCCTGTAGTGAGGAAATATGATAATAATATATGAAAGAAAACTATGATAAGGATTATGACCTAGAAACAGAAAAGAAGGCTATTTAAAGGGAATATGAATTAAAAAACCAAAGGAAAGCAACAATAAGATATTATGGAAAAAGCTTTTGAAAGAAGGTTATAGTAAGGAATTTGTTAAAAAAATGTCAAGTAACCGAATATTAAGAAATATCTAGAAAGATATCAAAATCAAGGAATATGTAAAAAACTTGAATGAATGCTTAAAATGGGAATACGAAGAAACTTAAAACCACGGATAAAGTAAGGAAATATGAAGAGAAATTTGGAAAAAATGATTTTCAGGGAGTATGTAGAAAAATTAGGAAAGAAACCTTTAGTAAGAAAATAAGAAGAAAAATGTGACATAAAACTATAATAAGGGAATAATTTTTTTTTAAATAAGGATATAGTAAAACTGAAAATAAATTTTTTGAGAAGGCTATAATAAGGAAATATGTAAAAAAATTTAAAAATTAGAGGCCTACAAACTATTTATAAGTCTATTTAAACAACTTATGACTAAAAAATGAGTGACTATAGGAAAGCTAGTTCGGATTAGGAGTGATTATGGAAAGGAGTTTGAAAATCATGAGTTTACTCATTTCTGTGAAAGAAAGGAAATTTTCTCACAAATTTTCAGCTCCCAAAACCCCACAACAAAATGGGGTTGTGGAAAGAAAGAACAGAACATTGCAAGAAATGGCTAGGACTATGATAAACTCAAAGGATCTACCTCATAAACTATGGGCAGAAGTTGTGAATACAGCTTGCTATGTTAGCAATCATGTACATTTTAGATACCTAACTCACAAGACACCGTATGAGTTGTGGAAAGGAAGAAAACCAATGTTCATTATTTTTGTGAGTTTGGTAGCAGGTGTATGTTCTCAGGGATTGTCAACAATTGAGAAAATTTGATTCCAGGAGTATGGAAGAGATTTTCTGAGAAATGCAAACATAGTGTTTCTGAGAAATGCAAACATAATCATTGAAACTGTGAATGTGGAAATAGCATACCAAAATGAGGATTTTCAAAAGATAGATGATAAACATATATCCTCTATCCAAAAAGGAGTGACTGTTAATACATAAACTAGTACATCTGAAGCTACTATTATTGATACACCTGAAGTTACACTGGAGGGACTATCTATTGAAGAATCAACAGAAGAAATGGAAGAACCTTATACTAAGACTCAAGAAAGTGTACCTGTTAAAGAGAAGGCATCGTCTATAAGAGTGCAGAAAAATCATCCGGCTAATGCAACAATCGGTGATGTTGATGAAGGGATTAAGACTAGAGCTAAGAAAAAGAATTATTGAGACATGATTAAGTTTGTGTGTTATACCTCGTTAGTAGAACCTACAAAAGTAGAAGAGGCTCTGAAAGATGAGTTTTGGATAAGAGCATGCAAGAGGAACTTGAGCAGTTTGAGAGGAATGAAGTATGAACACTTGTACCTCGTCCAGCTATTTTGAATGTCATTGGTACTAAGTAGGTATTCAAAAATAAGATAGATGAGGAGGAAAATGTAGTTAGAAATAAGCAAGACTGGTTGCACAAGGGTATACCCAGGTAGAAGGAATTGATTTTGATGAAACCTTTGCACCGGTGGCTAGACTTGAATCAATTCGATTGCTGCTTGTCGTTGCTAGTATGATGAAGATAAAACTACAACAGATGGATGTAAAGAGTGCATTCTGAATGGTTATTTGAATAAAGAAGTGTATGTTGAACAACCGAAGGGCTTTGCGGACCCCCATCGACCAGATTATGTGTATCGATTGACCAAAGCATTGTATGGACTGAAACAAACACCCAAAGCTTGATATGAAAGATTGACACATTTTCTGTGTTCTAAATGATTTACTAAAGGGGGAGTAGACAAGACATTGTTTATCAAGAAAAAGGGATCATGAGATAACAATAACTCAGATTTATGTAGATGACATCATCTTTGGCTTCACTAGTGAGTATGCCCAAAAACTGTTTGTCAAACATATGCAATAAGAATTTGAGATGAGTATGGTAGGAGAACTAGCTTATTTTTTGGGTTTTCAAATAAAACAGAGAGTTGATGGCATCTTTATCTCTCAAGAGAGATATGCCAAAAATTTAGTAAAGAAGTTTGGATTGGAATATGCCAAGGCTATGAGAACACCCATGACTACAATATATTGTATTTGCAGGGATGAAAATGGCACACCATCATATCCAATTTTATGCAGGAGCTTGATTGGAAGTTTGTTGTACTTAACTGCAAGTCGACCAGACATAAGTTATAGTGTTGGGTTGTGTGCAAGATTCCAATTAGCCCCGAAGGAGTCACATGTGAAGTCTGTTAAGATAATTATATGATATGACAAGAACACAGTCAATCTTGGAATTTGGTATGTTGTAAACATCAGTAATGTGTTGGCAGGATATAACAATGCAGATTGGGCAGGAGATGCAGATGATAGAAAAAACACTTCAGGTGGATGCTTCTATTTAGGCACTAATCTAGTGTCTTGGTACAACAAGAAGCAGAACATATCATTGTCCACTGCTGAAGCGGAATACATTGCAGTAGGGAGTTGTTGTGCACAACTTATATTGATGAAGCAGATGCTATCTGACTATGGTGTACCAAGTGGAGTACTTACAGTATACTGTGATAATACAAGTGCAATCAATATTTCAAAGAACCCAGTACAACACTAAGGACGAAACACATAGACATTAGACATCATTTTATTTGAGAACTTGTTGAAGGTGGAAACGTTACATTGGAATACTTATCGACTGAGAATCAGCTGGCAGACATATTTACAAAAAGTTTGGATGCGAAAAGATTTGAGTTCCTACATGGGGCTCTCGGGTTGTGCTATATATGAAAGAGTAAGAGATAGTGTACTTAGACTTGTAAGTACATGTAGAAAGAAAAAAAGAAAAAAAAAAAAAAAAAAAAAAAAAAACTGTAACTTTGTGTTTTGAGGGACAGTGAAAAGGTAAGGGTTTGGGTTTTAAAGAAGGAGGTTTGAGAAAAGTGAAAGAGTAAAGGTAAAGATTTGATTTTTTTTTAAGCGACCGTTTCCTTGGGAGCTTGACGAGACAACTAGTGAGGAAGAAGACCAAGAACGAACTGCGACGCTGGAATGGCAAGTTCGACAGTAGATTCATATTCCACAAGAAAGAGCCAAGGTAGGAAAACTATCACCTTGTCTTTATCATCTATACCTTCTCTAAACGGTGAAAAGTACATCGACGATGGGGATTCGATAGCTCCTGCGCTAGAAACTCTAGTTGTTGTTGCCGAGATGCCTTCAGAGTTACAAGATCGTGTTGATGAGTAGAGATCTATTGCTGCAATTGATTTGATTGATGACGATGTCCTGATCCAAAAATTTCTCAATAATTTCGTTAAGGATAAAAGCACGGTACACATAAGTGTATCTCAGAAGGATGTAAGTGGATCAGTTGAAGGCAGTGAAGAAGAGGAAGATGAATTACCTCTTATCATTCCCCGCAAGAGCAAGCAAGCTACTCACTCAGATCGTAAGCTGCGACTTCGGGAGTCCACGATTTTAAAAAGACAGAAGGGCATGCGTCCAAGAGATTCGCTAATTAGGGTGGATGGAGAAGAAGAGGAGGAAAGGGAAGTGCAAGAGGCTGAATCGAACATCGGACAGATAACCCAGACATCTCTTATTCGAACACGACGGGCTACACGCGAAGAAAAAGGAAAGGTTGTGGCACAGGTTGCGGGTAAGTCGAAATCTGGAAATACAGGGCAAAAGAAATTGTGCACTAAAAGTTCAAAGCCACATGCAAAAATCAAGAATGAAAAGTTTGTAACTCAGATGCAAAAAAGTGATATGTGACAGTTGTCAAGAAGGAATTTCGTCCAGAAAAAGAATTATATTTGGACAAATTCAAGACCATTGTTCCACTGTTGGAACAACTTGAGTTCATGAGAACAGTTACTCAAATTCACCGTATTCACCAACTGTTGTGCAAGAATTTTATGCAAACTTGGTAAGACCAAGACAGAGTATGAGTTGCAAGGTGTATGTGCAGGGGTACTGGTATGATTTTGGGGTCACACACATTGCTGATTATTTAAGAATTCCATTGTGCAACATAGAATCAGATGAAACTGAAGAAGGGATTATGCTAAAGGAGTTGATAGGTGGTCAGATACATCAGTGGCCAGCCTCACATGTATTTCCAGCTTCTAAATTAACACCAAAGCACTTGGCTCTACACAAGATCGCAGTCTGGAATTGGGTACCAACCCGGCATAGAGGGATGATTCACAAGAGTATGCTGGACTTCTTGTACATGCTAGGTACAAAACAGAAAATAGATCTAAGTGGCAAGATTTTTTAACAAATTGTAAGAGTATCTGAACAAATAGATAAACAAGGGTGCCTTACATTTCCATCTTTGATTCATGGTATTCTTAGCAAGCAGAAACCTTTGGGTCTTACAGAATTATTGGTGGTTCATAACAAGAGAAACATGTTAAGAAACAAGACTAGCACTATGTCTAAGGAAAGGAGGTTAGAAGTCCCTACAGATTGTGTGGGTTCAGTTGCTGAAGAAATTCAACTTACAGAGAGATCAGTACTGATGGTGAGTGTCAGTGTAGCGACTCCTCTGCCCTCATCTACACCATTATGTGCAATTACAACTAACAGTACTCTTATGATCGTGGTATGTGATGCACCTCCGAATATTGAATCTGTGAATACTATGACTACAAGTGAGGGTCTACAAGTGATAAGAAAAATGTGTATATGTCTACAAGTGAGGGTCTTGATGTCCGCCCAAAAACAACTCCCCTACCAGCCAATACTCAAGGAACAAGACTAGCTCCATTCACATCTGATGCATCTTTCATGCCACCACCACAAGCAAGGACTGACATTAACGTCAGATCTTCCCTAGCACACTCTGTTCATTAGGGTCCTCAGTCTTAAGGTATTTTTTTTTATAAAATGACTCATGATTATCTAACTTGACAGCTGCAGAGTGTGAAAAATGAGATGGATGATTTAGTACGAAGACACAATTTTCTCAAGAATGAGGTAGAACTTTTAAAGTATCTTACTTCACAGGGAAGCCAACCTCCCTCATCTCATTAGAGGATCTGTGAGCTGCACCATGCTTTTTGCCAAAAAAGGGGAGAAAAGTAGAATAGTAAACAGTAAACTTAGCTTTGTGATTAGCATATTTTCTTATTGCTCATCTGCTTAGTTATATGTTTATCTGGATAGTACAATTGACAGTTGATAGTTGATGTGTGGACTTCATATTGTTGAGGAAGATGACATGATTACAGACCCCTCTTACTGATTTATGTGAATCTGCTTATTTGAAGAATTGGGTGTTCACCTTGAGAAAGCATACATATATAGAACTTATAATAGTTATATATTGTTTAACTGAATTTAGAATGAATGTAGATTAGTATTATCAAGTGGTTTTGTCAAAAAGAGCCAAAGGGGGAGAATGTTGGTGCACGGATGTATGGTTGACTGATTATGACAAAACACACTTTGATTTAGAGTCCTAATTCGAGTAAAAGACAGATCACATAAGTTGGAGCTTTTAAGTTTCCTAGTTAATATAGAAGAGTATTTAGCACAGGACGTGATCAATGATGAAGATGACAACAGAAGAGAAGTCTAGTGTAGTTAGGACTTCTCTCTCGGTGATGTGGCTAAGTTAGAAAAGGACTCGGTAAACCCTAAAGATATATATAACATAGTATGTGATGAATTAGGGTTACACAGAATCTGAAGGATACACAACAAGGGTGATTTTGAGGGGGAGTTTGAGGAGATGACTAGTGTACTTACTTCCGGAGTTTGAGTATATTTATTGGATCTAATCAAGAGGTCTACAAGCTTACAATAGAAGCTATTGACCATTGTAATAGTATTCTCATCCTAAGAAGATTGCGTGAAGAAACTCCCTGGAGATAGTGAACACACTAAGGGGGAGACTTAGTGTGGGGTATCGAAGGGCTTCTGTTGAGGTGTGAAAACATGAAGCTTATCTAGGAGAGGTTGTTGTTCAAGTCCTTGAGATGAGGATAACTTGTTACTGTAAGTATGGTCATTGAATTTCTGTAATACTCTCTCTAGTGGATTCTCAGCGGTCTCATGAGACTTATTGTTGTAGGAGGTCTTGGATTCTGGTCTGTAAGTCCACAAACAATATTGGAGTTTATTGAAGTTTGAATTTGGGAGTAAATTTGTATTCACCGGTTAAAAAAAAATATATATAATAATTTTGAAAGAAGACTATAGTAAAAGATTAAGAAGAAAAATTAGACTTCAGTAAGATAATATAAAAGAATCTCAAAATAATGTTACAATGATAGAATATTTAGGAATATTTTTTTTTAAACAACGAATACAAACACCAATTAGAAACTTCAGTAAACTCCAATATTCCAATTGCTTGTGGTGTATAAAAAACTATAGATAAGAAGTATAACAAATTTTGAAAGAAGGTTATAGGAAGAAAATATGAATAAAATTTTAGTAAGGGAAAATATGAATTGCTTAGTCCTAGTGAGCTTATCCCAGTTTGAAATTTCATCACGTCATAGAAATTTACTCCATGAACAAACATTCCTGTAGTTTTTTGTTTCTTCGACAAATTAACTGACCTCTCAACTGAAATTACTTAGGACACCGGGCGTGGCAAATATCTCTGTTTCTGGTGTTACTTGCAATAGAATGGGAGGGCAATGGGCCTTAAAGGAGGGTAGGTGCCCTTCAACTAACTCGGAAAAGGGTTATTTTGTCTACACACACTTCTCAACCCCTGTGACCTATAGAGTGTGCTTCAAGGGCAACCAAACTCCATTGCTTCCAAGGTAAGCGTTTTCTCATCTCTCCATTATAACCGCGTTAGTGAACTCAAAACGCATTTCCCCCCTCAACTGATGGAGAAATCTTTGGCGCATAAATTTCAAGTAAGTCTTCTAAAACCAGCCTACAACGGTACTCCCTGAGTTTGAAAAGGGTTAATGTCTACATCTTAGTCCAGTGAGCGGACCCCATCAGAAAGAGTGAAGAACATTTAAATTAGGAGATGAAGAAAGATAGGGGACAGCAGGTTGAGATTGGAGATGGAGGATGATGGCAAGCTGTTGGAGAATCATTCACCGGGTTTGTGGTCACCTTTAGAAGGCGAATAATTGGCTTCTTTTTCTCGTCTGCAGTGGAGGACTTCTACTGATAGTAAGTTTTTGTTGGTTAGCAGGTTTGTCCTCTTTGGATCAAAATCGCGAAAAGCAGAGTGGTCCTCGTGAGGTGAACACTCCTCTCCCTTACTGCTTTTTGTCTTCTCTGTTGCTTACAAGGGATTTCAGCGTCCATTGCCAGGAAACTGGGTTTGTGCGTTTCCCTTCATTTGATTCAGTTCGCGGACGCTATTCTCCAATATTTCCTTCATCTAAACTTTAGTGTGACTGCTAAATTGTTCATTGGTTGGCAACTTCATTAGAGTAATGAAGATGGCCAGAGCACCTGGAGCACCCCAACCACCCTTCAACCTGTCCTCTTGTCTGATGAAGAACGAAGGATCAGAATTGAACTCGAGAGTGAAATAGAGATGGGTCTTGAAGAGGAGCTAAAACAAGGTATCTGCCATCTTGCCCTGCGTTTGCACACCCTCTACCAACACCAGAAGGAGAGGAGCAAAAAAAACACATTCACTGAGCTCAACATTGCCATTCGAATGGAAGGTGAGTCCAACATCGAAGTACACGAGATCAAGAGAGGGAATTATGACAAACTTCGGACGCTTAGTCCTGGACCTGCTCTCAACCAGCCCTCCTCAAGGAGCCTCAACTGGGCAAAAACTCTTCGATCGAGTTCAACTTTAACGTTAACTAACCGAAAGACTGGAAAAACTGCTGAGACCCTCCGCCAATCTTGGCGAGTAACTGGTTCTAACTGTGCTGCTTTGAATATTAAAAAAGCTACATGCTACAGAAAAAATATGAGGAAGTAACTAATTATAAGTAACCATTTCTTGGATTTGCAGAGACTATCTATATAAAAATGTGTGTAAGCTGCTGTAATTTGTATAAGAAAATAAGGCCTCTGTGCTCTTTCATTGACCCTCTTTTAACCATAAGTCTTAATTTGTGAATGTATGAGGCTTTTGAACTGTTATATATGTGAGATTATTAATGATAATCTAACTTCTGCTTGTCCTTCTAATTCCAATAATAGAAATCATATTTGTTATTCACACTGAAGGAGACATCTTAATCAATACCAATTCCCATCACCATCGCATCAGCTGTGAACTTTGTGATCCTTCTTTGACCCCATAAATCATAATTGTATCTTTAGTACGAATATAAGAATATAGATACAGTACTGTAGCAGGATCTTATCGGTGAAGTGTTTTTTTTTATTTATTTATTAAGAAGTAACATTTTCAACGGGAGCATTACTAATTAGAGGAAGTCAACAACTTAGCTTTTCAAATAAACTAATTAGGCTCGTGAATTGAAGCATGGTGTTCAACACAAACCAATCTTTCTCTATTAATTTTTTCCCCTTCCTAACAAACAATGATTAGCCCATTTAAAAACTTTGAGAATCTCCTTGAGGGTATTTCTCAAGTGCAGAATCATTGGTCTGGAACTTAAAAAATGGTATCCTGTTTTTAATAATGTAACACAAACAAGCAGTCACCAGGCAGTTCAATTATAAAAAAATGACATTAGCTTTTCTAGACATGCCATCTTGTGTAACGAGCTCTCCCTCTTAATTATTTTTTCTAATCCTCTTCTCGTTCACGAGCTTCCCAAAACAGTGAAGTACTTTTCAATTTCTTTACTTGTTTAATCACAGGATTCAAGTACTATTAGGGTTCTCTACTAGTTAAATATTGTTAGGGGAGTCATTAGTGATCAGTACCGGTCAAAGACTTGAGGGAAAAGAAACATAAAAAACTGCTTAGATGCTTGAGACGTAATCCAAAACTAAATAAAACAAGGATTAGACTAAAAGGGCGATACTCAAATCATTTTTGGAATTTGAGCTAACAGAAAGACAGGGAAGCTCTCTCTATGATCCCTCTCAAGCTGCTAGCGTATTTTGAAATTGTTTCCCCTAAAAAGCACTGATCAGCTTGTACTTAGATAATTATATACTAATACACACGGTGTTTCAATTTCAATTCTTTATTATTAGTAAGGGAAAATGCCCACTACATAAAGGGTATTGAAAACCTGGAATTATGTATATTATGTAACTGACCCACATGTATCATATGTCGAGTTGTATTTATATATATATAAAAGCTTAATATAATATAGGAAATCTCATATATATTACATTATACTTTGTATCAACGACTCCAAAGTTTATTATTAAGTACTTAATACTTAATTTTCTTAATTTGTAAAAAGAAAGGAAAAGGTAGTTTTTTGGATTGACCAGGATCCAGTCTCGTGGGGTTTAAGCTCTCTAAAGGATCAGAACATAGAAAAGGGGAAGTGGTCAAGTGGGGAAGGTGAAAGGGCACCTTTGCCTTGCAGGGCTTGTCTCCAGGACAAGAAGAGAATTGGATCCAATGAGTCTAAGTGGGGAAGCAGATAAAGATAAAAGAAGAAAAGTTGTCATCCGTAAGAGCAAAAATAAAGCGTCCCTAAGCACATGTGGGGTTGTAAAGAAGTGAAGACCGTACATGTGGTCTCTCCCCCTGGGTGGGGGCCCCCCTAATGTGGCAGAGAAGATAAAAAAAGTAAGCCCCAAATGACTGCTTTTGGTACTAAAAGGTAGGCAAATGGTACCTTGAGCCCTGATCTGTCCTTTTGATGATGGATCTGTAGCCGTTGGTCCAACGGGTCCCAGATGATTTGTTTCGTTTTCGTGAACCATAAAGAGAGCAGCCCTTTTTATTCAACTGTCACTGCACGTATCAAAGGACCCACAAAAGCTTTGTAGGGGGGCACCACATTTTAAAGATTTTTGGATGGACTCTTCATCTACTTTCATAAATTATCACCGACAGATTTTCAGAAAAAAAAAAATAAAATAAAAAATCTAATCCATAATTCCCAAAATAACACTCTAACCTAATCTCATAGAGTTTTCATATACAGCTTATATTTTATGTGTGAACAACCCTTGCATAAAATTAAACACATTTCTATATTCCCACTAAACACTAACTTAAGCACTAAAATGTGATAGTTTACTGGCTGGTCACGGTTGAAGCTCAAATTTTTTATCTCATTAGAATCTGTACATAAACAAATAATTTGATCTAACAATTCACTTATACTTTAATTATCACCAAAGGGTAGTACTCCTAACTCTAGCAACTCTTCTTTAATTAGTCTTTTATTCACTTTAATTTGTTCCTGGGTTAAAAGGATTTGAAGGCTGAGGGCAGCATCTGACACATAATATGAAGTTTGGGTGCTTTTCTAATCTTCTCCCTTGTGACCACTGACAAGTCTCAGATGACCTTAAATTTGATTGGAAATGGTTTTATCACTAATTACTCGTCATTTCATGTGCTGATTCCAAGAAAAGCATTCGCCCCAAGAACGAAACAGAAAATCTGAAGATAAAAATTGCAGAGTCGAGAACGCAGTCACGAACAAGCATTTCTCTGGGCTTATATGTTATAATTTCTCATAGGTTGCTTCGATTTCGAGAACCCTGCTCCCTATTCGGTTTCATGGAAAACGGTTGTCACTATCTTCTCAGGTTTTGAACTCAGTAAATGAGACCTTTCTGGCATGTGATTCCACTGACACAATACAAACGCAGGAAACCCATCAACAGATCAACTGGACTACAATTTGTTTCCGGCTGCGATATTTTATTCTTCAGTACTTCTCCACCCATATATATATATGTCAGATTGGGTTTCATCAAACTCATTAGAATCTCATTGAAACTTGTTTCATCACCACCCCTTGGACTTTGGAGGGCTTCAATATCATCATTTTCTTTTGTGTGCATACATACATACATACATACTATTTCTCATCTCCTTGTCTCATCTTATTTATATAAGCTTCATCGCGCGTCTATATTATCTTTAAGTTTCAGCATCTTGGATGTGCGCTTTGTAATTAATTATTTGCTTCTTGTTTCCAATCAAGAAATTGATCACTGGTAACATGCTACTAGGTGTCACACAGGGAGCAGCCTACACTAACCCAAACATTTGCTTAAACAGAAGTACTGAAGTTCAGCGACTACTGACCTCTTGTAAGGATGCCAAATTCTGATCGAACCCACTGAGTAGAATCTGCAAGCGAGATGGGACAAAGAGTACTGGAGATGGCCATGGCTTCTTCGTATTCATTATAATGCTTCCCACGAAGGCATGCACGGACATTAATGCAAGCACGAACTGCACAAAAATAGATACAACATAAACTGCTGCGTAGTGACTCTACGAATAATTTTCACAAACACCTGATGTGCCCAGTGGGGGCGAAAGCAAGCGTGAAGTAAAAAAATAATCAACAAAATGTCGAAAGACTTCAAGGAACCTCCTCTCACGGGCCGGCGGCCATGCTTTTGACTCTCCAGAATCTCAGATGCTTCAAATAATCTAATATTCTTCCACCGCGAATTCTCTGATTGGGAGACGATTTTGATCTCCTCGGAGGAAGTCCATGATCTGCTGGCGGATCACGAAAACGAAAGGAAAAAGAAATCAGTGGGGCTGCTGCTGCTGCTGCTGCTGCTGCTGCTGCTGCTGCTGCTGCCGTGCGTCACAGAAAATTAAAGCTTTAATTGTACAATCGAGGCTTATGAAAACATTCACGGAATCCAGTTGCCTAAAAAATTTGAAAGAAGGGTATACTATTGTAGCTGGTCGAGATTCCCTACCATTGTGATTTGGGCGCGTAAAAAGCTGCAGCGGTATCCAGAAATTTGAATAGCCTTGCTGTGTGAGTCTGTGACATGGGCATCACCTTCGACTTTTCTTTCTCTCTTTCAAAAGCTCCCTTGTCTCGGTCTTTGCTCTTTAAATTCATAATCGGCTGTTTTGTTCTTGATGAACTGAAATTAAGAACTAATTATATTCCAGAATAGGGGTCGATTATATATACAGGATTAACGAAATTAATAAAAATGTAAAAACCAAGAAAAAAAAAAATGAAATTAATTAGCTGTTGAATTTTGTAAATTTTCTTTCATTGATGAGAGCAGTTCCTTTCCAAGATTTATATTTTAAATTAATTATGTAACTTTCATAGATAACAAGCCAATTACTCACCGCATGCTTCAAGCTGTTGAAAGTTGGGACCTCTTGAAGGCCAACCTACTTTAAATTCCACTAGGCCTCTACAACAATAATGTGCTTTTTTTGTCCAATGCAAAAGTCTTCAAAGTAGGAATATATATAAAAACATTTTCACATTCTCTAAGCAATATTATTATACCATATTAATTAATATCTTAGGCAGCCTTTGGCAACACTATTTACTAGTAAAGGACTCTTTAATTGAGATATCTCTTTGAAAGAGTCATTTTGGAAAAGCTTCATTTTGGAGCTTTTTCAATTAACCAAAATCTCCTATTTCAAAGAGAGATTAATATAAAATGAGGTTAATTTACCCAAACACAAATATTTTTTGTAAGAACGATTTTTTCTTACAAACTGAGTTTTTAGCGCCCAAAAAGCTATGCCAAATACGCCCTTAATTAACATGTTATTAAAGAGAAAAGCTACTAAACATGTTCTTGAAGCAGTCCCATGAATTTTATATATATATATATATATATATATATACTAGAGGTTTATATATATATATATATATATATATATATATATATATATATTATTTATTTATTTATTTATTATTATAAAAAACAGATATAATGATGTATTTGGTACGTATATATTGATCATATATATGAGTAACTAGGCTAATATTTGTAGTAAAAAACGTTAGGTGCAACCAAAGGAGTTTATACTTTGTTTTGAATGGTCTTGACTCTTTACTCTTCACCTAACATACACTATACTATGTACTTGTATCTATCCATTATGCATAAATTAGGTTCTAGAGAGTCCTCTCATGGGTGTGGTGTAGCTTCCTCATACAAAGAACTAATTAAAAGTTTCTTAATTTATTTCATATACAAGTATTAAAAGCTAAAAACAAGTTCATTGGAACAATTGGGAAAACTTTTGTCCAAGATATATATATATATATATATATATATATATCAGGAAGTACTGGAAGAAGAATTATGGGTGCACCATGCGGATTTCTCCCAAGGAGATGCATGATTTGATGACAATCCTTGAATGCAAGCAAACTGATATCCCGGAAAATCTTTTTTTCTCCAGAGTAATCAAACACCTTTGGTCGTGATCCAAGTCCAAAAGGTGTTAATTGCAGATGAGGAAAATCCAAAGGCCGGGGTAGAATATCTCCATTCTCATATAAAACTCTGATGGTAGTGGGGAAACCATTTCAGTGTGTCAGGCCAAAATCAGGCATAGCTCCATTGATGGCTGCCAAAGCATGGTCCTTCCCAGGCCTGGACTGCACTAGTACTAATCTAACAATATTATTTCAATATTTCTACACCACCCCCAGTCTGTCCTTAGTACCCTTATTATCTCTCTCTCTCTCTCTCTTTTTTTTTTTTTTCTTTTTCTTTGTTGTGTATTATTTGTGAAGTTGAGATCGATCGAGGATGGAGAAGGCTGCAGGGAGGGAAGGGGAAGAGCTAGTACTGATAAGAGGAAGAGAACACAAAGGGAGGCAATGATGGAGGAGAGTTGAAGAGACAAAGGGGCACACCTTTATCCTACTCTCTTGAATCTCTTTCTTAAGTGGTGGGAATGTCAGGCGGGTCGGCCCACACGCCTCCCTCCAACTGTTACAGAACCGTCAAAGGCCATTTTTATTTCAAAGTGGTCCTATTAATTCCACGTATCCCCCCGCAACAATTATAAAGAAGACCCATCATTATCTTCTCTCATCTCCATTTCTTCCTTCAATTCCCCCCCCCACCCTCACACACCCGATCGATGGAGTTTTATGGGCAGGGGGAAGGAAGCTAGCTAGAACAGGACACATCTTCTCTATATAGCTGTCATGGATGGAAGAGGAGGAAGAGACCCACATTATCCGATCGAGTTCCAGAGACTATTCCCACAAGTATAAACTAAAGGATGAACATGCAGATTCAAATTAAGAAGCAAGTAATTTCCGAGAAAAAATGAGAAAAAAAAAAGGGTATGTAACTGTTTTATATATGTGATGTTAATGGCTTTGTTTAAGGGAGGATAAGTAAGTAAATACTGGTAAGTAATCAGATGAGGGAGATGAAGAGAAAGAAAGAAAGAGAGGGGGGGGGGACGGGGAAGATGATGAGAAAGGGGAGGGAGCTCGAGCTCGATCGCTCGATCGCTCGCTGGATAGCCTGGATTGCTAGGGTGTGTTTGTGTTTGTGTGTTTTATGTTAGGTGGCGAGGAGGAATGCGGGTCCATGTTAGAAAGTAAGGATCTCTCTCGCCCGAAAAGGCTGCAAAGAATAGAAATGGAAATCACGGTCGACCCACCCTTTTTTCGTCTTGTCACCATCCAACAGCCCTTTTTTTCCCGCAAAACTCTCTCTCTCTCTCTTCCATCCCAGCAAGCACCCTCTCTCTTCTCTCCCCCTCCGTTACAGTTGACGGAGGATGAGGAAGGAAAGCAACCCAGAAAAATCTCTCTCAATTCTCCCTCTGTAGTCCGTAGTGGGGAGCAGAAACAGGGTAATAGCAGAAACGTTGCAGAAGATGGAACAGTCTCTCACTGTGGCTGCTGCCGCCTCTGGCATGGCAGCCTCCCCACCCACCGGCAACCAAGCTGCCGAAACCACCACCGATCTCCCTCACTGTTCATGTCTGAAACGCAAGCAGATATATATATAGATGAGAGAGAAAGAGAGAGAGGCCGATCGAGGCGGGCGCGGGAAGATCGAAGAAGAGTAGTCTATATAGTACCACCACACTACATGTTTCTTTTCTTGTGTGTAATTGTGTATGAGTGAGTGGCGAGAGTGAGGGAGAGAGAGTGCGGTTTCCCGGCAGCTGACAGAGCGCTGACGTACGGCGTCAGTCCGTCGCGTCAGTCCGTCCCCGTTTGCCTGGCCGGAGTCAGTCACATGACCCCTTCTTCCTCACAGCCCTCTTCTTTTATTTTTATATATATATATATATATATATATATATATATATATATATATATATATATATATATATATATATATATATATATATATATATATATATTTTATTTTATTTCTTTTGGCTTCCTCTTCTTCTCCAAGTCCCAAGGTGTAACGTCTCCCTCGTCCTCTCTACTACTCTCTCCCACCACCACTTTTTTTTTTTTTTTTTTTTTTTTTTTTTTTTTAATAAAACTCTATTATTAATTAATTATTGGGTACTCCCTCCGTTATCTCGACTTTTTACCGAAATTCGAAACGAATTAATGAAGTAAAACCTGATGTGCAAAGCGTGTAAAATCGAGAAATGGAAAGTTTTCATGGCCAGAAAAATCCGTACGTACCATCGTATTTCCATTTTCCCGTCAAGAAAACCAAACAACCGGCGCCACATAAAAATTAAAAAAAAAGAAAAAGAAAAAAAAAAGAGAATTACTCGTTTATGATGAAACCCACCTTTATATATCGTCCGCCTCGCCGGAGTCAGCATCCCCTGCGAGGCCCATCAGAATTCAAGACCCCCCACCTAAAGAAGTAATAACTATCTACAGTAACTGTTTCTTCTTACTCAGACAGGACGACTCTCTATCTCGCTTCTCACCGTTATACGGTCTCTGGAGAGAGAGTGTTCGTTCAGTCGTTTCTGTTCAGATCACTGCAGTGTCATCATTCTGTATGGGCCTCCGGACAGAGTACCATCCATCCATCCGGCCGAAAACAAGGAGAGTGTTTTTTTTTTTTTTTAAAAAAAAAAAAAAAAAAAAAAGATGAAGGAGCTCGGGGAGGGGAGGGGAAGCGGTTTTTCTTTAAGGGACAGAGATATTAAATGGGGGTTGACGCGTTGGGGGCGTCACGCATGTCGGAGATTGACGCACGTAGCCAGCAGCCTTAAATGCCGACAATTTATTTTTTCCGGTGTAATTCCGTGTCGCAGTACCGCCACGCTTATCCCTTGTATGGAAATGTTGAAGCAGGACCCTCCCTGTTTTTTCTTGACGCTCCCCGATCTGTCAAGCTTCCGGGGAGAAACAAACCACAAATCCCATAAACAAAATACAAAGAAAAAATTTAAAATTCTTCTTCCTTTTTTTTTTTTTTTTTTTTCTTTCCGGTTTCCATTATTAAATCACCAGGTTGAACTTGAAGTTTATTAAAACCCCGTTTCGAGTTTTTGGATCCGTTCGGTTCCTTCCTCGCTCCCGTCTCTTCAAAATGGCGACGCGACGTGACACCCCGAAAATCCCATTATCAAAACCCAACCTTTTTTTGTTTTCCTGAACTCTGGAGAACTCGATGGGCCTTTGCGGGAAGAGGAGTAATGTAAATATGTAATTTGTAAACAACTGTAAGAGGGAGAGAGAGAGTATGAGTACGAGTAAGAGAGTCGCTAGTAAAAGGGAAAAGGTAAAGGAGGAAGAGGGAGAGAGAGGAGGAGAATTACAGGCTGTAGTCGGTGTGATTACAGAGAGTTTAGGAGGAGGGGGGGGGGTTAGAAGAAAACAAGAGCTTTTTGCAGGCGGGGAATTGATGACCACACTATCTCCCCCACTCTCTTATCTCATCTCTTTCCCCCTCAACACTCCAGTGAAACAATGGTAAAGAATACCCGGGATTTGTTTCTCCGACTCGTTTTCCCCTTCACCACTCGGATCCGGATGATTATGTAGAGAGAGAGAGAGAGAGAGAGAGAGAGAGAGAGAGAGAGAGAGAGAGAGAGAGAGAGAGAGAGAGGAGACATACAGCAGGGCGAGTTTTTGCGTTTGGGGTGGGGGAGGAAGAGGAGGGCCTGGGGAAGAGACCGAGGAGGGGATCGATCGAGGTGGAGGAGGAGGATTGAGATTGGGATCGAGGGTGGTGGGGAGGGAACGAATTGTTTGTTGTGGGTGATTATGGAATTCGACGACCACGATGAAGGCGACGAGGAGATGGGGTTGCCGCCCTCGTACGAGCAATTAGGGAATTCGTCGACGAGCGCGCGACCGGGCGGGGGGAAAGACGCGTCGGCGGCGGCGGCGGGTGGGGCGGGAGGGAGGAAGGTCGGCGGCGGCGGCGGCGGCGGGAGTAGGTACAGGGAGTGCCTGAAGAACCACGCGGTGAGCATCGGCGGGCACGCGGTGGACGGGTGCGGGGAGTTCATGGCGGCCGGGGACGAGGGCACGCTGGACGCCCTGAAATGCGCCGCGTGCAATTGTCACCGGAATTTCCACCGGAAGGAGACCGACGGGGAGGTCTACCACCACCAGCCCTTCTCCCCCTACTACCGCACCCCGGCCGGGTACCTCCACGTGGCGCCCCACCACCGCCCCCCCGCCCTGGCCCTGCCCTCCACCTCCGGCGGCGGCGGGGGCGCCCACAGCCGCGACGACCAGGAGGACGTCTCCAATCCCAGCAGTGGCGGAGGAGGAGGCGGCGGAGGGAGCGGAGGTGGGCCCAGCTCGGGGAAGAAGAGGTTCCGGACCAAGTTCACGCAGGAGCAGAAGGACAAGATGCTGGCTTTCGCGGAGCGGCTGGGGTGGCGGATTCAGAAGCACGACGAGGCCGCCGTGCAGCAGTTTTGTAACGAGACGTGTGTCAAGCGGCATGTGCTCAAGGTCTGGATGCATAACAACAAGCACACCCTCGGCAAGAAACCTTAGCTACCACCACCACCACCCTTTTTCTTCTTCTTCTTCTTCTTCTTCGCTTCCTCCTCCTTCTTCGCCTTCTCTCCGCTAGCCACCTGCTCGATCAATCAGTACTGCATCATTATCTTCACACGGAGGTCATTATCTTCGATTTCCGAATCGACCCATTTGATGGGGGAAGGCGAATTCGAATGCGTGGAGGCTATATTCTAGCTAGGTGTAGTCTTCTTCTTTCTTCTTCTGCTACCCTTTTATCTTAAATTTCTCACTTTTCCTTCCCTTCTCTTTCTTCTTCTTTCAAATGCTGTTTGGATGGATGGCCACTGCCTTCGGCTACTGCTGCTGCTGCAGCTGCTGTTTTTTTCTTTTTTTTTTTTTTTTTTCTTTGTGCATTATTGTTGATGGGCCATTGCTCATTGGCTTTGTTTCATTGGCACATGGAGAATTTAGGCTAACTAGATTGCTGCTGCTTTTATATATTGCTGTTTCTAAGAGATTTTAGGGGTGTAGGGCTTTGTATTTTGGAAGGGCAGATGAAATCCAAAGTGAGAGGCTTTGTTCCTCTCTTTCTTTTTATCAACTTTAGCGACAGTTGCTCAAAGCAAATTCCGAGAAAAGAACCCAAACGTGGTTGCCATGCAAGGCTGCTGCATTTCCGTGCAATGTATCTGTCCTTCGATAAAAGAGAAACTCTCTCAGCCCTCACCGGTCCTGCCCCATTTGGACACCCGAAAGAGAGAAGATGAAAGAGAGAGAGAGAGAGAGAGAGAGAGAGAGAGAGAGAGAGACACACACACACACAAAAGAAGGATGCAAACGCAAATGCATGGTATGCAACCATGGAGGCAAATGAATGTAAAATGCAGTGCCTGTGATGCTAGCTTCTGGTTTGTATTTCTCTTTCTTCCCCTCTCTCTCTCTATCATCTTCTCCATTAATGTTCAGTCGTGCTTGAATTACATGCCTGGGCATAGCTGCTTCTTTATGATCTAATGTAGGTCTGCATTTAAATGGTCAGGAGTCTGCTCTAATTTTCAAACCCTTAAATGCATTAGCCTTCTCAAGTGTTGCTTCTAAGACACAGTAAGATACCTCCCTCTCCACCGGGTTGCATTTAATACTCTCATGCCATATCCAATATTAATTCTTCCATCTTCTCTCTTCCTTCTTCCTTCTAACTTCAACAAATTAAAGCTTCTTGATCAAATTCTGGGTTTTTTTTTTTTTTTTTTCTGATAAACTTTGCTCTTGATCTCCTCTTATATATGAGTTTCAAATTTCAATTCCGTGAAATGATAGAATGGAAAACAACAGACACACTCTGGATTTAGTATTTCATTTGAAAGTCGAATTACCAGATTCTATTTTAGTTTTGGTGTGAAGACAAGACTTTTTGGCTCTTATCTTTCCTCTTACACGGTCACACCACAGTAGCTGAAGATTATTTCCAGAAAAAGGTTTTCTTTCTAGCTAGTTTATATACCAGCTTAATTCCATGGTTGAGCAGCTGGGTCATATATATCCTTTCTGAAGATTCCCTAACGGGGAGCAATTTTTGCTGTTTTCGAGATTAATAATGTCGTTTTATGAGCAAATTCCGAATCCTTAAAAGAGGGGAGGATAGGCATTTGCCGAGACACCTCCTGAAAGAAAAATGGGGAATCTGTGATTTAAGATGTTTCTGCTTCTGGGGATGGTGGTGACGCCTTCGGTTTCCTGAAAATAGAAGTTGACATCTGTTTGGTCGGAGAGGGCTCTCTTGGGGAAGAAAAAGAAAGAAACGCCTCGCACGAGCTGGCGTGCTCCATAATTCAATGGCAGGTGATCAGCTCCCCGTCGTGGTGGCCTTCGTCATCATCTGTTCCTTCTGCTCTCCCCCCGTGGTCCCGTCTGCCTCAGCCATTGCTGCACAACCCCCAGTACTTTTGTGTTGATTTGTCACGACAGTGAACCTTTTGGGAGCTTTCGTGTAAACCTCCCTCAGAACTGCTTCTTCTGGGTAATTAAAACCACCGTTAAAAATGGATTACTCCGCCCCATTCATATCATCTATATCCCGCCGCCGGTGGCCGGAGAACCACAGACCCACCTCTCAACTGCAGGTTATAATTTATGAGAGAATGGCTTGTGGGTATAATCTAAATATCTAATCCAGTACTTAAATTGATCCATTTTTCTTAATTGGGCAGTTCAAGTTCAGTTCTAATCTTGGCACTTGATCTTCGGCCTTCTTCATTCCGGTTTTGGAAAAGGAACAGAATATTGCAACAGACAGTAATCACAGATTGATTATGTTGAGAAGGTGTTGTTAATTAGTAGCAATAACTGTTTGATATCTGATCAGTGGAAGCAATAACTGTTTCGCAAGCTCATGCACTTTATTATTAGCTGTATTGAGAAGTAACAGCATTTATTTGCTTGGAAGCTCAAGAATGGTGTAGGACAAGCGGTTGGCAATGTCATTTAAGTTAGTAGCCATTCCTTGAAGGATTGTCTGCAAACATTAATGGTTATGTTACTGAGCCTAGCTAGCAGTACTTAGCATAAGGCGGTACCTCTTCGGTATTAATCAACAGGCTGATCACTTGGAAGATGAAAATAATTAATGAAACGCGTTCTTCATACTGTTATGGTCTTGGGACTCTTAATTAAGGAGAGGTGCAAGTACTAGAGGAAAAAATAACACATGCAAGGAATTAATTAATAAAACGTTTCTAATTCTGACTAATATTTATTAGTTATGACCTGTAATATGAAGTTAATTAATCTACTGTCGAAAACATTTATAATCTAGCTAGTTTTACAAGCATTTCAGTGCAATAATCTAATCTTGTAATCTATGAAGTTAGAGATAATATTGCAATCATTTCAGGCTTTTTATGGGATCTTAATGAGTACTAGGCAAAGTTCATTAATTTTTCCTAACGTATTTTGAAGTGTTTTAAATCGACCATGTAGGAGTTATTGTCTTACAGGGAAACAAGAGAAAAAAATTAAAAGATTAATATAATTTGGAATCTTCTCTTCTCTGCTCTCTCGGTTATATGATCTCTCTTGTTGTCTCTCTCTCTCTCTCTCTCTCTCTCTCTCTCTCTCTTGGTTCTATCACCATTCTCTGATTCTCTCTCCCTCCCCCCTGCCCTCTTGTATCTATATGTACTCTAGTCTCCACTCTGAATCCACTACCCACCTCCTTAGCTGCTACACTTTTAATCTTGAAGCCACCGTAGCTAGGACACTTGTGCACCATGGTATCCAACATTACTCACTGTGTCCCAATCAAACTTGATATTTCGAGACAAATATCTATACTTCCCTTTCCCTTCTCTCCCATCTCCCCTCTCTCCCCTTTTTTTCTCTTTCTCTCCCTTTTCTTTCCCTTTCCCGGTCTTTTCCCATTTTCCTCTTTCCTCTTTCCTCTCTTTCAAATATCTTAATCTATATATATATATCTAATCTCTATGTTCTCTTAATATATCTCCCCTTCCCCTCTTAATTTAAATATCTATATCCTTTTATCTCTTTTAAATCATCCTCCTCTCTTCCTTATATCTTAATATATAAATGGATCTCCTCTCCATCTCGGATCTCTTTCTTTCTAATAAATTTTTTCCCTTTCCCCTCCCCTCCCCCCTTTTCCTCTCTTTAATTCCCCTCTCCCCCAATTGCCCCCTGTGCCTCTCTCCCTGGCTCTCTTATCTCTCGCCTCTCTTCCCTCCCCGTTCTCCCCTCTCCTCTCTCTCTTCCGTGCATGTCATCAGTTGGTCCATTTGGACTGTTTCACTGTCTGCTTGGCTCAAACTAGTGCAACATCACTCAGAATGAGGTGGGCATGGTGCATCTGGTCAAGGATAGCTGCTGCCCTTGACTCTACCTTTACCTTCTTTCTTTAATACATGTTAAATCTAAATAGATGTTTAGGGCAGCATCACTTTTGTAACCCGATGTTGAATCACTAAACATCTCATCTTCAGTATAACCATCTTCTTGTTGTATGTTTCAGTGTCATTTATATATACATAGTTACTCTCTTTAATAGTCTTTATATTGCATCACACAGGCAATTTATTTTTATTTTTATTTTACATTATATATATTAATGTCACTCCGGGTCAATCCTGTTGAGTAATCCACACTTATCTTCAAGAGTTTAGTCTTAAATGTCACTAATTTAATTTGAGCTTGGGAACTCGCCACGTTTGGACTCATTAATATGTCTTGCATGGCTATAGTGATCATTACCATGCTAAAAATGTCCAAGATTTGATTAGTTTAGCCTTCTTTCATACATGTTGTTATCACAAAAGACCCTAAAACTAAGAAAAGAAAGAGTGTCAAATTGAGGTGTGATTGCTTTTGTTTTATTTAGGTTTTTGTTGTCTTAATTAAGTTGATTAACTAGAATTAAAAATAATAATAATACTCATGTTTGAAACGTCATGAAGAGATGCCAAAAGGTGAAAGGGATCGGATACATTTGGACAAGGACTTGACACAACTAACATTAATTCATATATAATACACAATTAAAAAGATTAATTAAAGGGAATGTGGTGGTAATTAAGCTTCCCACTGATAGTGACAATTTTTTTTAAAAAGATTAGTTGAAGACAGATAGAGAGAGAGCTCATAATGCTCTCTACCCGTTTTGGAGCTGCGAGTGGGCCAGAGCGCGAAAGCTGGTGGGCTTTCACCTCCCCCCAGTCCCAACAGCAGTCGCCCTCCCTTTTAGAGGCCTCGAGGACACGGGACACCCTCCCCTACAGAAGGACACCCTCCCCCTCCCTCACTACGGCTACGGACGGCGAATAAAGAAAGGAGGGAAAGAAGTGGTCAAGAGAGGTGGGACCCGGGGGGGGGGGTGCGAGTTACCACTACCACGACGCCAGTGACTTCCAAAAGCCTGGCATTCTCCGCAGTGGAATATCTCGGGCCGACCGTCCTCGATCACGATCGGTGGCTTTATGCGGAGGGGGGAGTAGGAGGGGGTGTACCTTCCTCCCCTTCGGGAGGGGGCAGCGAGCGGGGGTCCCTCGACGGAGGCGCGTGTAACTCACGGGAATGACAGTATGATACACAGCACCCACCCAGAAATATGGCTCGCCGGCCGTCGTCGCCGTCGTCTCCGCTCTCGCTTTTGGCCGTCGGCGGCCGTCTCAATTATTTCTTCTGCTTGCGGAGGGCCTTATCGCCTGCTTGTCTCTCGATCGAGAAATATGGAAACTGCGCTGCAGATTCCACTGCCTCAGCCTCACGCGCGAGCTCTTCCCTGCCCGTAGCTTTCATGTGATACTTTGAAGTTTGGACCCTTTTAAGCTTCCTCTACGGGTATGACCTACGAATTATGTAGAAATATCATTGGTTTATATGGAGGATGCATGACCCATGGGCCAGTATATATGCAACATTTTATTCATGGACAACTAACGGTGGCCCTTATTCTGTCCATCCAAGCATCAAAGGGGCCTCACCGGCTCATGGGCCATTCCAAGTCACACTTTACCTTGTTTCATCTTCGTCAATAAATAAAAAATAGAAATGTCAGGATTAGATTAGATCTTATGACATTTTCCTTTTCTTCATACCAAACCTTCTTTAATGCATTAAATAAACCATTAGATTATGAAGGTATATACTAAATACATATGCCCCCATAAGTTAGTAACCTCTCAATTCAGTCACAAGTGAACTTCAATTCCTCAAACAGTGCTTAATTATCAGCCCCTTGCATCAATCAAAGACTGATGTACGTAGCATCATTTTCATCGCAACAGACAAGGAAAGAAGTTAAACCTTCCCGAGTCCGAAAAGAACTGCCTAAACACGGTCCATCTCGACAATAAGTAAATGTCGTTCAGTAGCGATCAATTCTGTGTAAATCTCACATTACGAGGACGCCAGCAGTTCTTTCAGATGAGTAACTAAGTATCATCATGCGGCTTATCAGCCCAAATTCTGAAGCACATGAAAACTAACAACTATGGAATAGTAAAATAAAGTCGTGGTCAGGAGAGAAGGATTTTGTCATAACTCAAGTAAAAAGGCACAGAGACCCAAATTCGTGGCTTTCACAAGTTCCTGATGCGGATGAGGACCATGAGGTGTCAGGTGAGATCCAATGGAGCAGACAGATTGCTTGTTCTTACCAAGAACACACGTCGAGAACTTGACAGTTGTTGTGAAGTGGAGACAGGCCCATGATAGGGATCTCAACACTGAAAATGAGAGTCGTTCGTGGGTCACGGAATCATATGGTTTGAGATAAAAACATTACTAGTATATATCCTCCTACTTGCTCACAATCTCCCAAGTAGTCACAATTACTGCCATTGATGCCGATAGTTCTTCTCTAAGGAGAGAGAGGCTTTTCAGGGTAGCAAATATCTCTATTTCGTTCTGATCAGGCGTAGATAAACATAACCCAGAAAATCGCTAACAATGACAGGAGTCACAGAACTGAACATATTACAAATTGCAAAAATTGCTTTATAGAGAAAGAAAGCACCCACCGGAAGAAACATACAGTTTAGAAGGATCAATTCTCTTATAAAGGTAAGGGAAGAAAGAAATCTCTAACGAGTTTCACAGGCTTTAAGCTTCGTGAAACATGAGAAGGCACCATGAGAGTTTCATTCTCAGGCACCAGCGTAAAAGAGCAAAATCAGAGAAACGCCATGTCCCATGAAAACCCATTTCTGTTTCAAACTGAAAAGCCAGAGAGCCAATGTGCTCAGAATGGAAGAACAAAAATCAATCGTTTCGTTCGCAGCAGTCGACACCGTATTGAACACTCGAAACTTTTCTGTTCCTCACCCTGTTAGCCATCTCGTCCCAGATGGGCACGGGGACTCTTTTCCTGACGACCTTCAAATGGTGGACGACCGCCCCCATCGAAGGCCTCTCCTCCACGCCGGAGCCGACGCAACGGGCGGCCAAAACGGCGAGCTGACGCCCCACCCACGGATCCTTGGGCGGCCCTATTCGGGGATCAAAGATGAGATCGAATTCGTCTCTTTTTATCAGAGGCAACGCCCAATCCACCAGGGAAGGAGGGCTGTAATTGACATCGATGGCGTTCCTGCCGCTGATTATCTCCAACAACAGAATTCCGTAGCTGAACACATCGCTTTTCGTGCTCAAATTCTCGGGGGAGACGTAACCCGGGTCGAGATACCCGAGCGTCCCCGCCGGCGGCGTCGACTTCAGCCGGACGTCCTCCACATTGCCCCTTAACGCCAATCCGAAATCCCCCAGTCTGGCATTCCAGCGCTCGTCGACGAGCACGTTCGACGATTTAATGTCGCGGTGAATCACGGGGGGCTCGGAGGCGTGCAGCGCCGCGATGGCCTTGGCGGTGTGCAGGGCGAAGCGGATGCGGCGCGCCCACCCGGGCGGCCGCGGCCGGGCGTGCAATTGGTCGAACAGAGTACCGTTCGCCATGTACTCCACCACGATCAACACCCTCTTCTCCTCGTCGAGGGCACTGAACCCTAACAGGTTCACGAAACGGGGGCTCCGGAGTCTGGACAGGATCTCGATCTCGTTCTCACCCGGGGTGCTGCAGGTATTCCCGTTTCCGTTGCTTCCGCCGGTGCCAGAATATTCCTCCTGGATCCCCGACGGGGTCGAGACCTTGACCGCGACGGGGAGCTTCCCGTTGTCGAGCACGCCCTTGTAGACGCAGCCATGGCTGCCTTTCCCCAGAAGCGCCTTGTGGGAAAACCCCAAAGTGGCCGATTCCAGCTCCTCGTATCCAAAATGCCGAAGACTCCGAGCTTCGCCCCCGCAGCCCCTCGTCTTCTTCTTCTTCTTCTGGGTATTCCCCGAATCGCTTGTACTAACCGCAGAATGACCTCTGCAAGAGAGATAACCCATAACGACCTCTAAACACAGAGAGGATCAAACCAAATCCAGCAAAAAAAAAAAAAAAAAAAAAAAAATCAGCCGCAGCAACTCTGCAACATCAATAACTAATGGTAACTAGACAACATCTCACGCCTCCACCAATCTTATACCTTTTCTTCTTCGTCTTCGAAGTTTGAAAATGGAGGCTTGGAAGTTTGAAATCCACAGAAGAATAAGCTTTAAAAAATGAGAGAGAAGGTGGATTCGGTCCTCTCTGTCACGAGCTGTTTCAAAAAGGCATGATTGTCCCAGGCGTACTGTAACGAAGAGCAAAACGAGCGGACATGGTAGGCACGTCCGCACGTGACACTCACGTGCGTACGTCGTACTTTTCTACGACTTTTGGATTAGAATTAGATACGCCGTAGGAAATACGTCGCTCTCTTGCGGACTGGACCTGGCGCGACGCTGTCCGTATAAAAGGCCTCTCTCGTCTTGGACGGAACCGCCCTTTTTATTCTGATCTCAGTCTCTTCGCGCATGGGATTATACTAGTATGGCATTTCTGAAATGTCAAACGTAGACGAGGGTTTCTCGAAAACAGGTCCGTGTTTTTTCGGTCGCTTGGACCGTAGATCATTAATTGAGAAAATTAATTCCGTTAATCACGGAAAAATGGAAATCAGAGTTAACTACATAAATACCTCGTGAGACGGAGGACTGCGTAATTAAAGACGAAAAGATAGATAATTAATCGCACCCGCCCCCCGCCCCCCCGATTGGTTGAGTTGGTAAAACGGGCCCACCCAAAGTAATGACTAGAAAAGGGAGTTGGGTGGACGAGCTGTAACTAAAGATAAGTACAGGATTAAGTAGAAAGTGGAAGAGTTTAATGGGGTTCGAACTCTGAACTTGGCTTCTAGAAGTGGGCCACGTGTTGGTGGGGCCTATTGAAGTTATCGTGGCGTGGGAGGGACGCGATGGGAGATAAATTAATGTGGCGCACTCGAGAGGGGCACACAGCGTGTTATCGAATAAAGCGAGGAAGTAATGAGGTGGTTAACACCTGTCGTCGTCTGAGTGGGCCGAGTGGCGGGGGTCGTCCCGCATATATATAAAAATTATATTCATGCGAGACGTGCGAAATAGGATGGCCCGCGGTTCGAGATTTTGTGAGTCACGTGAAAATGCACTTGGGCTTGACGGTCGCGCGTGACATCGCTCCTGGGCTCTTATAAATTGTCGATTTAGGTCCAGAAGAGTCAATGAATTCTCCTAAAGGCCCATTTATGTTGGTTTTCCTCAGTGGGCCAACCGACTGGCCCATAATATATCTCGTCAGAGAATTGTTGACTTTTATCGGTCAAGAGCCGGGGTGCGACCGCAGCCGTCCATTTCCGACCGGTCAGAGCGAGGCAATGAATGGATCACACGTTCTCTTCTCTTATTAATTCATCCCTTTTGATTTTAATAAATGGAAAAAATCACCACCACATGTCCTGATTTTGCCTGGAAATCATATATTTACATTTTAAAAAAGGATAAAATATGGAAGCCCTCTTTTCTTTTTTTTTTTTCTTCGTTTTCTTTTTTCTTTTTGATAATTCTTACTATCGTTAGATATATAATTCATTTTTTTCTTATGAAGTAATATATTAGAAGAGAAAAAGGGGAACGGATCAAAGTCCAACTTATATTGGTTGGAGTATTTTTAATATACTTAGATTAAAAATATATGAAAAATTATTGTTAATAATAATTAAATATTTCTTTATATATGTATATTATTAACTTAATATACATTTATAATGAAATATTTAATTATTTGTCTCAATAATCAACGACTAAGTTGACCTCCTCGGGTTTCCTACCTCGAAGCGGGCCCACAGTTTCTTACCTTGAGTATTTTATGGCGATTACGGAGATTATTAAGGTGATAGAATAAGTTGACTACAAAAACCGACCACCCTGACTTCACGCCCTTTCTTTCGTCATTATCTGCATCACGTCTTCTTCCTCCTCCCTCTGCTTTCGCTCTCGCCATTCTCGATCATCTTCGTAGGGTTCGCATCAGTGCGATCGTTAGTCTTCGGTACCGCTTAATAGCATTAAATAAACGACGCTGATTAAGGAAGCCGATAGTAATTACGACAATGAAGAGGGAAGGAAAACAAAGGAATTGAACAAGCTCTGAAGCTCATCGTCCAGTGCTCGAGCGTCCGGACGCTCACTCAGCATTCCGTAATTAATTAATTAGCAGAGGTAAATAGAGGAGAAAGAAAGAAAATAAAGCCGGCCCATGTTTCATTTCTTCAAATCATTCCTACTCGGAGAGACAGACGGAAGAAACTGACATAAAATATCATCGTCCTCGTCGACGACGAGGAGACAAAGTCACGTATTTACACCAACAGACTCTGTTTCTCGTTCGACGCTTCTGTGACAAAAGGAAACACTATCTATATGTATGAATATTAGCTCGAGACTTCTTCGAGGAGCTTGTACCTCCGAACTTTCCCTCTGAAAACCTGCTTCGATTTAACAATACTGGACACGTCGTCCGATCTCGTGCGCTGGACGGCGGCGGCGGCGGAGAGCTTAGACCTCTCCGGGGACCGCTGCTTCTTAATCGGATTGCTTAAACTCAGGGGAAATTCGCCCCTCAATAGCTTCACATCGGCGACCACGACGCCCCCTCGGCTACCATTCGAGTTACTCGGCGAAGGGATCGCGGCTCTCACTTCGTCTTCCTTGAGGCACCAGTTGCAGTATCCATAAGAATCGGCCTTTGGGTACAAATTGCTACAATACCTAGAAGAGAAAAACACAGACGGAACGAATTAAACGAGACCCAGATGAGGAACGGAGGGGGAAAGTGGTTATGTGAGAATCGTACCTGTGTTGGGAGCGGAAGTGGCAGCTTTTGCACCTGAAGAGCTCGTCGGAGAGGCCGTGATCGCCGCACATGCAGCACTCCAGTGTCGTTGGCGATTCGTCCCCTCCGGTCGAACCGGCCATCCCTCATCGAAAATTATTGCAAGGACGAGACGAGAGAGAGAGAGAGAGAGAGAGAGAGAGAGAGAGAGAGAGAGAGAGAGAGAGAGAGAGAGAGAGAGAGAGAGAGAGAGAGAGAGAGAGAGAGAGAGAGAGAGAGAGAGAGAGAGAGAGAGAGAAGAGAGGGGGAAGAACAAGGAGAGAGTAGGGAGAGGAAGGGGTCCCATGGGCATCAGAGAGGGGGGGCGAGGGGTCGTCTGGTTTCTTTCGCCGTCGAACGTCACCTCAGGGGATGGCCCGCACGTGAAAAGCAGAAGAGGAGGGGGGAAAGGGCGGACATGAAGTCGAGCGGACGAGAGGGACTGCGGCCTCTGTGAGTTATATTATATATATAAAAAAAAGATGCTGCAATCGAGGGCAGATCGGTCATTGACAAAGCCGCAACGTGCTACCATGACTCGCGGCGCCGGCAGTGCCGCCAGGCGCTGATGCCAGCACCGCACGCATCTCAAGTCTCAAGTTCTCAACCCCCGTAACAGTCCCAGCAGGGTGGGGTGGGCCCACCGGGATCGAGGCACGGGCGGACGATACACCCACGTGCGACCACGATCTTTCTCGTGGGCCGTGACCGGGGTCTTGGCCGGAGACATGAACCCGACGGGGAGAAAAGAAGAAGAACAAAAAAACAGGAACTCTGCACGTTCGGGCCTCCGCATTCTGCAAAGAGTTAACCGTACTTTGACGCTTTTTCTTCTACGGACCTTTTTTTTTTTTTTTTTTTTGCTTCTTATGATTCTTGTATTTTTTATTTCCTGTATATAATGAAATAATTTCTCGATCTTGTCAGATCTTCCATTGCTCTCCACCAGACCTTTTTCCTGATGGCTTTAGAGAGGTATACAATGAATCGGATTCTTCGTCCGGTTCCTCCTCGTTCGACAGCCAACAAGTAGCAGCAGCATATAAAATGCAGGTGGGAATGGACCCCCCCTTTTTTTTTTTTTTTTTTTTTTTTTGCTTTTTGACCATTACAACTAGTTCATTGTTTTTATTCATAAAACTGTCGACAAGTTATATATTTAAGAAGCTAATTAGTTGGTAATAAATTAGAAATAAATAAAAAAGCAAAACTTCCAGTTATAGGCACAGAGCTTGTTCGCAGCGGATCCTGGGCCCAAATTAAGAACCTCGGACCTCGTATGTGAAATATATTTGCAGACTGATGATTTTTTTTTTTATTTTAAGAAAAAAGAAGAAGAAAAAAAGAAATCAATGTTGAGATGAGAAGATAATGACGGTCGATGGTCCCGTGCATCATCATAGATGATGGCTAATTATACAACGCAGCGTAGGACCTTTATTGATTATAATGGCATGCATTGCTCTTGAAGCAAATACACCTAAAGTTTCACCTCTTCAACGTCTTCGTGGAAAAGAACGTATTGAAAACACAGTGGACAGAATCACAAAAGGAAACGGCCCTTGCAAGCGCTCAATTACATACCCACATTACTCAAAATCAAAAGCAAGGAAAAACAGACCTTCCACAATTTTTCTCTGGGTGTTCTCGATTCGGGTTTACCACATCACTTGTGAAATCGGGCTTCGATGTTCTGATCATGTTATGAAATGAATTTCCTGGAATTGGAACACACACGTAGACCTGATGAAAAGGAGTGCTTGAAGTTTAGTAACTACTGAGAAGAACCCATGTTTAAAGAATTGTAGAAGCTCTAGAATCAGAAATTAAAGATTGAAAGTGATTAATCAATTCTCCAGTCTTGAATAAAAAGTATAGATTAGAGTAAGCCATCAATATCATAGAAAGAAAATCAGAACCCTCTTACAATGGTTCTTGAAGCTTCCATGAGAAACAAGCTGATTAGCTCTGGGCACACTCAAAAGGATGTAGCGAGCCTTCGGCAAACTCATGCATTCTGAAACGCTCCAAGAATTCAAAGGGCCTGTCAATGCCATTTTGGTTTTCATATAACAATCAAGGTCAAAACCAGATGAACGAATAGAAAACAAAACGATGCAATTTCACATTTTTCATTCCTGAAATCGATTATGTTAAGAAAAAAAGTGAAGCTCAATAACTGAAAGTGAACCAAGATTTTTTTTTTGGAAACGGTGAACCAAGATTTTTCATCACCATTTATCTCAAAAAAAAAAAAAAAAAAAGCCTCTTACACGCAATTTTTAAAGAAGAAATGAGAGGTATTTTTGTCAATACGATTTAAACTTTATTCACTTTTATAAAACATATCCCTCACATTTATGACAATGCCCCTCATTTCTTCTTTAAAATTAAGTTGAAGGAAACTCTTTTCTTATATACATTTACAGTTATAGGGGTTTACCCGAACCCGACCCAACTTATAAAACCTGGAACTGGAACCCGCGAAAAACCCTTTAAACCCAAAGTTGACCGGAGTCCTTCTTTTACAAACCCAAACCCGACCCGACCCTACTAAAACCCGACGTGTTTTGGTGTAAAACCCAAACCCGATCCAACAAAACGCATTTTTTTCTTAATAATTTTAAAAATAAAAATTTTAATAATATAATAAAAGATCACGGGTCGGGTTTGTGTAAAACCTAAACGAACCCGACCCACGGGTTGGATTTGGAAATCCAATCCCAGGATTTTCAGGTTGGGTTGGGTTCCCCGACAAACCAAACCCAATGCCCACCCCTACACCTGCCACCTCCATCCGGTAAGAGTGGAAAATCATATTGTTTCTACTTCCTATTCATCCTCTCATGTCCGCCACTACAAATAGTAGTGGAAAATCATATTGTTTCTACTTCCTATTCGTCTTCTCATGTCCGCGCACTACAAAGAGCTGAAAGCTTGGTAACAGCACAGTAGGGGCCCCTTCCTCTACTTGCTCTACCCCCTCTCCCAAGCATGGGCGAATATGAGTAGGGGTGAGCACGGGTCGGGTTTGGGTCAGGTTTTTGAAAACCCAAACCCGACCCGAAAAAACTGATTTTTTTATACGAAATTTTTAAATAACTAAAGAAAAATATATTAAAATATATAAAATTAAAAATCCGCGGGTCGGGTTTAGATTTTCAAACCCGAACCCAACCCACGGGTTGGATTTGGGAATCCAAACTCTCCAAACTCGGGTTTTTCGGGTTGGGTCAGGTTACTCGGAAAACCCAACCCGATGCCCAACCCTAAATATGAGTAAGGCTCATTATGGGCCCCAGGACACCACTCTATGACAAGTTCTACTTTTTTTCTAGGGAAATGTTTAATCATTTTTTATTGAAAAATTAAGGGGTTGGCATCATTGTTATCAGACCTAGATCGGACTGGGCGGTTCAACCGCTTCGGCCCTAACGCTAGGCCTTTTTGGATTGCAAAGAGAAAAAATCCAGCCGGGTTTGACGGATCAAGTAAAGCCGCAGGGTGGGAGAAACAGGCACATGGAGCAGAGGAGAAGAACAGAAGAGGAAGAAGGGAGAGGAAGAGGAAATGGAGAATGGTGGGGGGGAAGGGGGCATTTTCTTCACAAAGGAGGGGGAAGAACCCTGCTCTCCCCCCACCTCAGGCCAGCGGAGGAGAGTCTGGAGGTCTCCTGACTCTCCTCCCCCCCTCTTCAATATATTTTTATTTTTTACAATTTCTGATGCAGCAGTTCAATCGGCAGGCTAAACCAGTTGAATAGTTTTGAACCCAGGTCAATGAATGGGTCAAATAGCATTGGTTTGATTATAAAAATAAAAATGGGGTTGAACAATTTGTAACTTCCCAATAGGTGAGTTCTTTCTGCTCTATTGAAGTTGAGCAGATGGTAAGAGTATTAAAGATCACAATAATTTGTAACTTCTCAGGAGGTCAGAGTTGCGGTGATTTTTAGAGGGTAACAAAATTTAATAATGAGATATTCTATAAGAATGGGGAGATTTACAAGAGACCTAATCTCAGCAATCTTCAAAAGGGAACCCCAACTATAAGATTTAGGGATTTAAGCTCCCTCTCCCTACAAGAGGGGCAACCGATCAGCAAACCACCTATACTATATGTTTACTACAGAAGAAACAAAGGGAAAATGAGAAGTGGAGCCAGATATCATGAGGAAAGGGACTGCTAACTAAGGAGAGCAGCCAACAAATAAAAGACTCACAGGTAGTCAAGTAAGGTAGGAGAAATGAATAAAGAAAAGGTGGAATGAGAGGAAGTGGCGGAGTTTTTTGGGTTATTCCAGAGGAGCTTTAGCTTTTGGTCTACCAGCAACTGGTCTTCTCAGGTATTACTTGTTCTATCTACGTAGAAGTGTTTTAAGCTGGTGGTCTAACAAAATAGCCACCTCTTATAGCATTAGTTCAAGCTTGAGCGACCGAATTTCTACTTGATCCAAGCTCGAGCTCGTGTTTAGGTCAGTTGTGATTTAAGCCAAGCCTAATCCCACCAAGTTTGCATTTGGCTTGATTCATTGCCAAGCCTCAATAGAACTTTCATCAAAATTTAGTTGGAACCAACCCTCTGGAGGATTTGGTTCATTGCCACCCCACCAGAGAACTTCCATCAAAATTAGTTGGAACCAACCTTCAGGAGGTTGAAACTTAAATGTGGCTTTGCTTTTGTCTTAGGATTTCTAAAACCCTTTTCTAAAACAATAATAGAGTTTCAGAGCCTGCAGTGATGAACTGAAAGAAGTTGCCCTTCTAGAGAAAATTAAAGTACTTGTTTAGCATTACAATTTCATGATCTAATAAATCTTTTTGTGTTCATTTTCTTTACATTAACACGTTTGAAGTTGTTCAACGTAAAAAGCATTCACATATGCTTCACTCATTTCTATATGTGTCAGACGGGCTTCATGTTCTTTAATCTCCAGCATGAGAAGCAGTGTGATAGATATAAATAAACACAACTTTTGTCCCGCTTGAAGTCTTAGTCCAATTATTTGAATATTAATCCTAGACTAATTATAGAAAGTAGTTTTGTATTCAATTGATTAGCTTTTGAAAGTTTTCAATCAAACAATTCTCCTTTTCATTTTCTCTCTAGACTCTTCTTTTTATCTTTTTTATTTCTAAATAAAAATTAAAAGCAATCACCAGCAATGAAAAAGAATTTTTTTTAAGAACTTACAGGATATGTTCACGGTTTCTCAACAATTTGCGTTGATTGATTTCCATAACACTCAACACATCTGCAGTCTCTGGTCCAGCCGTTCCACCAGCTACTATTGATGGCACTTCCGAATGAGGAGTCCATATCTACAAACAGAATTGTAAGAAAGTTCTTATATCTTACCTAATTTTATCTTTATCATTTAAAGCAGATCATACCTTGATTGTATTATCAATTCCACTTGTAGCAATGGTGCAATCAAAAGGATGGCACTGGACACAGTTGACAACTGAAAAAGTACAAAACCCTTCCATTATAAGACCAATACAGTGGGTGGGACTACTGGTGTTAGAAAGAAAAACCAGCATACCAGCTTCATCTCCAGCGAGCATTTTCACTAGCCTTCCAGTTTTCTTCTCCCATATAAACCATCTCCCATCATCACTCCCAGTGGCAACAAACTCCCCTGAAGTACGGAATCAGATTTATAAATTAATAACCTAGACTCTGCATAAAGATACACTATCTAAAATCTCCTGCAAACCTAGAATATAACTGTGGTTGGAATACCAATGACGTTTCACCCATATTTTTTTCTTTTCATCACATACAAAGGTAGAGAACAATATTTGGTTGAACTAACCATTTTGTCCCAGAAAACTGGCCTGTTTAATATCTGTCCCGACATTGCAGTGGCCCACATATCTTTGTTTCATATCAATTACATTTTCCGGCTGCAACAACATGAAAATGGCACAAGTAATATAAGGAATGCAGAGAGCTGAAAATCCATGCATAAGCAAATTTTATTAGCAAAGCGTAAGATTCAACTAGCAGAACGACAGTGTTTTTTGGGAGAGAGATCTCATGAGGGGGTAATAAATGCTAATAACTTTAATATTATTGCCGTCAAAATTTACCTGATAAGTTAAATTTTCATTTTGAGATGAATATTTTTCTCTGGCTGAATCAGCTTTACGGTGAAATCTCAAATTCAGACTTCCACGTAGGATACCCGATTCGATATCACGTCCCTCATCACCTGAAATGGATGTTTCGAAATCTAATTCCATCTCCTCTTCAATGTCTGAATCCTCCCTTTCAGATCGAGGACACTCCTGTGATGTCTCAGAATTTGCTTCTTGCCTGAGATTTACATCACTCGAGGATTTTGATTTTCCCTTTCTTGATTCACCTTTTGATGATCCATCATTTTCTGCAGCCTCAGCTATAACCAATCATTGCAAACATCTTTAATGGGGAAATTCAGTTAAAATAATTATATGAACCAGAAAAATGCTGCTTAGTCAAAAGCATTTAACAGTTAATTTTAATATCAAATGAAATCCCCAACCTGAAGCTAGATGCTGTTTTATGGTTTCCACCATTTCAGACACCTGGTAATTGGATGGTGCTAAACGGTGTGCAACTAGCGCATAATCCAAAGCTTCTTTATGTTTTCCTAACTGCATAGCATATGAAAGAGGCCAAATGACCACATTGAACAAAGAAATGAGAATAATAATACAGTGATGTCACCCTGGCCTTCTTAAGCAACAATTGACCACCACATACAGTTTACGTGTAATATCTAACATACCAGTTTGCTCTCTTTATTAAGTGAGGCAGGAAACAGAAGATCAACCCAGAGACAAGAACAAGGTATATCGGAAATTTCGAAAGAGATGTCTTAAGGTGGGAAGGCTACAGAAAACAAACCTCTAGAAGGGCTTCAGCCATGCAGAAGTATGCTCTGTAAGATGAAGGATCAATTCTTCGAGCTTTGTGGCAGTCTCTAATAGCCATATGAACATCATTTTTCCATTTCCTCTAGAAAGACCAAATAACACTTGGAAAACTTAGAGCAAGAAACAATTTACGAAGGATATTATGAATATGGAATTTGTAACAAGGAAAAGAAGATATCCAAGAACCTTGAGGAGCAGAGCTGAACGAATACACAAGCAATCATATTCATTTGCAGGTCCAATTTCTCGAATTCTGCCATCAAGTAATTCATTACACGCTTCAATGCCACTAAAATAATCTGATTGTTCAATACATTTTTCAGCAGCTTCCAGTAATTTCCGGCATTGCTGGAGGAAATTTACTAAGTTAGTAGGAACAAACATAGAATTTATTCAGTCACCACACAGAATCAAGACAAATACATAAATGAGAAAATAAATAGACATTAGGGGCCACAAAAACGAAGACTAACCCTGGTATGACTATTGCAGTTTTGAATTCTATCATTAAAATGGTGATAAGGTTTTGAGATCAGATCCTGTGCCCTTTCCGATTCACTAGGTTCAGGAGCTAAATTTGCTTGCTTCACAACATCTTCTACAGAATATTTCAAGACACTTTCACAGCCTGCAATACACAAGTGGTATACCTAAGCCCATAATGAATATACAATCGAATGGCACTCAGCAGGTTACCATTTTATGAAAGTGAGAAATATACTTAAACCTGATGAGATTTGAAGGGTATGGGCTATGCAGAAACTCATCGTGCTTTTTCTTTTGTTTCATGCAATCTATGCTAACATTAATGTGAACAACCCAATAAATCCAAACTGAAGTCATTTACCAAGTTACCATCTGAGAAAAATGAAGATACTAAACCTGAAGAAATTCTGGCACTAACAAAGGGTTAATCAAATGCTAGACACCAAAGTCAAGGAAAGTTTTGCACTCCTATATTAGTTCATCAATATTGGATGAAGAAACTGAACTCCCCTTAAAAATAAGAGAGAAAGTTAAGTCCCATCCGCTGTGTAAATTGTGACACCGATACACACTACTATTCATCTCCTTGAGAGGTGCAACTCCATGTTCTTAGAATTCTCAGTTCTAGGAGGTTTGCGGAGGAACATTCAGGTGAGGTAAAATAGTTTCTTTTATTTCAATGTTAAAATATATGTATATTTTATTTTATTATTTTGAGGAAATAAATGTTATGTATTATTAATTTAAATATGAATAAGGTAGTACAAACCTGAATCCGACTTAAATGTTGATTTAAAAATATCTTTTTTCATGTTAATATATTAATAATTTAATAAATATTTGCTCTTTATACATACATGTCTCCCACGTTCTCAATCTTTCATACTAATCAAATGATTGAGAATCTCAATATCAACCAATGGGCAGAGGAAATTGTTTCAAGAATTAAACTTTCAGCGATTTTAATGTTAAAGACTTCAAACTCTGTCTGAACATAGATTTCTCTATGCACTAGCCCCTTGTAAGGATAACCTGGAATCCAATGCTCTTTTGTATTGTTCCAACCATCTATGCTACAGAATTATACCAATATTGTAATTTTTATTCTAATAATGCATGACCAAATAAAGGACTCGCCAACTATGAACTTTAACTTGAAGTCAAGAAGGATACCAAGATTTACATCCATTAAGTAGACATGCTCTCCACTGTAACTAATAAGCACTTCTTCTCCATTTGGACTAAAAGTTACATGAGTCAAGTGCAAGGTTGATCTGCTCTGAAATAAGAACAAAAGAAAGCATTTAAAAGAGTGAAACATGGGCACCGGTATCATAAAAAATATTCAGCTTCTTCCAAAGAAGAAGAAATGTTTAAATATTGATTTAAGTATCCTAAAAAAACGTATTTGTTAAGAAGTGCTTAAGGAACACTGTTTCAAACCAAATCTGACAAATGCATCGGACAGAAATAGTTAACACATGGAGGTGGCTTCATTGACTTCATAGAAGAGCTCAGCGGTGGAAGCATTCTTCTGTCATACAAACGAGCAAAAGCATCGCTGAAAAAAATTAAAGAAACTATATTAATTCAGAAAATTTTAAGAAACATCATAATCTGTGTAATGCACCCAAGGACAAATGACACAGAAAACTACCTTCCACCAACAAGAAGCTGATGAGGCCTAGTTGTACTGATATCACAAGATTTTAAAGCTAGAGAAAATCTTGGCGGATCAGCTAGAGACTTCTTTGCCCCAGCTCGTAAATCAAGCTGTAATTAGGTTTTGGCAGAGGAAAAATACTAGTCAACAGATGCTGTGAGAGAGGCTTGCTCATCAAAACAAATTTGGTGAAAAGAAAAGGAATTATGAGCAAAGCACATATAATAAGACGTTTCCTGAAGATAAGAATTAAGCAAGAGAGAAGAGAGAAGTTAGATTATAAATGTCATACCAGAATGTTACGACACTCTTGATGGGAAGATCCAGCAGGAGGACAAGAGGAACCCTCCCGAAAGTCATGCTGTCGTAGAGTACCATCTTCACTTGCGCTACATACCACATTCGGATTCCCTACTTCAACCTGCATCAAACATGCATGGGATTCACAGGCACAAAAAGCAAATAAAAGTGTATAGAGAATACATGCATACGGTTGTGTACAAGCATGTGTCTGTGCGTGTGCGTTGGCGTGTGCGTGTGCGTGTGCATGTGCGTAATGCGTGTGTGTGCATGCATGTATTATGCGTGTGCGCGTGTGTGTGTGTAATGTGCGTGTAATGGCAGCGTGTGTGCTTGTAGCGTGTGAAATGTCGCGTGTGTGTGCATGCGTGTGTGCGTGTATTGTGCATGCGTGTGCGCGGCGTAATGCGTCGCGTGTCGCGTGCGTGTGCGTGTGTGTTACGTGCGCGTAATGCGTGCGTGTGCATGCATGTGCATGCGTGTGCGTCGCGTGTGCGTGTGCATGCGTGCGTGCGTGCGTCGCGAGATGCGTGCGCATGCGTCTTTTATGCGCATGCGGCGTATCGCAGCGTCGCGCGTCGCAGCGTCGCGATACGTAATGCGCGTGCGTGTAATGCGTCGCGTGTGCGTAATGCGTGCGTGTGCGTGTGCATGCGTGTGCGATATGCGTGCATGCGGCGTGTGCATGTAATATTACCGCGTGTGGAAGGTAGTGTCTCTTGAGTGTAGGGTAATGCGCATTAATGCGTGTGCATCTTAGCGTGTACATAATAATAATGCGTGTGTGGGGTGAGGTATTACGCAGGTGTAGAAGGAGGTGTGTGTAATGCGTGTGTAGGGTGTGAGAGTGTGTACATGTGGGGTGTGAGGTATGCGCATGTAGGGGTGTGAGTGTATGCACACATGTAGTGTGAAGTGTATTACACATGTAGGGTGTGAGTGTGTGCACATGTGAGGTGTGAAGTGTGTTTACCGCGTGAAGCGTACGTGAAATGTAATGCGCGCCTGCGTGTAATAGCATGTCTTGGCGTGTGACATGTCTTGGCGTGTGGCTGTGGCGTGTGTAGCATGTGGCGTGTGTGGCATATGGCGTGTAGTAGCATGTACTGGCGTGTATGGCATGTGGCGTGTAATGGGGCATGTGGCGTGTAGCGTGCATGCATGCGCGATGTAGCATGTGGCGGCGACGCATGTGGCGTCGCGGCATGGCATGCGGCGTCGGCATGTGGCGTCGCGGCATGTGGCGTCTACGGCATGTGGCGCTACGCGGCATGTGGCGTCGCGGCATGTGAGCACATGTGTGATCTGAGTCGAGACCCCTGCAAAAGGTGGATCTTGCAAGAATGAGGCGGCAGACAGGTCTCATGGAGTCTAGGAGGTGGACGCACAACCTAGAGGGACCAAATGTACATGACCGGGTGGGTTGTGTAAATTAGTACATGGAAGCTTGTACTACCTTACGGGTATATGTAAGGGATACATGTGGGTTAATGCATGTAAATGTATAAGGGAGCTTATGCATTGGGGCGCTAGCAAGGATGGGTGTCCTGACACGGTTAAGTTGTCAAAGCGGTCGCGGTCGCAGACCATCACGCAGCCAGGTGCAAGCCGGGGTTGCACACACACAACGCCGGTCTTGAGGTCAAAAACCACCCACGGCCGGGTGAGTGGCAAAACGCCGCCCCGGGCCTTCTGGTATGACGGAAGCCACATCGCCACAAGGGGCATGGACGGATCCGGAACAGGCGAATAAAGAACCGGGTCTTGGCGGCAAATACGCTTATGCTGATGTAAAATATGAGTACTTATCTGAATGACGGCAGCCGCCGATCTTGATATGGGTACGAATATGCTGGCTTGATATGGGTAGGCGCCGCTTATGCTGGTCTCGGCAAAATGGCTCTAGGCTTATCTGATAAGTATAGGCAATGAGGGAGGCTGGAGGCAAATGAGGGCGATGAGGGCCGGGTAAAGAAATAGCCCTTATCTGGTATGGCAAAATATGAGACATATCTGTTGGCAGCCAAGTAGCACGCAATGGGGCGTGGGCCTTGGCGATGTATGAGGGGTTGGAGATTGCCTAGAACTCCAGCCAAGCTTCCCCCCCCCGCAAGACACGCACTAAGTCACGCCTAGCACGCTCAGCCTCCTTCAACACCTTCCCAAGATACTCAAACGGATTGCAAACCTCAAGAGAGGGGTGTAGGCCAACACCAGAGAGAGAGAGAGAGAGAGCACGTGGGAATGAGAGAAATCTCTATATTGCAGTAGTGAAGGGTACAAATCGAACTAAGTACATATGAGAGGTTTGTGCCCCTTTTATACCCTAAGGTTACCCCCTATGTACATGTATTGTAATTAATACATTAAATACACTAAATACACTCTATCCCCTTGATCATGAACCCGGAAGAACCCCTTGAGTTTTGGAGGTCGAGTCCCAAACCGGATTCCCACCGAACAGGTTTGCCGGCCGCCATGACCAGATCACGATTAATTGCTGCTACAAGGCTGGCTGCTGCCGGCTGCCAGCGCTTAGCTTTTATGCATTTATCGGACTCGCGGCCTGCCTGCGCACTCCAGCGCCTGGCGCCCTGGCCAGCGCCGCCCGCGCGCAGCAGGCTCCGCAGCGTCGCTGTTGGCGGGGTTAGCCCCAGAACCCAAGTTCTGCCAGATCTTGGCGGCTTCAGGCAGATCGCCGGAACAACCGCCTCCGGCCTCTTTTTCTTCAGCCCCTGGCCTCTGACCGCCATCGGGCCACCAGCATCTGAAGGCCTCTTTGCCTTTTTGTATCTTCCTCACCCATCGCACAAGCAAGAGTCTGGCCGCAGGTGGCGCTTTTGATCTCTCATTACTTGTGATCAAGACAAGGCCATGGAGTCTGAAGGAGCCTGGAGGCCTTTTTATTCTTGTGGCCTCATCGCATTATCGTGGTATGAAGGCTGGCCGGATCATATCAGGGTAAACAAGACCTCATAAGACAGGGACAATGCTACTATGACACACCCGGTCGAGAGTCTTAGGCTGACCTCATACTCCATGGCCACATGGTCAGCTAGCTTTTTATTCCCCCCAGCGGACTCTTTCTCAGACTTGCGCCTGGCACAGAAGTCTCCACAGATGCTTGTGGGCAATGTCTTCTGCTTGTTTTGCGCACTTTGTGCTTGCACAACCATCCTCCTCTGAGTCGGTTCTTCGACAAAGGGGTATCTCCCCTTGTCCCGACGCCCATCCTCATGCTAGCACCCGGCGGTCCGGTGTCCCCCCCTCGCTAGGCTCACTGCACCCACATGCCTTTAACTTCGGCATGCATGCCGCGAACCCCCTTGCAAGCAACTATGCTGTACACACATAGATTTAACCTACGATATCGTCCATACCATTGGTTTTACATAACAAAAGAAGTGCCCCTTACATTCTCCCACACCCATTGTGTCAACGCCCTCGTTGACATATACAATGAAAAAGAAGTAAGTACACCTCCTCGGCTACAACTATCCCCACTCACTTGACAAGTATAATTGCCCCCATGAATTGATAGTCTCAGTAGCCATGCTGGCCCTCTGCCAGCATATGGTCGCTTGGGCGTGCCCTCACACCTAGAGACCAGCACATCGATATGCTCCACCAATGTGCTACCATCATTGGGTTTCTCATTGACGCTCCTTCTGCTCAATGCATCCGCCACAATGTTGGTTCGGCCCGGCTTGTACTCCATGCTGAAATCAAACTCAGCCAAGAAGTCTTGCCAACGAGCCTGTTTTGGAGAAAGCTTCTTTTGAGTTAGAAAGTAAGAAGATGCTACATTATCAGTCTTGACCACAAAATTGGCCCCAACAAGTAATGTCTCCACGTCCTTAGGGCGATTGCACCACCGCGGTCATCTCCCTCTCTTGGGACGGTGTATCTTCTCTCCGTCTCGTTAAGCTTTCGCTTTTCGAAGGCCGCGGGGTGACCCTCTTGCTCTAGGACTCCTCCTATTGCAAAGTCAGATGCATCCGTATGCACCTCAAATGGCTTACTGAAGTCTGCTAAACACAGCACTGGTTCTTGCATAATGGCGCCTTCAGCCGATCAAACGCTGCTTGGCATGACCCGACCATACCCATGGAGCTTTCTTTTTGAGAAGCTCGGTAAGAGGACTAGCTATTGCTGAGAAAGAACATATGAACCTCCTATAATAGTTAGCCAAACCAAGAAAACTCCTCAATTCACTTACCCCGGTAGGCTCGGGCCAATCGGCTAAGCTCTCCACCTTTTTGCCATCCATCCATATGCGTCCACTTCCTATCCAATGCCCTAAGAAAGATACTTCACTTAGAGCGAATGAACACTTCTCCTTCTTTACAAAGAGTGAGTGCTCCCTCAATGTCCCAAACACAAGAGCTAAGTGACGTACATGGTCTTCCATTGTTTTGCTATAGATTACAATATCATCCAAGTAGACCACCACAAACTTATCCAAATAAGGCCCCAACACCTTATTCATTAGAGTGCAAAAGGTGGCTGGTGCGTTAGTTAGACCGAATGGCATAACTAGGAACTCAAATGCCCCATACCTTGTTACACATGTGGTCTTCCCCTCGTCGCCCTCCGCGATCCGGACTTGGTAATATCCCGACCTCAAATCCAACTTGGTGAACACCGTTGCTTCCCTCAATTGATCGAACAAATCTGAAATTAGAGGAATAGGGTAACGGTTCTTAATTGTCACCTTGTTGAGAGCTCGGTAGTCTATGCACAAACGCATGGATCCATCTTTCTTCTTTTGGAATAGAACTGGAGCCCCATATGGTGCCTTAGAAGGACGAGCGAACCCTGCTTCCAAGAGTTCATCTAGCTGCCTCCCGCAACTCCTCCAACTCCTTAGGGCCATACGATATGGTGCTTTTGCTGGTGGCTTGGAACCTGGTTCCAACTCAATAGCATGATCCACCTCTCTCCTAGGTGGTAGTCGCTTTGGTAATTCTGCAGGAAACACATCTACATACCTTTGTAGAACTTCAGCAATCCGGGGTGGAATGTCTCTCATTCCTCCCTCCTCATCATCATGACCCCTCACCAGCGTAGCTATGTAAGTGTCATGGCGTGTTGAAGACCTCTCTTCAACTGCATAGCTGAGAGCATCGAACTCCCAGCACTTGTCGACTGAACTTCCTTCACGTGACATGGTCCTCCTTCATCAAGGATACAAAGCAACCCCAAATAGGGCAGTACAAACCCTTTGCACAAACACAAGAAGTCCATTCCAAGAATGAAGTCAAAATCATCCATATTGACTCACGGAGAAACTCAATTTACCTTCCCACTCCCCCCCACGACGATTGGTACATCACGAGCAACTCCACTAATCACCCTTGCTTCAGAATTTACCGACTTGACAATGCTTCCATCGTCCACCCATGTCAGCCCCAATCTGATAGCCTCCCTAGTAGAGAGAAAGTTGTGTGTTGCACCTGAATCAATCATGGCCTTGGCCTCCTTGCCTCGGACTGTGAGTTTGATGTAAAAGAGCTCCCTCCTTGACCTCCTTGTGCTGCCCTCGTTGCCTCTTAAGGCCGCCACCATCTTCAGCGAGCCTATCCTTGCATTGTCACTAGATCCCTCGCTCTTGTCCTCCATCATTGAGTTTAAGAGCTTCTTCCTTGGACAATCCTTTAAGAAGTGGTCACCATCACAAAGAAAGCATTTAGGCTTACCGTCTCCCTTCTTCTTCTTATCGTCCGTCCTCTCTAACTTGCTGTCCTTCTTCTCCCATGGCTTCTTGCCCTTGCTGGTCTTGCTGCTCTTAGAGCTGGAGGTTGAGACCTCGGTCTTCTTCTCAAACTCAGTTAGCTTCTCAGCCGTGGAGAGGGCCTCAGCCAATGACTTGACATCCCTCCTCCTTAGCTCTTGTTCAGCCCAAGGCTTGAGTCCATCAAGAAAGGCAAACAACCGATCTTCATCGGTCATGTTAGTGATACTTAGCATAAGAGAAGTAAAGCGAGAAACATACTCCTTTATCCTTCCTGACTGTTTCAAGGCCCTCAACTCCTTGCGAGCCTCAAACTCAGCATTCTCCGGAAAGAATTGCCTCTTCAATTCTGCCTTGTAGTCGACCCAAGACAAAATTGGTGTGGTGCTAGCCTCTCCATCTCCGGTCCTCCGTCTCCACCACAAGATGGCATCGTCCACAAGAAACATAGAGGCACCCATAATCATGTGTTCATCTTCATGAACACCACTGACCGATAGGTATTGCTCTACCTGCCAAAGGAAATTATCAATTACCTTTGGATCCCTTGTGCCATCATAGACTTTAGGCTTCGGCACCTTCAATTTGTCGCTGGAGGATGGCTGAATGGTGGCTGGTGTGGACTCCTCCACAGCAGTAGTCCCGGCCTCTGCTAGGACCATCCTTTCTCTCCCCATGCTCCCGGTGGTTTGAGGTAGACCCCACTTCCTGCCATATACTTCTCCCAAAGACTCACGCTGGCTGGCTCAACGCTACTACTTCTCCGAGCAGCGTCTCTTGGGCGTCCTTGACCTCCTCCTTGATCTCACGTAAGTTGCTGGAGAGTTCCTCCTTCCATGCGACAAGAGTTCGGTTAATTTCACTAAGCAATTGATTAGAGACATTACCCGATGGTTCTCCTTGCTCTGTCATGACTCGTTCCTCTCCCTTCATGCCTAAAACGCTTGAAACGCTCGATACCAGTTGTAGCGGGGTTGGAGATTGCCTAGAACTCCAGCCAAGCTTCCCCACCTCGCCGGCACGCACTAAGTCACGTCTAGCACGTTCAGCCTCCTTCAACACCTTCCCAAGATACTCAAACGGATTGCAAACCTCAAGAGAGGGGTGTAGGCCAACACCAGAACGAGAGAGAGAGAGAGAGAGCACCAGGGAATGAGAGAAATCTCTATATTGCAGTAGTGAAGGGTACAAATCCGAACTAAGTACATATGAGAGGTTTGTGCCCCTTTTATACCCTAAGGTTACCCCCCCTATGTACATGTATTGTAATTAATACATTAAATACACTAAATACACTCTATCCCCTTGATCATGAACCTGGAAGAACCCCTTGAGTTTTGGAGGTCGAGTCCCAAACCGGATTCCCACCTGAACAGGTTTGCCAGCCGCCATGACCAGATCACGATTAATGCAGCGGCAAGACGGCTGCTGCGGCTGCGGCTGCTACAAGGCAATGCTTTTTATCGCTTTATCATTGTCGCGGCTTCTCATTACTTGACCTGCCGCTCCAGCCCCTCAGGCGATGTAAGACCTCTGCTGCGCCCCGGAGGCCGTCATGGGTTCCTCCAAGAACCCCAGCGTCGGCCAGCGGGGTTAACCAGATGGCCCCAAGTTCAGCCGCTTAATGCTTCTTCGCGTTTTCTCTCACTTATCGCCTCTACAGACCTACAGGTTCCCTTCGTGGTGTTTTTTTGTCTTCACTGCCTTTTGTATGGCCTTAAGACTCCACCTGGGCCTTGGAGTCTCGAGGCCTTTTGGCGCCAGCTTTTGATCTCACGACGCTGGACAAGATCAAGGCCACAAGGAGTCTGGAAGGCCTGTATGCCTCTTTTGTCTTCCGGGCTTCCCATCTCTTCCCAAGAGCGTTGTATGAAACCCGTATGGCGGTGGTCGCGGTGGCTGTACAAGACACAAGACTACACCTTGGGCCAGCCTCTTTACGCCAGGTCGATAGTCTTGGAGCTGTCACAAGGCCATCCCGGGCCACATGGCTGGTGCTAGCCCCTTATGCGCCCCAGCGCGGAGACTCTTTTCAGACGCACTTGGCGCAGCGCCTCCCTGCATGCTTGTGGGCAATGTCTTGCCGGTGCTTTGCCGCGACTTGTGCTTGCACAACCATCCTCCTCGAAGGTCGGTTCTTCGACAAAGGGTATCTCCCCTTGTCCCGACGCCCATCCTCGCTAGCACCGTGACCCGGGTCCGGTTGTCCCCCTCGCTAGGGCTCACTTTGTACCCACATGCCTTTAACTTCGGCATGCATGCCCGCAACCCCTTGCAAGCAACTATGCTGTACACACATAGATTTAACCTACGATATCGTCCATACCATTGGTTTTACGTAACAAAAGAAGTGCCCCTTACAGTGACAGCGCAACAACCTAGAGGGCGCGGTTGGGCACTAGTGGGCGATCAGAGGCACAAGTCTTGGGTGACAGCCTTGACGAGCGATATCGCCGTAGCGGCGAGGCTTGGCGATATCTGGTAGCCCTTGATTATATGGGGTAGCCGTATGGCGCTTATCTGGTAGCCGGGCGGTATGAGCGCTTATGCCGGCAACAAAGCCGAGCCTTATCTTGAAGCCTGGCAGCCTTGCAAACCTGGCGGCGTGGGAGGGGGGCAAGCAACGCAACCAGCCAGGGCGGTTGAGCACTAGTGGGCGTCTGGGAGAGGCACAAGCAGCGGGCGTTAGGAGAGGGATGCAGCAGCAGACAAAGACAACACCACAGGGGCAAAGGGCGCAGCCCCACTCTCCACAGCGCATGCAGCGAACCTGGCTCGTTCATTGAACCTGGACCCGGCGGTGAAGCTTGAAGTGAGGAGTCACTTAGGTGTGAACAGGGTTCGAGTTTAGGGGCTGGAGGATGAACAAGGGCAGGGATTCATGTATGTCCAAATTACACCTAGGGGCGTGTAATTAATGGAGGGTTTTCATCCTTGGGTATAAATAGGGGGGCTCTCCTCCCTCATTTGTAAGTTAGAATTCTCAACGTGAATAGAGAAAGGATTTCCCTCATTGCTCTGCTCTTCCCTCTCTCTTCTTGGCATGGTCTGGTGAAGGAGTGCGTGGGATTTTGGGAAGGAGTTGGCTGACTACATAGCGACGGACTGCGGTGTAGGCCAGCGTTGGTGCGATCTCTCTAGCTTTAGTCCTAGTCGAGAAAGACCGGCGACAGCGTGTGGCATGTGAGCGTGTGGCATGTGAGCGTGTGGCATGTGAGCGTGTGGCATGTGGCGTGTGGCATGTGGCGTGTGGCATGTGGCGTGTGGCATGTGGCGTGTGGCATGTGAGCGTGTGGCATGTGGCGTGTGGCATGTGAGCGTGTGGCATGTGAGTGTGTGGTATGTGAGTGTGTCGCATGTGTGTAGCATGTGCGTGTGGCATGTGAGTGTGTGGTATGTGTGTGTGGCATGTGTGTGTAGCATGTGCGTGTGGCATGTGAGTGTGTGTGTGCGCACAGGTGTGTGTGTGTGTGTGAGAGAGACCGGGAGAGAGAGAGACTTTGATCATATTATTGAGGTAATCTTACAGCTAGTTTCTTCACTCTTTTTCCATGACAACGAAACAGGGCCTGTGGTTCGAGTGTTTCTTCAATACTTTGCCCACGTAAGTAAGACAAATTGAACATGCGAACCTGAAAAACAATCAGTAATTGCATCCTACTAACTCAAAAAATGTGAATCAAGACTAGTTAATAAAAAGTCAAAGTAAAAAGGAGGTTACTTCTGAATCACCAGCACCAGACACAACAAGCTCATCAGAAGTCTCTGGAACAAATTTTGTGCAAAATATGTTTGTAGTATGACCACTATCAATACTATGCAAGAGACTCTTTCTTGTATAACTCCAAATATTAACCTAAAAGAAGACAACAAGAAATCAAAGATTTTGGTGAATGCAAGATTGGTGCTTCCCATCATCCAAGACAGTTAAATACAGGAGCAACTACGAAATAGAAATATTAAAGCTTACGATAGGTAAGGTAATTAAAAACTTGCCAAGCAATAAAAAGAATGATACAACACAACACCATTATTGGTTTAGATCAAGCTGGTGGACCTGGCAGATCACCTGGTCTGGACCAGAATAACATTAAGTTACCTTGCTCTCCACCTTTCATGTACTTTGTTGTCCCAATTAAAGAATACATACCGAATTTGTTAGTGTAGGCATCGAAATGTTATCAGATCAAGATCCGACGGTCTAAGATTGAGCCTACGATCTACGATCCCGATTGACTCAAGTCTCTTGTCAATTGTTGTCAAAATCAACAAATTGACCATCACAAATCAAGGATTGACTGGAGTTTGACCAATTCTCAAAGTCAGATCTCCGATTAATTTCGGTTTAATTGACGATCACAAATCGACGGCCAAGATCAGTTCAAATCAAATCAAGCCCAAGTCAAGGTAATTGGGCCAAATCGAGCCCAAGTCAAGGTAATTGGGCCAAATTGAGCCCAAGTCAAGGTAATTGGGTCAAATCGAGCCCAATTCAAATCAAGTTAGATCAATCCAAGCCTGATCCAATCCAATTAAAGCCCAATTAGGAGTGACACATCAGCGCACAAGTCACTATTGACTAGGCGACATCGGGGTCTCGATCAACCAATAGGAGACCGCACACAAGACGAATGACTCACCCAAAAGCTGACTCAACCCATTTGACACGTGGCACAATCTGGTGAAACTTGGCCTTAGCCTTTGACACGTGGCACGATCTGAGTGAATCGGGCAACCAAAACTTGCCTTGACACATGGCGATCTCTCATTGGCCAAAGTTCAAATTTACGAGAGTAAAAGGGCAAAAAATCACCCCCCACCTATAAATACAAGTTCATTTGGAACTCCAGAGGTGACAGATCAGAGATGAGCCCAGAGTCAGAAGATCAAGCACTCTCGTAGTTGCTTGCTGAATGAAGAACTAAGAAAGAGTTGTCGCTGCCGAAGAACAAAGTGCTGTTGAAGCTCGCTCGAGTTCAAATTAAAGATTCCTAAAGTTACTTGCAGTAAAATTCCCGAGTACTGCAAGGCAAAAGAAACCGAAGGGACGAGATCCTCGACACTGTCTAGAACGCTGCTCATCGAATGTTGTAGCAACAAACAGTCCTTCAGCAACTACGCCAAAGCTTCTCAGAACACCACCGACCATAAGGGGCACAAATTACCCGTCAAATGCAAGGCAAATGCAAGTGAACAAATTCAAGCTTGCCTACCAGGAAAATCGTGACGAGTTTGTGACACGTCAAGCGAATCGTCCTTTCGCAAATTGACAGGACCAGAGATTTCTCTGCAACAAAGCTCTGCCGAAGTGCTGGGACTCTGATAGATAAACAAAAATGCATACAGAATCATTAAGAACGTCGAAGCAACGAGCAGTATTCTTGCCGTTCCATAAACTGTTCTTGATTTGGTGTAGATTGATCGAGTTCGTGATCTAGTTTGGAACTCCGTGATGCTACAAGTCATCGCTAGAAAGCAAATCAACATGTGGAGAATGAATCGAAGGAACAACTAGAGAGAGGACCTACATAAATTGTAATTTTCTTTTATTACTTATTGATCTTGTACTAATGGTCACGCCCTTTCGCAAACCTGCCCCTTGTACCTGATTACAATTATGATTGAGTATTTAATGTTGAAGATGTAAAAAAAACTAATAAAAACTTTAACGAATGACCATATAATTTAATTATCAACAATAACTGTGTTGAATCAATCAGACATTATTTTACCATGAGGAATACCTAAATAGATCCACTCTCCATGCATTTGTTTATTTCATTAAATATGACAAAAAATTCTAAACTAAGAATACAATCGTATATCTATCATAGTTATTAGTAATGGCAAAATTTTAAAGCAGAAAAACCTGTCACACAAAGAGGACAGCCATATGTGTCATAGCGGATCTCCCAGACTCCCACTAATAGCAGGCATTGACATTGAAAACCAAGAAACTTGCTTTGCATTTTGATGGTAGGCATATGGTTCAAAAATATGGGTATCCTAGAAATACCTAAGAATTCTAGGATAGTTAGAACTTTTGAAGACAAGACAGAATTGTACAATAATGTTGAAGACCAATTATTAGAAACATACTAAGAGACAGAAAAAGGGACAACAAGTAATTAAACAAAGGAGATAGCCTCTCTGTTCCTGAATTTTGATTCTCCTTGCTTTTTACATAGTTTTTACACAAGAGGATACAAGTCCAGAGAACCTATTTTCTTGGTTGCTTTTATACCTCAACCATCCTCTTTTTTTTTTGTCAAAATCATCCAACACCTAAAATATCTCCTTTCCATCCAGGCCATGTGGCCCAACCTCATTTATTCTTCTACTATACTAAGCAGTTGGACCATGCATCTTGGACTGGTCCTTTTTGCCCTCGCGGGCATATACGCGTAATTAGGTGGCTCTGGTTGGACAGACCCATTGGGTTCTCTAACATATGTTGTTTTAGAACTTAGTACAGAACCAGTACACATTAGCCAGGAAGAACAGAACAAGAATGTCCAACCATCAAGATCATATCAGTAATTCAAAAAAACATTAGAATGAGAAGTATCATACTCGTGTGTCATCTGATCCAGAGATTAAGAGTGATCCTCTTGAGTTCCATGCAATCGCATTCACACAACCTTGATGACCCTGCCAAAGCAAGAGCAGCATGAACTGACAATCAAGCTCTTTGGCTAAATTAGCTTGTCAAAATTGTAAGGAAGATAGGCTTAATATATATGAACAAACAAATAAGTACTACTAAGGATAGATAGGTCTCCCACAATTCCTGTAGTAATGAATCTGGAACCCTAGCTCTGTGCCCCCAATTTATCATTATGCAGTTCACCAATGACAGTAGCACTGCTAGACATACTACTATTCATAGATAAAAATATCAGTGAGTTATGCAAGAGATCGACGCAATCACATAATAAGTGGAAGTAAAAGAGGAGCTTAACTGGTAGACCAAGAAAAGCAACATGAAAACAACTTTGTTTTTTTGGAAATGGGAAGACAACTTTATTTTAAAAAGAGGAATGTTGTGTAGGAAAATCTTAAGCTGAAAAATGTTAAGGTACGTTATGGGGTTATAAGGTTCAGTAATAGCCCTCTTTTATTGAGAATAGTGAAGCTTTTATTGATTACCTTGAGAAAACAATTACAGCAATTGTTCACACCAGGTCATCAGCCTAGTGGATACAATTTGAAAGTATGGTATCAAAGTTGATTCCCTGTTATTAAATCAGGTCTATAGGCACCATTCTTTGCTAAGTTGTCAGCCAAAGCATTGGCAGACTGAAGGATCTTGACCCACCTTACGTTCCATTCCCTAGTGATGTCGAAAAATTTCATCAAAGATTGCCTTCAAATGCTGAGGGGTGGGGGGTCACTGAGAAAAGGGAGTACAGCCTTATACCCATGAGTAGGCCTCCTTTTTTTTTTTGAGGAAAAAGTAGGCCTCCTTATTGAACAGTTATTTCAGGATGGAATGAGAGTTGATCTTTACATTGAATCAATCTAACAAGAGCTGTTATGGGGAATTTCTGACATCATCGTTTACCAATGATCAAATCTTTGGCTTCTCCGGGAGGCATTTATCGATTTGTGCTGCTGAAGGGTTTAATTGATTTGTGCTGCTGGTTTTCTGCTTTAGAGGAGAAACTGTGTTGTGGAGAATTTGTTGACGCAATTGCTCAGAAACTTTTCAGTGTGGAACCAACCTGCTTGCACATCTCCTTTGTGTGGTTTCTTGCAATTTTGTGTGTGCACATAGTGGTTTGAGTATTTTATATCAAGGAAGACACATGGTTAACTCTTCTGAAGTTGTTTCACCACTCAAAGTAGCACTTAAGCTGGATCACTGCCAAAAAACTCCATCAGCCAAATTATCTTAACTGGTCCAGATATGTATAGATGTATTAAAAGCTACCGAGAAACTGAAGTTTCTCATACAAAGCCCAACATCACCACTGGGAGGTGAATATAGTCAAATATAGACTTAGTTTGTGAAAAATATGGTGGAGGGCATTAGTGACCAGATTATGAACTGTCCTACAGCAAAGGAGATGTGGGACACCCTCTGATCTGACTTCTCTAGGAGTCAAATCTGTCTCAAATCTATGACATTATGCTACATTCTTCAGTGTGTTAATGGGAGATCATAAGCGGGAAAGTACTTCACCAAGATGTGTGGGGTTTTGCAGGAGATCGGCCTTCACACTTCTCCACTACTGATTCTACTACACTTAGGAAATAAAACAACTAACTTCATGTGACTAGGTCTTTGGACGGATCAGGCACGAAATATGATACTATTCATGCTTGATTTTCAGTTCACTGATGGATAAGAACATTGAGCAATTCTATAATCAAGTTTAATGTGCAGAAGGTGAAGTCAAATCAGGTAAATCCCACACAGACTCTGCAATTGCTCTTTCTTCCACTTCCTCAGGTTGAGTTATCAAAGGGTAAATGACAGTGTTACGATAGTCAACACCACCACAGATGAAGTGTATCCATTTTGCATAATCCAATCATCTTTTGGGAAGTCCATATTGTACCAAACTGATTTTTTTGTGGTTATCTCTACCAGCAATAGGGAATTCAAATGAAAAAAAAATGGACCCTATCAGCAGGGAAAGGCTCCCTAGGCCAAAATCTACGAAGGGAACAGACACAAAGTGTTACTGGCTGGGGTGTCAGCCAAAAAGTTGGCCGATGAGGAAGTGTGAATCAAGAGATAGGAACCCTCCCCCACCCCCTTACGAAGTTTGATTTTCCTCAAGAAAGTTATTTTAGTCTAAACAAAGATCTATGAACCTATAGGCCATACAAGACGGGTAGTTACAAACATATGAATAGCTACTGGCAGTCCAAGTACATCAAAACTGAAGATGATCCCATAAATATGAGAAAATCAGTCCCCAGGATTACAAACCTCAAGTTCCTTTTCAAGAGAGAGCCTCTTTATCAATGATGAATGCATTTGCAACCTGTGGTCCGTGTCCTACAAAAACAGGAAAAATTACTCAAATATTAGCCAGCGATAAAGCACGAAAATAAATATGATTTATCTCACTAATATAAATTTTATATAAAATCGTTTGGTAGCACAAATCAAATGTTTGAAGAAAAATGATACTTAATAGTGCAATTATGTCATGGGAAGTAACAAACCATAACAATACCAATAAGATGATGAAAACCTAGTGCCAGATAGAAGCCATTTTTTAATTAATAATTTGCCTGAACAAATGAAAGCTTCCCGAAAGGTTAGATATTCATGCACTATGGAAATTTATATGCCAAGACAACAAATCAAAGAAAAAACTTCCCATAAGTCACATAAGCTATCAAAAAGAGTGCTGGACAGAAGGCATCAGATGCAAATTTTTAATTTGAATGGTGAACTTCAATCAATGAGACCCAGAGACAGATGCAAAGAGAGGTGAGTATCCAGATAGGCATGCATCAGTTAAAGTACAATGCAGTAACAATACCAAATTCAAGACCAATTAAAGGAAAATAAATAAATAAAAGCATGAATCAGAAACACACTGATTGAAGTCCTCGGACAACTATGTGCTCTCTCAATTCATCATCAATTTCTTGAGCTAGCTCACCAGGAATCACCAATGTTAACAGATCCAAAAGCATTGGATGATCAATAAAATAAAATAAAATAAATTAAAAATTAAAAATTAAAAATTAAAAATAAAAAATAAAAAATAAAAAATAAAAAATAAAAAAGAGATGCTAATGCCTCTATCGACGAAGATAGGATGTTTTAAGGGTCAACATGATATGTATTTCTACATTTATCAACACAAGAAACCAAAACTAACTGCACAGAAGTATGACTGACAAAAGCAAATTCACAGCTCATGAAGCAGAAAAATAAATGGTTCAGAACTGACGCACTGAACAGTGCATCACAATCCTCACGCTGAAGCATATTGCTCGAGGTGAAATTAAAAAACCAGATTTTGCAAAGGAACGATGTTGTTTTGTTCCTTTAATCTGTGCATCCACTAGGTCAAACAAAGCACAGAAAAAATGAATAAGTTTCCATTTGTCAACTCTTCTCTTGGGAATTATCCTTTGCACAGGTAGAGAGAAATTTCAGGATGAAAGTAGTTTCTCATCCAATACACCCAGCTTCATGTAACATTATTCGGTGATCACTTAAAGGAGACAACTCGATCAGCTCCATAGCAACTATTCAAGACAGACTGACTATTCCAGAGCTACTTGGCACACTTTCACCATGTTCCACAAAAGAAAACAGCTTCTAGGCTCCACAGAGCGCGTTGCTCTCCAGTGGAATACAGGTCGGAGCCTTTTCACATGCGCCACCATTCACGATGTATCAGGGAGCACATTTTGAGAAATTCACATGTCCTTATTCAAGAAACATCAAAGGATAGAAATCAGGTAAACTTCCAAGTCGACTCTGCACAGCGACACCCTCTTTATCTGTATGCCTAATAAACCTGTTAAAACTGAGCTATCTTCAACGGCTGCTTCATATTCTTTAACTGCTTTCATACCGGCAACGTGAAAGCAATCACATTTCCGGAAGCAGACCGATCCAAACTGAGTACGCATACTTCATACTCAACGAAGAGCACCACAACAAGGATTGCCCAAGCAAATTCAATCTCACCCAAACGATTTCCAGCAAATTCACTTCACCCAGTCCAAGTATAAATTCCCAAGTTCACAATTTACCAGCAATAGTCAAGATCATAGTATCATAGTACAAACATTATAACACTGAGATCAACCAAACCGCAAATTATAAAAAATGAAAACAAAAGCAAACCTGGCGAGCGTCTATGCATCTGTTTTCGATCAAATTGTTGATGTTGCCATCGGAGAAATTCCACCATGCCATTTCGCAATTCAGCTGCGAACTTAAACCAAACCCAGGCCAAAAGAGCAAAAGGAAAAAAAAAACGGAATTGAGTCAGACGATGTCCCTTTTGTCGGCAATAATCGGAGGGCTTTCCTCCCGCTTCTTGAGAGGTGTGTGATTAGATAGATAAAAGACTAAAGAGGGAGCTCAGGAAGTCCTCGTGTTCCCTGCTGTTTATGCCACTTTTCGTTTCCTGATAGTTCATAAGACGGCTAATTCATTCGTTTCCATCTATTAATTAGAAATTGCTGACAAGAGGCTTCGAGCAGAGAAAATGCTTGTGGGCCCACATGGATTTGGCCACGGCAAACCTTCTTCAGTTCTCCTGTTCATGGGACAGCTATTTGGATGGTCCCGAGTAGGGGAGGGCAACCGTCGGGTTTGGGTCGTTTTGGGAAGCCCGAATCTGACCCGACTCGAACCCGTAAAAAACCGAACCCCAACACGACCCAAGATCGGGGGAGGATTTTTAAACCCAAACTTGACCGGCGGGTTAAATTTGACAATCCAAACTCGATATTTTTTTATCGGGTCGGGTTCCCTGATACACCCAACCCTATGTTTTACAAAGTTTTTTTACAATTAATTAGAAAAAATAAATATTTACACTTTTAATACTATTCCCAAATTAATTGCAAAAATGACATTGTTTACATTTTGACCGAGCTGGTCAACTTTGACCAACTTGGTCAAAGCCCACATAGGCGACACGCTGGACCAGCGTGTCGCCAATTTTTTTTTTTTAAAAAAAGCCGCCTACAAAAAAGATCAAGGCGGCATCAAAATGCCGCTTTCGTTAAAATTCGAGGCGGCATTTAGATGCCGCCACGTTCGAAATGCCAGGCGTCATTTCTATGCCGCCTCTTTCGCCACTTAGCGAAATTTCGTATTTTCATACGATTCGGTGTTTGTGCGGGAGGCGGCATCGCGATGCCGCCTCGTCTTCTTTTTTAATCTCCACGCCCTTCTTCTTTATCTTCTTCCTTCATTTTCCCAAGCCGAACCGCGCGGAAAGAACACCTTTTCTCTCTTCCTTTCGTCCCGATTCCTGCCGAATCAAAGCAGTAAATCAGCGATTGGAGGCTGTACGATCGAAAATCTTACGTTTCTCCCACGGATCTTCCTCGTTTCGTTGTAAAAGTAAGGTAGTTTTCTTCATTTTTCGTGAGTTATCATGTTTGGACGTCGTTTTGATGATTTGATGCATGTTTTAAGTTGAAATCACTCCTATTGTAGTGTATTAACCATGATTATGCTACGAATTTCATGTTTGTTGGTTGATTTAGGGTTAATTTCATGTATTGCATGGATTTGGGGTTTCTTGTGTTTAGGGTTTCGGGTTTTTTAGGCTAATTTTAGGGTTTTGTTGCTAATTTAGGGTTTTAATGCTAATTAAGGCGTTCTGAAGCTTATTTAGGGGTTTTTATGTTAATTTTGATTTTGTGCTATTTTAGGGGGTTTTATGGTAATTAATGGATTTTATGCTTAATCAGGGTATTTTCAGGGGGCTAATGAAGGATTTTTAATCGTAATTCAGTCATATTTTATGCTAATTGAAGGTTTAGGTTAATTTAAGATTTTATACGCTAATTTAGTATATGAGGCGTTGTAGCTTTCTAGGGGCGTTGTAGTTTCTAGAGGCGTTGTGGATCTTAGAATAAACACCTTTCGTGAAGAAGTGGTTTTGCATGAAGAATTTTAATTCCAAGTTGTGTGGTGTATGAGATGAGTTGTGATGTAAATGTCTGTTGCTTAATTTCAGTTGAGGATGGCAGTCGTACCTGCGTGTTGTTATTTTGGTGGTGAATTTATTTTTGAGTACGGTAATGTGGTTGGCTATAGCGGGGGGACAACCAGACTTATATATCTGGAGCCCGGCGTGTTCGTTTAATACGTTGTGCACTATGATATATAATGTTCTTGGAGGGAACCCACGCATACGGACCACATTTCAATATGGTTGAGTTTTACGTGCAATGGTCGATTGATGTACACTCCGGTACTCGATGACGTGTCACTAGAGAACGGATTGGGAATGGTGAAGCATGGGTTCCAATCAATGCTGGAGTTGTTTGTGAAGCGAGATACCTACTCCTATGAGATGGATAGTAGAAGAAGTTTGGAAAATGTGGGTGGATCCGGCGATTGTGCTGTTGTGGTATACGGGGGGCAAGTTCCGACCGAAGGGGATGATAGAGTTGAAAGACCTATTGCGGAGTTCATCCCTGAAGAAAGGTGAGAATCATCACTTGAAGGACTACTGCATAAGTAGACATGTCCAGTTCAGGGTACATAAATCGGGACCGACGGTTTATTTTGTTCGTTGCACAGGTGATTAGTGTCCATGGCACGTATACGCGTCATTCAGTATGAAGTTGAACATGTGGAAAATTAGACGATGCAATGATGAACACACGTGTTTGAACGTCGAGCTGCGCATGGACAACCCGTTGTGTACCTCTACAGTGATATGTAACCTGATTATGCCCAACGTGAAGACAAGTTTCACTCTGTCTCCGTATGAGATCATTCAGCTGGTTAAGGACAAATATCATATTCAGGTGAGTTATAGTAGGGCATGGAGGGCAAGGAACAAAGCACTAGTTGCTGTATTTGGTGGTTGGGATGAGTCGTACAACCTATTACCTCAGTTTTTTAAGGCAATCAAAGACACAAACCGAGGTACTAAGTACAAGGTGATAACCACGGAAGATAATGTGACACGTGGAAATTTTGTACGATTTGATAGGGCATTTTGGGCTTTTGGACCAGCTATCCATGGATTTCAGTTTTGTAGGCCCTTCATCAGCGTAGATGGGACTCATTTGTACGGGAAGTACAAAGGTTGTCTGCTGATTGCTACGTCATTTGGCCGGAGATAACCGATTATTTCCCCGGCCTTTTCACTTGTGGAGAAAGAGAACATCGATCGTGGACTTGGTTTATATCATGTTTGGCGTCCGGTGGTTAGAGGGAGGGGTCTCCGATGTGCATCATCTCGGCGAGGTTCTAGCCCGTGCAGAGCCTCACGGTGCTCGATCTTCCACTGGAAAGGACACCGACACCGCGAGCCCAGCCAGCCCCTTGAGCAGCCTCTTGAGCAGCCCGGGAGCCCCGAGCCCGGCCGCCACCCTCCCATTAGGAGGATTTATACACGAGAAGGCGAAAAGGGCAATTGGTGCACGAGCCTAGGATTACGCTTTGTAATTGTTTCTATAATTTATATTTTTTATTTTTCATTATTTTTACGGCTTCAAATTTGTATATTTACTAATGTATTCAAAGCAAACCGATGTGATCAAGTAGTTTTTTTGGTAATGTGATCAATAGTTTTTTTCTTATGAATGTGATTCATAGTTTTTATTATGGATGTGATTAGTTGTTTTTTTTTATGAATGTACAGGTGCTTACGGGTTAAAAAACATATTAAATCGAAAAAACAAAATAAAATATAAAAATTTTGATTCAAAGCGGCATCTAAATGCCGCCTTGGGTTCAATAGAGAGTATGCATCCAAATGCGCCTAGAATAAAAATTTTGTGGCGGCTTCTAAATGCCGCCTCGGTTAGCGGCATTTTGAAGCCGCCTCTCATTTCCGTAAGGGCGGCCCCGTTGAAAGAGGCGTTGTTGATAGGCGGCATTGCGATGCCGCCTCATCTCATCGAGATCGAAATTTCTCTAAGATGCGATAGAGGCGCATCGAAATGCCGCCTCGTTGATTTCGTTTGTGGCGGCATGAGAATGCCGCCTCGCTGTTTCTTCGTAGGCGGCATTCAAATGCCGCCTACGTTTTTATTTTTTTTAAAAAAATTGGCGACACGCTGGTCCAACGTGTCGCCTACGTGGGCTTTGACCGAGTTGGTCAAAGTTGACCAACTCGGTCAAAATGTAAACAATGTCATTTTTACAATTAATTTGGGAATAGTGTTAAAAGTGTAAATATTTATTTTTTTCTAATTAATTGTAAAAGTTGACCAACTCGGTCAAAATGTAAACAATGTCATTTTTGCAATTAATTTGGGAATAGTGTTAAAAGTGTAAATATTTATTTTTTTCTAATTAATTGTAAAAAAACTTCATGTTTTACTATATCGCGACCCGAAGAATGAGGCTCAGGGTTATGGGTGTATCTAGCTTACCTGGATACAAACTGCTAAACACTAGGTTTTAGCATGATAGTCAGGGGTGGCACTGGACCAAACCAACTTGTGAATAGTTCGAACTCGGTAAAAGTTGGATTCGACTCGAATTATTTCCTTGTTTGTATTTTAGAGTTATATATTTTTAAAAAATATTAAATATTAAATTACTATTATTAATAAAACAAAATTTATTTCAAATTACACAACTCAAATATTTAAATAAATATTTATAATAACAAAATTTAACAAAATTAATTTTAAAAGTATTTTCATTCATGCACACTAATTCATTTATTTTCTTCCACTAAAGAAAGTGTATATTTTATTCTATTTAATTTCGAGCTCTGTTCGAATACTCAATTTTTTTTTAGGTCAAGCACGAGCTATGAAGAATTGAGATCAAGCTCGAACCGTGAAGAATTGAGGTCAAGCGGTGGAGTTCGAGCTCGAAGAAAACCTATTGAGCCAAGTCTGAACTTACGAAGTCAGTAAGGCTCGGCTTGTCTCCGGCTCATTTTCACCTTTGATACATATGTAAAATATTTTTATGATTTAATCCACTTTATTTACTTTAGTTCCATGTATTTTCGTAAAAAAATTAATAATAAACCACAAAACCAAATATACCTACGTGTTTATATACTAAATATAAAATATTAGATAATTTAAAAATAAAAATAAAATTTTAAAATAAATATTGAGTGTATTATAAATTTGAAGATTTTGTGTAAAATATATGTAAAATTTGATGATTATAATGAAATTTGAGAGAAAATCATGAATAATTATCCATTAAAACGAGTCATCAAACTTTACATATATAGCTATATCATTGTACGGCATAAGAATTATGTTCAATAAGTTATTCATTGAGAATTTATTAAATTATACATAAAACGAAATAAATTGAGAATTGAATAGGTTATTCATTATATAACTTCTTACTCCATGCTTTCATGGTTTTTTCGTTTTTTTTCTTTGCTGAGCCTGGATCTGGTGGCCAAATTGTAGGTAGCCAAAGCGAATTACAGGGCACCAATTGAGCGTTGCACTGGGGTCCCATGTGTTTGGCGCCCCGTGATTCGCTTTGGCTACCTACAATTTGGCCACCGAATCCGGGCTCCCTGTATAATAGTCCAATCATTGTTCGACCAAAATCGTACACACTACTCGTTCGATGGCCATGGACATCTCACAACGACTCGTCTTATTTTCAAAATATTCCTAGAAAATAAAAAATATATCATGAAAAGAAAAAGAAAATAATAAACATTTTTTTGTTTCATTATTATTATTTTTTGAGGTTTCGGGTATTATACCTTTTATTTTTATGTATTTTCTTCAGCATTTGGTACCGATTGAGGAATCTATATCCCAAGTGTGAATCGAACTCCACGTCTTAGTCCTCACTGACCTCACGGCTCACAACGGCTCTTGCACTCGTAATTAGAAACTTTCGATTACCCAAATTTTTTGAATACTAATTGGATGGATAAAAAAAAATTTATTTTTATTTTGATTACCTGATTACTCGATTTCTCGATTACCCAATTACCTGATTTTTTAATTATCTAATTACCCAATTATTTGATTACCCGCAATGGTTATTTGATAAAATTTTAAAATATATAATATTTTTTAATAGAGTTTTATGTTTAGTGTTATTATGAATATTATATTATATGTTTTTTTTAATATTATTTCATTGGTGCTATTTGTTTTCTACAAACAACTAGTTTTTTGTGATTTTTAAAATAATTATTAAGGTTTAAATGACAAAATTTATAAAAATAATATCTACTCATATATTTACCCAATTCCCCATTTACCCACGGGTAATTTAACAAAAAAATTTGAATTCTAAATAACCTTTTTTTTTACTTTGGGCAAAATGGGTAACGGAATATAAATCAACCGAATGCCCTTTACCATTCTTACCCGTTTATACCCTTACCCTCAGGAACCTTATCTCATGCAATCGACCAAACGACATAAAATACCCCTACCTTTCATTTATTTGACTATGTATTCCTCGCCCATCTTCGGATACCAGTTTAATTAATGCGGCCTCATGGGCGTAATTTACTGAGCGGCTTTAAATGGCTCCCTCCCGGTGGGTCATCGTGGGGCGGGGGGTCCTTCTCAGGTATATTTTAAGCAATGTTTGCTCATGAGTCCAAGTCTAATAGTTAGGTTTAATGGGTACATACAACTTTAAATGGTATAATATAACAAAAAATTAAATTCCAAGAACTATAAAACTATCACAATTAAACTATAAAAAAATATTAATATTAACTAGTTGATAATTGTAATTGTCTTGCAATAATTTTTACTATTTTATGTAAGAATATGATTTAATTGGTCACTTATACAAAAAAAAAAAAAAAAAAGTTAAACTTATTAATTATAAATTTTACGTGCGTCATAATATGTGTTATGTTAGTGAGTGCGTGAACTTAACGTGATTAAGAGCCCCCGTTTTAAAAAAAAATAATTTTACTAGGGATACATTTTAGTCGGTCAATGGCCACATTGTAAGCTACAGTTTAATTAAAGTCGGCATTATAGAGGTGGGCCCGGACGCCCAATGAGCGGATAAGGAATCTGTATCCTTCAATCTCATAATGCTCCATATTTAATAAGATATTATTACGTCCCGTTAGAAACTTAGACAACCCAAAGTCCCTCCAAAGCAGGGTAAAACGGGTCCCGCCTCCCTTATCTGCAACAGTGATACCATCATTTTGCCGTCCGATCCGAAACATCTCGACTCCACTCCACCCTAGATTTCCGTTACGAGTTACAAGTAACGTATCGGCGATACGCCCATGCTCACCCTGCAGTACACCGCACGGGCGGGCAGACACGTTACAGGGGCGAGGTGGATCCCACTTCCCACCTGTAACGATTAAGGGCGTTTCGGTCATTTCTTAGGTTCTGTCCTCGCGCGTGGCGCCTCCGTCTCTGAGACAGAGACGGTCTCTTGAAAGTAGAAACTACTACTCTCTGTAATTCCTTCTTCGGTTTCGGTTAAACAGAAGGAATGTTCGTGGCCGATAATTTGTGGGGGGTATAATGTGCGGCAGTGGATCTTTGGGAAGGGGGAAGAAACGGAAAGCGAAATGACGAGGGGAAATATTGCTTCGATGGCTGTCGAGTGGAGCTCCTGTTGAAGATAACCTGGAAAACGCTCGTTCATGGCTTCCGAAAACTCTGTTTAGTTTAGAAGGCGTAAACAAAAATGGATGGAAAAGCGAAAAGGGGAAGCTGTCAAGACCCGAACAGAGGGGAGCCCATGACGTAACAGCCTGTATTGCCGAATGTAATCGCAAGAGTCCGACCGTCTCAGATAATTCCAAGCTGCCTGCATGTGATGTTTCTGGAGCTTCCCTTTTCTCTGATTTGGGCGCCTTCAGTTTTCACTCTGTTTCCTGTTTTTCCCCTGTTCCTCTACTTGGTCGGGGTTAGTTTGTTCAGACATTTCAGAGGAGAATTTTTCAGGGTTTTGCTCTTAATTTAAGTTTCTGTTTCTAACTTCTTGAATTGAAACTCGCGACACTGTGCGACTATTTCTCCGCTGGGTTTCTCTAGCTACACCCCTCAGGGCGCCTCATTTCTCTCCTCTCCCTTTTGGTCTATGCAAGGAAGTCCCTGAAAATGGTTGGTGAGATTTCTATCTTTTGACAATTGGCTTCTGCTCTTTTCTCTATAACGATTTTCTGGACATAATTATGCTGGTAGTAGTAACACAACTTTTCCTGAATTTTGGAGCATCGAAGTTTTGATGCGTTGCTAGCCACCATCCTACTTCTTTGCTTTCCTCTGCTTCCGCTTCATCTCTACTATCTTGTTCAACAGGGATTTTTTGTTTTCTTCTTTCTGTTTCCTTTCTCATCCGTTCAATTCTCTTTTCCTGTCAATTCAGCATTGGGAAAGATCTTATCAAATATAGAACCGGTAAGTTTTTTTTTTTTCCGTCCATCGCGTCCATCACTTCTGTTTCGCTTCTGTTTCTCAGTCTGTGTTTATTCTTTACTCCTGGATTTTTTTGCTTCTCCAAACATTGATTTGACTTTTCTCCTTCTGTGGACTTCCCAAAGAATTGTTCATCTAGCTCCAAGTATCCCAATTTTTTTCTGTTGCTTTCATCTGTGAAATATTATCCCAGTTCTCCAAAATCCCAACAATGTGGGAGTCTGAATCCGAGTCCATGGGAGGGAGAGATTACGGGGATGGAGAAATTCTGGGTTCCAGCAAGCATGGGGTGAAAACCGATGGATTCGAACGAAGAGGCCAGTCATGGTAATTCATTTCATTTCATTTCTGTTTTTTTTTTTTTTCTTTGTGGACATAACCACCCATTACTCATTTCTCATATCTGATTCAATTCTCTTCCCTAATTAAAAGGTATGTGGCCACCGATATCCCCAGTGACCTTCTTGTTAGAGTGGAAGACTTCAATTTCTATCTTCACAAGGTACGCAGTCAGGGAGCACAGTGGAAATTCTATACTGTCTCCTGCATCCATTTCATGTTTACTGCTCTGTTCTTATTTCCTTACAAGCATGAATTCAGATCTCTCTGATTCGGTTATTCATTCACTTCCTCTGTTTCTTTCTATCCTTTTATACTCTCTAGTATCCCTTGCTTTCAAGGTGCGGAAGGATGAACAGAATCATATACGAATCCCGCGACACAGAACCGGGGGAAGTGGAACTGGATAACCTTCCCGGAGGCCCTGATGCATTCGAGCTGGCAGCCAAGTTCTGTTACGGGATTGCCGTAGATTTAACTTCAGCCAACATCTCTGGCCTCAGATGTGCCGCCGAGTATTTGGAAATGACAGAGGACTTGGAAGAAGGGAACCTGATTTTCAAGACAGAAGCGTTTCTGAGTTATGTGGTTTTATCTTCGTGGAGGGACTCCATTCTGGTGTTGAAGAGCTGTGAGAATCTCTCTCCATGGGCTGAGAACCTCCAAATTGTCAGGCGATGCAGCGAGTCCATTGCTTGGAAAGCCTGTGCGAATCCGAGAGGAATTCGGTGGGCTTACACCGGGAAGCCTGCAAGCATTTCCAGTCCCAAGTGGAACGAGATGAAGGACTCGAGCCCGAGTAGGAACCAACAAGTCCCCCCAGATTGGTGGTTTGAAGACGTCTCCCTGCTCAGAATCGATCACTTTGTGAGAGTAGTTACAGCCATTAAGGTCAAGGGAATGAGATTCGAGCTCATTGGAGCAGCCATTATGCAATATGCATCCAAATGGCTGCCCGGACTGGTGAAGGAAGGAGCAGGGGAAGAGGCAAACAATAAAGACAATGTTAGTGCTGCTTGGAAAGGCGGAGGCCTCCACATGATTGTGGCAGCTTCCAAGGACGAGATATCGAGTATCCAGATGAAAGAACAGAGGATGATCATCGAGAGTCTCATCAGCATAATACCCCCTCAGAAGGACACCGTTTCCTGCAGCTTTTTGCTGAAGCTTCTCCGGATGGCGAACATGTTGAAGGTGGCCCCTGCATTGGTGACAGAGTTGGAGAAGAGGGTCGGAATGCAGCTTGAGCAAGCCACCCTCACGGACTTGCTGATCCCTTCCTATAACAAGGGGGAAACCTTGTACGATGTGGAGCTCGTTCAGAGGCTCCTCGAGCATTTCCTGGTTCAGGAACAGATGGAACAGTCCAGTCCCAGCAGGCAATCCTTCTCTGATAAACACGGGTATGAAAGCGGTTCACCGAGAAGGAACAACACTGGTTCAAACGCCAAGGCAAGGGTTGCGAGGCTCGTCGACAGCTACTTGACCGAAGTGTCCAGAGACAGGAACCTGTCACTCACCAAGTTCCAAGTATTGGCAGAGGCCTTGCCGGATACCGCCAGAAGTTGCGACGATGGCCTGTATCGTGCTATTGATTCTTATCTTAAGGTGGGTCTGATTTCGATTTCTTACTTCTCTTTAACATTTGCAGAATCTAATTATAACGATGTTACTTTAAAACCCATTTCGAGATATGTTTTTTTTGTTTTTGTTTTGTCCCTGTATGTTTTATGGGAATTATGCTTCTTCTCTGTTCATCTTATTTGTGGAGAATCTGGGTGAAATTCAGGCACATCCAACTCTAACAGAGCACGAGAGGAAGAGGCTCTGTAGGGTGATGGACTGCCAGAAACTGTCAATCGATGCCTGTATGCACGCAGCGCAGAACGAGCGGCTCCCACTTCGCGTAGTAGTCCAGGTCCTCTTCTCCGAGCAAGTGAAAATCAGCAACGCCATTGCGAGCAACGCCATGAAAGAGAGCACGGGCGGGTCCCATTACTCGAATCCTGTCATCTCCACGCGCAAGGCCCTACTTGAGGGCACCCCGCAATCGTTCCAGGAAGGTTGGGCCACGGCGAAGAAGGACATCAACACGCTTAAGTTCGAGCTGGAGAGCATGAAGGCCAAGTACCTGGAGCTCCAGAACGAGATGGAGGCTCTGCAGCGACAGTTCGATAAGATGGCGAAGCCGAAGCAGGCTTCTTCGGCGTGGACAAGTGGGTGGAAGAAGCTGAGCAAGTTGACCAAGATGAACGCCATGGATCACCCGGAGATGGAAAATGCACAAGTTTCGGTGGGTGATCAGGCCAGGAAGGGTCCGAGGAGGTGGAGAAACTCCATTTCCTAAACTCTGTATGTACCACATGATAATGCGTCTTCTTCTTCCATTTTGCTTTTCCGTTCTGCCCCTGAGTAGTACTCGTGAGACATGTCGTACGATTTCCCTTCCATCCTCTCCTGCTTAATTTACTTAGGTAGAGATTTTGATTCATTCTGAGTTGTTTTTCTTCATTATCTCATCCATAGTAGGTCTTGTGTTTAATTTGACGTTCATGTTATTGTTAAATAATGAAAACAAGAAAATCTCTGTTACCCAAAAACAAGAATCTAGTTAAAAAAAAAAATTAAAACAAATTAATCCTTTAGTCATTGCTACCGAATTCTATCTTTTAACTTTCGAGCTTTTGGCATATCGGCTAAATATAATGTGTAACAATAACTTTATAACAAAATATAACTAACTCTGATAGATTATTAAAAGGATACTTAATTGGGTTGACGGATCCAATCCTTAGGTACTATCTAACTTTGCTACTCTTTTTTAAGTAGTAATTTGACAATAAGGCGTTGAACGCCCATAAAATTCAAGGCTTGTTACATGTACAACCATTTCAAATTGCTACTTAAGTGAAGATCTACTAGCATTGGGATGGTGACCCATCAGGACTCGGTAGATGCAACAAACTTCAACTCTTTGGATGGGACAGATAAAACTTCTGAGTGGGTACTCGTCCACCTTTCTGAGTTGGAGAAAGGGGCGGCGTAGGGTCCTTCCCGATCGAGCTTAGACAAACAAAACAAAAGAATCGTCTGAATGGGTTCCGCAGTGGACAGAGAGAAGACCATTCAAGAATAACTTGTCCGCCACTGAACTCGTCTACAGACGTGGGGGACGGAGGCCGACAGGGATTTTTTTTTTGAAGGAAAATGGCTTTAGCCGGTGAATCTCTGTGGGATTGCAAAAGTCTAATTAGTCTCTCTAATTTGCTCTACCAAATCTTCCTGTCTGGTCGGGGACTGATTCCATGGAGGGGTCGTCCTGCTTCTTGCTGGAAGGACCCTCGTGTAGCAGTATTGGCTTACAGATATTACATACATGGCATGGAGGTTGCTTTAGACGCCCACTTGGGTAGCATGCACCAGTTCTTTTTCTTTCATTTTACATGGATTAGAGAGCAATACATCTTTTACTCCTTTCTTTGCTTTACACTTTTGGAACACTTTCGCTTGCTGCTCTTTAAGAAAAGAAAAAGGTCAAGCACAGTGAAATGAAAGATTTTTTTTTTGGTTTCGTTCAGGTTGAGGTCAATGATGCACAAAAATCTTCTATTTATAGGCATTAATTTCTGATTGGATTTGCTTGAATAAAACCCATGAAGTATTGTGACTGGAGTTTTGCCTGCAAAATATCTTTTGCTTTTTTGGAGTACTATATATTCAGCATTGTCATTGTATCTCACATTGACAGTAACACTTTAAATTGTGCAATAGTATATATCTATCTTAATTGTAAAAATTAAATTTGACATCAGTGTGCTTTTCTCTTTGATTACAATATATATGATCTTTAATCAAATATTGTATTAGACTTAAACTATCAGAATAAACAATATTAATAATGACACCTTGATCCAAACTACCTCTTCAAACAAACCTCACACTCAAATATATAGTTGCCTTAACACAGCTTTGCTCTAGTTATTCTGGTATATATAAGGTACGTGCCGGAACGACATCTTCTAAAGTAACTTTCCAACTAATGACACAATATGTAAAAGAAAGTACATCCCATGAGGAGGTCACCAACACATAAATAGTTTTGACTAGTTGTTGTCATATAAAGTCGCCAAAGAAGAGCAGTATATCATATCCTCGAGAAAATATCTGCAAAGCGAATAAAGTTATATTTTTGTACACGTAAAAGTTTTGGTTAATCACTGAATTTGGGGTTTGCTTTTGTTTTAATATGACCAACAATTTTTATGTTGTGGTATACATTTGTTGTTTTCTATTGAATCTTTCAGTTTTCCTAGATGTATATATCACATATATCCTTGGGAGGATTATAACCCATGGATCAATTTTTGAACTAAATATTGAACCATGGATGCATGTTGGCAAAATATCAAGTCATAGACTCAAAGATGAAAGTGCCCCTCATTGAACACTTGAACCGATTTATATAGAAAATAATTAATTAATAGTATGTTATCCAAAACAGAAAGCTATATTATGCAAAACATAATAGTATATTATATACCATCAACTTATATATTATGCCAATTTGATAAGGCTAGACATCTCTTAACCATGAAAAATTATACCTTTGACTAGTATGTTATGCATAACAGAAAAATATGTTGTATATAACATAATAGTATGTTATAGACCATTAACTAATATGTTATGTCAGCTTCACAGGATCAAACACTCTTCAACCCCAAGAAGCTATAGCGTTAACTAGTATGTTATATGGAAGATGAAAATATATTTTGCATAATATAATATCATGTAATAGACCATTAACTAATATGTTATGTCAGTTTCATATAACCAAACACCCTCAACCATGAGAAATTATACCGTGTAGCGACGAAAAACCTCCGATCCGCGAAGTGACTTGACCGATTGATTAATTCTACAAAGTTACAAAGAAATTTTCAAGTTGTGTGTGAATTGCGAAATTTTGCAGGTGCCTTCTCCTAGCTTTCCTTTGATTCGACCTTCGTGTATTGGTTGACGAAATTGCTACTTCCTGCGAGTTGACGTCGAATTTTGAGCTTCCAAATGAGTGTGCACGAACGATGACGGATGTAATCGGCCAGACGAAAGTATGTGTGTTCCATGTTTTTGGCGTGTTGACGTCATCGATGAACGTGTAGAACTTTTTCGGTAGACTCTGTGAATTTTAACGAATTGGAGGATATATGAACTTCAGGCTCTAGAAAGTTTCTGTGTCAAATGACCTTGAGTGAAAATATCTAAACCCCTTTGGCGTTCGGTCTCTGGCTATTTATAGCCAGGGGTTGAGTTATTTGAGATCGATCCCTGAAATGAGGATCTCAATCCTGCTCCCTAGGAGGTGGTGAAGACTTGACGTTGCTCCATTTTTTCTCTCTCCATCGATCCTCATAAGAGGGAAAATCGACAGAAGACTTGCTATTTCCTTACCCTTTTTGTTGGGTGACAAGACTTAGTTGATTGAGGTGACTTGAAGCATAGTTGGCGATCAGGTGACCGTGGCTACGACGTGGCAATGAGTTGTCAATGACGTCAGTGGTGATAAGGTTGGTGATGTGGCAAAGCGGCAGGCCCGATGATGGGCTGCCACATGACAACTTGTAGATTTGATGAATAGGCCTTTGGTGGGCCTTTGGTGGATGATCAATGGATTTACGTATGGGCTATTGCATGGACTTATTGTAGATGCGCCAATTGAATTTTGGCGTCTACATACCGCTAACTAGTATGTTTTGCAGAACGGGAAAATAAGTTATGTATAATTTAATAGTATGTTATAGATTAGTAACTAATATGTTATGCCAGTTTTGTAGGGCCCAAATCGGTTCAGGGGTTAACTGAGTTGCATTTTTGTTTCTGAATCCATGACTCGATATTTTGTCAGCATACATCCATTATTCGATATTTAGATAATACTCGATCCATGAGTCATAATTCTTCCTATGTACTCCGCCATTTGTCAAGGACTAAGTCATACAACAACTTTAGAAGTTTTTTCATATTTTACATTTAATTCTAAGTTTATTTTACTATTAAGTAGCTTCCAATTATGATAACTTTTCGCTTTAGTTAACTAGAGAAATGCAACATTTTCTTCCTCATCTAAAGTTATTCAAACTATATTTTTATTTTTTATGTGTATTTTTTTCTTTTTTTACATTCTTTGATGAGTGTGAGAATTAATGTTATACGAAGTATTGTAACACCCCTATATGACACCTTGAATTTTGAGGCTTTTTGCCTCTTGATTATAGAGTAAACGATAAATAAATTAAAATAAGTGGCTAAAGGAGTGTTACTTAGTTTAAAATTTTGAGTTAAATACTCTAAGAAATTTCTCAATGTATATCTCCTATGAGAGCTAATTTCACTTCTTTTTCTACTATCTTGTATTTCAATCCAATAATAATAATTCATTTTGTAGCCCCTATGTCTTTCATATCAGGTTCCCCACTAAACTAGGCCTCTCTTTTAATTGGATCTAGCTAACACATCTTCTTCGCCACATATCAACATATCATTACCTTAAAACAACAAATAAATAAAAGACAAATCTGTGTTTACTACAAGAATAACAAATATTTACCATAAAAATAATCATTTTATAAAATTATTCAAAATTCATAGGTTATCAATCTATATATATATATATATATATATATATATATATGTGGGTACATGATTATAATTATCTATTATCTGGCAGTTGTTAATATTATTAAAAAATAATTCATTTAACTTAATTTATGATTTTATTAATTTTATTAAGACATTGCAATCAAATAAAGAAAGTCCTACATTAGTTTATCCATTTAAGCTTATAATTGATGCTAACAACTTCTAGTTTCAAAAGCAGATCCTAATCCACTGAGATCAAAGGCTATATAAGCTTATCAGTACACACAGCCAATAGGAGCATCCCTGCACATGAGGTAAGCGTGAGAAGACCTAGGAAAGGAAAACCTCTCTGAATAAAAGCTTCGCTAAAAGATGCTTTGTAGTTAGCATTGCTTCTCGCCCTCTCCTTATGGCCTCAAATGTACATCATTGAAATATTGTTTGAGGAGGTCCAAATTCCAAAGGGCCGTGTCATCCGCCTGTGATGTGTTGTACAGTATTTGCTAGCAGTCCACAGCCTTTCAGATTATATTAGAAGCCAGTCAAAGACCTTTTCTTTTAAATAAAAAATAAAAAATAAAAATTTACTCTTTTAACAACAACCCAAACTTATTTCTAAAACTAACTCTTTCAATGATTGACCTCCTTTGACCACGATGGTCAAACGACACATCGGCGACATGTTGGCACCAAAAAATTTTTAAAACAAAACTCTCTGGCATCACTCAATGCTGCCAAGTACAAAATTAAAAAGAGAGACGACTTCTCAAAGCCTCCACTCAACTCTTAATTAAAATTTGAAAAAAGACAACTAAGAGGCGTAGGCAGCATACTTATACCAAGCAACTTCTATCTAATTTGATTTGAGAGACAAAAAAGAAGAAAAAAGAGAGATAAATTTTAACTAAGAAGTGTAGGCGACATATTTATACTGCCTTCATGGGGAGGTGGCTTTACGACGGCGCCTCTTTCTTCACTTGAGACCAGAAGCAAGAGAATTAGAGGAAGCTACGCATGGCCGCTTGTACAGTCGGCATTGAGAAGCCGCCTTCATTATTTGAACCGCAGGTGGCTTTCTAATGCCTCATTCATTGATTTTTTTTTTCGTTTTTCATGTTGTTTTTGTTAATGTCCAATTTTTTAACCTACTAACAATATATATTAAACAATATACAATCAAAATAAAACTAAGTACTCAACCCACACAATACAGATGAAAAATAACAGAGAAGTTCATAAACTAATACAACTGAAAATAATATATCTGAATAAAAAAAAATACAAATCATTGTCTGAATAATCAATACAAAAGTCTAAATAAACAAGTTACAAAAATAATGTACAATGTACAATCACAAAGCAGAACTAGGCTCAGGTGCACCAATTGCCTTCTTTTGCCTTCTTGTGTAATACGAATGGGAGGCTAACAATTGGGCTGAGGCTCAGGGGGTAGCTCAGGCTGAGGCTCAGGTGTTTGTACAGGCTGAAGTTTTGGCACCATAGGCTCCGGTACGACAGGAAGCTCGACAGGATCCTCAACACGCAGTGTCGCCTCAGATGCAGGCCGACGCCTTGCACGACGCCCTTGTTGTGCTCTACCTCTGGTCGGCTCGACCACATGAGAAGGCTCACCACCACGTGACAAGTCTCCTCCGATGATCGTCCCTTCCAAGAGTGGATGACTGTGTAAGATCGACTGGCGGTAGTTTCCAATTTCTATTATGTATGGATCTGCCATAGATGGGTCCAAACCCTCTCTACGCTACACACGCTCAACCACGTTTCCCATGCAGCCCAATTACAAAACAAAAAAATGTAAGTTAGAAAACATATATTTACAAAAGTAATCATGTTACAAAGTTAAATACGTATCAATGCCTCCTCAGTGTAACTCTATCATAATATACTATGGTTGGCTCCATCAGTGGAGGTGATATGAATCGTCAAGTGATCGACAAATACCACACCATGTACTCACTAGGAGCATGTCTAGGGGTGTGCGCACGGCTGATTGTAACAACAGTATCCTCTTGCGCTTGCCACATAGTGATGTAGTCGTGATGGTATGTTGCCCAATCTTCCCTTGCTCGCCCTTTTGGGGATATACATGTAACATGCTTGACATTCTCCAAGGGAGTCACCTACTCAAAGTTATCAATAGACATCCTGGGATTTACGAGTAACAAACGCTCGTCCACTAGTCAATATCGTAATGTCTGGAAATGCTAAGAGCATTCCAGATATCCTGGGTCTTCAAAATGATTAATAGTCTTGTTAGTGTGTGTTTAAAAAAAAATATAATTGTTATCTACTAGAAAGCATTAACCTCCTCATGTCTAATGGCCTCACTCCTATGGGAATACTGAGCGTACAAAAATGTGGTGTCCACGGGGTCTTGGGCATTAGCTCAGTGGTCCCATGGGAGTTATTGTTGCGGGAGGTCTTGGGTTCTGGTCTCCACTGCAGCATTGGGAGTAAAACTTGTACTTGGGAGTAAAATGTATTCACTTTCCTCAAAAAAAAAAAATGTGGTGTCCACCATCATGACTTATATAAATAATAAAGTGCATTAGTCATATATACTAACCAACTGAAAACATGTAAATATACGTCATATAAAAACTTAGAATATACATTATCGACTTTGCATGAGAATTCTCTATACTGTCCACAAACAGGGTTTTACAAGCACATTTGTTATGACCGGGTTGTTTACATTTACTGCAAAAATATCTTCCATTATCATCTCTCCAATCTATAGAATTTTAAATATAGGTGAACACTTACCTACCCACCCCCCTCGACTCAGCTAGTGATAATATCATTGGACCTTCTTGCACCCTAGTACTTCTTCGTGGCACATCAAACGCTCGTTCATACACCCGTAGATTTGTAGGTGCATGATAATAATCGGAGGTCAACTGATGTAAGTCATTATGAACTACTCCATCTACTGCAAGGGCATGAATGTACAAAATCTGATGAATCTGGAATGACCGACAGGTACCCTCCTTACGTAGAATGTTAACCTTGTGCTTGCCCCCCTTAAATATCCCACCACCGTAGGCAATCTATAAATGTGCGTCTACCCATGAACAAAGACGAACAAAGACGTAAATACGCGTCTACCCACGAACAAAGACGTGTGGTGATTTGAGTAGTCCTGTCTCGCCTATTTTCAAACCATGCATTCATTCGATAGAATATCGCCGATGCTAGGGCCTGTACAGGTAAGTTTCGTGCCCGCTTTAATAGATAATTCACACTCTAGAAAGAATTTGTAGTGATCTTCCAAAACGATAAATTTCTATCGTAGGCAAGGGCCCACTACTTAGGGCTCATTCCTTCTGTCAACTCCGTTTTTGCTGCAAGACATGCTTCTTTGAGGTTTTGTATTGTAACATCGTATTCTTCCACTATTTGTGCACTCGCACACCCCCATACCATCTTATCTAAGTCCTTCACACTGTACTGCTTCTTCAAATTGGCAATGATATATCGTAAACAAAACCTGTGTTTATGCGGACGTGGAAAGACATCAACAACCGCTCTGATGATGCCAATGTGACGGTCGGAGATAATGCACATCGGAGACCTCCCTTTAACCACCTCTCACGCCAAACAAGTTACAAACTAAGTCCATGTATCAATATTCTCTTTCTAGACAATACCAAAGGCAATGGAAAATAACTTGTTATCTCCATCAAATGACGTAACTATCAATAGGCAACTCTTATACTTCCCGTATAAATGTGACCCATCTATACTGATAAAGGGTCTACAATATTGAAAACCATGAATAGTCAGACCAAACGCCCAAAACACCCTATCAAAACACGCAACCCGTCTATCTCTCACTTGATCATCTGTAGTTATGAGTTTATATTTAGTACATGGATTTATGTGTTTGATTGCTTTAGAAAACTGAGGTAATAAGTTGTAGGACTCCTCCCAACCACCAAATACAATAACTAATGCCTTGTTCCATGCCCTTCATGCCCTACCATAATTGACCTGGATATAATACATGTCCTTAACAAGCTGAATGATCTCATATGGTGACAGTGTAAAATTTGTCCTCACGTTGAGCATAATGAGCTTACAAATAACTCTAGAAGTGCACAACCAGTTGTCCATCCGCAGCTCGCAGTTCAAACAAGTGTGTTCATTATTGCATTGTTTAACTTTTCACACCCTACACTTCTTACTGAATGATGCATAGACGTACCATGGACACTAATCACCCGAGTAATGTAAAGAATAAACTGTAGGTCCCGATTTCAACACCTTGAGCTGGACATGTCTTTTAATGCAGTAGTCCTTCAAGTACAGCTGTAATGTGTCCTTCCTCATAAACCTCTGACCGACTCCAACACCAACGGGTTGTGGTACATTGTATTTATCTACGCATGTGACCATCGTGTTCACGTATCTCACATCCATGTCCATCTCTCCGATACGTGTATCGGGGTAAGGCTCATCATTTTCCTCTAAGGGTGGGATTCCCATGTTAAGTAGGGAGATTTCAACCTCTTATTCTTCATCAATTTCATATATAACTGGATCCGACGAAGCATCCTCATCATTAGAAATATCATTGGGGTCATCTTGATTCCCTGAATTCAATTATAATTTCATCAACTACTGCTCCGATATAAATGTAGAACAAAACTTCAAACAAGGCTAATGTAATTGGTCTCACCTTTCTTCAGGGATGAATTCCACAACAACTCCTTCACCTCTCTCATACTTTTTAGCCGGAGCTCCCTCCCCGATTTCAATAAGAGCTCCATCGTCGGTTCCAACCTCATTCAACAAAAAATTTTTTATATCCATATCATAGGGGTAAGTGTTTCGCTTAAAAAACAGAACCAACATTGTCTGGAAACCATGTTTCACCATGCCTAATCCACTCTCCAAGGATATATCATCGAGTACGGGAGTGTACTATAGCTGACCATTGTACGAAAAACTCCTCCATATTGAAATACGGTCCATGCGTGGGTTTCATCCAAAAATATTATACATCATAATGCACAACGCATTAAACGAACACGTCGGCTCTAAAAGCATAAGTCTGGTTCTCTCCTTGCTATAACTGACCACATTACCGTGCTCAAAAACAAACTCGCCATCAAAATGATAACAAGTAGGCACGATAGCCATCTTCAACTGAAATTAAGTAACAAATATTTAAGTTTCCCAATCATCTCAGCACTTGGTAATCACAACTTTACCAATAAAGTACAAAACATAAAAAATGATTCGGTGATTACAACTCAATATAAGTGGTAGATTTTGTTTGCAAAGATCTCCCCTTCCAAAGATGGGCATTGATTTGCTTTTACCGTCCATGAAAAGGAGAAACGTACAGACTGTATATCCAAAATTCGATCAATACAATTTTGCTTGGAGGGTCCAGTGATTAACTAATGTTTTTCTTTACTGTTTCGTCTTCAGCCATTATCTAGAGTTGTAATCAGGCAGTAGTACTAGTGCTACAACATGCATGTGTATCTATTTAAAAAGAGTAATATATATTGTGAAAACAAACAAATTAAACTAAATTTTACAAAATTAGTTACAGGTATATACGAGGTGGTTCTTTAATGAAAGAATATTGAAACCTAAAAGCTAATTAATAATTTAGAAGTAAAAGCTTCTTCATGTAAAGCCGTAAATCCACGCAAAGCATGAAAACCAACCCTAAATCAACAAAACAAAGGAAATTGAACACTAATCACACGTAATAGACTGCAATTGAAGAGATTTGGTACCACAAGAACCCTAAACTAGCATGAAATCGACAACTATTGAAACCCTAACCTACGCAAAACGAGAAATTCACTTACCTATGCAACGAAATGATGATGATTGAAGTGATGAAGCGACGATTTCATGGGCCTCTGGTCTTCAATCAAGGTTCTCGAGCGTTGATTGAGCGATAATTGACGTCCAAACAGGAGGGATTAGGGGCTTTCACGACTGTTCCACGTGTCTCGTTTGAGAAGAGGGAAAAATAAAATGGAGAAGAGAAAGAGAGAAAGAAGGTAGAAATAAGAGGTCGTGGCAGCATCGCGATGCCGCCTAGCTTAAGTGTAGGTGGCATCACGATGCCACCAATGGTTAAATTAGAATTTGTACAAAAAAATTTGTTTAAGTGTTGAGAGGCATCTTCTCAAAGACGCCTCATCGATCTCAGTAATGGCGGCGCCATTACTCTTTTTAAAAAAAAAATTCAAAATTTCGACGACCCTTTTAAATTTTGATTAAGTGTTGTTAGAGGTGGCTTCTCAAAACCATTTCTCTCTTTTTTATTTTTTTAGCTGGCAGCATCGAAATGTTGCCAACGAGTTTTATTTTAAAAATTTTTGTGTGGCCCATGTGTCGTTTGACCATTATGGTCAAAGTAAGTCAATGGTTGAAAGTGTTAGTTTTAAAAATAAATTTGGATTGTTGTTTGATTGTGTGAAGGGAAAAAAATTTCTTGTGGGGCCAAATATAAAATGTAAAAACATATAATAATAATATAATATAATATATATTTTATATATTATATATATTCTCTCTCCCTCTATTTCTCTCCCTCTCTCTCCCTCCTCTCTCTCCCTCCCTCTTTCTTTCTCCCTCTCTCCCTCTCTCTCCCTCTCTCTCCCTCCTCTGGATCTCTCTTCTTTCTCTCACTCTCTCTCTCTTTCTCTCTCTTTCACTCACTCTCTCTCACTCTCTCTCCCTCTGGATCTCTCTCCTCTCTTTCTCTCACTCTCTCTCAGTCTTTCTCTCTTTCTTTCACTCACTCTTTCTCTCTCTTTCTCTCTTTTCTCTCTTTCTCTCCTTTCTAATCTCAATAATTTCTCTAAATCTTCTCTCCAATTTCTCTCTCCTTTAATTCTCTCTCTCTCTCTCTATAATAATATCTTTTCCTTCTCTCTTTAATTCCTTCTCATATGTAATATCCATCTAAATATAAAATAATAATAATATGGTTTTCCTCATTATATCATTTTCTTAATAAATAATATGTCATTTAATAAATATAATTCATTTTTTTCCTTCATTAAAATTTCCTTATATTTCCAATTAATTTCCTTTTAATATTCCTTTTTAATTCATTTTAAAATCCTTTTTTAAAATATTCTTTCCTTTAATCTCTTTCCTTCCTCTTTTTAATTTAACCTTTTATATAACCTTTTTCCTTCTTTCATTCTTTAATAAAACATTCTCTTTCTTGTTTTCCTTCATTTAATAATTTCTGTTTTAATTCTCTCTTCCTTCTCTAATATGTTTTTAATAATCTTCCTTCTCTCTTTCCTTCTCTTTCCATTTTCTCTTTCCTTCTCTCTTTCCTTCTCTCTTTCCTTCTCTCTTTCCTTCTCTCTTTCCTTCTCTTTAATAATTTTCCATTTCTCTTTCCTTCTCTTTTCCTTCTCTCTTTCCTTCTCTCTTTCCTTCTCTTTCCTTCTCTCATTTTTCCTTCTCTCTTTCCTTCTATCTTTCCTTCTCTCTTTCCTTCTCTCTTCTTCTCTCTATATATAATATTATATTTTAAAGTGGGTGGGGGCCTTATTGCCTTACCCTATATAAGGGTTTAGGAAATATTGGGGGGAGGGCCATGGCGCCCTTCCCCATGGCCCCCCCCTCCTGTCTCCTCTGCCATTGGTTGTTAAAAGAGTAAATTTTTATTTTTTATTTATTATTTAAAAAAAATCCCTGTCAAGTGGTTACTTAACACGATGAGACAAATTAATTCGGGTCTGAGATTTTTTCGAACGCGTCGTCGACTTGGGCTTGACCACAATGACACTCGAGATCGTTTAATTAAGTGGGTAGTTCCGTCGCTGTCAGTTTTCAAAGTAGTAGTAGTACTAAAGCATATATATATATATATATATACGTACTAATTAGCTATGAATTGAAAACCACATACACAGATGCTAGCTCTTCCGCAACTAACCATGACTCACATGTGGTCATCATCGATCTCTCAAGTCGGAGTTGTCTCCCTCTCGTGTTTTCTCATTCCTGCTCTGCACCTCGTTAAACTGCATGTACGCCGATCTTAGAATCAAACAGAGGACACATTAATTACTTACAAGAGGGAAAGCGCTTATAAATGTCTGATCTTCCCCATTCCTCTCTCAGGCACTGGAATATTGACATTCTCGATCGATTGATATAGTATTACTCTTCTTCTTTCTTGCATGGGTCTTATAAGCATGGGAGTGCAAAACCTGCAGCGTCGTCACGTCTTCATCTGGTTCGTCATCTTCGTTTCCGTCGTCTTGGCGGCTTCGATCTGCTTCCAACCTGGTGAAGCAGCGAGGCTTCTTGCATGTGACAAAGAATGGTCGACGACGGTGGAGAGTAACTTGTTTCTGTCGCTTCAAAAGGGACCGGCGCCGCCTGATCATCGTTGCTCAAACGGAAAAGATAAGGGCGGAGGGATCTGTGATCTCCTCGACGAAATGCACTTCGCTGCCGGGGTCATGACCACAACAGATGATGATCATCAGGCAGCTTCTTCCAACAACATAGCTAATTGGCTTCCACCCAGTACTACTACTCAACACGGTCGTCAAGAGTACTAATTAAGCTGGCTTTTCGTTTTATATATCATCAAATACAAATGTCCTGCAACGTTAAATTAAGCCAGACTTAATTAATTAGCTACATCGATCATATATGCAATATGTTCACGTACGTCTAGCGTGTCCATGCAACTATATATATATTCTGAATTGTATGCTATTTCATGCATTCATGAGTACTGAATAATTTTGTCTTTGTGATATGTAATACTATTCTAAATCAAATAAATGTTATTCTCTATCTCGATCTTCTCCAAAATAAACAAACAATTATATGTTTAATTTGGAAGAAATTGCATTGTTTAGAATGAATGCTTTAGTACTTGAATAATATATTTAATTAAGTTGCCTTAATTTAGAAATAAAATTAAATTTCTATTAAAGTACGTAGTCTAATTCAGATTTTGTTAATTATATATATATATATATATATAGGGACTTGATCAGGTGCGCTCAAGCCGTATATGCGCTTAAGTGCGCTCAACGCCCTTGAGCCGTCTGATCAAATCCCTTCCCATCTTATGGTTGTAAAATAATATGATATAATTTTATCATATTTACAAAAATGCCACCGATTTGGTCCCCTCCCCTATCGCCTCTACCGTCAACAGCTCAAGGACTCATACTTGATCGGAATGGGCCGGTTGAAACCGACTTGCGACAGCAGATTACTAACCGCCGCCATGTCCCGGCAGAACACACCTTGAATCACGGATGCCGCCGCCGCTACTGACGTCGCGCTGCTCGCCTCCGGCAACTGATGGTCCATGTACGCTGGACCGCCCGGTCGACTCCTCTATACTCCTCCGCCTCCTCCTTAGCTATCGTCTCATTCCTCACAACCGCCGCCGCTGCCAGGGGCATCTCCGGCGCAGGCACCGGCACCTGCTCCATCAGAGGAGCCTAAACAATCGCCGCCGCCGCCGCTGGGGCAGCTGCCACCCTCTGCCGCTGCTTCTCGGCGGCCTCCTCGTCCATGATGGCCGACATCAGGCTCGAGTACCCTTTCTGTAACAACCTGTACAAGATGAGGGCCGACATCCGGGCTGGTCCTTGACCACGTCCACGTCCCGGTCGTTCACGAACTCGCACCGATCGATGATGCACGTTGACTTATCGGGACGATGCTTCAGCGTGAGCAGCAGATGCGCGCGCTCCAATTCCGACCTCGTACACCCCCTTCGGAGCCCGAGCAGGGACAGTTCGGGTAGGAGGTCTCAAGGAGGGAGACCCGCATGGAGAGGGCCGGATGGAGGTGGGGTCGAGGGCGAGGGTGTGGTTGCAGTCGGCGATGGCCTCGGCGATGCGGCCGGTGAACTGGTAGGCTCCGGCGCGATGGATGTAACACTCGGCGAAGAACCCTTGGGGCGTGCTGCGGCGGGAGTCGAGGATCTTGGAGAAGTGGCGGATGGCCTCGGAGCGGATGGCCCCGTCTGAAGCAATACCATGGCGTCCTCCATTAGACCCAGATGGCAGCAAGCTTGGCCGATGACCCGATACCTGTAAAAATTCAATTTGAAAGAGGATGAACGAAACGAAAAATTTCCCGACTCTCTTTTCCCTGCGAAAGATTGCTCCAGTCGATGGCACTTTCGTAATTAAATTAAAGGTCTCTTAGAATACAAGGAAGCCGTTAGATGAAATCCTCATTAATCGGATGGCTCAAACGGGATGAGCGCACCTAAGCGCATGTAAGGCTTGAGCGCACCCGATCATTGCCCTATATATATATATATATATATATCAATTTATCTATCAGGGTATGAGTCTTTCAATTAATGTGTAGAAACTTAAGGGTACGTATGGCCTCCCCCTATTAGGTGCTCCACCTTGGGCGTGCATCACCTGATCCGAATCCCATTGAGATCGAATACCCTAATGTTTCAGCTATTGTAGTCCACTAACATTTTGTCATTGTACAATGACAGGACCACCGACTGAAGGGTCGCTGAGGTTCAGCCAACCATTAATACGCAATGGCTGTTGGCTGTGGCAACGACCAAAAAGGCCGGCGTAGAGAACTCTAATCTCTGCGTTTATTAATTTGATGGCTATGGGAGGAAGAAGATTTCCTCCCATGGTCCGGTCCTAACACTACGAGATTAAGCTGACAAATTAAAGCTCTAGTACTAATTAGGAGCTCATGACGCCCCACCAAATCGTCAAAATCAAAAGTCAAATTCATATCCGGCTAATTAATTAAGAACAAATACCCACGCAAAACTCTTCTACCAAATTGCCGTTTGAGACTACACATTCGTTAGCCATGTATGGAACTCAAGTCCGCTTCTTTCTGAGACGTTAAAGCTAGTCTCCGTTTCCTTCGTCCTCCTCTTGACATTGAGCTCAAAACGAAGTTTCTTCTCCCATTCCCTCCTAGAATTAGATTATCATCGTTGTTTTACTGAGGAGTTCACCTAACCTCCCAAATTAATGACCAAACTTTCATACCGAGAAAGTAAGTCTCGGGGTTTTTCTGCATGCAGCACCCAATTAAGTCTAGGAACTTAATCAAGAATGATCATGAATCTTAGAAATATTTAAAGAATTCAAAATCACTGTAGGAATCAATTTTGTCAAGATCGACAATTACGGTCCAAATCAGCACGAATGATCCGGGTCAACTAGTCAAAGACCGACCTCAGTCAAACCGACGAAATTAAGCTGTCGATCAAGCTTCAACAGACCGACGGCCGAGATCACAATAGCCCCGTCAGCAGTTTACATGAGCAACAAGTCACGCAAGGCAGCCACGTCAGCAGCCAACAAGGATCATACATGGCTCTCGCCTTGGTCCAAAGCGGTTCCATAATTCAAAGTAAATGTTACGGAAAAGAAGTCAATGGAAGTTACAACCACCCCGACAAATCAGGTCAACACCGTTAAAGCTCAGATAAGCCTATAAAATCAGAGGCTCAGAAAACAAAGGGATCGAACACAGACGAAAAAAAAAAAGAGGGACACATACGGCCAAAAAGACCGAAGATCAAAAACTCAAAAGGGTACGCCAAATTCCAGAAATATCAAAATCACCCAAATCTGAGAGAGCAACAAGCATTCCTGCCGCTGTCTCACAATCAAATTGCCTTGAGCCAATAGGAATACGAAATTTTCCGTCAAGCCTCGGCGAAATTCAAGATCGTTCCAATCATTCGTGAAGAAGGCGTACGTTGATTGTTCGTGTATAAATCATTGTTTGTACTTATTTGGAGATCGAATCAAAGGAGTTATAGAAGTCGTACCCCACACAATCACCTAAAAATTACCAAATTACCCCTCAAATTATTTTGTACACTGTACATCGGACGCGTATTTTTCGGTCCACCTCTTGTACTCGTTTACAATCACAAAACGGGTCTTCGATCGCATTCGCCTATTTCTTTTTTCTATGAATAATTAATACAACCCAAGTTGGAAATAAGGCTAATAAAAGTATTAATTTGATAAAAAAAACCTGATGGGGTTGAATATATCGATCAAGGACCATCTAATTAAGCTAGCTAATAACAGTCGTATATATCATTCTCGCTACTCACGTCTAATAACGGTAGTCGAAGTCGTTGCCCGTCTTTTACCCTAATTCGGTCGCAGTCAAAAATTTCGTCGACGACGACCGAAACGAGTCCGACACGAAATATGTCGTCGTCGTCGTCGTCGTTAAGCAAATCCTCCGTGTGTGCATTATGCACTTATAAATATATTTCTTCTTCTAATCCAGTACCATCGATTCACGAGTAACATCTTTAATTTTTGAGAGACCCGTTTCAGAACGACAAAACACTTTGATGGAGATGGCCTTTTGCAAGCCAAGTAGCAGCCGTGGTCGTTTCATTAATCTCTCTTTCGTCTTCCTAATCATCGTTTCCCGTTTGGGACCAAACACGGCTGCGAGGCCCTTGGGGCCGGGTGAACTCGATGACCGCCTGCTCGTGATCTCGCTGCGGGGAGGTGTATCGCCTCCTCATGTCTGCACAAATGTGCCCGGTAACGGAAATGGCGAGTGCAACCTGGCTGAGATGAACTTTGCAGATCATATTCCGGCCGCCGGTACTGTGCATGTCATGTCGCTTCCACGGGGAAATGGTCATAGCGAGCTCTCTGAAATGAACTTCGGCGCCGGAAGCAGGACAGAGGAAGGTGGCGATCTGCTCGTTTCCCTTCCTCGAGGAGAAACACCACCTCCTCGTACAGAGACAAATGTGCCCAGCAGAGGACACGGTCACGTCAATCTTTCTGAGATGAACTTCGCCGGACAGTATAACTCTCTGACAGCAAATATCTGAAGTCTCTGCAAAAACCCAATTTCTTAGGATTGCACCGCATGATAATAGAAGTCTGGAAAGGATGCAATTCATCAGTACTTTCTGATGATTTTTCACCATTAATTCATCATAGAATTAGTTTATTTGCAGTTTGAACTGTTTTTCAATAAATATGGAGTTTTTGCATGCATATATATATCCATGTAAATGTTTGTTAGTTTCAAATAAAAACCATGCATGGCACATAAATGTATATGATTGGTTAGAGCAAATATTGCTACGGTTTGAGATCACGGTTTAGTAACCCGTGCCTTGATTTTGGGCACTTTTCCATCTGTATTCCTCATTCCAAGAACCAACAGACTGGACTGGTAAGACTGCTGGTTTTATGATTAAACTGGGCCGATGGCCCGTTCTCACGGTTCTTACTTCTTAGAGAAATTCAGAATAATTAATCGGACAGACTAATTAATCTTGGGACCAGCAACAACTTATATACGTTGAATAAATGATTAACAAGTTTTTTCATTGGCTGGTTAAATTGCAGCGAAATTTTGATTCATTTAACTATCCCAGAAATTGCTGCCAAAATTAAACTAATTTAATGGTTGAAGCATGAGGCAAAACAAAAACAAATTTTGCAGGCGTTCATTCATCTCTTCCTTGAACCCAAATGTTAGTGCCAGCACATGATGGATTGACTATCTTTGGACAAATTCGTCAAGCACAATCAAGACATATATATATGAAAGGTTTGAGAAATGAAACCTTACAAAGGTTATCAGAGATATTCGTGGATGAAAGAAGAAAAAATAACTCTAGATTGATTGAGATCAATGAAAGATTGATATTGACTGATGACTGGAATTGTTGGGTGTCTAGCAAGTGCACTAGGTCAGCAAGTAATATAGACTTTGAGAGTCCAGATATCGATCCCACAGAGACCTTTATGAGAGCATAATCTAAGCAAAAATTTTCCTATTGAGGTGAAGAAAAATTGGATTTTTGTTTGAGAACTGAAAAGAAAACAAAATTTAACTTCTGGAAAAACTTATGAAGATGAGATGTTGGGGAAGAATGTCAATCCCTCCTAGTTGTCAATATGCAGAATTCTGATTTTATAACTCAAGTATCATTACCTTGACTTAGCTTTTGAAAACCTAGTTACCCATATACAGGAAATAACTTTCACCTAATCTCTGAACTCCATCACAATCCGGAAACATTCAGATCCTAGGTGCATAAATATAAAAGCTTGCAAATCAACTCTCTCTTATTCAGAACCAGAGTTATAAAAGTCACATCACTTTTCCACCAGTCTCCATCACAATCCGAAACGATCTAGTTAGAAAAGCAAGTTGTTTTAGAAAACAAAGAATCATATAACTAACCCAAATTTCTACTGAACTTTAACTTCTCTATTCGAACCTCGTTAAACTTCAGATATAAATTTAGATTGGGAATAAGCAGTAAACACAATTTCTAAAACAAAAGTAGATACTTTATTGCAGTAAAATTCAGAATTCAAACATATAACAAACTAGGAGTTCATGACTTCCCTAACAAAGAGAGACTACTCCATGCTAATAAAACAAACACACAAGGAGAATTCAATTACAGCCATGAGCATGAAAAGAAAATTAAGTACAGAAGACCCCCTTTCTGGACTGCCCTTAGCTTCCACTCTTGCCTTGGCTAAAATCTCTTCTCTCTCTCTCTAAAGTACCAAGAGGTCGTGCAAGACTCCCTCTGGACTTTCCCTCAACTCCAACTAACTAAAAGAACAAGAAAAATAAACTAAGAACTGAATTTAGAACACTAAAAACTGGATCCTAAATTGACTGATTAGCTCTCCTCCTCGGACCTCTATTTATAATTGTTATGCTGCCCAGGCCTTGTAAATTGGTCTCTGTCCAGGGGTATGAATTATACTTTCCCGACCTCAGAATTAGCTAAAATTACATACGAACCTTCCTTCTGTGGTCCTTGCCTTGCTCACGAAATTTGAGTTCAATCTGAGTTGGGAAACTTGAGATATGATGTGAAGAGGTTGCTTGATTCTGCTGCCAATTCCAGCATTGGGTCCTCCACTTGGAAGATATGAAACTTGAGAACCCCGACTTGGACTTGCCTGAATTTTCGTGATATGATCCTTAATATCCTCATGAATCTTCAGTCCAAATTTTGCTTCAATTGGAACACGGGAACTCCAGATATAGTTCTCTTAAAACTCGGATTTTTTCTTCTCCTTCTGGTAGCAGTTTCCTTCTTTGTGTGGAACTTCGCCTTTCTTGATCATTCAATGCACCTAGACTCAAGCAATATTCCATAAAATCTTCGTGGATACCTTCCTTAGACAATTAGGACTTCTTCTCCCAAGTTAGGGCTTGATTGGTAGTCAGAATCCCGAGATTTCCGCAAATCACATTGCTGAGTCATTGGCTCGGTCGCGCCACATTTTCTTCTGATTTGGCGCGGTCGCGCCACTGGAATAGAATTCTTTCTAAGTTTGGAGGCGGACTTCGGGTCCGTCCAGAGGAAGGATACTTAACTGGCGCGACAGCGCCATATTTGGCTGTCGAATTGGCGCGGTCGCGCCACTCCTTAGAATCTTTGCCGACTTCCCGAAATAGAATTTAAACTCTTTGTAAGGTAACTGTCTGGTGCGCCAGCGCCACAGGTAGCGCCATCTTCCTGGCGCGGTAGTGCCCTCGTGGGGCGCGGTCGCGCGGTTACACGTTCACGAATTGTCCTCCTTTCAGCCTTACTAGCCGTTGGGAATTTCCAGAATTTATTTGAATTTTCGCATATTTTCCCGGCGCGGTCGCGCCATTCTCTTTTTGGCTTGATTTTGCTCCTTTTTCCTTCATTTTCCCTCAGAATTCAGATTTTCTTCTTTTACCGGGTACTTGAGACACAAAACATGTATTTGAGTTATATTTGTCACTTTCATGCTTATAATCAACTCAAATTAGGAATTTATGGTCAATAATTCATGCATAAATAAGAGTCTTTTGGACACTTATCACAACTCCAAACTTAAACCTTTGCTCGTCCTCGAGCAAAACTCTGAAATAAATACCAGATAGATCTGTAAAGACGAAGAAAAATTCAGTAATCCCCCCTTTTAAAGTTTTCAAGATTGATGATTCACTTTTTTCCTAATGATGGTTCTTCTTGCTTAGTCAAAACATATTTTGAATTTTTCTTCAAAATTTTTCAAAAATGTACATTCTCATACGTGTGATAAGTCTCAATTCAACTCCATAGGCCAACCCTCAGTCCACTCTCCACTAACCTGAAGAAATTCTCAATTCTAATCAATAGGTCTTTATGGGTTGTAATGAGGCAGGGGTAATGGGTATGATGAAGATTTTTGGTTATTTCTTTTGGGTTTTATTCTCCTCCTCATATCCATTTTCCATTTTCCTGAGCATGAATTAGATTTGTGACTTTTCCTCCAAGCTCTTCCACCCCAAACTTATTCTTTTGCATTGATCCCTCATTTTTTCCTTTTCCCTTTTTTTTCCCATGTATCTTTTTCTTTGGGTTTTTGTCGAGTCTAGCTTACCTCGTCGGTTGACTCAGAGTCCCTAAGCTTGCTGAGGCCCGAGACCCGGTGCACACACAAGGTGGCCTTTCCCTTAACTAACCCACAACCTTTTCTTTCTTTTTCTTTGGCTTCATTTGGAGTCCAGATTACCTTGCTGGTTGACTCAGAGACTCTAAGCTTGCTGAGGCCCGAGTCCCGGTGCACACACAAGGTGGCCTTTCTCCTTCTCAACCCAGAATTTTCTTTTTTTCTCCTCTCTTGCTCCTTCTTCCCCTTCATCCATCCCTCATTATAACTTCAAAATCTTTATCCATGCTCATTCAAACAGAACACTTCAATAATTTGGAGAATCATGGGTAAGGAAGAAAGAACTTTATTTATCACTAAGGTTGGTTCATGTAGCATTGGACATTGAAAACAAAACAGGGATCTTTTCGGCCCAAAAGGTTTGACAAAAGGTGATGCAACTTGTGCATTGAAATTGGTGGCTTTGAAAAAGGCTCAAACAATTTTTAAACAGGTGCCTAAATCACCTCAGAATTCTGAAAACCTTTCTCTGTTTCGCCTCAAGTTTTCTTTAGGTTGGTTCTAGTGATTGAAATCAACTTGCTCACTTGTACTTTGTTTTCAAAAACTGTTTTGAAAGAAAATTCTCATCCATTTAAGACCAAGCATCTGAACTAAAAATTTTTCAGAGAGTGAATCATGCTATCCATCTGAACTTAAAAACTTTTTTAAATCCTTGAAAAGTGCATGATGAATATCCCACCCCAAACTTAAAAACATGTTTTATCCTCAAAGCGGCAATAAGCATAAGAATGATAGAGATACTTCCTTGACTTTTCTAGGTGGATTGAAGTTGGATAGATCTCCCTTAGTTGAGTTTGCATTTTGCTCTCATGGGTTAGTGATAAAATTTACATGATGTTCAGCAATTGAAAATGAAACAATGCCTGAAAGTGTCTCTTACGCTTCAGAAGAATACCTGGAGTGAATGCATTGTTTCCTCACCTCTGTAATTTTCGTATCTCATCAAGAAAGTGGCGCGGCCGCGCCGAGTAATTTTCACCAATTCGGTTGATCTTGAATGATTTTTTCAATTTTTCCACTTTGGACAAGTAAATGTCAGATAGAGGCAGATTAAGAGTCCTTTTTCACACATTTTCATTGGAAGAATTTAAAAAGCATCCAGTGAAACAAATCATTGAGAGTAAAAATAAGAATTTTCCAGTTTCTAAGTTTTTAATTTTTTTTTTTTTTTTTTTTTTGTGGCTTTCTGTTTTTGTAAAGCTGTAAATTTTTATCTAACACTCTTTCTATCCTAGGTCTATGAAAATAGTGAAAATTTAATCAAAATTTCTTACAAATTGAAACAAATCCTAAAATTTTTAAAAAAAATCAACTCACACCAAGTCCTACTCCTATTCCTATTCTACCTACTGGTCCATGTGATATGATCCACCAGGATCGAATGGAAATTGGGACCATCCATGCTTGAGGATATTTTTTTCCTTTGAATGTGCTGCATGGGGATTCAAACTTTTGAGTAAAGAGCTGATCATTCTCTCTCTTTTCTGGTTGGCTTTGATCTTGTTTTTCTCATTAATTTTTAGCCAACTTTTCTTCACACTACCCAGACCTAATAAAATTTTTATTTCAACTTTTGTGGGTGGTTTATAGGGCTGGATAATGAAGAAATCTATATCTAATGAGATGAAAGAATGTTCATTATCTTTGGTGTCCTCTATCCTAAGTTCTTTATGCTGTTCATGGGGTTTTTCTTCTTTTTCTACCCCATCCCCTTCTTTCTCTTTTTCATCTTCTTCCTTATCCTCCCTGATCTTTTCATCTCTCCCTCTTGAAGTTTCTGGAAATCATAATAACTCTCAGCTCTCTCCATTGTATCTTCCTCTATGTGTTCTGTAGTAACACATAAATTAAAACAAGAAGTGTTATTTGTATTCATCCATTCAGAATTACTCGGTAAAGTACCTTGGTTCATACTTGATATGACAGTGGTCATCTGTCCCATTTGTATTTCCAGATTTCTGATGGCAGCTTCTTGAGTGTGAAGCCTAGCTTCAATCTGAGCATCTATTTTTTCTTTATTTGCTAGAAACTTTAAAAGCATATCCTCAAGTCTGGCTCTTTGTGAATCATCAATGCTTTCTAAACTAGGTTGTTCTTCAGGTGGATCTAGCATAGAATCTATTTGGGAAGAATAGTTATCCACTAGAGTGGTCAACCTAGACCAGTCTTCTTGAGGCTGAGGGGGATATGCATGATGATAAAAAGAATCACTAAACAGAGGAGGGTGATCATACCTGAACGTGGACAATTGCCCATGTGGCAAATTGTCTAGCCAATCATTCTCAAAATACGGATTTACATTTTGCCTAGAGAAATAATCACCATGCTCTCTTCTATAGGAATCATTAGGTTCATTATCAACAACAAAACATGATAGATCAAAATTCCACCTTCTTTGGTCATAATTAGAAGATGCATATGGTTGGGGAAATTCCCAAATTGAGTTAGGATAGGGAGTTACCATATTCTGCACGAAATTCCCCCTCTCATCTGTGTGCTTGAAGTTAGACCATTCCATTAAAGCTCACAAGCCACAGATCATAGTTACCTGAGTACTCTTTCCAGTTCCGGATCGATTTCAGCAAGTAGCCCACCACTGATTCTGATTTTCATGCACTGATCCGAAATAACCTAAAAAGATAGAATAAAAAATTTTAATCTCAATCAATAATTCAAAATTTACTTAAACTTACTCTCAAATCAATGGTCCCCGACAACGGCGCCAAAAACTTGTTGGGTGTCTAGCAAGTGCACTAGGTCAGCAAGTAATATAGACTTTGAGAGTCCAGATATCGATCCGACAGAGACCTTGATGAAAGTCTAATCTAAGCAAAAATTTTCCTATTGATTGAGGTGAAGAAAAATTGGATTTTTGTTTGAGAACTGAAAAGAAAACAAAATTTAACTTCTGGAAAAACTTATGAAGATGAGATGTTGGGGAAGAATGTCAATCCTTCCTAGTTGTCAATATGCAGAATTCTGATTTTATAACTCAAGTATCCTTACCTTGACTTAGCTTTTGAAAACCTAGTTACCCATATACAGGAAATAACTTTCACCTAATCTCTTAACTCCATCACAATCCGGAAATATTCAGATCCTAGGTGCATAAATATAAAAGCTTGCAAATCAACTCTCTCTTATTCAGAACCAGAGTTATAAAAGTCACATCACTTTTCCACCAGTCTCTATCACAATCCGGAACGATCTAGTTAGAAAAGCAAGTTGTTTTAGAAAACAAAGAATCATATAACTAACCCAAATTTCAACTGAACTTTAACTTCTCTATTCGAACCTCGTTAACCTTCAGATATAAATTTAAATTGGGAATAAGCAGTAAACATAATTTCTAAAACAAAAGCAGATACTTTATTGCAGTAAAATTTAGAATTCAAACATATAACAAACTAGGAGTTCATGACTTCCCCAACAAAGAGAGACTACTGCATGCTAATAAAACAAATACACAAGGAGAATTCAATTACAGCCATGAGCATGAAAAGAAAATAAATACAGAAGACCCCCTTTCAGGACTGCCCTTAGCTTCCACTCTTGCCTTGGCTAAAATCTCTTCCCTCTCTCTCTAAAGTACCAAGATGTCGTGCAAGACTTCCTCTGGACTTTTCCTCAACTCCAACTAACTAAAAGAACAAGAAAAACAAACTAAGAACTGAATTTAGATCACTGAAAACTGGATCCTAAACTGGCTGATTAGCTCTTCTCCTCGGACCTCTATTTATAGTAGCTATGCTGCCCAGGCCTTGTAAATTGGTCTCTGTCCAGGGGTATGAATTATACTTTCCTGACCTCAGAATTAGCTGAAATTACATACGAACCTTCCTTCTGTGGTCCTTGCCTTGCTCACGAAATTTGAGTTCAATCTAAGTTGGGAAACTTGAGATATGATGTGAAGAGGTTGCTTGATTCTGCTGCCAATTCCAGCATTGGGTCCTCCACTTGGAAGATATGAAACTTGAGAACCCCGACTTGGACTTGCCTGAATTTTCGTGATATGATCCTTAATATCCTCATTAATCTTCAGTCCAAATTTTGCTTCAATTGGAACACGGGAACTCCAGATATAGTTCTCTTAAAACTCGGATTTTTTCTTCTCCTTCTGGTAGCAGTTTCCTTCTTTGTGTGGAACTTCGCCTTTCTTGATCATTCAATGCACCTAGACTCAAGCAATATTCCATAAAATCTTCGTGGATACCTTCCTTAGACAATTAGGACTTCTTCTCCCAAGTTAGGGCTTGATTGGTAGTCAGAATCCCGAGATTTCCGCAAATCACATTGCTGAGTCATTGGCTCGGTCGCGCCACATTTTCTTCTGATTTGGCGCGGTCGCGCCACTGGAATAGAATTCTTTCTAAGTTTGGAGGCGGCCTTCGGGTCCGTCCAGAGGAAGGATACTTAGCGGCGCGACAATATATATTTGGTTGTCGAATTGGCGGTCGGCGCACTCCTCCTTAGAATCTTTGCCGACTTCCCGAAATAGAATTTAAACTCTTTGTAAGGCAATTGTCTCGCGCGCCAGCGCCACATAGCGCCATCTTCCTGGCGCGGTCACGCGATTTCACGTTCACGAATTGTCCTCCTTTCAGCCTTACTAGCCGCTGGGAATTTGCAGGATTTATTTGAATTTTCGCATATTTTCCCGGCGCGGTCGCGTCATTCTCTTTTTGGCTTGATTTTGCTCCTTTTCCTTCATTTTCCCTCAGAATTCAGATTTTCTTCTTTTACCAGGTACCTGAGACACAAAATGTGTATTTGAGTTATATTTGTCACTTTCATACTCATAATCAACTCAAATTAGGAATTTATGGTCAATAATTCATGCATAAATAAGTGTCTTTTGGACACTTATCAGGAATAAATTTCAAAAACTAACTAGCAGGACTGAAGTGATTGATAATCAATCAAGGAGTTACCATATATAGGATACGTACGAGTATAAATGGGCATGAAGGCCAGTACATAACACACGACTTCTGAGAGAGCTATTTCGAGTATTCAACGGAAGTTCGTGTGTTCTGGAGCATATTTGTTCTTCATCAATTTGCTTTCTAAGAGGCGGTCAAGGAGATGAAGACGGAGTTCCACCTCGAGTCGGAACACCCTTGTTGAAGTCTGTGCTGGAGACAGACTGAGTCTTCCACTCTGGAAGCTCGAACTGAGGGGGACCCTCAGTGGGATAATGACGTGACCACTTACACTGAGTGGGTCGGGTATTGAAGGTAATCCACGATTCTGTTACTAAGGTGAATCAAAACTGTAATGTCTTTGTGAAAGGCTTGTAATCAGTCATCACTAGTGGATTGTAATTATCCGGGGCAAGAATGCCCTGCATATTAGGAACAGTTGTTCCGAACTGCTATAACAGCTTGTCTATATTTGCATTATTCTTAATTTCTCGAGGTGTTTAAATGCGGAGTTCTAGGCGGAGTTTTAACACCCGATAATTTATACTAACCAATATCATCATAACAATTTCAATTGGTATTAGAGCAGGCGCCAGACAGATTACTTGGTGAGATTCGGGAGTTCTGGTGAAAATGGCAGACATGATCAAGGATGGAGATTCTTCAGCTCGTCCACCTCTTCTAGAAGGAACAAACTATCCTTACTTGAAGGCTAGAATGATTGCTTACATCAAAAGCATTGATGAAGATGTGTGGTTGACAGTACTCGAAGGATGGGCACGTCCTGCTGTTGAACTTGAAGAAAAGACGTTAGATAAGCCACAAAAGAATTGGATTGACAAAGAGAAGAAAAACAGCAATCTGAATTCAAAGGCACCTAATGTCATATTTTGTGGTGTCAACTTAGAGGAATTCAGCAGAATGTCAACTATCACCTCTGCAAAAGAAACTTGGGAATCACTAGAGATACATTATGAAGGAACTGCTTTGGTATGTATTGCTAAACTCCAACAGCTCATGACAAAATTTGAGTTAATTAGAATGAAAGACGATGAGACCATCTTAAAGTACGATGGAAAGATCAGAAAGTTGGCCAATGAAGTAAGACTGCTTGGAGATCCGTTTCCAGAAAACAGACTGGTAAGAAAAGTTTTGAGGTCTTTAAATAAAAATATTTCTGTGAAAAGCATTGTTATTACTGAGGTTAACAATATTGACAAGATGACCTTGAATGAAGTAATTGGGTCATTGTGTACATTTGAGACAGAGATGGAAGTTGAGGTAAATGTATTTTCGGTGAATGACCAGAACATTGCCTTTACTGGTGAAACCAAAAAAGAAGGTCAGTCATCAAATGAAAATTTGGATGAAAGAATTGCTGACCTGTCCAAAGGGTTTAACAAGTTGTACAGGAAATTATCTAAGCTAGGAAACTCCTCAAAGTATGGTGAAAAGAAACATGAGAAGTTTACTGCAGAACAAAGAAGAGAGCAATGTCATGGGTGTGATGGCTATGGTCATATCTAGGCTGAATGTCCCACAGTACAGAAGAAAAAGAAAGCTCATGCTATAACTTGGAGTGATTCAGATAACAATTCTTCATATTCATATTAAAATTATACCGTGTTCTAAGCTGGAGTTCAAGATGGTGTTTCAACACTTGAGGTAAAGGAGGACGACATCTCTTTTATGAAAGGTATGAAAGATAAACTGGACAATCTCTCCATTATGAATCGAGAACTAATTGTTAAACTTAATGAGCCCGAAGCTTCTCAAAAATTTCTTCAAATGGATGTGATGAAAATAGATGAATCATTAAAGCTGCAGGAAAAAAAGTGAGGAGTTGCAGAAAAAGTTAAACACGATAAAACTAATCTTGAAGAATCTGGAGAAAGGGAAAGGTAAGTTGGACGAGATTTTGAGTAGTGGAAAACCAAGTGGTGATAAGAAGGGGCTTGGATATGGTGTCAGCACTCCTAGAACACAAACAGTGTTTGTTAAAGAAGGTATTCAAAAGAAGATTTCATATCAGAATCTCAGAAGCAGTGGTTGTTACTACTGCAAAGATTTGGGACATATTCGCTCTCAATGTTATAAGTTATTTCGAGATTTGAAATACCGTAACCGAAGCTTTATTAAGAAACATCTGAAATATAAATTTATCTGGGTTCGAAAAAAGTCATCTTATTCATCCTCTCATGTTTTGAAAGCTACTACTAATAATGTTTGGAGTTTTGACAGCGGTTGTTCTAGGCATATGACAGAAGATTCAAGTCTATTGAGCAACATTACCAAGCATGAGTCTGGACAGGTGACATTTGGAGACGGCACGAAAGGCACTATCATTGGAAAAGGTATTCTAAATGTTATTGGTTTACCAAAATTGAAAAATGTGCTACTTGTTCAAGGTCTAAAAGCAAATTTGGTTAGCATTAGTCAATTATGTGATGAGGGTTTGCTGGTCAACTTCACTCAAGAAAAACATTTTGTTTCTTATCTCAAAAGAAACTTGGTAATGGAAGGAGTTCGAACAGGAGATAATTGTTATAAGGTAGTGCATCACAAGCAATGTTATTCTATTTCATCTAACCATATTGATTTTTGGCTTAAGAAGCATGGACATGACCATTACAGACATATGCAAATGTTAGTTAAGCAGGAAGATGTTAAAGGACAACCTGATCTCAAGATAACCAGAGATAGAAAATGAGGAGATTGTCAACTTGGGAAACAGTATAAGGTTCAACACAAAAAGGTTATACAGATAAACACCACCAGACTGCTAGAATTCCTTAATGTTGATGTAATTGGACCAGTCCAGACACCGAGTTGTAAAGGTAAAAAGCCCAGGAATCATGATGAAGACATTTACTGTACACAGACACTTGGTCACACTAAAGAAGTATCATATGCCAATATTGTTCTAGATGTTGTTCCAGTTGGTGTTCCAGACGGTGTTCCAGACGATGTTCCAGACATTGATCCAGAAAAAGATGATCGATGCTTTGAGTTCTTAGAAGGAACTTTGAGCATGTGTGTTGTCTAAACATCCCATCCTTCGAAAAGGGAATTAAAGACAAGTGGTTATGTCTTACACTTGTCTTGGAGAAAGTAACAAAGGGATCACATAGATGTTTTTACATGATATACTAAGATAATTTGTGTCCACAAGCAGCAGTACTGCAACAAGAAGCAGTAACAGTACTTAACTTATTTGCTCTTAGAACATGGTTTTCTGTAGTGTTTCATCTGATGTTGCAGTTTAAGCTTTGCCACCAAAAAGAGATAAGAAAGCTTAAAGCTCTTCCTGCTAACTAGCATCATAATTTAGGTGCAGACGTGTCCCCTTGCTGTTTCTCTTAGATGGTGTTTGAGATGATGTCTGAGAAGGAGTTCGAGTGGCCACCCGACCCTCTGAGTTTTTAGTCAGCAATATTGGAGATCAGCACCAGAAAAGTTTCTATTTAGACCGGTCATCTTAATACTAAAGAAGCAGAACAAGTTAGTCCTTTGTCACTCTATTCTGAAGCTTTCTCTAAGAGGCAACAAGAGTATTATCAAAAGTGTCTTAAGAGTTTAGAATCTGAGATCCTAATGCTTTAGAAATTATTGGCTATTCACAATCATAGGAAGCGACAACTTCAAGCTCTTCTTGCATATGAGCCCAAGGTACCTACTTATGAAGATGGTGATCTTGATCCTTCATCTTTGCCTTGTCTTTGCCAAAAAGGGGGGAAATTTTGTGTTACTTTTTGTATCATTTGGGCTATGAGTGTATCTATCTGACAAATATTTGGTTTATGTTCATCATTGCTATGATTGTCCTCTCTGCTATTTTGAAGCAATATCAATCATGGAGATTCAGATGATGTCTCAAACAATGTTTCAAATACTTCTACAAAAAGAATGATATTTTGTCAAAGAAAGTCAAAGGGGAATATTGTTAGTGCCAGCACATGATGGATTGACTATCTTTGGAAAAAACATCATGCACAATCAAGACATATATATATGTAAGGTTTGAAATATGACAACCTTACATAGGTTATCAGAGACATTTGTGGATGAAAGAAGAAACAATAACTCTAGATTGATTGAGATCAAAGAGAGGTGATATTGACTGATGATTGGAATGAATTTAAGAAAGTTACCAGTTGGACTGAAGTGATTGATAATCAATCAAGGAGTTACCATATATAGGATTTGTACGAGTATAAATAGGCATGAAAGCCTGTACATAACACACGACTTCTGAGAGAGTTATTCCGAGTATTCAAGAGAAGTTCGTGTGTTCTGGAGCATATTTGTTCTTCATCAATTTGCTTTTTGAGAGGCGGTCGAGAAGATGAAGACGGAGTTCCACCCGGAGTTGGAACACCCTTGTTGAAGTTTGTGCTCGAGACAGACTGAGTCTTCCAATCTGAAAGCTCGAACTGAGGGGGAGCCTCAGTGGGATCATGACGTGACCACTTACAGTGAGTGGGTCAAGTATTGAAGGTAATCCACGATTCTGTTAAGAAGGTGAATCAAAACTGTAATGTAAAGGCTTATAAGCAGTTATCACTAGTGGATTGTTATTATCCCGGGCAAGAATGCCCCGCAGATTAGGAACAGTTGTTCCGAACTGCGATAACAACTTGTCTGTGTTTGCATTATTCTTTATTTCTCGAGGTGTTTAAATGTGGAGTTCTAGGCGAAGTTTTAACACCCGATAATTTATACTAACCAATATCGCCAGAACAATTTCACCAAACAACAAATGTGGAAATTAAAACATCCCGTGAGAGAGTTTGGACAATCCCAAAACATTATTTCGAAAAGAACCAAAAAATCATTCTAGCAAGAGTTTTCAATGCTCTCCACAGCAGCATTGGAGTTTGTTGACGTTTGTATTTGGGAGTTTTTTTTCCCGTGCATTTCAAAGAAAAGAGCTTTCAATGCCGAAACAGTTCTGTTAGCATCCTTTCTTAGAGAACAAATTGAGGCTCATGTTGTCCCTCGAGTATTTCCCCCAGCAAATTAACCTCACTTTCCATCCCTTTTCCCTCTTATACTCAGGGATGGAGTAGAGCTGTCCTGCAATCTCCATGCATTTCTTTATTTTCTGGATGGCCGTGCCCCCCCTCCCCCTTTCGTGGCGTATTCACCGGACATGCATCAGCAAGTCGAGACGAATAGAAGCAACTTTAAAGGGAACTAGGGACAGCGGACCCGGACGTTCACAGCCCGTCCCACCAGATAGAGAAGGCAAGCCGGGGAATTTTTTTAAAAACTGGCACGCCCTTCAATCCCAAAATCCAAACACCTCTAACCCTTAGTTTTTTTTCGATGCGCGATCGATCGAGTTAACCTGAATTGATCCCACGCAAGCTCCTCTCCACTTCTACGATAGCTACAATGATGGGGCGATATTGCGTTCATAAGTGCCCGCACCGGTGAAGAAAAAGGAAAGATTTAGGGCATTCATTGCATCAAAAGAGCGCCCTGTCAAGATATTTAACCTCTCATCGGTTTCCCCTTGTCACGATTCCACCGCTACTCATCATTGATTTGGGGTTGCTGATTCATTAGACAAATAAGTTGAAAAAAAAAATCATGTATTTTATCTAAATCAGACGACATTATAAATAAATGCTAATGTGAACTGTTACCGCCCACGTAAATATGCAACATATATACTACTACTATATGCGATAAGAAACAGACGTTTGCTTACATCTTCTATACTAGAGGACAAAGGGTAGCAGCAAAGCCTTTACGATTGCTTTCTTTCTAATTATGACGACGGCAACATCAGTCAATAAAAGTTGCTAGCAAGGGACCATACCATACCAGCTATATATACCTCAACCGTCACTACTTCCTGGCTCAACTGAGTTAGTGGCAGTACTCAATCACAGTGGAGACCTTTGTAGCTTCTATCTTTCTGGTTTCCTGTATTTGGTAACCGTACAGATTCCATTCACTGTGGGTCCACCGGCAGGTGGGTATTTTCGCCCCATTATTGTCACGGACCAACGCTAACATTACGGAGGAGAGGAGGAGAGAAAAATAATTCAACGGAACAGCGGCTTCGTTCAAGGAAACAAAAAAAAAACAAAAACACAGAACAGTAGCTAAACACGACCACAGGGAGAGACGAATGACGGGGGCGCCCGCAAAGCCTACAGAGAACACGAAGACGCGTGGATATTCGACTGAAAAAGCTCGACTTTCAAACACGTACACGAGATGGCATTTCAGTAATCTGGGTATGGTATTCCCGTCTCGATAAAAGTGGCTTACCTTTGACGACGTGGGAGGAACCTGAGAGAGGAGTAAGTACACTGAACAATAACAAAAGCAAATCAACGTCTCGAACAAAGCGAGTACAGAACAGACAAGAGAGATACAAGAGCAACAGACAAGGGGACCTACTAAACACGACCACACAAATACAGAAGGCGGAGAACGGGAGGCCGGCCGTGATATGGAGTCAACTCAACCTACCTCTACACAGCAGACGCAGCACACCCTCTTTTTTTTTTTTTTTTTTTTTTATCCACCCGGATTTTGATCTCTAAACCCCAATGGCTTTCACATGTATCAGACTTTCAGTAACACCTTTTTAGGAGAACAACCAGAAAGAGGCGCCTTCCCCTCACTTCTCCCTTTCGGGACCCACCCGACGCGCGTGCACAACCACCTCTCTTTTTTCTCTCCATGCTAGTGTCTAAATAATTGCAGTCAACCGCCACATACATGTTTCCTCCCCTGCTTTCTCTTTTTCTTTCTCCCAGAATCATTCCACCTCCTCTCCTTTTATTAAGGCATCATACGCTACTAAACGATGCCCCGCCTCACCCCACCACCGCCTCGCCACAGATGTTGGGGGAGTAACTTTTATATATTAAGCTCGTAAGATAGACTGAAGTAACATTTATCCTGTACACTCCCACGCGCAGCACTAAACCATTCATATTTTCTAGAGAAGAGCGGTACCCAGTCCAAGGGCCTTCGCTTTCAACTTCAGAGACCTGAGATATCGGATCGCATCGTCAAGGACGACTGCCGCGTCCTTCCCCTTGCTCTTCCCGCCGGGGATTATGTTTCTCAGAACACCTACAGTTTCCTTGATCCTCTCCCTCCTCACGCGTTTGCCACGCGTCTCGGATCCCCATTTGTTCCCACCAATACTACCCTTGATGCAGCTCGATTCCGCATCATCTTCCAGGGGCCAAATGCCATTTAGGGGCTTCCCCGAACTTGCCGTATCCATCAGGGCCTCGGCCATCTCGTCAGTAGTTTCATTCAGCCGCCTTCTTTTGGTCGGAGTAGAAGCGCCTACTTCGTCCCTCTCTTGAACTTCTTTCTCCTGCCTGTAGTATTCAGATATATCTAAAGGGGAATGACCAGTGCTGGCTTCATCTTCCTCTTCTTCGTTCTCATCATCCGAGTATAATAATGCGTCCAGCTCTGCCGTGTCCTCGTGCATGTCACTTTTTTCGTCCTTCTCTTGGGCCGAATTATCTGTTTCTTCCAAACCGCACCAACCGAATTTGCCCTCAGAGTTGAGGATGACAGGGTTTTCCTTTATCACCGCTGATGGTTCCATACCATGTTTCGTCCCTTGCAACGAATATGCGTTTGATGGTGGGCATACTGAGCTGAAGATCAGACTAGTCCTGTTTCCAGTTTGGTCGAAAACAAAGAATCCCTTGTGAACATTTGCAACTCCTGCATTAGCAGTCTCATTGTTTGGAGTTCCACTGAACAATTCGTTAATTGATTTCTTAGCTGGTGTGCAAGTTTCCGGTGAGTAATGACAGTACCATTGTCGCAATTCATTCTGACCCACTAACTTCGGGAGAGCCAGCTCAGCGAGAGAAACATATGGACTGGCGAAGGCAGGGAATGCCATTGGAGGATCAACATGGGGAGCCAGATCAGGCGGAATGCTCGTGCAGTTCAGGTTTGCTGATTGCCAGGCAGGATGCTGTTCAAAACACCAAGACCCACAGTTTTTCCCCATGCAAAACTCGTCCAAACTATCCAAACAAAAACCTGGAAACCCAAAGTTCCAGAATATCAATTGGTAATCTAAAAATATTCTCCTAATTCATCTCCACAAGTAGACTGAAACAAATTGAATAGATGAAAATAACATACCAGGTGAAGTATTTATCAACTTTTAACTAGTATTGCCGTGGAAATATCTTCTTCCAGAGTTCATAAACTGCAGCTTAAAACACCAAACAACTACACAAGCGCACGGTCTACGTAACAGGTTTGAGCAAATGTCGGAAGTACTCAGCCTGCAGATAGAGGTGACGTCCAAGTTATAATCAATGAATCAGATAAAAGAAAATTTACGATGAAAAAGGCTCTCCAATGGAGGGAATACAAACCTGGCAATCTTGCAATGGTTGAAAGCATGCTATGACTCTCACTATGATGGTAGCACTCCCAGCAATTCCATTTTCATGTTTTAAAGCCCGGAATCTCGTTTGACTGGCCGCTTGGCACACCATTACTTCGTTACACCTTAATCAACACCCTTCAAACCTGCCTAAAAGGGGAGACCGACGGATTTTTACAGAAAAGAAATCGATCGATGTTTCGTTTACTGGCAGAGCAACTTGAACAAGGGACGATACAAACAACCTTTCACGATTCTGAAGACCCTAACAGAAAGCCAAGCAACAATACTCCAACGCGTAGGGCTAAACCACACCACCAAATCTGGTTATGAATAGGTCTAAGGGCACTGCGAGGACTGAAGAGAATAGTAACCTAAGAATAGATTTTTTTTCACTCAATTAACCTCCTGTTTTCAGCTAATCCTGAGCATGAAGCACGGCACAACAAAGACCTTCGTTGCCATCAGATGAGCAAACACAAAAGGAAATTACGGTAGCGAATCTATCAGAGGACAATGCCTACAGAATCACCCTGCAGTACAGGTTCAACGAAACAACTTTCCTAAACACATCAACAGACAGACTCAACCACCGCATACTGTGAAGGGGCTCCAAATCCAATTTCCAATACAAATCAAATGTCCCTGCACGAAAATCATGGAGGTCAGAACTGTGCAGGTACATATAAATAGGTTAACTGAAATTATCAACAATACATCAGCATAGAATTTTTTTTTTGACGAGCAAAAAGCATTATTGCATCAGTATGACTTCCGAATGAGGAAGGAGCATGAAACCCTCTCGTATGGTGTTGTTTAGTATGACAGCAGCTAAGGCAATGAAAACTTTAAAAATAAAATACTACATACATAGATCACAAGAAAGATGAACATAAATCTTTCCAAAAAGAAAAATAAAAGGAACAAGACTAGAGCTTTCCCATTTTTATGGTAATAATCACTAGGCTTGTTCCAAACCTAGACAGAAATTTAGGAACCTCTAAAAAATATTCTCGCTGTAAAATAATAAAAAAAATCGTACTGAGCAAGTCTATTATATCAAATAAATGGAACTCGATGGGAAAGGGCAAAAAGAGCAACCAAAATAAACAAAGCAAAAGAAGAACTCAAGGTTCTCGGCAAAAAAGGAATTAAATTAAACGGAAATTTAAATCGGTGAGACAGTACACACGTAGGGAGCAAGAAAAACTGAGCCGTACTAAACCTAACCCTGCGGAATACAAATAAGATGCAAGTCAACAATTAAAACAATACTTTCTTTCCGGAGCTCCAGCTAGAATAGTGGTATCTTACCAAACATAGCGGCAGACCATAAAATCGGCTATCTTAAGTTCAATTCCCGCACATCACAGCTCAAAAAACCAAAAATAGACACAAAAAACCATCCTCCACAAGAGATCTGAGCAGAAATTGCAAAACAGAACAATCCATTAAACCTTTATAAATTTGAGCTGTAGAACTCAACAGATTCCAAACCACAACCTATACCACCAAAAAATTGACTCGAAAACCGGTTGCAGATGTTCAAAAACTTAAGCACATCAAGAGGAGAGACAACTAGAGAGAAAAATCCGCACAAATCAAGATCTCGAAACTCACAGAGAAAAACCAAGCCAGAGTTTCAATTTCCAGTACAAAACCCTCCGATCCTGCCACCACACGCCGATCCGAAGACGAAAAACAACGGCGCTCAGCGATCTAAGTCGAACAGCAAGAGAAGAGGAACTCACAACAGGGAAGCAGGAAACTCAGAGAGAGCATCACTCGGAGCGGAACCGGACGAGGGGAACGGGAGATTTTATAGAGATTCAAATGACGGAAACACCCTCGCCGTGGGGGCATTATCAAATAAACAAACATATCAGCCGAACTTTAAATACCAAAAATCGAGAAAAAAGGAAACGGAGGCGAGGAGATGGTTAAATGATGACCCATATGTGGTCAAAAATACTGTTGACCGGAGGGTTGGGTTCGAACCATGGGTTAACATTGGGCCAAAGGGCCTCCACGAATCTTCCCGCTAAGGGTATAATCATATCTCCGCATGCATTCTCGGATCTACCCCTCACCATTACCATGTTTTACGTATGTGGACTTTTTTTTTTTTTTTTTTTTTTATTATTGCTGCTGCTGCTGCTTAATTATTGGAGCGGTTTCGTTTTTATTGTAAGACGCTTCCCTCCGTCCTACCACTTGCAACTTCTTTAACCAAAATGGAAATACAGCGTACCGCTATTTTTCCGTAGAGTCCCCCTAATTAATGAAGCAGGGTCATACTCCTTTTTCAATTAACACCTAAATTTTGTATTATATATTTATCAATATGCGTACAAGTATCTGAAGCCAATGTTGAATGTACTGCTTAGGACTTTATCTTTTGTCGTTTAATTATGATAATAAAACGAGATCCCAGCTCTGACGTTGCAACTTGCAGGGAGTATTAAAATAGTTATAGTATTGCAGGTTCCGAGGACTTTTTCAGTTTTTATCAATCTCAATGCTTCTCGTGTTGGGGTTTCTCTAGGCAGGCCTTTGGCTTTGCACTAGTTTGATAAGCATTTGGTGAGATATTAAATTGTTCCTCCTCAAAGTAAAAGGGGTGGGCAATGCCAGGGGGGGAGTGTAGGGGGAGGGGGGGGTGACTGGCACAAACCCCCCAATGGAGAATATACAAATACCATTAGAGAAAGAGAAGGAAGATAAGGCCATGATTCCATAACCTGGAGAATCTCTATTGCAGACTGATAGGAAGATTTGCTTTCAATAATTTAAGTGTTTTTTCCTTTGTCAATGAAAATAATATTGTTGGTGTCATCCCCTGTTGTTTAGAGTGGAGGGAACAGGAGAGACACTCGATCAAGTCCCCTCCCCTGGCCACTTCCCCCCCCTCTTATGTAAGGGGTGATGCTTTTGGTGGCACTAAGTCCCCCTTAAAACATAGTTTAGCCCACAAAGAAGGTTGCATACTTTTGGTTTAATGTTAATTAATGACTGCTTTCGCCATAACGACTCCAATAATCTAAGCGTTCAATGTGTCACTAGATGTCACCTGACCGCGTGCTTGCACTGATTAGGGTTTAAAGTTTTAGAATAAAGATAAACTGAGTGTTTAAAAAAAGGGTCCGGACCAACCAGTTCGAACCCATTGAGCCAAAAGTTAGTCCGGTTCTTCTTGACTCGGTCCAATTCATTATACACAGGCCGCGCAATTAAATCATTTCTTTTAGTTTTATTACCTACAAAAATATTAAATATATACAAAAAGTACAGGATATAATAATATCGATTTGATGGCCGGTCACGAGTTTTAAACCATTGGATAAAACCCCCGTCAGTTTAATTTAAGGAATTTTCGTGAAAGCTGATCAGGGCATGGCACGGTGGTGGCCCGAGAATTTGGAAGGTGGAGATCAAAGGGTGGACATATTTATGCAATAATGGAGATAGGGTAAGTGTTTTTCCGTTGGTGGTTCTTAGGGTTGTTGATGAAGATGATTAATGGAATAGATGTGGGAGGGCGGAGGGGAGAAATGGACTGACACATGTAAGGAAGGCAGAGGGCAATTATATACACAATGAATAAATTCTGGGCGGACCTACCACTAGCAACAGCTTGGCTCGTGGGGCAGCGTGGGACATGAAACCCACCCCGGATAGAAGTAAAGAAAGGGATGGAGCCATTTGCTTGTGGATTCTCCAACAAAAACCTCCACGCTTGGAAAGGCACCCAAACCCCCCGCCCCCAGCCTTCCACCATGCCCCATTAGAATATTGCATGCCATCCTCTCGTATCGCCAAAGTTGAACCAAAAAATTAAATTTTATCTTAAAAAGTAAGAAAAGAAAAAAAAAAAAAAAAAAAAAAGCAGTCCATATTCCATGTTTATATACTTTTATACTTTATTTATATCCCCTCCACTTCCTTGGACTTTTTCCCTCCCGATTCCCCTCCCCGTTGGGTCCCTTTGTAGACCCTCCGGGGCCCCGCAACCGGCGTCCCGGTGCCCTTTTGAAGGAGTGCACACGTGCGAAAGGCGAAATGAAATCACACACGCTGCATGATGGCCCGGGTGGTGGGGTCGGGTGTGCGAGTATGATGGGGCGAGTGAAATGTGTTGGTGACGCTTGAAAAGAGGAACGAGGGGGGAAAGTCACGGAGTCGCTCATGCTCCCATGTTTTAGGCCCTTAAGAGAATGATGGAGCATCATTTAAACCCAGTTGTTGCACGTTTTATTTCCTTTGGTAACAAGTAATCTCCATTCTCGATCCCTCTTCCCTCCTATTACGAGTCCGAACCCGGCTCGGTCCGTTCGTGTGCCCGATCAGGACCGGAGTCATGAAATTGGACCGGGGCGGGTAAAAAAAGGAATGAAAAATTGGACGAATTTGACACGTAGACTAGGGTTGGGACTTGGTATGTAATATGTGCTGGGAAATTGGTCCCCCACGGTCTGACCTTGCGTGGTTGTCCAGTGGGGCCTCGACTGCGTCGCTCTTTTGACTTGTGCGGTTCTTCCGAGCGCCAGATCGCGTCCTCCTCGATTAGTCAGGTGCCGGTCCTGCCGGACGTGAGTGACGACGGGTCGATCCAATTCCCGTATCGAAAACAGAACTTTTTTTAAAAAATTTTAATTTTTTTGTAAGATAAAAAACAAGAAAGTAAAAAAGCGAGAATCAGGATTCGAGGAAATCAAGAATTCCCCAAACAAAAATTATCATCGGGAGAACACTGTGTGTTCATGCGCAGATTGAGATTGAGACGGGTCGGTGGAACAAATGGCTCTACTTTCCTCGTCCCATCTCCACCCATCATCGTCCCCAACCCCACGCTCGCTCGTTTCGCGGGGCCTCTCGTCGACCACCTATCAACACTACATCATTCCCCGTTTTCTCTTTTATGATTGCTCACATGTACAAGGCTCAGATGATTCAGATACCGGGCTGGACCGGGTTTTAAGATGAGTTGAACCGGTTCATTTGGGTAGGTTTCAGGGGGGCGCTGGAGGTCCATAATTTCAGGGGGAATTTTGAGAAAGTTGGTGGGGGCCCGGCCGAGGGTCTGGGAGAAGAAGCCACAGAAGCAGCGAAGGGAGATGGGACTGTGGAAGGATGAAAGATTGTGAAAAGATTAAAAAGAGATAAAGCGGAGCCGTGAACCGTCGAAAAGGACGTCCCTTTATCGAACTTAAAGCGCGCGGGCGTGTTTCCCTGTCCAACTCCCGATGAATGAAGTGCCCAACAATAATTAAATAAAATTAAAAATAAAAAGAACGGGCAGAGCCGGGCGTCTCTTTTCCTTTGCCGAAATCTCTCACCCGCATTAATGACGCGACCCCACTCACCCGAGTTGGTCACCGGCTAAGCCGCTCGCGCGCCCACGCCCCCCCGAGTCGCAGACTCGCGGCTCCACTCGTAACCCGTTCGTAAGAGGTCCTTTTTTGTCATTTGAGACGTAAATTATAAAATAGTGGGGGGGAGGAGGAGGACGGGGTGAAGGGAGGGAGTGGTCAGGGAATAAGGAATCTTGGGTGCTCACTCCCGACCGCAAAATCTTACGCCAGTAAATCCGCTGATCGCCGGTGTAAACGAAAAGTAAAGAAAAGAGAAGCCAGAATCACGCCGTCGTCCCCAGTCAAACCGATCGTCGCCGTCGGATCACGAGAGGGGCGGGGAGGGGCGGCCACGTGTGAGGCTTCTCCTCTCGTGATCTCGGCCTCGGGGGAACAAGTCCTCACAATGATGAGGGCTCTAAAAGAATTTTAAATCATGATTAACGATCACCCCCTCCCTCCCCTCCTCCCGTCTCTCGGCCCGGTCGCGGAAAGCTGCGGGGGACCCACGCGGAGGGAGTACACGTAGCAGCGGCGACGCACGCGCAAGCGCGAATGCCGAAGCGCGATTCGGGACTTGCGGTCAAACGCTAGTTAAATGCTGGGGTGCACGCGATGTCAGGCCAAGTACGCTACGAGAGGGAAAATGTTAAATTGTTACAGCGAGGGGTAAAACGGTAATGACAAGGTGCCCGCTCGGTGAGGGAAACGGACGCCACGTGTTGTACGGAGGGACCACGTGTGAGTTGGCAGCGGAAGCCGCCAAGGGTGTGCTTTTATTAGGTGCGAAACCGCCGGACTAAACTTAAGCCGACGACTCGTGAAATGAACCTTTTTCGTTTTTCTCGAGATTTCTCTTTTTTCTATTTCCTGATTTTTCCCTTTTTGTTTTTTTTTTCTTTTTTTCTGCAACGGACTCGTGGACCGGAGTGGGGCCTACTACTGCGCTGAGCCTCTATCCAGCTAGGAGAAGCACGGAGCTTGGCGAGTATAGGTGGCGGGTCTACATCGATCCGACGTGTGACAATCATGGCAACAGTGCAGTCTCTTGCCCGTCCGGCTATGTGGGGACAGGATCGTTCCTTGCGATCGCAGGCGTCCGTGTTGCATGGCGATGAGTGACACGTTCACGCCGTTTTCCGAGCTGGGATCGAGTCTAGACGAGGCACGTTTGACATTGTTCGGATCTGGACGGACGGAGCCGAATCGTAGCCTACGGTATTCCTGGTCCAATTTCTAGTCCACTACGTCAGAGCAATGAAGCATGCGGGAGGTGGGTATGTGAGTATGTGACATTAGTATGCGCTTATTACCAAATGTATTGTGTAATATAAACAATAGTTTGCTCTAAGAGTTACATAAAAAAGTTACTGTGTAAATGTACCAGAGCGTAGGCGCCTAGGCGGGCCTTTCGCATTTTATGGGGTTCATGATTCATGTAGACGACAAGTCTGACAAATTAGCTGGCGCGAGCCGAAGTAAAACTACACTCGGTCTTCCGCAATATTTTTAAAATTTGAATACGAACTTGTAGTTCCTGCAAGACTCTTTCGCTTATTTTCCGCCTTTCAGTTTCATTACCGAGTCAAGGCAGATATGATTCTGTTGAATCAGTTCTGAGGTTCAATATTTCCCAATCTGCCTTTTCTCTTAATATTGTTCCCGTTCATCTTCTTCACCGCGCTACTCTGATCCGAATTTTCGCAGACCTAGTCCATTTTCGCGCGGCCGATTCTGGAGTTCGACTTTTTGCGCAGAGAGTTTCTGGCTTTCTGTTCGGTTTCGAGATAGAAGGTGTTTGAGAGAATTTCCCCGAAGCATGGCCTGTTGATGGAGGCAGTACGCGCCTGATTGGAAACCCAACTTTGAGGAGGAATTTGAACGAAGATTTCGTCTACTTTGTGTCTCCAGAGCAGGTGAATTTAATCGACCCTTGTTATATCCTGTAAGTATCGTTTGCGCCTATTTAAATTGCTCCTATGAGGTACAGATTTAGTTCAGTGAAGACGATAGGATGAGATTTATTGAATTCCAGTAAAAAACATGAATTTTGTTTCAGCTGCATCGAATTCTAATTCTGATTGTTTTCTTGTGGGATTATATTTGATCGATGATGGTTCCTTTAATGTGATGTGTTTTCATTGCTGGAACGGATCTAATATTATCCTCTGAGATTGGAAAGTTTATGGCTCTAGAAGAACCGATAGAGATTTCAACCTTGCGTAGAGATTCCCAAAATTGCCGTGCGATCTAGTTACATGAATGATCAGTTTACTAGAGGGCATTGCTGTTTACCAGATGGCAAGTTCTGCAAGGTGTAAGGTTCGGATTCACTCAATTAAGGTTGTATCCTCCAAGAGTTTGTTGTGTGTTGGGAAGATGATCATTAGAACTTCATGTTTAATAAGTTCAACATTCCAAAACCAGAACCAGAACCATTTCCATACTTTATTAATCATTTATTTACCTTTTTTTCTTATTTAAGTTGATTTCTCATTTATTGGGAGCAAGTAGGTGGATGTGATGAAAACATTTGCAGCTTAGATGTTAAACATGAATCATATGTTGTATGTCTTCAGCATGCATCTACGTTGAAAGTCCCCATCTGGTGTTCACAATACTTAGTTGTTAACGGTAGTAGTAATACAACACTTTGAAATGAAGAACAACCAAAATGCAATGAATGAGAAGTAAAACATAATAAGTAATGTTTAATGCAGCACAATGCTACAATACACTTGTACTTCTGGGCTTTAAGCCCCAAGTAAAGATTTTATTCACAAGTATAAGAAAATTACAACGATCAAACAATGTTGGATTTACAACCCACTTACACCTTGATGAATAGACACATGAACAAAATCTTGTGATTGAGAACAATCTCTCTAATTCCTTTGCCTCTACCAAGGCTCCCCGTTGGTAATAGCTCTCCTCTAGAGAGCAAATTTTCACTTGCGCTCACTAGAGTACTCCGAGACGTTCCTCCCAAACTCTTTGCAAAAACACTTACTCATTGCTGAATGCTTCTTGAATGTTCATTTTCTCAGTCTTGGAGCTTCCCTTTTATAGTTGTAAACGGAGCATTGAGGTTTCTGAAATTCAGTCATATTCACCATAGAAACTGAGCATGTTGCAGTACTTGCTTGTTGCAACGACTACTTATAGCAAAAAATTTGGATTTAGATCAAATCCACTTTTCTAGTGCTATTATACGCATTGCCTAGGGATGTTTGATCACGACCACAAAGATGTCCTAAATAGAGAACGTGTAAGAGAATGATTTAGCCATATAAGGTGTAAAACTTGATCTACTTTTGTAGGTCAATATTCAGATTCACATTTTACTCTTCTTGACTGAAAAGATGCCAAACACGTGGCATTTAACATATGTCATTAGTTGTGTTTTTAAACTCAACAATGAATTTCACGTGTTTGACCATCTTTTTGGTCAAATAGAGAAAATTTCAGATCTGACTTTTGACCTGTAAAAGTAGATCAGTTGTTTCAACTCTTATGGTTAAAACACCTTCTTACACGTTTTTTAATAAGTATATCTTTATTGTCATAATCAGACATCCCTTAGATAGTGTATACACTTTCACTAGAAAAGTGGATCTAGTCTAGATTCGGATACATCGCTAGAAGTGGCCGTTGCAACAACCACCTCCTGCAATGTGTTTAGTTTTTTTGGTCTCAATGCTTTCTTTTCATCTATAAAAGGGAGATTTAGAGACTAAGAAGATGAACAATTCGAGGAGTCTCTTCTAGCGAGGAGTAGAGTGTATCAGAGAGTTTAGGAGGAACCTCTGTGTACACGAGTGAGCACAACGGAGAAATTTGTTCTCTAGGAGGACATTTGTTACCAAGGGGGAGCCTTGGTTGAGACCAAGGAATTAGAGTGTGGTGTCAATACAATCTCAATCACAAAAGTGTGTGTTTTGTGTCTGTTCATCAAATTGTATGTGAGTTGTAATTCCATTTTGTGTTTGGATACTGTAACTTCTTACAATTGTGAATAGATTCTTTCCCTTGGGCGAAAAGCCCAATAATATAAGTGAATTAAGGCACTTTACCACACTAAACATCACACATTTATGCTTCTTTTTTAGTGCTTTTTTTATTGTTCCTTAGTTTGAATTGTTGTATCATTAATACCACTGTAACAACTGAGTGTTGTGACGGTAACACAGATGCTGACTTTCAACTTCACCTTAGTCCAACAAGTTTGAAATAAAAAAACTTGTATGATGGCTAAAAAGGAAAAACTGATAAAGGACAACAGGTAATTAGACATTGTTTTTTTCTTCTCAATATAATTAGGACCACTTTTTTTGGTGCAAGGTCCATTAAGAAAAAATAGCCTATTTAGGAGCAAAATTGGCAAAGTTGTGAGCTCAAAAATCTTATAAATTCTTGGAATTTTGACGAGGTCTGTTTTCCCGTGTTCTTTTAACTCTGCAAGATTACTCTGATGTTGTTAAGAAATTTTGTTTGTGGAAATTTAAATCATGTTACCAAGTGCAAAGGCATATTTGAGAACAGTCTTAGTTAGGGTTAAACAGCATGACATTCATAATGGCCACTGGGGCCATCCTTCTGGTCTCTGTTTGACAGAACTAATAAGTGAGTTGTATGTTGAAGGAGTTATACAAGAGGTAGGAAGTACTTTCCCAAGGATTCCGTTTGATTAAAAGGTATTATTGATAGAAGGGCTTGACGTTGTGGTTCTATGGTCCCATTGGGATTTTTTTTTAAAAAAAATGGACTTTTCTTGGTTGATTCGCTAGCCCACGTGTAATCTATATGCAACCAGAGTATCCATGAGGTGTTGGGCTGTCCCTGATTCAGCCCTTCTGAATAAGACCATGTTGTCGGTATAATGCAAGTTGCATACTGCTAGAGAAGACAGGGTGAGTGTCCATCATTTGGATGATTGAGGATATAGTTTCTTGCACACGATAAATATGCACAGTGATAACATGTTGGCTTGGCGGGTTGCACATTGTGGTGTTTATGGGTCTGTGTTAGTTGTTATCAAGACTCGGTAGGAAGTGTGGTGGTCATGCAGGAGTGTAGTAATCTCTGCCATATTGGGGGATTTGAATTGTTTTTGAGGCGTACAATGAAGGCCAATGAATGTGTATCAAAAGCCTTAAGTCTAATTTTACACTAAAAAAATTATTTTTGCGCCTTAGGGATTGGAAAGAAGATGAATCTCAAGTTGTGTGATTAGAGATTTGTCTCCCCTTGAAGAAAACTGTTTAGATGCGATTGATTTGGTGTGGAATCATTGGTTGTACACAGGTAGCTAAAACTTTTGCAAAAAATGGAGAGTACATTACATGACTGATAGGCCTAATATCTTGGAAGGATTTAGAGCGTAGCATTTTTGGGATCAAAGGCATTGTATTTTTGGGATCAAATTAAGTGATGTAGGTCCTGTTAATGTTGGGTCGTTTTTAGTTGAATGAAGTAACATTGGCATGTTGTTTGTTAGATGATCCTTTATACTTGGTCTGATGCTTAATGAACAGTGGATGAAACCCACCCGAGGCTAGAGCTATGAAGCACCCCATGGCAAAGAGGGCCTGTCTAATCTTTGCGTGATGAGCTTAGATAAGCTACTATATTGTCATTAGTGCTTTCAACATGGTTATGCGATAACATTCTCGATTCAGTTTGGGGGAAGGGGGTCTATTTGCATGGAGCGCACCATCCTAGAAATAAAAAATCAGGCTGTTTCAGGTCTACATATAGGACAAGGACATAGATGGTCTAAAGAAGTAGGGATGTTGTGGCAAGTATATGGGGATAGGATTGCAGTAAATGGAACAGTTATGCGAGGACATTGAGAGAGTAGGGTGGAGACAGCACAGAAAAATGTGGAAGGATGCAGAATAGTGTGGGAATCAGGTTAGTAGGGGCATGGTTGTCCGTATCCGCCAATATGGTGAAGTACCGATGTGTATAGGATTTTTAAGTGACCGTTAGATGTTACACCCAGTATTTGCTGATATACTACAATTCACTTAATTGCTTATATTTTCTAAACTAAAGGAAAATTTGAGATGAAATTGTAGGAGGCTGAACTTGAGACGTGCCACACATTTTGTCGCACATTTATCTATTTTTGTTATCATATGGAGGAGAATTGCCACTTGAAAGTCGGCATATATAGGTGTCTTCTATGGAAAAAAAAAAGAATACGATACATATCTGGTTTTTTATACGTGAAACCTTGGGTTGGGGTAGTTATAGTGTGAAGGCATTGTGGGATGAGCAGAATAGGCCACATGTAGTGTTTTCTTCCTAGGCATGGCATGAGGTCGATAAAATTTCTAAAACTATTAAAAGTTTTACATTACAAATTTTTAAACAAAGGGTTTATATATTCGCAAGCCATTTAACATCTGAGGACATAAAGTATAAAACTTTTTGGCTGTGGATTGTAAGACTGATAAAGATCAAAAGAATTAAAGTATAAAATAGTAGAAAGCTGCCGTGTTCAAGTCAGAAATAAAAATATAATGTCAGGTGAAGAGAGTGGAATAACAAATGGAATAAATATGAAAAATGAAAAAAATATTTTAGTTCATTGGCTTAAAAGGTATTTTTAGAAGAATAAAAATGACAAATATGTGAGATTTATGAATTGAAGAAAAGCCCTAAGGGAAGGTGAAAGTAAATTAGATAGTAGAGAAGCGCTAGCTAGGAAAAAGTAAATTGGAGAAGGTAAGGCTTACAGGGTAAATACAATGGAGAACGGAAAAGCTTATTGGGTTGTAAATATGAGAAAATAAAAGCTTACGGAGATATTAAATTGGCAACACAAAATCTTCAGGGGATTAGAAGTTACGCAGGTGTTTGTTGAGCGCTTACGCTCCAAACTCTATCAAATGGCGTGGCCAAAGCCAGTGTTGCACGGGTCTTGCGTCTACGCCCCGTGATTGGCTTTGGCCACGCGCGTTTTGGCCAACGGATCCGGGCTCATCAAAACTAGGACAGCCCCAGGAAACTAAATAATGGTTGGCATCGACACCTTTTGCTGCCGTTATTTCCATAGACATCCTGATCTCTTGACACCTTAACCTCCTTACTAAATTGTTCCAGACTCCCAGCAGCTTGCCATTGCAGTACCTTAAAATTCCCAAACTCAAAACTCATGAGACCTCCCACTGTCCCATAGGAAAGAGGAAACAACATATCCGCTTCTTGCAATTTGGGTCCCTTTGGTTTTCTCATGCAGGTCACACTGGACATACACCGAATTTGCTTATAAATTTTTAGTTAAGGGTTTGGGTGACCTGTTGCATGGTACAGTCTGGAGTCTAGAACTTATAATTTGTCCCAACGGGGCTAAGGGACCACCTGAATTAACTCAGTTTCCCCATTTGGAAATTGGAAATGCACATCGTTAATTTCCGCTGTCCATGTAGTGATCATAACATGAATGCGCGAAGATGCATAACTGTAGCTCTTGAATGTCAAAGGCAAAGGGTCACCGCAATGAGAACCGGTTCATCTCTAGGGTAAAGAGTCCAGCCAATGTTCAGGACACTCTTGTACCTTGGAGGTCAATTTGTCTGGCCCCATTTGCATGTTTGCGTGGGCTCGTAGCCAGCCACATGAGTAATAATTGGAGTACCTATAGTACCATTTTTGCGCTGAAATCGAACTGATCAGCATCTCATCGTAATCACCAATAACCATTTATTGGATTCACTAGAAAGGTCAAAGGAGAGGTGAATTCATTCACGAACCACTATCGATCTGTGACAGCACTCAATAAAGTTTGAATTCATACTGGCTAGCTGCTGTAAAAGAAGTGTCATGGTATACTGGGTCTGAGTAGTCTGCAGCGCCCTTCCAGCTCCCGTCATTTCTTGTATAGTCCGGAAAGCATCCGGGTTGCAGAAAGAGGAGATCTCTCTTCGATCGATTTAGATTTGCCAATTAATATCCGTTAAGCTTTTTATCTGAAGGAAGCTTCAGGACTCAAGGGGGAGGTGTCCCGAGTCTTGATTCTCTTGAATCCTTCCTCACCTACCTAGAGAGAGATGGAGAGAGTACGTTTAGGTCGACATTGGGGATCCATGAATGAAGTAATGAAGGGACCAGTTCCCAGTTCTCACCAGAGTACCGGAAACGCTCGACAGGGAGCTGGTCTGGGTCTTTCTTCACGTGGTGGCCGAGATAAAAAAAAGAGGTTCCACCTCATTTTTTACCTGTCATTTCAGAATTCAGACTACTATATGTGCGTTACTTTCCTTCTTCCCTTACCGTCCAAAGAAATGGACAAGTGAATAAATCAGCTCTGCCACTGTCTTCCACTTTAACCATGGGTGACGCCCCCTCCCATCTCCAACATTCACACCCCAACTTCCCTTGGTTTCCGTGCAGTCACACTTCCTTCCCAGACAATTTAACCCCAGATTGAGGCGACGACCGCTTTGAACAGTGAACACTGACCTTTGAAAAATGAAAATCACTCTCTTCATTCTGAAACAAATCGTACCCAAATAACACTATTAGTTGATTCAGACGGTGATCAAGTACTGCTGGTCTTTTTCAGTTTTCTCATTTTTCTATTGACTCCGATCCGAAGATCACTGTAACTCTGTGACCCCAACTTTTTTAGATATTTGCTATTCAGAATCTGCTCTTCAGGGTAGACGAAAAAGATTAGAAGCGGAGACAGTGGGGAGTAGTAAACGTTCCACCTACCAGAACAGCTCTGGCAGGCGCAGTAGATCAGGACCAAGTGGCTAACATCGATCCGTCAACAATAATTATCACCTTTGAGCAGCTCCGAAAGTGCAATCTGGAGTAATTAGTTGTGAATGACACTGTATGGGCATTTTAAGGGTTCGAGGAGTTTGTCTTCTCTGCCTTGGCATTCATCTCCGGCCCCTCTGAGTCTCACCCCCACATTACATCTCTGATCACTCTGCTTAAAAGGAATATCGAGAATTAATATACCCCAATCCCTACATCGTAAGTACATTTGTTTGTACTGGCCGCGTTTAATCCGCAGCACATGCTTGGGGACTACCTTCTGTCACTCATATATATATATATATATATATATATATATATTGATTAATCAGGTCTCTTACTTAAGAGTGCCACCAAGTGCATTTACTGCCGACTCCCTTCAGAGAGCTGTTACGCAGTGATGGACGTAGCAGAAGAGAACTACTCACCAGATGAAGATAGAAACAAAAGATTAAAACGTACTGCATTTTTCTCTACTTGACCGTGAAGTAGGTTACAGTACCGGCCAAATGAGAATTCTTTGGGTTCCTTTTGGTCTTTTATTTTGCATCGTTACACTCTTTTTTGCAAATTTATGTTTTTTCGTAACATTAATTAATCAGTTAAAAACAAACAAAATTTAAAGTTAAAGAAAGTAACTTTGATAGTTTAATAAAAATTCCGAGTATGAGATGAGAAATGATGTAACATAAAACACAAAGAAACGGCATTTCTATTTGCTAGTGACATACTTGAAGAGCTATCTATCCATATATAGTAGTAGTGTCCACTATTCACTAAGGTATACGGAGTATAGTGTTGTTATTGTTGTTAGTTCTTCTCGGACCCAACAATATTATTAATATCACACTGCAGCAAGCACAGAAGTACGTATTTTTAGAGCATGCTTTTTACCTATTTCTTTTGAGATATTAAAAACTTATACATACACGGAGAGACTGTATACGAGTAGGGAGTAAGGAAGTAAGGATAGAAGAGGAGAGGAGTTGTTTGGCGTAGAGTCGTCCATTATCCTGACACTAACGTGTGGGGAATGTTTGCCGACTGGCAAGAGCCTAGTACCATTCTTTGTAAATGCTCATGGCGTTTTGCCAAGCATGTAGTAAACAGGAGCTCTACTGCTGCATGTTTCGGAGACAAAGAGGGGGACCTCCCGCCCCTGCGTCTACGCGAGTTTGGCCACCCCCTCGGAGCATAGGATCCTCCAACACCCATTTAATACTTCTCATCCCTTTGCTAGAGTCCGTAAGCGAACGGAAAGGATTCGGCCTTCCACGGTCTTCTCCCAGGCCACAGCTCCTTCCCCAGCTTTACATGCTAGAAATGATGGACGGGGACCCATTCCCATCCTCCCTCTGATCCAATCTGATAACTTGTTACCCACCTAAAAGGACCCTCGTTCGCCGCTCCACGTGAGGTCACTTCCCCGGACTCTCGAGATCAAAACTTTTGGATTCGGGCAAGCTCTAGATATTTCGCTGTTCTGAATCCAAGGGTCACATCTGTGATGGTCCCTCTCGATCGGGGGGGAAAATGGTTGGGAAACATCGAAGCCTTTTGTTAACGTAGTCAGCCAGGGGTCACATCCGGTGATCAATGGTGAAGTTCTTCCCGGGTCCGTGGTTTGTGTATTGTATATGGTTCGCCTCTTTGTTACCATCACTTGTGGGCAACAGTCCAGAAGATAAAACCCCTCACATTCATTGACATTTGGCCCACGTCTCAGGACGATACAGATCGGCGTCGTGTACTTTTGCTCAACTTTCTGGGTTCCGCGTGTGCACCCTGCTTGGGTGTGTTTCGTTCTCCTCTGGAGCATCTCATTTGGATTAGTAAAAACCAATTTTGAACTTGGTACTACTATTATTTAGTCATTGCTTATTGCTTACTGTCAGGGTCACGGTCACGGTCACAGTCACTGACTTGCTTGAACTAGTTGAAAGTATTAAAGACAATGAGACTATGTTCTTAGCTGTGCAAGCTACTGATCATAAGGTTAAGATCTTTGGTCAAGGGAAGTACCACGGGGATTAGTGAAGCCAGTCTTTCTCCATTCTGATAAGATGATTCTATGAATGGTTTACTGTAAATTAATATTCTTTGAGTAGATTACTAGAAATCTTTATATTTTAGTTGAGACGAGAAAGGAAATTGATTATAAAAGAGCAAATGGGAAGGGGCATTGACATATTAATAATGGGTTAGAACCAGGAAACTTTCCTGGCAGAGATATCTATAAACTAATAAAAGAGAAGGGAGAAAAATTCCTCCACCCTCTTCTCCTTCAAAGGGCAACTGAAACTTCTGAGTGGACCCCCACCTCCAAAATACCTAAAAAATATATGGAGATTCTCAACCTCTGAGGAGTTTTTATGTTGCATTCCCAAGATTTCTTCTGACTCATAACCTTTCTTTAATCACAGAGGCAGCAGACCCCAAATTCTAACCAGACACACAGTCAAACAAAGGGAGTGACAGGCACCAGAAATACAAAAAGGTTATCCCATTAATATTATAATCAATCAATAGAAACAATTTTGATTTTTTTTTTTAACGAAAAGTGAAAATTGAAAACCGACTGGCCACTGCCTTTTTTTTTTTTCAAGTTGATTTTTTGTCTAATTTTTCACAAGAAATATAACAAAAAAGAAAGAAAAAGAATAGTTCTCTCAGCTTTCTCATCTCTCTCCTGATCTCCTGCTCTGTTCTTGTTTATGTTCATCTCTTTTGTGATAACTCCTGAATGTTTTCCCACTGCTTCTCTCCCCTCTCCATGAATAAATACCAAAGTACCACCAAGAATTCTGATAAATTACCAGCCACCGGCCGTTGCATTCATGTTCAAGGCATGAAGGACTGATGGAGTGATGATCCCTCCCTTCATTATTATTTATTTTCAGGTTTCCAAGCTTCGGCCTCTCTGCTCTCTCTCTCTCTCTCTCGTTTCTCTCCCTCTCTCTCTACTCGGTGTCTGCTGGCCACACCAAAAACTCTCATTCAACCAACCAAACTTGTCTCGTGTGAGAGAACCACCCTTTTGCAACGACAGAGATCATGACTTCATCTCCATCTCGGAATATCTATTTAATTTCCTCCTCTTAGGAGGTGGACTTATGTGAGAATTTGCACATGACCCAACTGTTATTTCATCACTTTTGTAGCTCAAACATGCAGCATCCAACACCCCAACTGGGCTCTGAGGAACAGATGCAATGGAGCCTGAAACAACTTTCCCTGGCCTGCTTATCATTCCCGAGTCCTGAAGCAGCTCATAGCACCTCTGAACTCTCTCCTGCGGGTCATAAGCAGAGCACCAATTGATTAAGCTACAACCAGAACCAATTAGCTTCCATCGAGTATATTGTACTCTGGTGGACACATGCAAAGATAAGAAAAAGTTGCGGAAACTAATCAGGAACTGGTTTAAAAGTTTCTTCACCCTAAAATTCTTCACTAAGCACTCCAGTGAATTCGATCAAAGCAAGTAGTGTTAAAGGGGATCCAGAAACGAAAAGCAGAATTATCTTTTCAGGGTGTTTAGTGTTACCTTCTGTACATGGATGAAAGAAGATACAGCCTTATCGAAATCCACTGTTTCAGCTGATACAGATATTGCCACTGCTGCAGCTATCTCAGAAGGCCTAAATCCCATGAATTCGATACCTGCACCGAGTTTCCCACATCAAAACACAAAAATGTGGACTTTCTATCAATCCAATTCTACGTTTGCAATGTCAATTCCCGTCCATAGTTAAGCTCCACTGGAGACGAATCAAAGGAACTTCAATTGGGATTTGCAAATTTTATGATGGAGATAACGATAGACGAACCTCTGACTGTGTTTAGAACGAGTTCCACGGATCGAGCGATTGAACCTTTCGGTGGCGGGTTTCCATCATTCAGTTTCCGAAGAAAGCAATCAAGGAATGAAAAAGGAGTAATTGCTCGCATTCTCCACTGCAGAGTGCTCAAGACAAGAAGCTCCATTCTTTGTATGGTTCTCGCTTCAAACACATATTTTGATTCCCCGACCTGATTGATCGGCATCACTGAGAGGTCAGCTAGCAGTAATTGGGAAACCTCCGGAAAAAAGATTCTTAAGAAGTGAATTAAGTAGTAAGAAGAGGCGAAGAGGCGTTTCAGATGGTTCTGCATTTAGTACCAATCAATTTTAACGTTTCTTCACCTGTAAGTCTAGGACGAGCGGGACTAGTGTTTCCTCCATCTTGGCTGCTAGAGATAAGCAGGCCACGGATAACAGCTGCATCATCCATGATTTACCTTGCTGCAAATGAAAAGAACAACAGGGTGGGTACATAAGATTGAATCCGTTTGCGTAACGGAAATATGAGAATAAAAAGAAAGACTTGCTTTTTGGGTTCATCGACTTACAGGGAGTTCGTATGCCGAAAGAAATCTATCCAAATAATTTATAGATAAGTATGCGCTGAGGGGTCCAAAACTGTAATAGGCGTGAACCTGTTAACAGAAAATGCAGCATCTCTCAATCCACACTGTAAGGTGAAGGAGAAAAGACAGGAAGACAGAGGAGCAAACATGCACTTGGGAAATGAAGAGCAGGACGCATTTTAGTAGTCCAAATGGAGGAAAAACCGATATCCAATTCGGGCTGGCTTGGAACTCATCTTGCAAAAGACACTTCCACAAAACGATAATCGACAACAACAATGACAAAAATCAATCGCACAGTCGGAAAAACGAATACAGAGACGAATTCAAGAAATCCCAAAGTAGCAAATGAGAAATAAAAAAAAAGCCAACAGACGGAAAAAGATAAAAGCAGAAGAAGAAGGAGGAGGAGGAGGAGGAGAAGGAGGAGAAAAGAAGGAAACGGAGTCCATTGCATTGACCGCTGTATCAACAAGTGGAAGACAACAATGGAGGAAAAAACGAAGACAGGCAACTGCGACCCAAAAAGGAGGCACTTCCACCCACCTTCCCAATCCAATTTACAGCGTCTCTTCTCATAGACAAATCCAAATGTCCTCTCCGCAAGCGGCCCAGATAGTCTTCCCCAGGTAAATGCTCCCTTTCTCTCTCCACCATGAGTCTCAAACACTCATCGCTCTGCAATGGCAAACCCATCAAAAAATCCCCCAAAAAACCCTCTTTTCGATTGTTTCCACTATCAGTATTCTCTACCCCGTCGACAACACCCGCATCATCATCGAAACCCATGATGCTGATGTTGTCCTCCGGGCACAGCAGGGTCGAGGCTGCACACTCAAAGCTGGGAGCCATTTGGGGACGACGACAGGAGCCGGGAGTGGTATCAGAATCGAAATCCCAATCCGAAAAGGATGCGCTTTGTTATCAAAGAGAGAGCTTTTTCTCCATGTCCATTGTCATTGAGTCGATACAGAAAGGAGAGGGAGGAGAGGGGAGGGGACACAAGGATACAACCAAAGAGTCCAAGAGTCTTGCCGCGAGGTGGGTTATGTAGGAAATGCGCCTATTTAGGGTTGGTCGAGAGGGGCATGAGTTGGAAAGACAAAATGGACAAGACCGGGGTCCAGGGAAGGATGGCGCCATGGAGGGAGGGAGGCTATAATTTCTCTAAAAATAAAAGAAAGAAAAAATATAAAAGGAAATTAAAATAAAATTATAGTTTTAAGCTGGGACCCTGGGCCCAGCCCAATATTCTCTTCTCCATACGTTTAATGATGACGTAGTTATTGAATCAGAAAAAAATAAAAATTTCTAGCCTCTTGTTTTGATTATGTACAAATGATGCCTTTGTAGACGCCACGGCATAATTAACAGATCGAGAGGACTCATTGGCCCTTTCCAGAATGACAAATATGCCCTCATCTTCCGAGAGCAGATTTTTTTTTTAAATTAAAGAAAATTAAAAAATTATTTTTAATCTGAAATATTACGAGAAAAATTTTTAGACCAAAGCTAAAGCCTAAAACCGAATTAAAATAAATGGGAAATCCGTTAATATGGAAAAATGAAATTCAACTAAAAGTACTAATGAAATTATAAATTGATTAACATACCAACAAGCTATTTTAATTTTTAAAATAAATATAATTATTCAAGAAGATAATTGACTTGAATGGATATATCAAAAGCACGGTCTTATTGAGCTGTTTTAAGACATTATTTGAACTCTGAACTAACGAGAAAAATTAAAATAAAAACTGCTTTATGATGTCTTAAAATAAATGGAAAATAAGTTAATAAAACTCTATGAAAATATTAAAAAATAAAAAAGTTTAAGAATGAACATTTGAATTTTGAAAGCTGTGAAATTTTTTTAAAAATAAAATAAAAAATAAAGGTTATTTTGGTGAATGGGAAACTAATCCTAAGGCTATTTGGGTCAAAAGAGAAAGACCCAAACGAGGGTCGCTTTGGTCAAATCGCTGGAAGTTAAGTCCCTGGGTCCAAGACTCCAAGCGACACCGGACACGATTTATTTATCCGTCACTTGAATTAAGTGAAAAGGTTGAGGGCATTAGAGTACTTTCGCGAGGTTGAACAGCGACCAATCGGTACAAAGCCTTGTTTCTTTCCAAACTCGGGGACGCGTGCGCTCTCTTTCCGCAGCAGATAGACCAAAATAGCCGTTTCTTCGAGGCTTTCCCATTATTACTCGCTACTAGGGGCCTTTTTCACGCAGCCGGTTCCCGACCCATAGTGCCCTCTGTCCTTTTTACCCTTCACTTCCTTCTCTATTTTCTCGTACGTCTCTCTACATTTAAGAAAAATAAAAACCGAACCGAACCAGCCGGTCCGACCCGGTTAAACCAGAATCGGATGCCAGTCCGGTTCTTATTGACTCGGCTCGGTTCACCGTAACCAGCATTTTTTTTGCCTTTTTTTTTTTTTTTTTTTTTTCTTATAAAAATATTAAATACATGTAATATATGGTGTATAATATTCAACGGTCCAACCCGGTCCAACGGGGTTCAACCAATACCAGCACTTTGTTGGATCGCCGGTTCGGTTTTTAAAATATTGGTTCTTATTGCACACTCCTATTTTTTAAGAATGGTTTTTAATTTTTTTTCTAAATTATCTCATTATATCTAATCCCACTTTCCAAAAAACTTAAGGATCCCGTCTGGTGCTTGTTTTATAGTTTTTTAACACGTTTTAATTGCAAAAATATCTTCACCCGATTAGGATTTCCATTTATAATTTTTTTGGGGGGGTTAATTAGTGGGCATTTAGGTAAATATTCAGGCGATGGGGGGGGGAAGTCCCTTCCTTATAGTGGGGGCATTTTGGTGAATAAGTGGGCAGGTGGTGGCTAAAGCTAATGCGTGGGGAAGCTGTATGGTCTGTGTACTCTCTCTTGTGTGTCTGGCTGGCTCTGCCATGGATTTTAAAGATGATTGAGGAATTATGTATTGGTTGAATCGATGAGACGTTGAAGGGCCATCGACTGCTAGGGCTTTAATGCTGCCTTCCTCAAATATCAAACAGAAACGATGGGCCCACTTTCACAGAAAGGGCCCACCCAAGGTGGGTCCGGTGGGATCCATTATTTCCCCCATGGAAAAATAGAACAGGAAAAGGGAGACAAGGGATGGGGGGATAAAATATGGTTGGTTGCTCTCTAGTGTGTGCCACTACAATAGAGGGACTGTTTTTTTGGTAGGAGTAGTAGACTCTAGGGGGTGGGCCAATATGCATGGGTGGGACCAGAAAAGATATGAAACTTTTTGGGGTTTTCAACACTGAAAATTCTCTCTACAAAGTTATGTTCAAAATGGGGTTTAAAATTAAAAAAAAAAAAAAAAAAACTGTAAAGTAGTGTGGAAATCCAAATTAAAGGGTGTCCTGATCAGGAGATAGACTTGAGGAGCATGAGCTATCTATCTAGCCTTGGATACTTGCCCTTGCTTCGATGAGAGATTGCTTGGAAGCATGGCTTTAGAGATGGATAGATACCCTCCTTTTTCTTTTATTCCACTAAGAAGCTCAGCTGCAATTCCTAAACCTTTTGCTGTCTTTGAAAATGCAGCTTCTTTTTCTTTCTTTCTCTCTCTCTCCTTCTCCCCTTTTGAACGTTTCATTCTTTTAGTTTTTGTGGGTAGTGTATATATAGTAGTATATATACTTACTGTACAGTATAGTGCTTCTTCTTCTCACGGATGACTACTTTTTTTTTTTTTTTTTTTTTTTTTTTTGGTTTGTTTTTTTCTTTTTCTTGTGCAGGCAGATCGTTGCTTCTTTCTTTCCAAATGCTCAAGGACTTTAGGTGGTCTCATGCACATGTGAAACAGATTTCAATGAGGTCCCCATTTGCTTTAGATCTAGTTGGTGAGCAGTAGTCGTGCTCTCTGTTAAGACTTCCCTTTTGTCCATTGGGGAGTCCTCTTCTTCTTTTGAGATTCGAGCTTGGGGTACAGTGTTTCAAACCCTCCCATTTTTTTAGTCACCCAAGGGGAGTCCGGAGTCCCCCCTCTCTCTACTCTTCATTTCTCTCTCTTACTCAGGGGTACATAATATTATAAATATTAATTAATATTGACTACTTGATATATAAATGAAGCCCTGTTGAATTGGTTTTAATTAAGACCCTTGTGTGTAATTAATGGGGCATATATATATATATATATATATATATATATATATATATTATCATTCTTTTTGCTTAATTATCATGGTTAATTTTAGGCCCCAATATAATGCCCCATGAGAGGCCTGGTTTTAATTTGATTCTGAAAGTTGAATGGCCAGGAGAGAGAAGAGAACGTCCCCACTAGCTACTGTGTGAAAAGAGAAGCAAAACGATGAAACTAATAACGGGTTATTGCTTAATTAATCAAATATGAAATTATCTTGTTTCTTCTTTCGATCCTCTCTCTCTCTCTCTCTCTCTCTCTCTCTCTAATTAATTATCTGTAAATTATTGTTAATGATCTTAATTTAGAGGCCGGACGCTTTAATTAGCTTTTCTCTTAATTCTGCACGTGCAACCGGGGGACCCATGCCATGGTAGCTGCTTGTGTGGACCGGACCGCCATTAAAAGCATCATCCAGAACATCCGCCACATCTTCAGTGTCTCCTTAGGGAGCACTGTTCATGGGGCAGGGGATCCACCCAGAGGCTCCACATGTTAGCCTTTATGCCGCCACTTGCTAATAATAATTCGTAGCTAGACTAATCACGTTTAGTTAGCACTGTAACATGACCTCGATCTGGTGCGCTCTCTGTCCCCTTCTTCCCTCTGTCCCTCTACCTTTTGCCTCTTTGTCTTAATCAAATCAACAAACCTGCAGGTCTCTCTCTCCCTTAAACCAGCTCGATCGATCTCTTCTGCATGGGAGTCTGGATCCAAAGTCTATACCCAGCTCGATCGACCGACCCTCTCTTTTAATCCACCAGCATGACCTTCAAACGGTCCATGGAGATAGAAATATATATTATTCAAAGAGATCGATCAAAAAGACGGATCCAGGGCAAGTTAATAACGGTCGGTGCTTGCTTGTACTAGCTAAGTTCAGTCAAAAAATGATGATCTAATCTCTCTCAAGATCGATGTGTCGTCTTCAGTCAAATCAACCCACCACACCCCTTTCATGAGCAGTAATATAAAAACACTTCCCGCCGTAAACAACCATATATGCACGGCACTCATATACATAAATTAACTTGTATATATACATGTACTTTTCCTCCCCTCATCTTTTTTTTTTTTTTTTTTTTTTTTTTTTTTTTTTTTTTTTTCTCTCTCTCTCCCCACACTCTCTCTACCCCGCCTATATCTCTTCTCTTCATCATTCTATAAAACAAAGTAGCAGGCAGGCTGTGTCCAAGAGGTCGACAATAAGGAGGTATTTGCGAAGGGATTTGGCATGTCTCCAATTAAATGAAGAGGTCCCAGAACCACGTCGATGTTATATAAAGACTAACGAGTGAAGACAAGAGCCCTGGCCCCTTCCCAATTATTAATTTTTGGAAAAATGTTGTTCCATGCAATATAGAGAGATCGACCACCACCACAGTACCCCACAGTAGTGGAAAGCATATTCGTCTTAATACATGCCACTCTCGCACGTCTGTTTCCTCATATTGTAGGAAAAAAAATTTCCCTTTTCTTTCTCTGTGATTTTGTCAACATATATAAAAGCTGCGCCGAAGTGGGTACTGTCCATCCATATATAAGAGGCACGATATTAGGGAACTTAAAAAGAGAGGCCCTGGACCAGTGACAGGACGAGACATATATGAAAGTATAAGATTCTCTCCCAATAACTAGCAAGGCACGAAGTGTTTTTTGTTTTCGTTTTTCTGAGAATATATAAGAAAACATAGATGCGCGCATGATGGCCAGACCAACAAAACCATAATTATGTTACAATATATAGTATAAGCCAAATGATCGAACAATATTTATCATATAACTAAACTTTTCAAAGGAATCTCTCGTTCTAAGCTTGACCTATATATCTTTCTTCTCCTTGGATTCACTCTTTCCCTCCTTCCATAACCCAAATTTTAATTCAGCACATATATATATATATATATATATATATATATATATGTTACCGATCGATTGACTCCCATGATGATCACGTCTAGCCGAGAGTAGGACTTACTTAAACAAGGTATCTGGGAAGCTATCAGAAGATGCTTCTTAAGTCTCTCCACCTTCGTTATTCAATTCCTACCTGCGATATATATATATATATAAGTAAGACTGTGCCAAGGAAAACTGGGAAGTTTGACTGAAGTTCTTAAGATGCTCGTAGTCTTGTGCATGCAGTACTGATCATTGCTTCCTTTTTGTGCTAGCTAGCTGCTGCTGCTGCTTCCTTGGGTACCCATAATATTATTCCTCTTCTTGGTATCTGAGGACTGGTTTTATGATCTGGGGTACTGAAGGGGAATTAAGAAAGAGTAAATTAAACGTTGTGGGTATATATATATATATATATATATATATATATATATCTAGATCAGTGTGGATCGTTGATGCATGCCTGGTTCACACTCTCTCTATACATCTTTTAAATATTTTAGAGAAAAGGCAGAGCGAGCGAGCCTGGAGTGTGTTCTTTCCCCTGAATATTAATCCAACTCCAACGACAGGGCACTACCACCCCCGAGGTCTTTTATCTTGAATCTTCGAGACTACAATGCGCTTCTTTGACCAAATCATTTTTCCATGTGGTGGGACCCTGGGGCCTCCGGGACAGTCCCTCTTAATTGCCAACTTAACTTAATTAGAGAGGGAAACTCTTCAACTTGAATATCTGGAACTTGAGAGAGAGGTACGTACGTACGCGCGCGATGATCATCAAATTGATAATTAACTCTAGATTTAATTTAGTGGCTAAATAATTAATTAGAGGGTTTTAATTTTATGGGCATTATGAGAATGGCAAATAAAAGAGGGAGGGCCGCCGTATCTTCCATATATATACCTGAGTAGTGTATGAAAAGGCATATGATCAGATTATCCAAGTACGTAATAGGATGGGTACGTATGTTGATAATTTAATGCAATTATATATGAAACCAACGTTGGTCAGGTTTTCAGGAACCCGACCCAAACCCGACCCTATAGGCTATAGACAATATCAATTAATGCCAAAAAAATGTCGGTTAAATATTCCATAATGTCGTTACAAATTAAACATTGCTAATCCCCACCCTATTACCACCCCCAACCCCAACATGCATGTACAAATCCCTAAACACTCAAACCCGACCACACATGTATAGCCCAAAACACCCAAAAACTCCAAAAGGGTTTAAAAAACCCACCTTAAATTAACCCCTACCAAATTAACCCGAACAAAACTTAAGGTGGCAACTTAGACTTGCAACTAGCTAGGGGTGGAAATGGAATCCCTAAACGAAACGATCGAGACGGTTCTCGAACAATTTGACCCTGGCTTGGATCGAATTCGGCTAGTTTCAATGATAAACTAATTCAGACATATGTAGTTGATGAATTCTATTAATTAATTAAGGTTTGTTAATATATATATAGTTACATCAATTTATAATCAGGTTACCACATAAAATGTCATAATAATATACTAAGGGCGTGTTTGAATTTGGAGGCCAAAAGCTCCTCTACGTGAGAAAAAGTTGTTCTTACAAAAATAGTTGTGTTTGGTAAACCTCCTTTTTATATTAATTAATCTCTATTTGAAACAGGAGTCTCTAGTTCTTTGAAAGAGCTCCTAAATGAAATTTTAATTTCCAAAAATAACTTTTTCTAAGAGATATCTCAAAGAGTCCTTTACTACACAAGAGCGATGCCTAAGCCCCGGCCATATATATATTTTATAATTAATGGGCCAGGCCCATTAGTTTCGGAATATAATGGGCTCGCAGGCACGTGTATATGAATGGAGATAGGAGATACCCTTCTCTTTCTTTTCTTGCACTTCGTGTCTGCTTCGCTTCGTTGCATGGAATGATGGAAGCGAACCTGGAAACTTTATTCCCAAGATTTTCCAATGAATGATTAGTGTAGTTTTGAGTGACAGAGCTATATAAGCCCAGTGAAGGAGCCAACAAATGGCATTTTCTTGCTTTACCCGAAACTTCTTCTCCATCGCCTCCGCTTCCTCTTCGTCATCTTCTCTGCAATTCCGCCTCCCTCTTGCACGGGTTTTCTGTGTATTGAGTGTGGGTCTTTATAATACGAATACTGTTTCCTCATACAAGACGGGGTGTGCTCAGTCTCATCCGCTCCTCCCCTTTCTGAGGTAAGCTAATATCGTGCCTCTGTGTGCTTGGTTTTTTTTTGCTTCGATTGGAGACATTGGATTCAGTATTGTCCTTTGCTATCTTCTTCTTTGTTTATTTTGCACTGGGTTCTCTATCCAGAGGATGAAAGCGAAAATTTGATTGTGTTCTTATTATTGCCTTCATGGTTCGTTCCTCTGTTTGCTTTTAGATGCTGAATTTTGACACTGAAGCGGATTACTCGGTTCTATTGTCACCTTCAAAGGGGTCTGCTGACTGTTTTTGTAATTCGTTTTCACCTTATTTTAAATGTTTAAAATTCATCTGCATCGTGGCATTTCAGCTAGCATGAAGCTGAATTCCAACTTTCAGCTTGATTTCTTTGGAAGCGTTTCATTCGTTAACGCAACACGTCTACAACGTGCGATATTTTGTTGATAATCTTTATGATTGCTGTGAAGTCTTAAAAAGACTAGCCTTTTTACTCTTTTGCGATCTCACGATCAACAAGGAAGCAATTTCTCGAAAGATTTATCCTTTTGCGCCTTTGCAATCTCACAAGGAAGCAATTGGACCTCGATATATTCTTTTTACTCAAAAGAAATGATGCCTCTTCCCATGCCTCTTCTTTTAATCGGCCTAGGAGAGAAATCTTTAAGTTCAACTAGTTGTTTATGTTTGCTGAGTTATTAATCTCATAATCTTGAATGTCTCTCACGATAGTAAACTCACTAAGGCTACTGGATGACTCCACTAATTGATCTACAGCTCAGGAGCCTGAGCTGCAGCAGCTTTTGTCTATGCATGGATAACAAGTACTTAGAGACCCTGGTTAGTGGCTATGCATTTATGTCCCTTTTATTGTAATCCTCACTTTTATGAAGGGGTTGAAAATTTTAAGTTAGCTTCCTTTATCTTGTGTAACTTACGTGCAATTTATCTCTCATTGCATACAAATTGGTCTGTGTTACTGATATTGCTTATGATGAATTGGAAATCATTATAGAAGGTTCTAAGTATGTCAACCATGGACAAACATAAGCTGTAGAAAAAGACCCTCTACCTTGTATGTTTCTAGTAGTTGTTTTTTCAATCACATATTCAAATTTATCATCTGTAAATTTATCATCTGTAACATATCATGTACATGCTTCTAGGTGCCAGAAGAAGATGATAGCGGGTAAAACCACCCTCAGTAGGCAGTGTCAAACTAGATCCCTCTTCATGAGCTTATGCATCATAGGCCTTACCCATTTAATCCTGTATGTTTCCACAATTTGTGCCTTATCTATGTGTTGGTATTATATCTTCTTGTAGTGGATTACACAAGTGTGGATGAATAATATGGTAGTGACAGAAAATTGTTTGACACTGAACCAGTATATATAGGAATACAGTTTGGGCTTTTACTTTTAAGAAAAGGATTTTTTGGTCAATCAAATTATCACGGTTGTGTGTCTGGGATTCAGAAACCGACTTAGATACTTGAAAATAATGTGGAATTGGCTGGGTCGAGTAGGATCGACCCATCTGATTCAGATGGAAGCAGTCTGAGTCGGAAGGGACTTGTCCCTAAATTGTTAAAAGGAGGGATCATCCTGACTCCGACTTGGCCCGGAAAGCTAAAACTCTACGTCAACGCAGCCGAGTCGCACTATTGTGGTTTTAGTTTTTGTCTATAGTTCTTTGATCTCATTCCTGTAGTTATTTGGTTCCCTGCATCATGCTTAGCAATATCCATCTTTTCTTTTAGTAACACACCAATATTAACAATAATAGTAGTAATTGATGTAGGCATCTCACTGCCTCTTATTATCAACATAGTAATAACAGTAATGATGTGGGCATTTTAATTAAATATCCTGTCCTTCTATGTTGCATTTTCCTGCTTCTTAGCATGAACAATTGATGGGAAACAGATGAAAATACACCTTATTTACCGTATAGTACATGTTTACCTTGTTTCTCATATTGACTATGTTAGGGATGTGAATAATTAACCTAATCTATTCTTTTATTGGTGTACACTTTAGGGATATTTTCTATCCCTTGGTTTCTCTCCTCTGCTTATTATGTTTGATTTCAGGTCAAAGTTTTTAAGCCAATCAACTGCTAAAGGTGTTCATCCGACTGCTATGGAGGGAAATGCCAGCACCACAGTGCCAAGCATTGTAGTTTATGTCACAGTGCCTAACAAAGAAGCAGGTTGGTCATGCAGCTCAGGTTGAAAATAGAGAAAAACGAAAGAGTACATAATTAAAATCTAGCTTGATATCTCATAGAAGAATTACATAGAAACTGAAGAAAACTTCAATTATGAGAAAAGGAAATGAAGTTACCGTCAAAGTCCCTTGACCCTGTATCCTATATTTGTAACCTGATTTGGCCACAGTACGCTTACCAAATAGAACTCCTTATTGGACTAATGAAAGCTCACCCTTTGTGAATTAACACTTGTTGTGAATAAAATCGGATTGGTAGTTTTATTATGCCTTAAAATAACTGATTAAAGCTGTTCAGGTTGCTAATTATGGACTCTTCAGCATACGCTAGTGTCTGTCCCCTAAGCCATGTGGCAATCCGTGATTAGGTACTGTTTTTAAATAAAGGAAAAGATCCTGACGAAAAATCACGGACTTCCTTTATTGACTATTATATGTGTGCTAATGGAAATTATATCTGTCACCAGCTTAAAATTACAGAAGAGCCCATTCTGTGGTGCTGAAGCTTAGAAAACTTCTGATGATCTTTCTTAAAATGACTCTTTTCCCCTTATATCATAGGTGTTGTAACTTCTGATGAGGGAATTCATTGGTTGAAAACGCTAAATTTCACTTAGAACCTGCATGAATCATCCATTATTTTATTAATCAACCTCTGACATCAATTTTCTTATTATGATTGGATTTTCCTTAGCCACATAACTGCCTATTTGGCCTGTTGTCCTTTGTCTCCTTTTTAGGATGTTCACATTTGTTGTCTAACCACAGCTCCTTTGCTGAATCACTCGGCTAAGCATTTTAATTTTAGTTTCTATTTGAGCCATAAAGATGTCTATTTTAATCAAGTCTTGTTATGCTATTGATGCTTGAGATGATTTTCCAGGGAGTTTTGCTACTCCCATGCCTTATATGACATTTAGGTCTTGCTTCTCGGAATCTGCAAGATGACCTCACCAGAAATTATCCTAGGTGTGAGATCCGTGGGTGGTATTTCAGTGGAACCTGAGGATCCCACAGACTTCTCTACTAGAAGCTTCTTCTGCGAGTGGGAGTTTCCCGTGCCAGATAGGCATGATGTGTCATCAGATTCTGAGGATCTCGATGCCTTCTCCTGTCTAAGCTTCTTCCTCTTGGACTGGGCTTTGCAGTAACATTTTTAAGTTGTTAAGAGGGGTTATGAATTGGTGGATAGCAGCTAAATGATAACTGAGACCGTATAGAAAATTGTGTTTACTGGTGCCTTGGCTTTGTTGTCTATAGTTTTCATATATTGCATCTTGCTCTGCAGGTAAAAAGCTGGCTGAGAGCATCATAAAAGAAAAACTTGCAGCATGCGTCAATCGAGTACCAGGTATAGTCATTGTTTTAAGATGTTTTTTCTGTGAGCTAAGTGCTTTGCTAAAGATACGACACCTTTTTGTTGAAATTGATCTTGGGATGTGCTTAGTTGAAGTCATTTTAACAGTGACTTGCTATCATCTGTTTCAGAGGCCGTCATGCTTAAATATTGACTTGAAAACTTTCTTCCTGTCCCTTGGGACTCCCTCTGTTTGAAAACTGATTTTAGCATTGCATAATAAAATCAAGCGCTTTCCTAAAAAAAAAAAAAAAAAAAAAAAAAAATTAAAATTAAAATTCTTGGGGTTGGCTGTTGCAGCCACATTGCGTATCAGCTAAGTTTGCTATTAGCAAGTTACTAATTGTCGGTGAGAGAATCAATCCTGCCGCTTGGTTCATACTCTTGCTCACAGAATTTGTGGTTCCTTGGGCAGTCACCAGTTAACATAAATTCAGCTCAGGCAATTGTGTTTTCGCTATTTGTGCTTGTCACCTCATCTGGTTCTTCTGTATTATTTTGATTACGAGAGTATTTGTATCATGACAAGCATGTGTTTGATCTATGATTACAGGCATTGAATCTGTTTATTGGTGGGATGGTCAGGTCAGAATTCATCCGAACTCTCTCTTCATCATACTCGTGATTATACCTTATAATAACGGCAAATATGTCCCTCACATGTTCTCTTTTCTTGGACTTTGGTGTCCGTTTATACTTTCATATACTCTGGCATTTTGCAATTTCAGGTCCAAGCAGACTCTGAAGAGTTGCTCATTATCAAGACACGGGAGTCCCTCTTGCAACCTCTGACACAACACGTTAAAGCCAACCATGAATATGAGTAGGCCCCTGGTTTTGAAATAAATACTAATTGTTATAAAAAAGTCATTATTTCTGTTCTCTTTGTGATAGCTTTCCTACAAGCGAATTTAGATTAATTACATTGATTATCGTTTTGTTTTCTTTCTAGCTTGCCTGAGGTCATTGCCATGCCAATTACTGGAGGCAACGAGAAGTACTTGGAATGGATCAAGAACAGCACGAGGGACTAAAATGATGACACAATCAATGGATGCCTTGTGAGAGAGAATCCAAAGTGAGAAACACTACAAACTGAAGCATTAATACTTTCTTAAACACTGTAGCATGTTATATTGGATATTACAGATAAGCGACATGTAACGCCCACCTCCATCGAGTGAATAGTTTCATGGTTCATCGAGTTGGTCCTGAGGAATGCAAACATGACGAGTCAGAATTGCTAAACGGTAGGCCAGTGGCATGAATTAGTGACAAATCTGCAATTTGTTCACCTGAGTGTCAGAAGTCCACAACGTGAGGTTGTCTCTCAGGAGCTGCATGATGAGCGTGCTATCCTTGTATGATTCCTCGCCCAAAGTATCGAGCTCCGCAATCGCTTCCTCAAATGCCTGACCAGGATATCATAAATTAATTTTATAAAAACAAGATACTTAAAACATCTGAAAACCCAATCTAAAGACAAAGCAGCACATGGAACATCCTCCTTAAAAGTTCTCTCTATGGAAACGTGAGTAAGGCTCTTCAACAGCCTGAAGGCGTCGCTTCACAAAAGAGTTAACTACTCTTCGGTCTCAATGGAAGAAGAAAAAGCGGTGACCAAAGATTGCAGGAAGTATACCAATTCGAGTGGTGAGATCTCATCCCTGATTCCTAATGACATCTCTAGGTGTCCATAGTTTGTGGAACAACCGTGACCCTGCAATCCACGAGAATTTGCACCTTCATCATGAAGGCTTCATTTGGTTCACAAAGGGTGTAATGCAGGGTGCAAGGCCGGTCGACCACAGGGTGAAATGCTAACACAGGGTAAAGTACAGAGTCTTACATAGGGTCCTACATGGGTTCCTACATAGGGTCCTACACAGCTTTCTTCCTAAACATTGTCCTGTTTATCCATGGTCCTTCCCACTCAGGGTCTTCATAGTGTTTCCTAAACAGGATACCACACAAGGAAATGTGTATCCGATGGAGGATTCAAGCAGTGAAGAATATATGATAGAAATTGTTATGGCTGTACAATTGGAACAAAAGCAAACATCCTTAACTTAGAGAGAAAAGGAGAAGTACATAAACAAGACTCAGATTCAGCACACATGTATCAGAGCACAGGCCACCTCCATGGATCTGTCTCCACTTAGGCAGCCAGCTGAAGCACAACGTTTCCATTACCCAAAATTTGGAGCGAAAGCCGTCTATAGAACTGATAGTTTCTACTAGGACTCGGTTTATTTGCAGATGCAAATGCTCTAACCACTATCCATATAACGTTTACACTACCATTAATTTCCTCCTAAAAGTTTCAGCATCTTCCGCAAAGTCTATACACTTTTTTGTTGCTTTATCTCAGTCAATTTCTAGAAATGAACACTGGTTCAGATCATCAAGTCACAGGAGCTCAAACTAACAAAATCTCAACTCATCACTGAAAAAATGTCACTCGCCCGCTTCGATGTGCAGATGACTCAAAACTGGTGAGTAACAACCGCTCATCCAGGTAGACTAATGCAGCAATTAATTCACAGAGATAGAAACAGATCAAACTTCATTGACTGATGAACTACCCTTACAAGTTGAAACAATGACAAATTGCATTTCTTTTGACTCATCAACAACCCTACAAGTCAGAACCACTCTAAACCTCTAAACCAACCAAAACACGTAACAAACCATATTCTATTTAGAGATCAGCAACTGTTATCAAAAGATTCAACAGACATTAGTTTCTTCATATATAGCTTGTTCAAGCAATTTACGGGGGAGAAATATCAATCCAAGTTTCACACAAAACTCTATACAAAGAATGGCAAGCAGCGTATCTTCACTGAATACTGAGTTAATAGGGAATACCTAACAAAGTTTTGTTCATATTAACTGAAATTTGAATGGCAAAAACTGTGAGAATTTATGCAAACATCAAATAAATAAGTGATTTATTGCCACTTGAAATGATTATATCCTATAAACCACAAGCTTGAACAAACAACCTTCCTCAAAAATAGGAGCACAAAAATCTTTCTTGCCTACATAAGATATACCTGATGCTTTTATTCAAGTACATGCTTATTCTTAGCTTATATTGTCTTACTACTAATAAAAGTTTGGTGGCCAAAGTTCCCATTTTCCTTTGAGTGTTTTCTCTTATATAGCTGGAAGACTTGAAGTTAGCTTCAACAGAAGTACAAAATCACAAGTAACCAATGCCAGAAACAGTTCACTATGTTCTTTGAATAAAAATATTTGCTCAGAAGCTTATATACAAATAGGAGAACAGGAACAGAGGCTAGGTTGACCCCTTTCTCATCTGCGAGGAAAGATCCTGCCTGCCCCATGTGTTAGCTTTGAAGAAACCTTTCTAGAGAACAATAAGTTGCTCTCCACCTTCCTTTTGAACAATAAGTTCCCCTCCACCTTCCTTTTTTTAAAAGAAAATTTCTTTCTTCAAAAATTTTCTCTAATGCAAGCATTTGACATTTCTTGTTATGCTCTAATGCAACTTTAGAAAACTTGTATATTGAGTTGGGTAACTGTTTTAGCACTTTTGTTGTTTCTCATTGTTATCTCTAGGGGCTGTACACAGCTTTGTTCATTTGTACAGCAAAACTTTTACCCTTCTTTTCGATGGAGGAGCTTCACTTTGTTTATAAAAATTATCTCATCCATCTATTAGATTTCTAAAAGGCCATATATAAAAATTACTCTAAAATTTATCACAACAAAACAGATGATGATTAAAAAAGGATAACTAAAATATTTAGACTAGATATTTTACTCTCCAGTTTTCTATTGTAACAGCCAACATATTAATTTATAATAATTATATACTTCTTAGTAATATTTATGTTAATTTTTATTTTTTATGTTGGTTAACATGAACCCGACCGAACCAGGATGGGTCGGGTACCTGTCTATGTTTTACAGGCGTTTACTGAACAGGTTTTGGAATATGATTCGTTTAGAGCACGTAGTTAAGTTGACCCACCCCCAATTTGACCCGCCCCATTAGCATCCCTGGAAAGAAGACTGTTCATGGAAGGATAAAGGGCATTTTTGACACAAAGAACACAAATAGTGACTCCCAAACTTCTATTGCCGCAAAAAGGTAAAGATAGCATCCATCAGTCGGTAATTGTCCCTTAAACTAGTCTTTTTCTCCTTGTCTAGTCGTTGTCCATAAACCGACGATTCCACTTCAGCAGTATGTGTTATTTCGAATTTTCCATTAGAAAGTGACAAAAAAAAAAAAACTGACCTGCTTGGCCATGCCACAAGCTTTCTCCGGTGAATTCAAAATTTCGTAATAAAACACCGAGAAATTCAACGCTAATCCGAGCCTAATCGGATGCGTAGGTGCCAGATCCGCCACCGCGATATCCTTCAGAAGAAAGCAGAAAATCAATCAAAACCAGTACTCCAAAACTCAAAACAACGGATCCCTAATTAAAGGAAAACAACCATTCTTCAGTCTGTACTCTGTACTCTGTACCTGAGCCGCCTTATATGCAAGCATGGTATCCTCCGCCGCCTCTTTCCTCTCCTGGCCAACCTTAAACTCCGCCAAGTACCGATGATAGTCCCCCTTCATCTTCAGATAGAATACCTTAGACTCGCTGGCGGTAGCGGTGGGAACCAAATGAGCGTCCAGAAGTTCCAGTATCCCGGCGCAGACCTGGGAGAGCTCGGTCTCTACGACGGATCGGTAGTCCTTAACGAGCGATACGTGATCGTCGTTCTTTCGGATTTCCTCCTTCTGCTCGATAGAGCAGATGATTCTCCAGGAGGCGCGGCGTGAGCCGATCTGGTTCTTGAAGGCGACCGAAAGGAGGTTTCGCTCCTCGACGGTGAGCTCGTTGGGCGGTTGAAGGCCACTGAGGACCAATTTCTTCATGAACCCGGCCATCTCCTCGTACCGCTCCGCCTGCTCCGCCAGCTTCGCCAGATAAACATACTGCTCCCTGTCCAGATTCTCCTGCGAGAACGGCACCTCCGACGCCGCTAGCACCATTTTTTTCCAGAGCAGAAAGGCGGAAAATGGAAGTTTCTCTCTCACCTCCTCAGCGTTGAGAGGGAGAGAGAGAGAGAGAAAAAGGGAGCGAAGGAGACCTTTCAGTTTCGAAAGGGCGGAGGGTCCCAGAGCTTTTGTCCAACGAAAAAGGTCTCGTCCGGTCGCAGTCAGCGGAAGCTCATCTCCGGTGGGCCCGTCGAGAAAGAATCGCGGTACGTCGTCGACAGAACACGAGATGTACGGTGCCGATCTCGTCCCAATGTCGTGTCTGCGTCCATTCCATGGTCCGCCGTACCACCGCCCACAGTTCCTCCCCATTGGCGGCGCTCATCGTCAACCGCTCGTAAAGTGGGGCCGATCGAATATCTAACCGCATTCATGCACTCCTCAACCCCACAGTGATCTTGTGGGCCCTGTGGACCCGCTTCTCGCCGTTGATACCGATGGAAGTGGCCCACTGAACCGACCTCTTCCGGGGCCACCTGACAAGACCCAACAAATTGGTTGGCATGGCATCCTCCCTGGAATTATCGCCCAGTTTGTCTTTTTAACAAAACGGTCAAACCCAGCCCAGGGTTTTACGAACCGGACTGGCCAGTCCGACCCGGTGGAACCAGAACCGGGGCCAGCCCGGTTCTTATTGACTGGGTAGGTTCACTATAAATCAGCACAACAATTTTATTTTTTTATTTTTTTTTGTTGGTTTTATTTGCTATAGAAATACTAAATATATAAAAATTATAGCATATAATATTCAAGGAGAATTATGACTCATGTATGAAAAAATATGGAGTCATAAATTCTATGATGAAATTGATATGTCAGTCTTTAATGAAAAACTATGTTATGAGCATGTAGGTAATACGTTGCCCCACCAAACATATTGTAACTAATTTGTATTGAATTGATTTTAATTAATATGTTAAGGAGTTTTTCTATCCATTCTTATTCATGAAGGGCATTTTCGTTACAGAGTCCATGACACAATATTTTACTAACATGTATCCATGCACCAATATTTTAGCATTCAGTGTTCTGTGTCTCGTAATTCTCTCTATCTAAAGTTAGTTAATCCGGTCTAACTGGGTTCCACCAAAACAGGATGTGCGAGTTCTGGTTTTTAAAGCATTGGCGATGCCGATTAATTAATCGAAGATTAGTGACTGGGCCCTGAAATTTAGTAGGTTTTATATAGTATAGAAAAAAGATTAAGAAGATAAGCACCATGGCTATTGGGCAAAGCCACGCGCATCCACGTACTCATCACCAATCCTTTGATCACCGTAGCTACAACTAACAATAGTTAATTCCGTACTTAAGGTATATATATAATTAAAAATACAAGCATTTGGATGGAGGATTTGGTCTTTTGAGTCCGAGTTTGGTCGATTCCCAGAGTCTGCTACTTTTGGGGGTGTTTCCTTTCTTCTTTGGGTTACTTAGGTGCCGGCCTGACAGAGTATAAATGATAGAATACTACAAGATATTTTGCTTTTTATAAAGTTGAGTGTGAAGAAAATTTTGTATTCTCTTAAAATATATTAGTTGCGTAGCTATTTTTTGCTATATATAATTGAAAAAGGTGATGGACATAAATCAATGTATGATGTCTCTAGACCCGTCACTCGTACGCATCAAAAGGAGAAAGTGTTACTAGTTTATTATGTACTAGGGAGCAGCTTCGTCTACGGGCTCGGTGTGGGATCGTTCGGGTTCGACTGGTCCACCAGAGCGGGTTTCACTGGTTCACCCTTGGCCGCCGGTGTTTGACGGTTACGGCAACCCTTCCAACATCTCTCGTGTCATGGACCAGAAATGCTTCCAGGTCGACTTCCATGGCTTAGATAACTAAAGCAAGATCTATCTCACTAATCAATCTTCTTCGTTTTCAGCTAAGGTTTAAGCTTTTCGACCCGACCGCAATTATTTCTCTTGTTGCCCTTTTCCATGGAAAGTGAGTGGAACGAGTTCTATCTATTTTGTTTTATAATTTTTACTTAATTACGTTTATAAAGTACATATACTAAGTTACATGTACAGTGAAAAGCCATTAAAAACCCTTAGGATACGTATGGAATTAGATAAGTATAATACATTAATAACCCCCTCAAACTCATGATGGATTGAAGGAACCGATCTGGATTTTGGAACATAAATACTAAAATAGTGACTAGGTGAGCAATTTAGTGAAAAACATCATTATGAGCAATTTGAATATCACTCTCATTGTCACGATGAAGTGGACCGGAAAATCCAAGACAACTCACATGTCACGAAGAAGCCAACAAAACCATACAAGCTCAGAAGTAGTGTCTTCAAGAGCTCTATATTCAGCTTTTGTATTGGAACGAGATGCAATCGATTGCTTCTTACTATGCAAAGAAATCATTGAGTATCCCAAGAAAATTGAATAAAACTTATAATGGACCCACGATCAATAATATCACTAGCTCAATCAACATATGAATAGGCACAGAGCTGGGAAGAGGAAGAAAGAAGTCGTCCTTGAAATAAGTGCCTTTTGATGTACCACAAAATACACAAAATGGTTGCCTAGTGAAGAAAACGATGGGCAAACATAAACTGACTGTCAACATTAACTGCATGGCTAATTTCCAGATGAGTGATGGCTAAATAAATTAAACCTCCCACTAACTGTCGATACAGAGCAGGATACGTCATAGCTCACCATTAGTAGCTTGAAGCTTAGTATTAAGTTCCAGAGAAGTGTCACAAGTTTTAATTTATCAGACTGGAGGATGCGATGGGGATAGATAACTATCAAACTGTGAATATGCAAAAGAATAAGAGAGATGATACGAAGAAACAATATCATCTGGAAAAAGTTAAAGTAAACTGCATCTGAAACATCAGATTGAAACATATGTTTTGGCAAATAATAGAATGAAATTTTCTCCTAGAAAGTGACATGACAAGAGATATGCAACCAATTAACAACTAGATCAAAACACCAATAGCTTTTATGTTTACTACCATTGCCTAGAAAGACACACATAGCAAACTTGACAAATAACTTATCTCATTCAGCCAATAAAACAAAACGCGTGAAATAAAAAACACAAAGAGTGGAATAATATGGAAATGTACCATAAAGACAAGTAAACGATGTAGAATAATGGAAAACGGGCAAAGGCAGCCGATTTATAAGATAGGCAAAAGTTAGAACGGCCTCACCTCAGAATTGTTATAAAACTGAAAAGGATAACAAAAGTATGTGAGCAGTCTCTACGATATGCATATATTTCGTTTGGCAACCCCATTCAGTTGGGGAGGGTAGGGGCAAGAAATTTATTATAAAGTGTCATGAGATCATAATAGAGGATGAAACTTGTGAGAGACACTCTCCTCCAAAATTCGAGAGAAAAAACTTTATGGATTTTGAAAACCAAGTGTAAATCATAGTAGATAAATCAATATAAGCACCATAAAACTCCAATCAAGACAACAAAAGATACACCTAGACAAAACGAGAATAATCATTAAAATAATAATAATAATAATAATAAGCAACCCCCCCCATTGTTGGTACCGGAGCAAGTCCCCATATATCAAAATGTGTCACAAAATGCACATTAATGACACGAAACGGTGATGCAGTATATTTGTCAAGCTCACAACTAATACACTGCAAAGATTTGAAGAAATAAATCCTAATTGTCCAGATGAAATCACTTTATTCAAAATAGAATGAGATATATGACCTAACCGATTGTGCCAAAGTTTAAAATTTAAATTTGAAGTAACAAAAAAACTACATTGTGAAGAAGAATAAGAAAGAAATATCTAAAGTCTCTAACTCAAACAATATCCAACATTATGCCATGTCCTAGACACCTTCCCCTTTGATGAATCTTGTACTTAACAACCAAAAGAAGAGAAAACAACATGAAAGCCAATATCACGCAACTGACCAACAAATAATAGATTCATAGAAAGTCGAACTCCATTAGAAGTACAAATAGAACCAGTATATGAAACAGAGAGCTTGGAACCATCCGCAGTACAAATAGGCGATAACAAAAAAGAGGAAAAAGATGTAAAAATAGTAGAATCAAATGACATATGATTTGATGCACCAAAACTAATAATTTAAAAAGACTCACCTGTAATAACAAACAAATCTCAACTCGAGGAAGTACCTTGGCCAAGACTCACGAGGGCCTTGTTTATCATATCCTGAATATCACTAAAGGTCAGTGTAATATGGGGCACAAAGATAATAGTAACCACAGATAATGTAGTCAATGAACCGTAATGAGAGATAGATGTTGCGGTAATATGAAGTGTAGCGACATCGTTTTGTGACTTCCTCAGCTTAACAAGACATGTAAATTTCATGTGCCCAAACTCTTTACAATAGTTGCATCGTACGTTAGTCATATCACTAGCAGATCTAGGTTTACCATCTGTCAAGATAGGATATCTCCTAGAGATTGTGACAAGAACTGCATCAACATCATCCAATAGCGTGCCAAGTGGTCCCTAAGTAAGACGACACCTCTTCTCTACTAACAATTCAAACAATGTTCTCCACCGAAGGTAGGGGGTTCTATAAAGCATAAATGACATAATCGATTCATAATCATCATGAAGTGCCATAAAAAATTGTTCGAGATGAGTCTCTTCAATGTATTTTTGAAAAGTAATAGTGTTTGTTTCACTTTCAAACTTAAGATCCATGATAGCTAATCGATCCCAAAGTAAAGACATTTGAGAATAAACATATGCAAATAGATTGTGTGTATGTCGCAATGATGGGATATCCACTCCAATTTATACTTTTGGTCAAAGTGAGTGCCCATATACCATTTTTCTAGATACAACCACACATCTTTAGCTGATTCAAATTTGCCAATTTGCAAGCTTTCTCATTCTTCCACTGCTTTACAATTGGAATTGTCTACAACAAGCGTTGGTAGTTTACAGTACGATCTTTCTAAAAGGTACGGAGAGAAAGATGAATTGCGATTCTTCCCATGGCCGGAGAGGAGATTTTCCATGGTCGGAAAGCGATGCCTAAAGTGCCGGTAGCAGTCGCTAGGGATGGAAACGGGTTCCTGTTAATGAGGAACCCGCGCCGACCCGACTCGCTTAAAGCGGGTTCGGGTTTGTATATTTTCCCTGCGGGGCGGGTTTGGTATTTTGGAGCGAAACCCGTCACGAGTTCAGGGCGGGGACGGGTTTCGCCCCAAAAACCCAACCCGACCCGTTTAATATTTATTAAAAAATAAAATATTAAAAGGTAAATATATAATAAAAAAATATATTAATAAATTTTATGTTTGATAAAATATTTAAGTTAAGTATTTATATGTTTATAGATTTATAATATTTATTTTTTATATTTTATATTTAAAAATTTTTAATATAAAATATGTCAACATGGGGCGGGTCGGGTCGAGTACCCACGGGGCGGGTCGGGTCGAGTACCCACGGGGCGGGTTTTCACGGGGACGGGTTTCCCCAGATTTTCACGGGGCGGGGACGGGTTTCCAAAAACCCGCCCCGCCCCGCCCCCCCGCCCCGTCCGTTGCCACCCCTAGTAGTCGCTGCGAAACCCTAACTTGGGTTGAAGACGACGAGTCACACTGAGTTGACTCGCTTGTCTCAGCTATTTTAACACCGAATCAGGCCGAGTTATAGCGAGTCTGTGTGATACCGAAGCTTTGACACCATGTTAAATATATCAAATAAATCGGTAATCTTCATTATACATACACTGAGTTGTACGTGAAAAAACAATAAAACCCCTCAGGAAACGTATGGAATTGCATAAGTATAATACATTAACACATCATCTTGAGTTGATACCTAGTGATAGGATACATGTACCTTTAGTAAGCCCCTCGCGAATGTAGCATTCAAGACTTACGGCTAGATAAGCATGTCGCAGGCGGTCGTGTTTCTCTCGGATTTCAAGCTGGGCCACCACATGAAGATCAGTCGAAATTATAAAGGTTTAGGAATTAAATTTTAGACATGCATTTGTTACACTCCTAGTATTGAAACAGGCTTGTATGTACCATGGCGAGAAGCCTAAACCATCAAATAAGGGAACACGGGCGGCCTGAGCAGAGACCTGCACGCGTTAGAAAACTCAGTTATGGGGCCCATGGGAGACTACGTGGGTCCAAGCCCAGGAATACTGGTCCGGTGGTCCCGCTGCGGTTCAGAGAACCTTGAAATGAGCAAAAATGCTGATGCTGCTGCCCCGCTTAAGAACATTTGCATTCTCTCTCTCGCCCTGGCGCCAGCAGCAGAACTTGCTGCTTAGTGGGAATAGCCCGAGTTTCAGAGGAAGAAGAGCAAACTCATCCTCCGGCTACTTAGTACAATGGAGCTCTGCAGCCCGCGCCTTGGCTCCAATCTCCCTCATCCCAGATTATTTACTCGCAAATCTTCTCCTACTCACCTCACCGGGCCGCTCGCTTCGAAGAGAATTCCGACTTCCCTCACTAGATCAGGTGAACTTCTTCGGCTTGTGCTATTTCCGCGGGAAGAAAAATCTGGGTGCGTCGGGTGTGTCGCTTTCTTTTCTATTGCCTTTACTCGCTTTGTCATTTGTGCTGTTGTGTTGCTGGGTGGAAACTTTGCTACAGACAAGTCGGTGATTATTTGTGGCTTCTTTTAGTGGTATCGTTTCCCACGTTTCCTGTACGATCCCCCAGAGGCTAATGGCTGCCCCTTAATGTTGGGTGGGTGCTTGGGTTTGTGTAGTGAAGAACTTTCATTAAACTGAAGTACTTAAAGGTAAAGCATCGGAGTCAATCATTGTTCTTTATCCGGTGTGACGTGTTTATTACCGTTTGGGAGAATCGGTAGCATGTGATGCATGGACTTTACTGATAATGAAAATGATGGCGACTTGTATGATACAGATGATGGGGAGAGGATGTCTTGTTTGAGCATTCGCTTCTTTTACTTTTTCCGTGTACATTGTCAATGGAGTCTGTACATCACCTTCTTAGGTGCTATAATATCCGCCTTTGGAGCCACTCTTCCTAATGTCAAAGTTGGACTTGTTTTTATGTTTGAAGAGTCGCCAGCTTCTAAAGAGGCTTTTGTGACAGGAATTTTAAGGACTTCCCACTGCTAGTTCGTGCCTTTTGGTATGTGGTCCATGTTCTTCTCTTTACAGTTCTACAGATTTTTTTGCTTGAAAAAATTTAATGATGATGAAATTGAATATACTTTTTTTTTTCCTTTTTTTTGTAGAAATAGTACATTTAGGAGCTTGAGTTTACAAATATTTTCTTATGATTGATTCTACAACTTTCATTTGGATTAACTTCAGAACCATCGTTACCATAGAGAATTGATCACTTCAACTTGAGTTGGGTTCTTCCCTTCTTTTGGGAAATGTACTGTTCTTCTCTGCAATAAGCGTATCTGTTTTCATATATCTTTATGTCTGATCGCCAATTTCAGTTGAGTTATCTTCACAACCGTTGTTTCCATAGAGAATTGACTAATCCAAGTTGAGTTGGGCTCCATCTCTAGAAATTGATGTACCAAAGTTAGTCCAAGTTATTTTGATGAGATACTGCTCAGTAAGACAGCATAACACAAGTGAATTGACTTGTATCTGTCCAATTCGGTTATCGCTATATATATGAAGGACCTACTATAGTTTTGATAAATAAGAAAGAGGTTTCAACTATGTATTTCACATTTTGGGATAATAGAAATGTAATGTTCACATTTAGATTTCTGGAACATCTTTGCTTATGTTTGTGTGCTATTTTGCTTCTTTCAGGATTTGTTTCCATTGCCTATCCAATAAGGTGCACAACCTCAAGAGAGATTTCATCTAGTTTGTCAGAGCAGTTTGATGAGGAACCAAATAAAGAAATACCCACAGAGGAAAGCTATGGAACTGAAGATTTACATAATGAGCCAACATCAAATGAAAATTCTCATTATGCTAATGAAGATAGTTTCTTACCTTCTGAGGAAGCCCCTATTGTTTCACAGTTTATAGTTTCTCAGTTTTTGCATGGGATGAAGGATAAGGTAATGTGCCACCACCTTAAGATTCATGTGTTTAAAATCTATATTCATAACATAATATTCATGTACCACCACCTTAAGATTTCTGTGCCTACCATGTATGTCCATCTTGTTCTGTGTTCTTGTAGTACAGTTGCTAATATTATAAAGAACTATTTTGGAGTTGTCTATGCATCCCACTTGTTCCAGTTGAAAGAGTGTCCCAAATAAATCACTTTGATATTTCACTAGTGGCATTTGTTGGTGATAGGAATAGGTGACAGTGTGATGCCTGGGCAACCGTTCAGGTGCTGAAGTTTTCTAATTTTTTTTCATATATTTCATTTTAATGAAGGCAGCTGGAATCTGGTCTCTGGTATATATCAGTGGCCAATTTTAGTAACATCTGCTGCTTTACAAACACGTTACAGTCATTACAAGATTTCTTTTTAACCAAGGAGTATGTTCATGTTGGATCATGGACTAACACATTGGAGCTTATTTTTTTTTGAATTATATAAATGCAGTCATACTCTTCCATGATATGAATATGTCCATGTTGGATGACATGTTAATCACATCGCAATTTGCATTTTATGATATGCATGTGTTTAATTTTATGGAATATATATCTATTCATTGCGTTTCTTGCTGATTTTAAAAAACTCAAAAAAAATGCAATAGCTAGTTTCTGTTTGGTCCAGTTAATCCTTAATAGTTCATCTCACTTGTAATAGCGTCTGCAATGTAGGCTTTGTTTACCTTTCCAATTGCTTGTGTTGTTCAGTAATGGTCATAACATAACTTAAAAATGCACAAGGATAGTGTTTTCAAAATGTTGTATGTTTGATCCTGTGAAATTGCCTAAGGATAGTGTTTCAAAAATGTTTTATGTTTGATCATGTGTGGTGTATGCAAATTCTAATGTACCTTGTTTAGGCTTCATGTTGCTCCCAACCAATAAATCTGGGAACGATTTGTATTTCTGAATCTCATACATCTCTGCTTGGAAAAATAAATTCAAGTTACTTATTTCAGAATCTTTTATAAGGAAAGGAAGAAACTCAGGATTTGTTTCAGTATGGTTTATAGTCATATTAAACTTAATACTCGGTATAGGTGGTGTCAATAATAATACCCTTCTATTTTCTTCATCTTGTAGCTGAATCTGGAAGATGCATACCCTGTCCTTCTGTATGGAAGTGGTGCTTTGGTGGCTATTTGGTTGTCAACAGCCATTGTTGGAGCAGTTGACTCCATCCCAGTGGTAAGTTTGTAGATGCATTATTGCTCTTATTAAACAGTTTGGTGTACGTCTATCATTTAAAGATGAACCAGTTGACTTGATCTCTTTTTGGATAACAGTTCCCTAAGGTGTTAGAAGTTGTTGGCCTTGGCTTCTCAATCTGGTTCAGCTATCGCTATTTAATCTTTAAGGCAAGCATCTGTATTGGCTAGAATTGAAAGTTCTTCTGTTACGACTTCTTATAGCAAACAAAAGGCAATCAGCTTGTTGTTTTCTTCAATTGAAAATCAATGTACTCTCATTTCAGGAAAACCGGGAGGAGTTGTTGACCAAAATTGAGGAGCTGAAGCGGGAAATTATCGGTGGGTCTGAAGAGGATTGATGTTAACATGGGATGTGCACCGTTAGTTTCTTTCTTTTTCTCATTGAAAAAATCCGTAGACGAGGTTTCGTTGTGTTTCTCCCTGTAGGTGAAGACGTGCATGGATCATTCATGGCATTAAGATTGCTGTTATTTGTAGTTGTAGTAAGCATCGTGATAGAGGAAACATCAGGTAGATATCGTGTAAAATACTTAGACCTGCAACATTTGTAATTGAATAGACTTTAAAGTTGGTTCTCTTGGAATACCTGTTATGCATAAAGGAACAAGATAAGTTAAAGATAAATCCAAGTTACTGACAGAAACTGTTTGCTTCATCTAATAGAAGTGAGTTATTAAGCGATTCTGTTATTTAAGGTCATTTTCTATCTTAAATTTCAATTATGTGATGTAATGTCTTATTTTTTTGTTTAAGCCAATCCCAACCCGCGGGACTATGCTAAGTATGGAATGTAAGAGATATGCTTAAATCATCTGGAATTCTTCACAACAGATTATACCTGTAAAGAGAATTAGAATGGTGATGTCTTCTTGTCCCTGGTATTCCGAGAACATGTGTGCGAAAAAGTTTCTTTTCTGCGCTATGCTTTATGAACTCAAGCCAATCTCAGTGGTAGGTTCATGCCCTTCTCCCATCATACAATGGAAATGTGTGTTCTCTGGAAGACGAGGAGGGTTCTGCTAGCAGTAGCAAGATCTCTACGCTTCCAGCGTTTGAAGGACTATATCCAAAGAGGGTTTATGCATGGCGTTCATCTGAAAACACCATTAACCCAATATACTCATCTTCTCACTCTCTTTCAAAATTTTCTCGCCCTGTTCCTCTTACGTTCCTCGAATCAGGAAATCATAAACCCGCTAAAGGAAACACATCAGAGACTTGGATTACTTTCTCCTTCTCCCTAAACAGTCTGCTTCCTCCTTTTCATGCACGAGTGCTACGAACATCAGATTCCAATGAAGCTGGTCCAAAACTTCCTCAGAAGACCTGGATTGCTACATAACCAGGTGTCCCCCTGGTGTTGTTGTCACATCACTTCTCTCCAAGACATGCGGAGGCCACAATCAGTATCTTGGTGACGAAATTTTCACACACAAAATGCTATGGGAAATGCGTGCAGGATCTCGAAAATGCCGTCTGCCGGTTTAACTAGTTCTTGCTACTTAGTTTTTGGGGGGTTTAGGCTTTGTCCCTCTTTCGTGTCTCTGTGTTTCTTTCTCATGGGCGTGGACCGGTATTGCTCGTTTCAAACTCTAAAACGTTGTGTCTCTTCGTAAATGACGATGGTCCCGCCACGCACTACTATCACCTCCCTCGAGGAAGCTTTCACGAAGTCCAAATTTATCCCTCCCAAGGGAATTTTTCTTAAGAACGATCTTCAACTTCAGCAAAGATTTGTTTTTTTTTTTTTCCTTGATGCTAATTTTACTGCATCATTCAAACATGAGGATCATACACAACGAGGCTGGATTACATGACAACAGAAACCTTGGAACGTTTATGACAGCATTTACAAAGAAAGCACAGGCACTTGACTTTTCATGTCAAATAATCCTCTATACATTCTCTCAATCCATAACAAAAAGGAGCCCGATACAACGTAGTACTCCTGGTCTACTTACTGCATGTGGTCTATCTGACGAAGTTAACAGTTATCACGGCCATATCTTCCTTGTAAGTGAAACCGTGTGTGGCAGTCTCCTTCCTTCAGATAACTTAAAATATCGAGTATCTGATTCCCAGGCCATTGCACGTCAAAATCAATCCCTTGAACCGGTTGAGATATTCCTGAAAACACAACAATCAGAAATACAGAGAGTGCGGGTGTGGGTGAGGGTGAGGATGAAGGCCAGGGAGAGTGAGAGGGAGAGGGAAAGGGACTTACAATTGCACTATAATCTGGGGTATACAGTAACCCTTTCCTGTCATACTCTCTCCTTTTGTCAGGATTACTAAGAACTGTAAGCAGGAAACAGATTTTAGTTGCATTAACCCAACATAAAACTTCTTACTGAAGAAGTTGAATGACAAAGAAAACAAAAACAAATTCAAGTGTTCCATCGTTTCATGACCATTTTCAAGTGATTTAGCTACTAGATAAAACTCAAGACTGATAGACGCTCAGAAAACAGACTTGATAAAAAGCTAGAGACTATCTTCCACAATTTCAACTTTCTAGAAGTAAACAAATCAACACTTCTGGTTTTCTGGCCAGAAAAAGATTTCAACAGAGATATAGTGAACTTCCAAGAAACATAAGAGTTGATAAGAGTTGCATTGGCAACATTAAGTTTTATTCGAACAAGCAGTTACACTAGGTGATCAAGCGATTACTTAACAGATAGAAGACTTTTGGTCAATTATATGAGATGAATAAAAATGAAATAGTCACCTTCATAAGCTTCATTGATCTCTTGAAATCTGGAGGTTGCATTGTCCTCACCTTTCCGCTTATCCGGATGCCATTTCTGTAGAAGGCAAAACCAATATGTATAATTTCACAATTAAATGAATTTCAGGTGTCCATGAGTCATACTTTCCATGACGGCATGAAAAATAGGTCAAGTCAATAAATAGAAGAGTTCACAATTTCGTGACAGTTTAATAAAACACCCATTATTTAAATGGTAAAAGTCAGTCATATGAATTGTAGACAGACAGATTCCACTCTAACTGCCACAGAAAAGCTAAGATCCACTGTGTCAATAGTCCCAGTAGATGATTTGTAGTGTTGTTTTTCCTTTAAAGACTATGCAAAACATGAGACAGAATGAAAAGTAAATATACATGCATGATCGACAATTGAGATTCTGCTACAAAGTCCAGTAGAAAAAGCAGATCATAAAGCATCTAGACAGAGGCCCGCGGAAGCAAGAAAATGATAAATCAAAAAGTAAGAGGAGAAGAATAAAACAGAGTTTCTAGTGATAATGAAGTCAAACATCCCAAAAAATGATCCTTAGAAAATCATAAAGAGGAGCACAAAGATGATAGGCACGCTACTTTACCTACCAAAGCAAGGCGGATGTAGTTGGATCGAATGGTTTCCTCTGATGCATCATAATCAACTTCCAATATTTTATAGTAATCCTGCAAAGACATGTAAATCCGTGAAAAATGGGTAACAAAAAACTCCAGAAAGAGATTTGAACACTAAAATAAAAATCAAGTGGAGGCAAATATGGCGCTTATAAATATCCACGTTGCTTCAAATTATTCAACAACTATTCCATGACGCAGCTATTCAAGTAGAGAGCCTTTTGACAGAATCCCATGTCTCTTCCTTCTATATCACCAGAAAAGCATAAGCATGCCTCAAGAGGCGGCTTGCAACCTCCTCTCGGCAAGCATGGGAAAAAAAACAAGCTTTCAATCCACAGCAACTGTATTTCTCAAAGATACTCTAATCTCATTTCAAAAGGAGCATGTATCTATAAACTCTCATTCTTAAAATCTTTTTTTTTTTTTTTTTTTTCACACAACTCTGAAATTACATTACTGGGAAATGAATTGTCTCATACTTAAAATGATCGAACATAACCTGTGACTAAAACTAATATCAAGCGTGGAAGTGGACAATTTGAGTACACAACACGTAAATCGAATCCCGGCGGCAACGGGAAGAATTTTCTTCGAATACCTAACTCCATGAAATATTGAAATGTAAATGAAAAATATAACTTGGTCGTCGACACCAAGGACCATATAACAAAAGGAAAGAAGAAAACCAATTTTCTTAGTCATACTAGATACCCTCTTATCAGAAGTTGAAATCCTACATTTCCAACTTCCCAAAAGAGAAAATCACATTTACCCAGAACTAATGTTAAACAAGTAGAGAGAAGTATAACAAGAAGAAGAGTGCAGAGCAGACAGCGGAATGGTCTCAAATACCGTTCACATCACACATTATCAACTAAACCAAACACCAAGACGAAGAAATTAACCACCTAGACAGCTCTCTGCTTCATCACTGGCACCACTCGACCTATGACTCTCAAACCATTCAACTTAAAATCAAACACAAATCCAAAACTCCCCACCCAAAAACTTTTCAAGAACAAATGGAGATAAACTCTTAAAAGAAACCAACTTAAGCGCCGGGCTGTTACCTTAGTTTTCGACAAGAGAGAAAGGAAATCGAATTCCTGGGGTGTCTCCCGGAAGGGCTCATCGTCGTACTCGAACTCTCCTTCGTCACACACCATTATCTTCTTACCACTCCTTTCGCGGCTCTCTGAAACATGCCCAGGAGAAAAACCTGTTCACGACTTTGCCGCTCTTATATACTCGTCGCCTCCCGAAACGTAGTAGAAATTTCTAGAGGTCGGAGGCTCATTTTGAAATAAAAAAGACTTTTGTCGCGCTGTCGAGTACTTGAATATGAAACCGCTGATGATATTATATTAGCAGTGGTGACATCCCAAAGTCAGACGCCGATGGAGCGCAAGCCATGAATATGAAGCCTAGCCCAGTATCACCAAAATATTAAAATATTTCAAAATAATTAAAAATACAAAAAATTTACCAGAAAAATAAAAATTTAATTTAATTATATATATATAAATATATATACTTAATTTTTTTTTTAAATATTTTTAAAAAAAAAAAAAAAACTTAAAACAACTTAAGCGCAACCAGATCTCTACCAATCGGATACCCAAACCCAATTTTCGGATAAGACCTCCACCTCCCAAAGCTATTTTTTCGAGAGGGAAGAGAGAGGACAACACTAAACGGGTAGGGGGTATTGGAGGGAGGTGAACACAACGCCATTTCTTATTAACCTTTTCCCCGGTGACAACTCACTAGACAGCGTTGTTTCAATTTTCTCCCACATCAACTTTTACCGGGTATTAATATATATATTTTTATAATTACATAAAACTCTCGCCCAGCCCGGACAGTCTCCGGGGTTTTCCCACCCTTGTGCCCGGGTCGGCATTCATGGGGCGGGGGGAATTTGCGCTCGACCCGGCACAAGACGAAGTGGGTTCTTCCTCTTGACGACGATCCCATAAGACTCATCCACTTCTTCCATGCTCATCCCTTCAAGGAGTTACCCCACCTAATATACTTTAACTAGCATCTAATATATTATTGAGTTTTTCTATGTAATTTGATTTAATACCAACTAATATATTATTAACCACCAATTAGTATATTATTAACCAACAACTAGCATGATATTTTATCAATCAAAACTTTCTATCCACTATAGTTCAAAACTTTAAAATAAATGGTATTTTCATCGTAAAATCCATAATTATGTATTTTAAACAGGAGTGTCAATGTTTTGGATTTGATCCATGTACTAATAAGATCCAAATCAATAACTGACTTATTGGATATCCGCTAAGGATCTAATAACCTCAATGAGTCTTTATTGAATATTCAATAAGAATGCAATAACCCTTAAAAAACTAAAAAATTATAAAAATTAAAAACGTTAATTTTATCTCCTGGCATTCCAGGTCTTGGCCAAGGGTGGCACTGAATTGAGCCGGCTCGCGAGTAGCTTAGGCTCGGCTCGGGTTTGGCTCGGTTCGGCTCGAAAATAATCAAACTCGGACTGAACTGGATTATGTAGTGTAGCTCGTTTATATAACCGAGCCAAACTCGAGTTTTGGGTGACTCGGTTCGGAAGCTCGTCGAGCCACTCGAGAACTAGAGAACCACGATTTGGGGATTTAGAAACCAGAGAACCCTACTTGCCGAATTCACTTCCGTTGTGCAAAAACTTCTCTTTCCTTTCTTCCTCCTGTTTCTCTTTCCCTTTTCTTCTAGACTTCTACTCTTCTTCGGTTTTTTCTCTTCCAATCTTCCTCAATCTCTCTATATCTCTACATAGAAAATATTCTAACTCCTCTTTTATGTTACCTTTTATAGATTTTCCAAACGCGGAAGCCCTAAGTCTATGTTGTCGATAGGAAAAGATCTTCAAGTCAAGCAATAGTTGAAAAATCAGAAGACAGAAGGCGAAAACTTGTGCAATAAGCTCGTATCTTCCTCATTTCTCTTTCAATTCTTCTATTTTCTTTCAATTCTTTTATTTTCTTTCAATTCTTCTATTCTCTTTCAATTCCTCTGTTCTCTTTCAATTCCTCTATTCTCTTTCAATTCTTCTGTTATCTTTCAATTCTTCTATTCTCTTTCAATTTTGAGTATAGATTTGGTGTCGATTGTAGGTGTTATAATTGAGCCTATTACTTGAACCTTTTTAACTAGATATTCAGTTGGTTTTCGATTCAAGAAATTTCTTGTTGGTGGCCAGATCCCTGGTGTCCCTATCATGTGTATAACCATGACTTTATTCAGCAAGACTGAAAATGGCTAATGTCTTGGCAGCACAAATGCTACATTGTTGCTACATGTGATAGAAACTTGAAGCAAAGGATTTGCAAGGTAACAACTAACTTGTCTTGTTTTACATCTGTACTATGGAATACTCAAAAGCTTCACTTGGTAAATATTGCATGGAAACCCAAGGGGGAGGACTGGTATAATTGAGCCTATTGCTTGAACCTTTTTAACTAGATATTCAGCTGGTTTTCGATTCAAGAAATTTCTTGTTGGTGGCCAGATGGTGTCCCTCTGTTCTCTTTCAATTCCTCTATTCTCTTTCAATTCTTCTGCTCTCTTTCAATTCTTCTGCTCTCTTTCAATTCTTCTGCTCTCTTTCAATTCTTTTGTTCTCTTTCAATTTTGAGTATAGATTTGGTGTCGATTGGAGGTGTTATATCATCAAATGAAAGTACTATTATCCCTAATTTTTAATGCATTTAGCTTCTATATTGTTTATTGCTTCTGATTGTGTGGTTCGGCTTGAAGATAATTGAACTCTAAAATAAAGTTGGCTTTGGGAAGAAAGTTTCTGGTAAGATATGCTTGGATAATAGCACGTGCACTAAGAAACAGAAGCTGCCATCCTTCTTAGTGAGCATGAAACATTTTCCTAAAATTAAAAGCCACAAAGACTAAAGGTTAGTATCATCAAGCTAAATCCACATCCTTCTTAGAGAGCATGAAACATCAAAACAGTTGCTTAAGGATGCTAACAGACGAGAGAAATATTCATATTCATTTTTCTTGGCCATAAATAACAGTGGCACCAAATAACAAAGACAAACATTGAACAAGTACATAACAAAAATAGGTAGAGATACATAAACACCTTAATGGCTGAGAAAAGTCGTGCTACACCAGATTGAGTCCAATCATTACCAAGCAAAGGCATGAACTGTCCAAGAACATCCGATCTAAAATAGAGGCCCAAGTTTAGTACCTTAAAATATTGATTTGGGATACACGGTAAACCCCTCAATTCCAGTAAGATAAGCTACATTGATTATTGCTTTTGATTTGGGTCCCCGGCCTTGTTATCGGACGACTAGACCTAAAAAACTTTTAAATAAAAATTTCTGCTTTGATGTATCTTAATTGACTTATTCAAAAAGAACTTACAATAATAATTAAGATACTTTATGAGGTGGATCCGTTTGTTTTTGTGCTAGCTTTTCCCTTATTTTTCCTTTTTTTATTTGTCTCTTAGCCTCTCCTTGTTACTGTTATTTTATAATCTTGTTGGTTATTTAGTTTTGTAACTCTGGTGGTTTAGAAGTTTATAATTCTGTTGGTTATGTAGTTTTATGATTTTATAGGTTCTATAGTTTTAATATTGATATTTTATTTACATTAGGTAGTAAGGATGTCATCTCCTTCTTCATCCTCGACAGTTGCTAATGCTTATCATAGTGAGGTTAGAATTGATGGTCAAGTTCCACAAGATAATCTAACTCAAACTACTCAACCATTAGAGAACCCACAACAAGGTACTCAAAATGAGGAAGAGAACCCACAGCAAGGGACCCAAAATGAGGCAGAGAACCCACAACAAGGGACCCAAAATAAGGTAGAGAACCACAACAAGGTACCCAAAATGAGAAAGGAACCTAAGGTTTAAAAAGGAAGAAAACTTCTCCTGTTTGGTCAGAATTTAAAGAGATTTCTATTCCAGATGGTACAAAGAAAGTTCAATGTCTTCATTGTAAGAGAAAGTATAATCTCAATAGCACTTGATCAAGATCAACCTCACACATGAGTAGGCATTTGAAGGTTTGTGCTAGTAGAAAAGTGACAATGAGAAAATAGAAAAATTTAAATTTTCAAGCAGTGGATAGCAACATAGATAGAAGTTTAGTTGGTCCTCTCTTGAATTTTGGAGGTGAATATGATCAAGCAAAAATGAGAAAAGCTATTGCCTATTGGATTCTTATGCATGAACACCCTTTCATGGTTGTTGAAGAAGAAAGTTTTAATTTTTTCTTGAAAATAACAAATGTGAACTATGCAAAAATATCTCGTAAGACCATTAAGAGTGAGTGCATAGAGGTGTATGAGTCTGAGAAGAAGAAATTGAAAATTTTATTGAAGGATACTAATAAGATTAGTTTGACCACTGATCTTTGGAAGTCTCAAAATAAAAAAATAGAATACATGGTTATCACTGGCCATTTCATTGATGATAATTAGAAATAGCAAAAACGGGTTTTGAGTTTTGTGCATGTTCCTCCTCCCCGTCGTGGTATTGACATAGCTGATGCTATACACAAGTGTTTGAAAGAATGAGAAATAGAAAACAAAATTTTCACAATTTCAGTTGATAATGCTGCTTATAATGATGTTTGTGTGAGAGTTTTGAAAGAAATTTTTTTGAGAAATAGGAGATTGCTTTGTGGTGAAAAGTTATTTCATGTTCGTTGTTGTGTTCATATTTTGAACTTACTTGTCCAAGATGGTCTTAGTGAAATCAAGAGTATCATTGAAAATATGCGGGAAAGTGTCAAATTCATTAACCAGACAGAAGCAAGACTTCACACTTTTTTAGAAATAGTACAACAATTATAACTAGGAGAAAAAGGTTGATTGTTGATTGTCCAACTCGTTGGGACTCTACTTATGAAATGTTGTCTTGTGCTCTGAAGTTTAAAGATGTCTTTCCTAGATTTTAAGATAGAGAACCTGCCTATGATTATTTGCCAAGTCTGGATGAGTAGGAAAAAGTTAAGAAGATTTGTGAGATTTTGAAAGTTTTTAATGTTGTCACTAAGATAATCTCAGGGAGTAATTACCCTATTTCAAATTTATATCTTAGTGAGGTTTATAGTGTGAAAGAAGTTCTCAATCGTAATATTGACAGTCATAATGTATTTGTTAGGGCAATGGTGAATAAAATGAAGGGCAAATTTGATAAGTATTGGGGTGAATGTAACTTGTTGATGGCCATAGCTTCAGTTTTAGATCCAAGAATCAAATTCAGGTTGATTGAAATGTGTTTTCCATAAATTTATTGAGGTGGAAGTTAGATTGAAAATAAGCATAGTTTGTGATACCTTATTTCAGATATTTGATGAGTATGTTGCTATGGATAATGTGAGAATTAGTAATGAAGCTTCTTCCAGTGGAGGCTCTTTAGATGCTTCTACAAGTTCTGACTCTCATTCTTCATCAAGTTCAGGTTGGTCAAAGTTAATGAATTATGTGAGACAAGTGGAAGTGTTTTCTTCACCGAGGTCTGAGTTGGAGAACTATCTTGAAGATGGTGTTTATATTTGTGAGACGTCTCAATATGACTTTGATGTTTTAGGATGGTGGAAGATAAATAACTTAAAATATCGGGTTTTATCAAAGATGGCAGCAGATATTCTTGCAATTCCTATATCTACTGTGGCTTCAGAGTCTACCTTTAGTGCTAGTGGTAGAGTGATAGATTCTTATCGCTCTTCTCTTGCTCCAAATACTGTTCAAGCTTTGGTTTGTGGTGGTGATTGAGTAAGGGTTATTCATGGTATAAAAAAAATTCAAAAGGTAAATATTAACAGAATAAAATAGTTTTTTTCCTAACTTTTTTAGCTTTGCCTTACAAATTTCTGCTTGATGAATGCAGGCTGAAAAAAAACCAATGGAAGTAGTGTTGCCCATTTCTTGATATTTTTACCTTTCCATTATTCAGGTAAATTTAATATTTTTTTATTACATCGATGTTATTAGGTCTAAATTTGTTTGTGTCATGCTAATATGGTTGTATGTGTGACATGAACGTAATTGCAGTTGAGAGCTTGGAGGCATCATTATATGAAAGAAATTATTGGTCAAGACATGACATCTTAGGAATAGTTTATTTTTTTAAGAGTTAGATCCAAGTGTCATGTACAAGATTTTTTGTTGTTGTGTGTTGAATATAATTAACATGCTTTATTAGCATATTTGTTGGATTTTTTTTTTTTTATGTTTAGACTTCAAAGAATTAACATATTTGAATGAATTTTTTTGAATATGATATTTTTTATGTTATTTATTTATGTATTACCGTGGAGCTATTAAATTGTGAACATGAATATTATAATTGTTATATATAGTTAAGAATAGGGTGCAATATTTTTGCACAATTTTATTGAGAAATTATGTTTGTGAATTCTATTAAACAAAAAATTATCAATAATTAATTAAAAAATTTTAAAATTTATATGAATTTTTGTTTTAGCCTACGGTACGTAATCAACAACTATTTATGTATAATTACTAATCTAGGTCTTGTAGATAAAATTTAACTATACCAATTAAAAGAGGCCTGAATTAACAGATCCATCCTAGGCATGGGATTGAGCTGGGCTCAGGCTCATGCTAGGCTCGGGCTCATGCTGGGCTCGGGCTCATGCTGGGCTCGGGCTTGAGCTGGGCTCGATTAGGGCTCGAGATCGGCTCGAGCTCGGGCTCGATTAGTGGATCGAGCCCGCTCGAGCTCGAACTTGAGACCAGTCATGGGCTCGAGTCCGAGCTCGATCCCGAGCTCGAGCTTAAGTCTAAATGGCTGAGCCGAGCTCGAGCTAACATAGATTCGGCTTGGCTCGGCTTGGCTCATTTCCACCCCTAGTCTTGGCCTTGCCTCTGCCACTCCTCTACCATGACGGCTGCAACCCCCCTCCCCTCTGCCGCGACCGCTGCAACAACAGTCGCGTAGTTAAGGAATTGATATATTGGATATCCATTCCTTAACGGGCGGGATATGGTTTTCCTTTAGATCAGGTATCTTTGATATCCCTAATTTTGATTATATCAAATGATGATTAGGTATTTTGACAATAATTAATCCCTTAGTGGTACCTCTTCCCTCTTACCTAAATGCATGGTAGGATTAATAGAAAAAAATACGTAATATAGGTCAATTAAAAATGTTTTAAAAACTGAATCGACCATCCAACCAGCACTATGACTGATTTTAGTTGAACCCGATTAGACCGTTGAATATTATCCCCCCTATGTTACATATATTTAATATTTCTATAAGAAAATAGGAAAAAATAATGTTGGTTACATTGAACCAGCTGAGCCAAGTCAATAAGAACCGCACCGGCCTCCAATTTTGGTTCAACCCAGTCAAATTAGGCAGTTCGATTTGGTTTTAAAACACCGACAAAACGATCAAAACGTCACTAAATGGAGGAACCCAATATTGTTCTCATACCAAAGAAAGAGGGTGCAACGTCACTAAAGGACTATCGACCGATTAGTTTGACCACAAATTACTATAAAATAATCGCCAAGCTACTAGTTGAACAGTTAAAAAAGGTGGCAGACTCTCTTATCATTGCTGATCCAACAAGGTAGATTTGGATGCTGCAATGACAGTGCACAAATCAGGAACTCCAGCGGTGCTGTTGAAGTTGGATCTGGAAAAAGCCTTTCACAAGACGGACTGGACGATGTTACTCAAAACTATGGAATTAATGGAATTTCCAGCAAAATGGAGGAAATGGATGGCTGCTTATGTTTTGTCGGCCCGCTTCTCAATAAACTTGAATGGTGAAACTTTTGGTTTTATAAAGGGGACCAGAGGCTTAAGGCAGGGGGATCCTTTATCCCCTTTGCTTTTTAATATAGTCACTGAAGGACTATTGGCTTTGACCAAATGGACGTGTGAAGGGGGAATTTTAGAAAACATAATGCCTACAGGAGGATTGCCCATTTCACAATTTGTAGACGATATTGTTTTATTCATTAAAGCAGATGAAGCACAAATCCAAACTATAAAATGTCTCATTTATGCTTTTGAAGTATGCTCGGGCTAGCGTATCAATTGGGTGAAATCATCAATTTTTTGTATTAATCAGAGCTCTGAGTAGATGAATCGATGGGCGAGCATTTTGGGTTGTATGGTAGGTCAATTTCCAAGTTCCTATTTGGGCTTCCTCTATTTTGTACCAGAATTACAAATGGATTGTGGGATAAGGTGGTTGAGAAAATGCATAAACACCTATTGACATGGAAGGGGCGAACATTGTCTAAAGCAGGTAGATTAGTTTTAATCAAAGCTTGCATGGTAGGGATACCGGCATATTATCTGTCCTTCCTACACTGTCCAACTTCTGTGGCGATGAATTTGGAAAAATTAATGAGGAAATTTCTATGGAGTGGGAATAATGAAGCGTTTAAAATGTTAATGGTCAGTTGGGAACATGTATTCCAAGGCAAAGAGGAGGGTGGTTTGGGCATAAGGCAGATTTCCCTAGTTAATAAAGCTTTAATGATGAAATGAATATGAAAATTGAATGAGGGTCCACCTAGTCCATGGATTGATTTGGTAAAGCAGAACAAGAAGGAAGTGGTTTACAGATCAGAAGCCGAACCGTTCCTTATCTCCAATATGGCGGAAAATAGTCCCTCTTTTTCCTTTATTTCAAAATTTGGTGAAATTCATTCAGGGGAAAGGGGACACCATAGATTTTTGGAAAAATCCATGGTTGCTGGATAAAGGTTTAGCTGAGGTCTATCCATAGTTATTTACGACAGCTCGCCCTAAGTCCATCACGGTAGAAGCAGCTCTGGCTAATAGAACCGGGCAAAATGTGAATTGGTTGAATTTAGTGGGACGACGGTTAAATGCACATGCTGCTGTCCAATTGCATGAGGCTGATGGGAAATTACAAATTTTTTTCCCGCATGAAGATTATGAGGATTTATTAATTTGGGTTAAGACTTCTAAGGGAGAATTCACAATTAAATCGGCTTTTGAAGGTATAAAGATGAACAAAGCTAAACATTTGATAGAAAAGGCTTGGAAGTTAGTTGGGCCTCCGAGGGTATTATTCCATGTATGGCTAGTTTTATATAGCAAGTTATTGACATGAGATGAACTTTTAAGAAGGGGTCTCATGATACAATCTGAGGAGTGTCCGTTATGTGCAGAGGCCAATGAATCTATTGATCATATACTATTACAGTGCAATTGGTCATGGCAGGTTTGGTCTTATTTCTTTGGCCTGTTTCATTTTGACATTGTCCTCCCAGACTCTTTCGAATCATTACTGCTTCAAGTGGGAGGTCTTTATCTTTTGCAACAAACAAAAAACCTTGTCACAATTTTGTTATTCGTTGGAAAGACACAGGTAGTGGAATGGGTGACAAAGAGTAAAGAATTCATGGATATCACTCCTGGACAATTACAAGCACAATGGTTTGAAATCTCACAGATGCCTGCTGCAGAGAAGATTAAGTCTCGACCCATTTGGTCCCCCCCAACCTTGGGGTATCTGAAATTAAATTTTGAAGGTGCTTCTAAAGGTAATCCAAGACCGTCGGGAATGGGTGGCTTACTAAGGAACCATGAAGGACATCCAATTTTTAAGTTCTTTGGGCCTTTAGACCTGACTAATTTCACTTAAGCGGAAGTACAAGCTTTGGTGCAAGGTTTATGTATTTCGAAGGAGACGAGAACTTATCCATAGGTAATTAAAGGAGACTCACTTCGCTTCGCAATGTTTCCTGGAACCATGTTTTATGATCTGCGAATGATGCAACAAATCACTTAGCAAACCAGGGGGCTGCATCGTAATAACTTGTTGAGGTGAACTCCTAAAAAGATGTATTCTTTTTCTTCATAAATAATACTTAAATAATGATTAAGTATTTTGACAATAATTAATCCCTGCGTGGTAACTTTTCTCTCTTACGTCAATACATGGTAGGCTTAATAGAAAAAAATACGTAATATAGGTCAATTAGCAATGTTTTAAAAACTGAATGAGCGCTATGTCTGATTTTAGTTGAACCCGATTAGACCGTTGAATATTATCTACCGTATGTTACATATAATATTTCTATAAGAAAATAGGAAAAAATAATATTGGTTACATTGAACCAGCCGAGCCGAGTCAATAAAAACTGCGCCAGCCTCCAATTCGGTTCGGTTTCTAAAACACCGGTAAATAAACCGGTCAATAATGATATCGACAAAACGATCAAAACGGTCATGAACCTCATTTTTAGGAACGACCCAGCAACGAACCTTGGGTTACGTACGTAACAGAGTGACAAACTGATGCAAGGAAAGTGAGAAAGCCTTTTGTCCGCCGAAGAAAGCCTCAGTCGGCTATACATTTGGACTTCGTTTTAGTATCGTTCCCAGCCGGTCATTACGTTCTTCGCAACCTTCACTATCTTCAGTTCTTCATTTTTCGGAATTTATCGTAACTTGTACCCGTGCGTTCGGTGGATCAATGATTTAAGGCGAAATCTCCCAATTTTCCGTCAATAAGATTCTGTAAATTCTGTTCCTCCGCCCGACAGAGAAAGAGAACTCCGCGGCTCCGCCGTTCCTGTTCACCTGCGATATAGGTCGGATATCCGATATGTCAACCTCCGAAATTATCGTACCGGATTTTATTCAGGTTGGCGTATTTGAACTTCCAAGCTTCTTTGAAACCCACATTCTGACATTCACCTACCCAATTTTTGCCCACCAACCCCCACGAGGTCCTCGTCTACAAGAAGCCCCTCGCGCCGCCTGCCAATGCTCTATACCGCTCGAGTCCTTGTCCCGTAGCTGACCGGGATCCCTTCTCTTCCACGACCCGATTCTTATCATGCAGGCGGTGATCTCTGGCTCCTCTGCCGGCGGCGTCTCTCTCCATTATCGACTTCGGGAACGGCCCTCACGAGTCTCCGATCCCGATACCGTCAATTCACTCTCTTTTTCCTCTCAATTTCAGAAATTCTCTTTCAGGTAAGCGGCCACATCTCTTTCCGGGCATGGTTTGTTTCAACTTTCCATTACAAAGCTAGGGTCTTTTAAGCGATCCGTTTCTGTTACTGTTATGGGGACTTTGCTGCCAGATTCTCACTTCTCCTTTGGCTAAATGTTCTTAATTTGGCTTCTGCGTGTAGAAATCAGACCGGCTTTCGATTTTGCTAGTCTTGGAGATCGAAACTTCAGCTTCTAAATCTTGCTTTTTATTTTTCAATTTCATTTTTTTTTCTTTTCTTTTTGAGCCATATTAGTGGATGTAACTTTACATGAAGTTCACCTGCTGCTGCTGAAATGTGCTGCTTTTAATTTGAAAAGTGAGTGTTTTTTGTTTGAATGTGATAGAACCCCGGAAAGAAGTCGCCCCGCAAATTGTCTGAAAATGGCGGCTGTGATAAAAGGGGACGGGAGCAATGATCATGTAAAGCTGGATATTTCAGTTAGTCCAAGGGTAAATTCGCTCAAGCCATCTAAGACAATGGCTATAACTGACCATGCCACTGCTCTTGTGCAAGCTGGTGTACCTGTGATTAGACTAGCAGCCGGAGAACCGGATTTCGATACCCCATCTGTAATTGCTCAGGTAAATGAAAAAAAAAAAAAATTATATTGTACTCTAGGTCCCCAATGGGTTTCTTACCTTTCTTTAATTTCTATCTTAGGCTGGGATCAATGCTATTAGTGAAGGATATACCCGGTATACCCCAAATGCTGGTACTATGGAACTCCGAACTGCTATCTGTAAGAAATTGAAGGGTATGCTACTGCATTTTCACATGACATTTTTTTTGTTGATTTTTCATTCTTCTTGTTCTAAGAAACCCACTTGTTTGGATGAATCAACCTGCTGCAGAGGAGAATGGGCTTACATATACTCCTGACCAGATTCTTGTTAGCAATGGCGCCAAGCAGTGCATCCTGCAAGCTGTTCTAGCTGTTTGTTCTCCAGGTGACGAGGTGAGTTATTTATACCATAAAATTTTTACTTGATTGTTATTTCAAATGGGTGTATTTGAGAGTATTTGGTTGATTGGTGGCTGTATTCTGACTCTTAGGAAATTAATTAATGCATAATTTCTTTACTGTATTACGTGAGTCTATGAGTTCCAGCATGCTGAACATTGTTTTAATCTCATTTTGAGCCATAACATTCATTACATTCTTCTCAGTTTCAGATGAATGTTAAGGCATGAATAAAATCTTGTGACAGAGAATTATATCTGACTTGCATTTGCTTTTATTCAGGTCATAATTCCTGCTCCCTACTGGGTTAGTTACCCAGAAATGGCAACGCTTGCAGATGCTACCCCGGTGATCATATCCACATTGATATCAGATGACTTTCTTTTAAACCCAAAGGTTCTGGCCTCTAGAATTACCGATAAGTCAAGGTTACTCATCCTATGTTCCCCATCTAATCCCACTGGCTCTGTTTATCCCAAAGAACTGCTTGAAGAGATTGCAGAGATTGTTGCCAAACACCCAAGACTTCTGGTGGGTGATCAAGAAGCTCAAATGTGTTTAAGGGAAGTAGAGAGGCATAAAGCTTTGACAGATTAGTACTCATCCAATTTTGTCCTCAGGTATTATCAGACGAGATATATGAACACATAATATATCGGCCAGCAACACATACAAGTTTTGCATCCTTGCCTGGAATGTGGGATAGAACTTTAACAGTTAATGGCTTCTCCAAGGTAATTGGCCTTCTGGGATTCGACTTTACCATATCTGTTTCTATTACTCGAAATTTCTACTTTACCATGTCTGTTTCTATTTTTCAAAATTTCTACTTTACCATATCTGTTTCTATTACTCGAAATTTCTACTTTACCATATCTGTTTCTGTTACTCGAAATTTGGTTTTTATATAGGTTTAACTTTCAAATTGGTTGTGTAGGCTTTTGCAATGACTGGTTGGCGGCTCGGATATCTTGCAGGTCCCAAGCATTTTGTTGCTGCATGTGGGAAGATCCAGAGCCAGGTAAAAAGCAAATCCTTGAAGGCCTTCTATTAGTCACCTAAGCCTGTCATTCACTGTTTCTATTTCGAACTCTTGACTGAGTGCACACTGGTTATCATAGAAGAAATAGAGGCTCAATTTGGTCAGATCCACAGTTACAAATTTCCTTTTCAGTTCTAAGCTGATTCTGATGATCAAAGTATGTTGTATTTCCAGTCTACATCAGGTGCCAGCAGCATTTCGCAGAAAGCTGGAGTTGCAGCTCTAGGCCTTGGATATGCTGGCGGTGAGGCAGTTTCTACCATGGCGAAAGCATTCAGAGAGAGACGAGATTTCCTAGTTAAAAGCTTCGGTGAACTAGAGGGAGTGAAGATGTCAGAGCCTCAGGTATCTGTTCAAACTGTAAAGATTTTAATTATTTATTAAGCTCCAATTATTGTATCTCACTGAATACAAAAACTTCAATTGGCAGGGGGCATTCTATCTCTTTCTAGATTTCAGCTCCTACTATGGTACCCACTTGGAGGGTTTCGGTGTAATAAAGGATTCCGAGTCCCTCTGTCGTTTTCTACTAGACAAGGCGCAGGTAAGGACTAAGGACCCTTTGTGGAGGACCCCTTCTGGGTGATGGTTTGCTATTAGATGGATTTGGGAGCACTGCATGAGCTTCAATAAATGGTTGTGTGTTGAAAATGCAGGTTGCTCTGGTGCCTGGTGATGCTTTTGGGGATGATAACTGCATTCGGATCTCATATGCTGCATCTCTTTCCACTTTGCAAGAAGCCACAGAACGAATCAAGCAAGCTCTGCTTCTCCTCAAACCCGCTGTTGCAGTTTGATTAAGATGTCGAAAGATGTGTCACCATTTGTACTCTTTACGTGGGAAATGAGATTTATTTTTCCTGTCTGAAAGCAAGCTGCTGAGCAGCCAAGAAAAACTTAGTACGTCAGTATTTCTTCATTGAAGACGTTAAATAGCAATTGACAGATCTTTTGTATCTGAAATTCTCTGTGGAAAAATTCACTGAATATTATTCACAATCTATGTACTTAGCTGGTGAAGCTACTATGAAATAATCAGTCATCTCGGGCAGATCTTAGCCCACCATGTTTTTTTCGCTGCTTAATCAATGTACATAGCCAGTTCAATTAACAGTTTGATGTCCAATTTGGGATAGAGAATTTGAGACTTGCCCCATGTATTCCTTCAGACATGCCTTTGCTTTTGGGTAAGCATTGATGGCTATTGTGTTCTTCCTCCGACATAATTTGCAGCTTGATTCTGTAGTGAACCTCAGAAGTCACTGTTTGCTGAACATATCGAACCCAGAAGCTCTTAGTTCGATGCGCCGATGACAGTGGAGGCAGGAAAGGGTCCATAATTGGTGAAAAATAATTTTTGTAGTTCTCATCTGAGTTTTCAGTTTGTCCTCTAAAACTGAGCCACATTTATACTTGTGTCTTAGACTAAACATTTCTCTCGGCCATGATCGCTTGAGCGGTCGGCTGCTTAAATGACGGGGATGGTCACAGTCACACAGCTCGTCTCCGAGTCCCCGTGGGCTGTCAATGACACTTTGTTCACTTCTTATCCGTGTTCTGAGTTTCTGACCCGTGAAGAATCCCCAGTCGCGGGGATTCCTCTCGCTCTCGACCGCCTGATATTTCTCCCCTTTTTTTCCCTCCCGTACAAGACTCGGGCGGGCCCACCGCGAGTCCCTTTCTTCGTCACTCGCAGTCCGACGGTCTTCATCCAACTTCGCTGCTGCGTGCTGGGTTGGCGGACGGCGACGCGAGATACCGACGGCGACGCGAGATACCGACGGCGCCGCGACGTGCGGCGACCCCATCTGCCATATCTGGAGTGGACCCACTCTTACGAGTTACGACCCTTTCGCTCCCGTCTTTGCGCGTGTGTGTACCGACACAGTTCTACGCGCCCCGAGTGACACGTGTATCGTGAAAAAGGTTACAGGTGAATCTGATGATTCATGAAGAACGAACCGCGACACCTTTCCTCTTTTTAGGAGTACCTCATTCGTAATTACGTGACATTTACGAGGTCAAAATGTTTCCACAGATTCTGAAGGGGGACGGCTCGCAGCCGCAGGCGAATATTCCCCGTTGCGTCCTTCGGCCGTCCCAGCAACCAACGACATAAAACAACTGCCACTTGCTGTAAAGTAATTAATCGAGGGGTATTTTTGTCATTATATTTACAATGAAACCTTCTGACCCTCGTCTACACGTGCGAATACGGCGTCGAGAATTTCAGTGTTCGGCAAAATATCAAATGCGAGGAGGCCAGGTGGTTCGGCAGCTGTGTTATGTCTCGAATGGGGACCGTCGACGTCTCTTGCTAGGCCAGAGACTCTAGAGAGCGCGGCCATGGCTTAAGTATTCTCCACCTGTGCTGTTCGCCTGCTTGCCGATACGCTGCTTCGTTTTCTCCATCCATTCGATGGCTTCCGTCTCTGGAATTGCTTCGATTTCCACGGTGAAACCCTACCGGAGAGCCTCTGTGCTGCATTCCGTACGGTCAACGACCACGGTCCGCTTCGCTCTCAATCCGGATCAACCCCGTCATCTGAGTCCTCCCAAGTCGATCGCCAGGGTGATTCCCGCGGGTCTGTCCCAGGTCCCGTCGATTGAGAAGAAAGCATTGGAGAAAGACCCGGGGAGACTTTGGCGACGCTACGTCGACTGGCTGTATCAACACAAGGAATTGGGCCTTTTTCTTGATGTCAGCCGAATTGGGTTTACGGATGAGTTTCTGGAGAGGATGGAGCCCAAGCTTCTGAAGGCGTTCCGCGACATGGAGGAACTTGAGCGAGGTGCTATAGCGAATCCTGATGAAGGCAGAATGGTGGGTCACTATTGGCTCAGGAATTCGAGCCTTGCGCCCAACCCGTTTTTGAAGGTGCTGATTGACAACACGTTAGACGCAGTGTGTAAGTTTGCGGACGATATTATAAGTGGCAAGGTTGGTCTTTTGTTGGTTGGCAATTTTAGCGATGTTTGGTTACCGAGCTGTATTTGGAAAGTCTGTTTCTTTCTATTTTTGCATGTTATCGCTTTTTACCGAAAGACACTACGCGCAGTGGTTATCGAGTGGACTGATTTCCCCGGGAAAGGCTGCGTTCATTTCTTTTTAAAATTTTTTCCTTCGCGACGTCTTTCAATTTATTTTGGAGCTGTGCTTTCTGCTTTTTGACGTTTTAAAGGAAAACAGATTAAGCCTCCGTCGTCACCAGCTGGTCGCTTTACACAAATACTCTCCGTTGGAATTGGAGGCTCAGCTTTGGGACCGCAGTTCGTAGCTGAGGCTCTGGCCCCTGATAACCCTCCTCTCAAGGTAAATAGAATTACATTCAACTGTTCATTGTATCTGTTACCATTTATTTGTGTTCGTGTCAAATGGGATACAAGTCTTTATTATGCCTTGTGGCTTATTTTGTAATGAGTAAGCGTCCGACTTAGTTAAACTATATTGCACATGACATGATCCTGCCGTACCCGTGGGTAGTAAGTATTACTGCCTTCACGAAAATATGGCAGAATGATGTAGAGAGAGCATCTATATGTATTGGTCATTTTCTACTGAATTACTCGAGAGACTAAAATATTTTCGCTCTTTGAGCCTTGGGTTGTTACAGATTAGATTTATTGACAATACAGATCCGGCTGGAATTGATCATCAAATTGCACAACTTGGGGAGGAGCTAGCTTCTACTCTTGTAGTTGTGATCTCAAAGGTCGGCCTTGGATTTATCGTATCATTCATAATTTTACTGTCCTTCTTCTCATGTTTAAACCTGATACCTTCTTATTTTCAGAGTGGTGGTACTCCTGAGACTCGAAATGGTCTGTTGGAAGTGCAGAAGGCATTTCGAGAAGCTGGCCTGGAATTTTCAAAACAGGTATTTTTTTCCTGATTTTTTCTTGTTACTTTATTGGCACGCCATAGAAGATGTAACATTATAACTTGAACTTGGAATGAATGATTTATAACTTGAACATGAAATGAATGATTTTTTTATTCTGTCATGTGTAGTTGACGAGAATTATAGGTCCATAGACAAGGCAGGTTTTACAACTTATGATTTTAAGAGTCCTTTTGTTGGTTTTATTACTGCAATGGAAACAATGCGTATGAAGTGTTTTTCATCCAGGGTGTAGCTATAACTCAAGAGAACTCTTTACTGGATAATACTGCAAGAATTGAGGGTTGGGTAGCAAGATTTCCAATGTTTGACTGGGTTGGTGGTCGTACGTCGGAAATGTCTGCTGTTGGCCTACTTCCAGCTGCTCTCCAGGTATGCTGCTTAAATGTCTGAATGAAATAAAGTTTATGTCTTCAGGAAAAAAAAAAAAAGTTCTGAGTGACAATGATGCTGGAGAAATGCTCTCTGAGCTTTTATTTTTTTCTTTAAATTTTTTTAGGGGATTAACGTAAGGGAAATGCTTGAGGGTGCTGCGCTGATGGATGAGGCAAATCGGACCACTGTGGTACTGAAATTTCTTATTCTGCAATGTCATTGCCTTTTTTTTTCTTCTGCATCTGTGTGACCTGGATGGTATTCGTAAAACCTGCTTCAGTTTTAATGAATCCGTGCAGAAAACAGAAATTGAACTAGTGAAAATGCTTTTCCTCTCCTAAGAACACTGTTTGTGGAGGCGCGATTCTCAAATCCCAAAAAAGAAAAACAGAATACATGAACCAAGTAAAATGTTTTTCCTCTGCTAAGAACTCTGTGTTCCTTGTGGAGGCCTATTCTAAACACACATCAATTATCAAGGGTAGCCAAAGTGCGCTTCATTCGGCTACTGCTTAGGAGCTACAATAATGCACTAATGAGAGACACAGGGATTATTGGAGGGACCTGTGGATTGAGAACTGATGGTAAGCTTTCAGAGGATGATGGTGCCTTCATTTTTGCCTTGAGAAGTAAGGACAGGAATAAGAAGAGCAGCGATTGGAAGAGCACTAGGGTAACAAGAACTGAACAAACAGGGAATAGAAAATCAACCATTTTTTGGGGAATAACCAAGAGTAAGATGAGCTTTTAGAAATGGAAGCACGACCTTCTTCGTCAACATCATATACAATGGAGAAGCGGAATGAGAGCAGGATGAGCTCCAACCATCATACCTCTTATTGCATTGGAGCGTTTGCAACTCAGCTTCAAATTGCTCTGGAGTTAGAATTTCAAGGAAGAAGAGACCGGATGGTCATTGGTGGTTCATGCTTCCAATTTTGAGTACTTTAGCACTTTCAGAACATTAAATGCAGTATCTTGCAAGAACAAAGGGGTAAAGTAATAGACTCTACTTCAGAAGTGTCACAAGCAACAACTCTGCAACCCTTTCCTCCTGCTTAATAATTGAGAATGGGCCGACATTGGAGATTGACCCAAATATCATCATCTACCAAAGGCACTCCCTTTTTTTCCCTTGCGAGGGAGGCATTCTCTCCAATTTGGCACATTAGCAACTTCAAATGGTGGGTTTCATACAAATGGGGAGCCAGCTATCTGAAATTGATAGCCCGCCTAGACACACCTGGCTTGCAACTCTTAACACTGAAATGACTTGGCTTAATTTTTTTATGGAGAAGGACGCCGTCGACATTGTCTTCAAGGAGCTCGTGCGATGAATCCTGTTCTCCATACCTCCATTGAAGTCGACCTGGATCTCCTGCTTTGGCATCCCTATAGATGTCAATTGTAATGACCTGTTCCAAGAACATGCGACCGGTATGGGTCAGGTTCTAGGTAGCAAATTACTCAACCATTCATTCAGATTTCATCAAGGTAAGGTCTTGGTGCTGCAGACCAGTTCAATGTTTTTGGAATAATTGGTACATTGAAATGTAGATTTAAAGGTTAATCCAAGTCGAAGCCACAATGTTTTCATACTCCAGCCCCCTCTCGTCCTGACTCCAGAGTAGTTTTGCTGGAAAACAACCAATGGCTAGGAAAAGAAAAATTAAAAATAGGAGTCTTGAAAAAAAGAAAGGCGGGGGATGGGAGTCAAAACAATTTAAACCTTATGGTTAAGCTTCAAGTTAAAAAAATAGGGTTGAGCTTAACCATAGGGTTTCCTTCTCTAGGGTGGAAAATAGGGTTTCCTTCTCTAGGGTGGAAAATAGGGTTTCCTTCTCTAGGGTGGAAAATAGGGTTTCCTTCTCTAAGGGAAGAGCCGCCATGGTTAAGCTTCAACCCTTATGACTCCCTATTTTCCATCTTCTATTTCAAGTTTATTTTCTTTCAAAAGTCACATGGTCTTAACAATTTAAACTTTCATGACTCTATTTCTCATTGGCATCGGCCATCTGTGGGCCTTAAATAGAATGACCAGTTTATAAGGTATGCTGTGATGTTCTCCTCAGAAAGAGTGCAAGTGGCTGAACTGTATGGTGAATATCTTGCTTATTGTATGACATCTTTCTTATTCTAAGTCGCATTGAACTTAAAATCTTATTGGATTTCAATATTCTGACTCCAAGAGTGGGCGTCATTGCTTCTGCTGAGACCAAAATTCTTTATAACTGACAGTAAGATGCCAAGCCAGACCAAATGTCTCTAAGTGTACATGTATGGAGTGTCTGATGCCAATATGGTCCAATTAGTAAAGTATGTTGTTAGACCCCAAATCACAGCAGTTTATTCTAGACAAAGGGACCACAATACAGGTGTCAATACCTGGGAAATAGACACAAGAAGACAAAAAAATTAGTTAGAAGTGCTAGAAGAGAGCTGGAGTACGTGAAGGCAAGGGAAGCATGTAACGGGGGAGATAAGCAGAGGGTGGGGGGAAGAAGAGAGCAGAGAATTTTTGTTGTGAAGATAAATAGAGAGGGTCTGAGGTTTCTATCAATATGGTAGCAGAGCGATAGACCTTGGGATGCGTAACTCGAAGATGGAAAATAGGGTTGAGGGAGTAGAGAAGGATCTGAGTGACATCCGGGAGAAGCTTGGCAGCTTACAAAAGAAGTTGGAGGGGTTCGATTCGGGCTTTGAATCCCTGCAGGCCTTCATCACTGAGTGTAAAGGGGGTTTTATGTCACAGAACGATCGCTGAAAAACTCTGATGGAAGAACCTCATGGCAGTTAATTAGCTACATTTGAGATGCTAAAATTTTTTATCAACAAGCTGGAGAGAGACATGAAAACATGCGTGTTGTCTGGATCAACCTCCTGAGTTTTAACAAATGAGTTCTTTGCAGTTGAGAGACTAGAATTTCTTACCAATAAACTGGAGATTTTGTTCAAAGAGACACCTTTTTTCATGATTTTATAATATCTTCTGGAACCTATTTTGTCATGACTGACGACATTTGACTTATGAGTTTTGGATTTCTCCTGTTTTCTGTTTAATCGATATTATTTTTTTCTCAGGTGAAGAACAATCCTGCAGCGTTGCTAGCTTTATGCTGGTATTGGGCCACTGATGGGTTTGGATCTAAGGTTTGCATTTAGTTAAGTTATTCTTGTAGTTGGTTTCAATTTGAGCTTCAGCGAGTTTTTTTATTGTAAGAACAAGACCACTTTCATCAGTCCAATGAGGCTGACCTGGAAACATAAGTTGGTTCTTCTGATGCAAAAACTGGATATCTTTTAAAGAGTGGTTGAAATGGCTGGTGTTTGTGGTTTGATTACCAATTTGGGTTCTTGGAATCTATTTTTAAATGGAAGTTTGTTGTTTCAGTTTTTGGAAAAATATCTGTAGCTGATTAACTCAAATATATATATTTTTAAAATAAAATAAAATTTTTTGAAAACTGTTGGTGATTTGTTTAAAGGGTTGCAACGATTTATTTTAACTTCTATAATATTGATTACTTACATGCTACACTTTTTTCCTCTGTGAGGTATGAACCCAAGACCTCATGAAAATTTTAGAAAATTTTGTATTGTTTGTTTCAAGAGTTTTTATTTAAATGTTTTTTTTATGACATCATCCTGGGTCACTGTTGGCAGTGACCTGTTGTGCCTCAGTCCCAGAGCTAGTTGGTTATTATCATTGGATATTAACACAATTTCCATTTATTATCTTTCCACAGGACATGGTTGTACTTCCTTACAAGGATAGCCTTCTTCTGTTTAGTAGATATTTGCAGCAGTTGGTGATGGAGTCACTGGGGAAGGAATTTGACTTAGATGGAAATCGGGTAGGATGCCAGTTATTTGAGTGATTTTTCTTTTGATAATGAGGTGTTGTATTAAGAAATTTTCAAAAATTTTTGTGCCATAAAAATTTTAGATTTTAGATATGGTTGGGTCATCATGTCTGGATTAGACTGAACTGTCAGTCTTTCACTATCATATTTACTGATGTTATATAGAGAATACATGCTTTTGGTCAGCTTATTTCCTATTCCCAGCCAATTCAGTCACCCAGTAACTCGCACAACAGCCAATAACTTGCACATGAGATGTTAGCAAGAAAAGCACACCTTTTGTGGTTATACCTGTACTTTCTCAGGTAAGGTGTCTGGTTGTAGAAGTGGTTTGTTTGGGGGTGAATAGTCCCTCAGCAATTGCACAATATTCAGACATTTATAGTTTGGAAATTAACTAAGATGTTTATTTAGTCATTTGCTTATCAAACCTAACTTCAATATGATATTAAATTGAATTCAAACTCGGGTGCTGTTATATGGTGTGCATGTATGTTTTCTGTTTCTCAGTGGTGGGGACCTATTTTGGCCTGATCATAAGACTTTCTGTTTCAAATTTTTTCAAGGCTGGGTTGTTAGTGAATAAATAGTTCTGTTCTTGTTATGGATTTGGAAGATGCTAAATTTTTTATTAGGAGAAGATCTCCTTTGGATCTGTCACAAATGGAGGTGACCTATCTTTTCTATGATAACGTGATTTGTCAAGTGCAATGTTTTTGTAGCTAATATAATTTGAAACTCCTGTTCCCTACAGATCTTAATCAGCATGGTGTAGTAACTGCAATAATTTCCCATTGCAGGTTAATCAGGGAATTACTGTCTATGGAAATAAAGGGAGTACAGATCAACATGCGTATGTTTCTGTCTCTTAACATTTTCGTTGTATATGCTGAATTAAGAACATTACAGCCTGAACTCCTTTTTTGTGGTTCAGATACATTCAACAGCTGAGGGAAGGGGTTCATAATTTCTTTGCTACCTTCATTGAGGTACTTCGAGACAGGCCTCCTGGTCATGATTGGGAACTTGAGCCAGGTGTGACTTGTGGTGATTACCTATTTGGAATGCTTCAGGTTAGTTTTTCACCGGACATCAGAGAAAAATTGTTCTATTGATTCTTACAGTTGATTAGGTTTAGTGCATGTATGAATCTATCAGAGGTTAACACCTATTGTCCAGTTTTAATTGTCACTATTTGTTCTCTTTCAACCTTGCAATTATTCTATAGGTGGACGACGGGGACTTTAGAGTAGGTTTCGAATGGATGCTGAATCAGGTCCTCAAGGGGGAGCTTAACAAAACAAGGAATTATTGTCTGTCAAAAGCATGCATCATAAAAGAATAAGATAACTATGAAAAGATGTTAAAATAGTTACAAGCATGCATAACAAGTACTAGTTAAAAGATAATAGTTTAGGTTGTACAAATCTGGAAGTATAAAGGAAAGCAATGTTATACTAAGAAAAATTATGGTTTTTCTAATGAACCTGATGGAGCAATATCATTTACCGAGATGCGTTTACTATCATTTTAAATAGCTGTAAACCTGAATTTGAAGACTGAGCCCTAATGGACCTTAACCTGACACATAAGATCAATTAAACTAAAAACAAAAACCTAAAATTGATGACTTGAACCCAAATGAATCTTAATCAGACACATAAGATCAATTCAATTATAAAATTTACTATCATTATAAATAGCTGTAAACCTGAAATTGAAGACTGAACCCAAATGGACCTTAACCTGACACATAAGATCAATTAAACTAAAAACAAAAACCTAAAATTGATGACTTGAACCCAAATGAACCTTAATCAGACACATAAGGTCAATTCAATTATAAACTATAACTGTCAAATAAACCGATTAATCCTTTGAGCCAAGAGAGAACCCGGTTAAAATATAAACCATTAAGAATAAAATCCATCCTAAACCTACTAACTACAACTTAATTCTTGGATTCCTCATTGAGCCAAATAGTCATATTTTTGTCTTATCTGCACACACATATCCACATGGCAAAACGGGATGTAAAAACACATTCACAAACATATACATGTAAAAAGGATGTAAAAAACATGCATATGCACATTGTAAAAGGGGATGTAAAAACACATTTCACTCACGTACATACACATGGTAGAAGTGATGTAAAAACTCACAGATGTGCATGGTAAAAGGGTGTGTAGAAACACACAGGCACATGGTAAAAGGGGGTATAAAAAGCACACAACTTAACTTAGTAACATGTAATTTAAAATTTATTTAATGATAATGAAGTCTTTAAATTTATTGTGTTCAGTTGGACTAAAACACTAAGTAATGTGTTGACTTTTGAATTCGTCTTTAATTTTTCCATCATTTGTTTTTATTTTTATTGGTCTAGGCATATGTGAAATTGACCATCTTACCTTCAGTAATCAGTTGGTGATCATTTGGAACATTTTTAGCTTTCATAATTTCTGCACTTGATTTCATGTTTTGGCCTTCAACAGGGAACAAGGTCTGCACTATATGCAAATGACCGTGAGTCTATTACTGTCACTCTTCAAGAAGTTACTCCTCGTTCAGTTGGTGCTGTTGTAGCTTTGTATGAGAGAGCTGTAGGAATCTATGCATCACTTGTCAACATCAACGCATATCATCAGCCAGGTATTTTCCCAATCTTTGTTTTTTGTACGTTATTTTGCTTTGGAAGCTATCATGTATTGTTAGTTGCCAAATCGCCCATAAGCATCGAATATTGGTTGAGATTTCTCGATTTTACCGTACCCGGTACCCCTGATATCAGCTGGTAGAAGCTAATACGAAAGGGATTTTATCAACCAATATGCCATTATATCTTATCAGACTGTGTGGTCTGTCTGATAACAGCAACCTTCAAGTGATTATTTGACGTGTTTGAGTTCCATTACTAGGCGTGTAGCTGTCTGCAGGTGTTTCATTTGTCAACTGCTTCATTGAAAAATCTGACATTATTATTTTCTTGCAATTTCAGGTGTAGAAGCTGGAAAAAAAGCAGCTGGTGAAGTCCTAGCTCTTCAAAAGCGGATTCTGGCCGTCCTTAATGAGGCCAGGTGAGTGCCTGATAATTTTTATTTCAGTTATCTGTTTGAAAAATGATTCACCCTTGTTATCTACAAAGAAAATTATTTCTGGACAGAAAATTAAATCATAAAATGCCCAAACACAGTTTATTGGTGATAATGATCCAAAAGCATGAAGAATTCCACTGGGTAGGGTAGAGGTGAAATTTGTAAAATTGATGCGTGGAACTGGAAGTAAGAAATTGGAAGAGTACCAAAGAGAATGAACCACAATTGTAGCTTTAACATCCTATACGTTTGATCTTTTCTTCTGCTTGCCTGAACCACCGTAATAATCTAGAACCTACAAAACAAGCATGCGACAGTTCACACTGATTTTGTTTTGTTTGCATCACCATTCTCACTGACAATTCTCATTAAGCATCATAACTGATGCGAGATTCCTGCTCTTGGAATTCTCTTTCTTGGTTTTGTTCATGGTGTCTAACTGCTAAGTTCATTGTGTTTTGTGTTTGCAGCTGTAAAGAGCCTGTTGAACCACTTACGCTTGATGAAATTGCAGACCGTTGCCATTGTCCTGAAGATGTAATTTCTCTTTCTCTCCCTCTCTCATTTGCTTTCTCTCTCTGTTTCTCTCTCCCTCTCTCATTGGCTCCCTCTCTCATTGGCTCCCTCTCTCTAGGCCTCTAAATACTAGTATGCTCTATAGACAAGATCAGCATTTATTGGTGCCCCCTTATAATGATGCCTTGTTGGGGAAAAAGGGGAAAAAGGGGAAAAATTAGTGTCATAGATTTCTGGAGAGGGTTGGAAGTTTAATACTCCTTTATTCCTTCGACTAGTTCCACTAATTGCATACATACTGACTATTTTTTGATGGAGCAGATTGAGATGATTTACAAGATCATCGCTCACATGGCGGCGAATGACAGAGCGCTTATAGCTGAAGGGAGTTGCGGATCCCCTCGAAGTATCAAAGTTTATCTGGGAGAGTGTAATGTTGACGAGTTATACGCATAAGACGCAGTTGTAATTTTTCATTGTTCTCGACTTCCCTGGCGTAATCTCACATCTTTCTTCGAGTCCTGTAGTCATGGATCGACGGGCGGATGCCTCAGATCCATCTTTTCAGAAGCTAATAAAATCAATTTTACTGGCTTTTACTCATTTTCTCTTGCTGCAATGTGTTATAAGACTTTAGATAGTTCACTCAAATCTCCACCACTGGTTTCTACGTACTGTAGAGGTGGGCACTCGGTTAGGTTTTTTTTGGGTAACCGACCGGACCCAACCTAGAAAAGTCGGGTTTGGAGATCCACTTAGTTCGGGTATGGGTTTTAAAAAAATAAACCTATTTTACCTACTTTACTTTTTTAATATTTTTTTTAAGCAATTATAATTATTTTTTAAAACTTAAAAAATTGATTTAAAAAAAAAAAAAAAAAAAAAAAAAAAAAAAAAGTCTGGTTCTTTCGTCCCCGCCCTAACACGGTGACTACTGACTACCGTCCGAGGAATAATCTTTTTCTACCCCCACTAAACATATAATAATTCCACCGTCCCTGTCCCCACCTCCAAATAGCCAGCTCATTACTCGCAGACCCGGGTCCACACGCCCTTCGCTTTTCCCTTAATTAAATCTCAGTCCACTCTGGAGCCAGTTCTTTTTCTTCTTTATGGAAAATTCCCCCTGCATTTAATTTGCAAACAACAATTAATTACAGATAAAACCCCCCCTTCCACCCCGCCAATAATCCTTTTCACGTGGGTCCCTTTCTTTCTTACGTGGATCACTGTCCGGCCGACATGCTTCCCCCGCGCGCCCTCCCATTTACGGACAACAATTCCTCACTGCCATCGTGTCGTAGGTCGCGCTCTGCCCCATCCGACGGTCCAAACATTGCTGGGCCCACGGAGCCACTCAATTCAGTGGCCCGCGAGTTCGTACTCCCTAGGACAAAGCGACGCTGCGGGATCCGCGCCTTCGGCTTCAAACCTTCGCGTCGAAGGAATTGAAGAAGCCCCGTGGCATTTCGGGTAAATTCTCTTCGCTCGAGACGCTGGCTTCCCAAACCGAACTCGAATTTGAAAAAGGGAAAGGAAAAGGACCGCGAAGCCCCGTGGGCCCGGGATCCATGTGACAACTGACCACGCCCCCCGTCCGCTCTCCTCTCCCAAGTCTCTTTCGGTTCGGTGCCTGCCTCGCCCGGTTCACGTCCCGACCGTTACACGCGCCACGTCAGTTTCCCGTTACGGCGAGCCGACGTGCCTTGCTTTTCGGCTATTTTGCCTTTTGACTATATATCGATATTACACCGGATCGTCCCTTAATCACCACGGCTTCCGCTTACTCTGACGAAACTTACCCTGAGAAGCTTTTTTCATGGGAATTAACGCCGGGACCCGCAAATTGTACGGGTAGGATGACTTTTAGACATTGAGGGAGGCCATCGATTCCTGCATCTGACGCGCTTCTTACGGTAAAGCTGTACTGAGTGGACTCTGCTTTTTTCTGCACTCTTTGCTTAGTTTAGTTACAGATTGCACTCGTTCGGTTCCCTCCTCGCCATCTTCTCACTTCTCAGCGTTAAGCTCCATTATCGAGTTTTCAAAAAATAAAGCACAAGTGCAGAACGAGAAACCGAGAGGGTTTGGAGGACTTCGGAGTTGAGAGAGAGAGAGAGAGAGAGAGAGAGAGAGTGGGTGGGAAGGGAAAAGTACTCTCTTTTTGCGGGAGTTCCGTCTCCAGATCTCTGCATTCCGGCGCGGCTTTTTCTCTGGTGACTGAACCGATGGCTTCTTTGGTGTTTTGGTTTTCACGCTTTCTTCTTGTTTCGCTTTTTCGATGAGCATACGGAAATGGTGGAGATGTTTGTGTAATTGGTATTTTCTGATCCAGGCGAAGGTGGAAGGTACGGCGGGACAGGAATGTTCACCGAAGGACTGGACCCGAATGCGCTTCGGTGGGTTCGGGAGGTGAGCTTCTTTGCTGTTTTCATTTTATCTTTTTTCGTTCTGAGAATTGTGTCGTGGATTGCTGCTTTTCGGAGATTCTGATACGAAATTATCTTTTTTGGCGTTATTTCGTAAGTCCACTTGTCAGGTGCTTCACTTCAGCATGGCTCTCTTTTTTTGGAATGTTTTGTTCTTTGTTTTATTTTTCTTTTTGGCGTCAGTGGTTCTTTTGATGTTATTCGCTGAATAGTGAGGCCAATTGTTTCACTTCAGTTGGGGGCTCCGAGTTGCTCTTTTTTCTTTTGAAAAAAGAAAAATTGCAAGTCTTTTTCTGCTTTTTGATCGCAATGTATGTTGTAGATTCAGGCACCGCGCTTATTCATTACTGTCGATGATAATCACAATGTATGTTGTATTCAGGGACCGCGGATTGATCCCCTTCGAAGTGCCCGAAATGTTAATTGGAACTATGGAGTTACCCCGGCAAATAAATTTCGAACAGGACAAGTACCGTCCAGAGTGATTCCAGTCTCAGGTTCCGTGGGTAGAGATGAAGATGCTAGTGTATCTGGTTCAGATATGGACGAAACAACCGACACTGAGGAGGAGGTTTATGGTGGACGATATTCTCTTGATTCATCCCCGCAGGAAGACATTATTCCTAGTATTCCGAATGGTGCATCACATAGATATGTAGCTCCTTCCGCAAGGCAGGAGAACTTTTCTGATTCAGATTCTGCTGGAAGCTCTACAAGTGGAGTGCTTTCCGGAGCAAGTTATCCTACTGAGAGCTACTCCTCTAATGTCCCATCAGGAGTGGATACAAAATCTGGACGTGAAAAGGTATGTCTTTTTCTCACCGCACTTCATAACAGTAATCTTTTTCTCGTTTGAAGATAACTCTTTTTCAAAATAAAACTTTGTATGCATGCCTTTTCCCAAACTCATAAATATGTAAATTAAGAGGCTCCGTGTTGTTTCTTCTTAAATGAAAATTGGGATTACTGACAGCAAGTAGAGTTAATTTGAGGTACATAAAAGTTGTCATGCAGGGTTGAGCAAGTATTTCTATTACTCTTATCATTGTTTTCTCTTTTTGGAAAATTATACAGCCTTGCATTTAAGCTTTTGAATCTTGTATCATCTTGCCAGTACTTCATTAGACATTGATCACTACCTAGTGGATGCATTAACATTTTAAAACATCCAACATCATCTCCTATTGACCAACTCTTCCTGCAACAATTGCTTGATGCTGAACGTCTTAGTGTACTTCTCTCCTCCTGTTTATATTAACTGTATTTATGGTGGGTAAAACACTTACAAATACCAAAACTTGCTGGTAGAATGAATCCTCTATTCAGATGAAGATTTTCTTTGGTTTTATTTCATGAATAAGAGTGTTGAACAGTCGTGTGACATCCCTAGTTATTAGGATGAAGATTTGTTTGGTGTTATTAAATAAGAGTGATGTTTGCAGGGTGATCTCCGCAGAGGAGTGCTAAATAGGAACTTTGCTGATAGTGATACTCCTAGTGCACCCCCTTTTCAAAGGACACGTCCGGAGATCAGCGAAGATTCAGATAATGTTACCAGTTCTCAGGCTTGTGGAGATCCAAAATTATCAAGTGCAAATAATTATTCAGTAAAAAAGGTACAGAGTGTACCAAAAAATGTGGCATCTGTTGTTGGTGCTCAAGTGGGACATGGTTTGTCTGACAACAGTGTGAGGTTTGTATTTCCTTCTTTCTTTGCACATAAAATTGTTGGCTGTGTTGGTGATGAAATAAACCCGTGGGAAAGGAAAATTGTATAAGATATATTCGTGGGAAGCACCTCTAAAACGGGTTTATTACATCAGGAAAAAGAAACATGGTAGCTCTGGAATCTGTTACATCTTGCAAAAACACTTATATTCTACTTAAATTCTAACAATGTAAGATATTGACATTAGCCAATTAATTTTGCTTCTTGATGACAAATGATGGGAGGGCAAACAGCATCTATGAATGGTGATTTAATTCTCGTGTAAGTAAGGCTCTTATAAATGATTGAAGGGTCTATTCATTTCGTTTTAAATTGTTTTACAGAACTAATGCAGCCGATGTGGAAGTGGCTGTACCGTCTGCTGCAGCCCGTGTTCCTACATTTCATGCAAGGTATGTTTGAATCAAACCTTGCCAAGCTCAATTCAGATCAGAAGCTTTAGGTTATCTCAGCTGAAAAAAATTTCCTTTTTTTTTTTTAAATTTTGAACACTAGAAATTTTTCTTTCATTTTTATTTGAGGAATGGCATGTCCCAATGACCAAGCCCCTAGATTCATGTTATATTAGATGAAAAGGTAGTTCCCCAAATATAGAACTGCCGGTGCTCCATACACCTTTCATTGATGTACATTGTGGCTTAATTATTGGATTCAGTGGACAAGGACCTTGGCATGCTGTGGTTGCATATGATGCATGTGTTCGGCTTTGCCTTCATTCATGGGCTCGTGGTTGCATGGAAGCTCCTGTCTTCCTTGAAAATGAATGTGCACTTCTGAGAAATTCCTTTGGGTGAGTTCAGCGTGCTTTGCTTTTGTTTGGTGATAAGCTAAAATATCTACTAAAGGAAAAGAGATAAGTGAAGAATTGTGGGTGTGATTTGTTATAACTAAACAATAGTTGCATAGGAGAAACTGATTTTCTGTCTTTGCACTTGGTTATTTTTGGTCAATTGGCCGTTGTTAAAAAAAAGATCAGCTTTATGTTTTTTGCAGTTCTGCAGAATAATTGGGTTTTGCTGTTTCCGTTTGTAACTTAGGGGCCTTATTGTTATTTTGGTCTTGTTATTGCATTACATTGTAGTTTGCAGCAGATCCTTTTGCAGTCAGAGGAAGAGCTACTGGCAAAACGATCTTCAGAGCTTGTCAGCGAAGCAGCTGCACCAAAACCAAAGAAAATGATTGGCAAAATGAAGGTTCAAGGTACTAATAATTAGTCTAAATTAGAGTACCACACAAATTTGAAAGACTGTAGGAGAAATTGTTTGACTCTGATATTTGTCTGAAATAAACATAAGTTCTTTTGATTTTTGTTCCTATGCAGTTCGAAAAGTAAAAATGTCCTTGGATATGCCTCCGGGGTGCAGCTTTTCATCCCTGAAGTCGCCTTCATTGAAGTTAGAACCTCTTAAGCACCGAATGACAAACTTGCATTCAACTCTCTCTGCTGGATGGGACGCGCTTAGGAAAATCCGTGTACTTCCTCGAACTTCTGCCAACGCTTCATTCTCAAGACATAGTTTAGCATATGTACATGCAAGTACACAATACATTAAACAGGTTTCAGCTCTTCTAAAAGTTGGGGTGACCACTCTTCGCAGTGGCTCGTCATATGAGATTGTGCAAGGTATCACTTAGTTTTGTTTTCTTTTACAATTTGACTCTCCTTGGGAAAATGTTTTATTTTTTTGAATGATATGTTAGACTCACGATGCTTCTGTTGACCCTTTTCAGAGTCTTATTCTTGTCAGCTGAGACTAAAAAGCTCACCTGAGGAGGATTCTGTGAAAATGCAACCTGGATCAGGGGAAACACATCTCTTGTATGTCTTCTAATTAATGGTCTAGTAGTTTTTATAACTTCTTGTTTTCAACTTGTGTAAGTATTTTGCCTGCCATTAATTTCTCTATAATAAATACATTACCTTCTCTCACGGGAATATTATACAGCTTCCCAGACAGCCTCAGTGACGATTTAATAGTTGAGATCTATGATTCCAAAGGAAAGTTCTGTGGTCGTGTCCTAGCCCAAGTGGCTGCCGTTGCAGAGGAACCTGTATGCTTTACTCTCTCACTCTCTCACGCTCTTTCTCATGTTTAACACATTAATATATGGTACATATATGTGTATAATTGGTTGAAGTGATAGAAAAAAAAAACTCTTCATGCAGGGAGATAAACTTCGGTGGTGGTCTATCTACCGTGAGCCCGAGCATGAACTTGTAGGCAGATTACAGCTGTACATTAACTATACAACTTCTCAAGATGAGAATAGCTCTCTCAAGGTAGAAAATGTGTTTAAGTTTGTATTAGTTTGTAACCACTAACTGAGGTAACAGGTCATGAAGGAACCTTTAGAAAAATAGGTTTTTCATTTATGTTGCCAGTAATAGAGCATGGGTTGATTGTGGTGCACTCTCATGATTTCTTCTCACATAGGATTGGATGTTTCACCTTTCGAACAAGATTGTCTTTCATTTGACGACATTATAAAATTTCACCTTGAGACTGTAAATCCTTTAAAATATATTGTGGTTCCTGAATCAGGTGAAGCAATACTATCTTCCCTTTCTACGAAGGAAGCTGAAAAATCGCTCAAAGCTAGTGCTCAAGCTCACTTGCTGCCATGCTAACTTATCATGTTTATTCTTCTCTGTTTTTAGTGTGGTTCGGTTGCGGAAACTGTGGCCTATGACTTGGTGTTGGAAGTTGCAATGAAAGTACAGCATTTTCGGCAAAGGCACTTACTCTTGCATGGTCAATGGAAATGGTTACTTACCGAATTTGCTGCATATTATGGGGTCTCTGACGCATACACTAAGCTTAGGTATGCAGTAGTTCCTGATAAATTAAATACTTTGGATGGACCTCTAGTTATATTGGCTTAATGTTACTTCAATATGGCAGATATCTTTCTTACATAATGGATGTGGCAACACCAACAGCTGACTGCCTGATCTTAGTTTATGATTTGCTGTCTCCTATACTTCTTAAGGGACGCAGTAAGAGCACCTTGAGTCATCAAGAGGTATTTGGAAATTTACTTTTGGGATTAAATTGAAATGAAAGTCATTGTGAGCCCTCAGCAATAGCTCAGGTGGTCTCGTGTGGGTGGTTATCAAGGAAGGTCTCAAGTTCGAATCTCCAATGGGACATTAGGTGGGGTATATGGGGTTCACTAGTCCAAAATAAAATAAATAAATAAAATTGAAAGTCATTGTGATGTTTCCCTTGTTCTGTCAAAGATGATATTTTCCATCTTGACATTTCCCTTATTCTGTCTAGATGATAATTTCCCATATTCTTTCTAATGTCAAAATAAGTTATTTTTTTTCTCTTTATGTTGTGTTATGTTGTCTTTGCAATATTAGGTATCACTTGTCAGGAAGCCAACATATTATTGTAAATTGTAGGCCCTCTCACCAGTAAAAGGACCCTTGCTTGACTAACATTAGCTAAGGGTGTCAATTTTACCCAATTACCCGATTACCCGTTTACCCGAATGGTAATCGGATGGATAAGGAACAAAATTTTTATGTTTCGATTACCCGATTACCCGATTATCCAATTACCCGATTACCCGCCTCTTAATCAAAACGGATATGGATAATTGTTATTCCTTACCCAATTACCCAATTACCCGATTACCCAGATGGTAATTTGGTAATTTATTTAAACTTTATGCCCTTTATTTAGATAAACTTAATATAATTGATGTTATTTTTAGATAATATGTGTGTTAGTTTTATTAGTATTAGTGTTATTCAAATATTACTTTTGAATTTATTTTTTATAATTTTATTGATATTATTTTATTTGTACAAAATATAAGTTTTTTGTATTTTTTTTAATTTATAAGGGTTAGATAATTAAATTTATTAAAATATTATTTATCCATTTATTTACCTGATTACCCACGGGTAATCAGGTAAGAAATTTGGGTGACGGAATAAGGGATTTTTATTTGGGCAAAACGGGTGATGGAACACGGGTAGGGTAATCGAAACGGGTAACGGAATAATACTTACCTGTTTCGATTATTACCCGTTTACACCCCTAACATTAGCGTTGGGAACCTCAGTCAACATGGATTAGCTCATATCCAGCTTACTGATGGATGCACAAGTTATACCTTTTCTTTTTTGGAAACTTTTAACCTGTGCTTCCCTATAGTTGGCTTACAAAGCATTGACCATCCACAGCCAGTTTAGCTTAGAACTACATAAACAACTCTTGCAATTCTTATGTAGAGTAAATCCCTGTATTGTTCTAAATTTAGAGTGCTTTTTCTGTGGCTTCTTCTATAAGCAATTAACTACTTAAAACTCATGATGCTAAGAAGTTTTTATATCATGCAATTGGTGGGTTGACTGTTCAGAATCGCATTCTGGGAGAAATTGAGGAGCAGATAAACCATATACTTGCTGTGGTCTTTGAGAACTACAAGTCCTTGGATGAGTTCTCAACATCAGGGTTGATGGATGTTTTTAGGCCTGCAACTGGGACTGCTGCTGCAGCATTGGTGCCTGCCATTAAATTATACACCCTTCTCCATGATATCCTCTCTCCTGAAGCACAGTTGAAATTTTGTGGCTATTTTCAGGTTTGCTATACTAGAGCTTAATTTCCGAGCTGTCTTCAACTGTATATGCTTTTTGGTGTTCTATTTGAAAAAAGGTAAATTGGTATCTGAGCATCAGGTAGCTGCAAAGAAGAGATCGCGAATGCATATGATGGAGACTGATGAGTATGTAACTAACAGTACTGAAGGCACAGCATGGGATCCTATCACTACAGCAACTGCATACCAGAAAATGAGGGCACTTTGTATGAATATAAGGAATGAAGTTTTTACAGACATTGAAATCCATAATCAACATCTTTTACCAAGGTGAATTTCTTGGACTTGTGATGATATACTTGAAAAGCTCTTCTTGAAGAACTTCCTTAAAACTGCTTTCCATGGAATTGGCAGCTGTATTTTAAAATCCTACCTCACTATTGACCTGGTAGAGTGACCAGGTTAGTTACTAATTTTGTGCTTGCTGACTCCCTGTCACTAATATTTCTCGTTTCTTTTCATTTCTTTAGTTTTATAGACCTACCAAATATTGCTGCATCTATATACACTGTGGAGCTGTGCAATAGATTGCGTACTTTTCTAGTTGCCTGCCCGCCTACTGGCCCTTCACCACCAGTGGCAGATTTAGTTATTGCAACTGCCGATTTTCAGAGGGATCTCGCAAGCTGGAATATTGGGTAAGTTTTGCACTTTATGGGTTTGAGGCTGCTGGTTGCCATTTTTTGTTTTGGTTATCATTCACTATTTCTAACTTTTCGCCTTTTGCAGTGGCAACAAAGAAGGCGCTAAGGGTGGAGTAAAAGGGGGAGTTGATGCAAAAGAGTTGTTCCATTTATATATTATATTATGGATTCAGGACAAGCGACTATCGCTGCTAGAGTGCTGTAAACTAGATAAGGTATTTCTAAGTGTCTTTCTGTTTGTTCTAGAGTCAGTTTATATGTATTGTATTTTAATGTGCATATTTTTTAATGTATATATCATTTTAATGTGTTGCATGATGTTTGGAGCGATTCTCTGACTCTATGATTCAATATTGCTTCCATATTCTTGAGACTTGACTTTGATAGTTTCATGTTTCATCGAAATCTGTTGTTGTGAAATTTTCTTGGTTGTTACAGTGTGTTACTCTTTATTACGATTTTGAAGTACACTTGAATGGTAAAATATTTTCTCGGCAATTTTCATTATAGGGGAAAACTTTTATGTGGCTTACTGCACCAGTTATTTGTGCAGGTTAAGTGGTCTGGAGTACGGACGCAGCATTCAACAACTCCATTTGTGGATGAGATGTATGACAGATTGAATGATACTTTGAATGAGTATGAAGTTATTGTTTGTCGGTGGCCAGAATACACTTTTGTTTTGGAGAACGTATGTGAAGTACATCTTTTTAGCATTAACTTAGTTTCAACATTATGTCTACATTTTCTCAATCTTAACTTGGTCTACTCTAACTACCAGGCCGTTGTTGATGTGGAGAAGGCAGTAGTGGAAGCCTTGGACAAGCAATATGCTGATGTGTTATCTCCTCTAAGGGATACTCTCACCCCTAAGAAATTTGGTTTCAAATATGTTCAGAAACTTGCTAAGCGCAATTCTGTGTGTCCTTACATTGTTCCTGAGGAGGTATGGATCCAGTAGCTTTCCCCTTTCAATAAATAAATTCTAATTCTGCACTTGCTTGTGTGGAAGAACCATGAAGACGTCTTTGTTAAACATGTCTGGAATTTGGTTTGGGTTTCAGCTTGGAATTTTGTTGAACACAATGAAGAGGTCCCTTGATGTGCTGATGCCTAGAATAGAGACACAATTGAAGTCATGGGGTTCTTGTATACCTGATGGGGGAACCTCGGGCGCTGGGGAGAAGCTTAGTGAAGTCACCGTGTTGCTAAGGACCAAGTTCAGAAACTATATACAAGCAGTGGTTGAGAAACTTGCTGAGAATGTATGCCTTCTGATGCCTTCTGAGACATGCTAACGTTGTCTGTGCTTTGAACTATAATGTTGAGCTTACAGATTTCCTCTTTGCAGACCCGTCTGCAGAGTAACACAAAACTAAAAAGGATTATTCAGGATTCAAAGGAAAATGTGATAGAATCTGATGTCAGGAGCAGAATGCAACCTCTTAGGGAGCAGCTTACAAGCACAATTGATCACCTCCACACTGTCTTTGAAACTCACGTGTTTGTCACTGTTTGCCGTGGTTTCTGGGACCGGATGGGACAGGTATGCTAGGAAGCAATTTCTTTTATTAAAAACATGGTACATTTGCCTCTTCTTTGCATTTTTAATATAAATCGTGTACATTCCCAAAATTGTTTGTCTTTTATGCAGGACGTACTCAATTTTCTAGAGAATCGGAAGGAGAGCAAATCATGGTATAAAAGTTCACGTATTGCTGTTGCGGTGAGTTCAAGTTCTTTTAATTTCCCTTTGGGATAGATACACTTGGTTCAAGTTCTTTTAATTTCCCTTTGGCATAGATAAACTTGGATACGAAAATTGCTTGGTATATCTTTCACCTCTACTTTGTTGCGCACTAACCTGTTATTCTCGTCATTTCCTGCTGGGATGGGAATGTTGCTTGCCTTGTTCCTTCGCTTCGTAGTCTTTGAAATCTGAACTACTTATTCGTTCTGCAGATATTAGATGATACATTTGCATCTCAGATGCAGCAGTTACTTGGTAATGCACTCCTAGAGAAAGACTTGGAGCCACCCAGATCCATAATGGAAGTTCGTTCTGTACTTTGTAAGGATGCGCCGAACCACAAAGATTCAAATTTCTACTATTAGGGTATGTATACGAGGATTTTTGACACCGAAGGCTCCATGAGCAACAACATTTTTTGCTCAGGAAGCAAAAAGACGAGAAGGGCATCGGCTGGACCAGATTTTTGCCAGTTTTGTACAGGAGAGATCTGCTTGGGTTGACAAGTTTGCCCACCTCGGCACCTCTGATAGATGAAAAGAGTTATTTATATATACAACCAACAAACGCTGACTGACGTCCAAATCCATGTCTTTCTGTTCCCATGTCTGTCATTTTTTTTCTTTTACACCTTCACTTGAAATGCTGTTTCTGTGATTTTCAGTCTAATCTGAATGCGGAAGAAAAGGTTTGAATTTCTAGAAGTTTCCTTGTATTTCAAAGTGGCATCTCTGTGGGAATAATATCTTCAAATTACGTATATATATGTTTATATTTTCAGATAATAATCATTATACAACATCCTTCTCAAGTTGCATTCCTCCCTCACTGCTATCATTTCTTGCACACTAATGATAGATGTGCAGGCTTCCTAGCAAAAGAAAACTATCCAATCATATTGCATATTTTGTGCTGAACCCTAGAACTGAGAAAAATATCAACTCAGAAATGAAGTCATCGTTGCATCAATGACAACTTTGGGCGATGTCCGTTTCTTTATCGCTGCCGTTTCAGACTTCTATCGCTGTCGCTTCGTCAGACCAAATGCTGTTTTATCCTTACTGTTTCGTCCGGGACACTCGTTTGAGTTCTACGCTTGACCAAATCGCAAATGTCCCTGTATCAGTTCTGAAGTTGCTGATTTAATTGTTGCCCACCTATAATGCTCGTATTAGTTGGAACTCGGTATATATGTGCCCTGTAGCGCTGCTTTCCATCATCGATCGATTAGAAATGGCTTACAAACTTCATTGGATACGTCGAACCAAAAGCGAGTTCATTCTAATAAAATTCAATCCGAGTCAACTATTTACAGAAAGAACACCCAAGTCGGGCCACACGTTCAACAATTGTAGAGACTTTTTTCAAATGACAGGTATTTACATTGGGAGTTATCATGAGATGATGACAAAGCATTTAACAACCCTGCAGCGCACACCAATTTTCCAAACACGATGCTGTTGTATTCCTGAAAACAGGAAGCTTCCTAGCATCAAAGAACCAACCAGTATTTCGACTGCCAGAGCCTAGTTTTCCCTTTGCAGCACCTTTACAGGAGCTTTGAAATCACCCGGCATGAAGTCCAGAAGGCAACTGAAGCTGCCTTAAACAAGGCAGGGTTTTGGTAGATTCTGTCAAAAAGAGGGGACATTTAAGCACAAAAACTAATAGTAACAATTGGAATACGATCATAGCAAGATAACACAAGGACTTGATTGAGTGCAATCGAATTCATCTTCCAGTAAAAGCTGATATTTACTCTCTAGTTTCTAAAAACTGTCTCACTAGCCTCTTTGGCTTAGGCATCCTAATGTCATAAGTCTAACGTAGTCAAATAACCTTCCCTCTTTGCAGTCATAATAGCTGCACGTGAGTGCCATAAAAGCTTCAAAATTGAATGCAACATAGAACCTACCCGATGGCAGTAGCCCCCCAAGATGCCACATTATAAATGACCTTGCTTCCATCCCATGCCTTCTGAAGTTTCCCTTTCTTCTTTTTTATGGAGAAGGTTTTGCTAAGAGCTGCACAAGAGGCATCAATCAGCAAAATAAAGCACACTCTTTAGAAAATGAATTAAGCTTGTAAGAAATTTTATTTAAACCAACATAATAAGACGATCTTAAGAAGATTAAAATTATTTTGTTAACACTTGTAGCCAACAATTTTTTCTGAGAAAAAGAGAAAACTAGCTTTTTTGAGAAAAGTGAAAATTAGTTTTGCATTTAATTATGATGCAAAAATTTGGCACTCACCTTCTTGAAGTTGATTAGGAGTTAGTTCCTGTATAACAAAGTAAAACTTATTAGGTTCATACAGTTGAGCTCTTGAATGGCAATAATATACTATAACAGATTTTTAAGCATGCTAATATTGCAACTCCAATCTTCTTTTCTTCAAATGGTGAAATCTTAGACATTATAAGTGTGGAGAGACCCCACAAGCAATTGGAAAAGAAGATCCCTATTCCAATTCTAAGTCAATATGAAGGATTCAAAAGCAAGCAGGTAATCAGTCAGCATTCATTCATGAACAACAATCTGAAGAATAAGTACCCTCCTAAGGACCATACCAATGAAAATTGGGAAAGCCGGTAAATTTATGCCCGCTGACAATGATAACAGTCAAACTTATTGAAGATAAATTATACAGTCAATCATCAATAGCCAAAAAACCGAAAAGCTAATTAATATTACAATAAAATTTGGGATCTAGACATGCCTTAGTTTGTTTAAGTGACAAAAGATATGCAGCCATGAAACACGCAATTCCCTCCACTATATCTTCTTGTCTAACAAGAACGTAACCGTCTTGGTCAACTTCGTTTGACCCATCTGCATGACCTCCTTCCCATAAATCGTTTTCAGTAATCACATCCCATGAGCCACCATCTTCTGCAACCATGAAAATGCTCTTCGCAGTCAGAAATCAGAAACATGCCTTTGCACACGGAGATACACTCTTCTAGACACAAAGGCCAGAGTAAAACAGTAAGAACAGGCAAATACAACGGTTTCTGATGTATTACCAGCTACACTGTGAGACACTGACATATGAATGCTCCCAAGCTTTTCTAGGAAGTTCGGTGATTCCACTCTAGATTTGAGAAGATCACATAGCTGCAAATTCAAACAAACAATAATATAAAAGAGAATCAAATGGGAATTTTATATATTTGCTGAAATTATGCAATGAACAATCTGAGTCATTGCTTCTTGCAATACTTTAAAAAACATTTAACTACATTGAGATTAATAATCATATCTTTATAAAATTCTTTTTATTAACATAAAAGCTACTTATATTTTCAGCCATTTCCAATCAAAAGTAATTTTATGCAATCTCTGAGTATTTATTGATCATTCACAAATACTGTAACTGTAGCTTCACCATATCATTTGTAATATGGAGTTGCCAACCCCCTAAAGCATCTTTCTGGAAATTAAATTCTGATGGATCCTCAAAGGCGAATCTAGGTCCAGCTGGAGTTGGAAGGGCTATACGAGATATGAGGGTCATATCCTACAGGCCTACAATGGGCCAGCTGGTTTTTGTAGGCCAAATGATGTTGAGGAGGCATCTCCTTCTACTTGGATGAAACTCTTAGCGCAGAACTTTGAAGGACAAGCTATAATTGAAGGAGATTCTTGCACTGTGATTGGCTGCGCAAAAAGGAAGCATACTACTCCATCCGCTTTAAAACACATTTTCTATGAGAAACAGCACATTTTATAAGAGAATAGCTAGGTTTGCAGTCCCCAACTCAGCCTACTCCATTGCAGATCATTCAGAAAAAGCTGGTGCTTCAAAAGGGAGTTTAGTTACCGGTCACTCTGTTTCTGAGCTTCTTGCAAAGAATTAAGCTGGTGTGGGCCTGTGTAACAGATCTGTTGTACTATTAGCTTTATACTATTACTGTCATGAGTAACAAAAGTTTTGCCATTTCTTTGAAATAAAAAAGTAGGCAAAAGCTTTTACATTTTTAGCAGATTATCACCAAAGATAATAGGAACTTCCAAAAGAGCTGGGAGGCAGCAATGTAATTTTGTTCTTTGCATTTTTGACATACCACATACGATCAATGTTCCTTCTTTTTCTTTTTTTGAGGAAGGACCATACCGTCATAGTTGACAATCAATTGACAAGAAACTTATGGAACTCTGATCTCTCCGGAATAAGTTTTTGATGATGAAAAAAGGGCATGTCCTAGGAGAGTGGGTAGCTCGTTGGATCCCATGGATGAAACTTGAACTTTGATGTATCTCCCTTGGAAACCTGGGGCCAGCATGGATAGTGGGATTAGAACTTGTGATGGCCTAATCCTGCCTGCTGGGCACTGTACCTCGAATGAGGTAGAATCATTGCCCTTTTGTCATCACAGGGGATAGTGCCTAAGTCATTGCCATTACTTTGAGCAGTAAGAAGGTTCCTCCCCCAACAGCCCGCCCCCCTCGGCGTCACACGCACATGCACAGTGAAAGGCTTGAAGTATATCCCATGACTATCCCCAGCCAACTTGCAGGTCCATTTTATTCATTTTCCTTTGAGCACATATCATCAAGGAGGGCATCGTGACTATTCCATTCTTCTCAACAACTTCTAGCTCCGAAGGTAAGTTCCCATGCTTTCTCCTTCTCTCAAAGGTTTCCTTTCCCTCTAAACTGTTCCTAGGTATTTTACCACATTCCCACAGTTCTCTTGTCCCAATTTTGACGTTTTCCGCCCGTTCCCTACTACATATTTCACACCACTGGAATTTGTCTACTTAAAAGATCTGATAGGGAAACACTAGAGACCAGAAAAACTACAATCCAGATATTAAAGCAGCACATAGCCAGCTCGCGACTTCATAATTTCCTTTCTAACATCAATAGGCGTAGAGAAACCCCAAATCAATTGGCCAAGAGTTGTTCTCGACCACCGGATAACTAAATACACTAAAAATCCGCAGCAATAGGAAGAAACCTCAGAGAATAAGGGGGCAAAAAAAAAAAAAAAAAAAAAAAAAAATCAAACACCGAAACAAAGAGATACCGAAATCCACTCACCGCATCCGTCTCGGAATCCACCGTCCCGCAAGGAGACGACGACGGATCCTCGTCGCTGTCGTCAGAACCGTCAGGACCCTCGGCGTTTCTGAGCAATTCGAGAGCTCTCTGACATTGATCGAGCACGGCCTGCAGCGTCTCCCTCTTGACGCGGAGCTGGTCCGTCCCGGCCCGTTCGGGACGATCGGAGCCCGAGAGCTCCATGGGAAGAAGAGGCGCCCGGCGATAGATCTCTGCTACAACCCTAATCGGAACTCCTCTCGGGATTCGGCATCGGTCCCGTTCTTTCTCTCCGAAGACGTTTTACACTTTAGATTTTTCTTTAAAAAAAAAAAAAAAAAAAAAAAAAAAAGACGACAACAAGAGCGAAGCCTAAAAGGGAAAAGATTTATAAGAGTTCCGTCGTCGGCCGTCTGCAAGTGGAGTTGTGCGCGCGTCAGGCTCTTTGGCCCAACTTGAAAGAAAAGTCCATTTCCCTCAACGGGGTGTATTTTATTCCTTCACGTTCTGCTTCTTTTACACACGGCCGGCCGACACGCCAAAGGCATCGCCATTACCCACCCCGATCACGCACGCGACTCCCAAGTTATTTGTTACTAGTAGTTACTGTTTCACTTTTACAGTTTTAATTGCACCGCCCCGTTTTACTATTATGAGGTGAGTTGCCTCCTACCTGGCATGACTCAGAGGATTCATCATCATAACTTTGGCCCATCTGAATTCTGAACCATGGTTTGAATTTATGAACCCAAATCGGATCTCAGACCTCTTAAGTCAATTGGTCAACAAACAGTGTTCTTGTAAGATTGTAATTTTTGGGTATTGAATGAGTTACAGAGTGATACATATATACACCTTGATAGGGATTTTGTTTCCTAGATAAACTAGGAAAGATTAAATGATAAGATTATAAGATATGTAGTTTATAAACTTACATAAGATTACAGAATTATGAAGATTTTGATTTGCACTCTGATAAGGAGGTTGTGACATGATCAAGGTTTGTAATATCAGAGATAGGCAAAGTTTCGCTCCATACGGAAATGGAAACTTATCATAGAAATGCATGTAATCAATTTGGATACTTTAGGAAAAATAGCTAATGCACAATACACGGCCTTTGCAGTAAACTGAGCAACCTTTGGTTACTTCTTCGACTATGGCCAAGAAATGAGAGATCTACCAAGGAAGAAGTTTTAAAATGATGTAATTCATTTTAATTTATTTTTTATAAGTTTTATCTTATTTCCACAATTGAGATGTATCTTAGATGGGAAAATGCTTGATTTGCATATGAGAGGTCCTGGGTTCGAAACTTGGCACCTCCATTTGAGTCAACAGGAGACATATTTCTTTCGAAGTCAGTAACTACACGTTGCAGTTATTGTATCTTGAGTGAATTATGCACATTATTTTCCAACAAAGTAAACATCAACTCTTAAGTGAACAATCGGCTGAATAAAGATACTGCAAAGCACCAACATTGGCTCCGTAAGTGGTCAGATCAGACATCAATGTGCCTTCACGCTTTGATACTTTTGAACCGTTGACATCGGGTGTGGATAGCGGCTTGACCTCCAAGAGGGCAAGGTGAGCCAGTAGGTAACTCATGTACTTGGATTGTGAAAGATGAATGTCGTTCCTTGTATGTGTAACTTCTATACCAAGAAAGTAATGTAAAGGACCCAAATCTTTCACTAATAATTCCCTTTGTAAGCTTTTGATAATGTCACTTATCTCGTTTGGATAACTACTACTCACAATAATATCAGCCACATAAATTAATATGAATGTAACAGCAGTGGGTGAGTACCTTATGAGAAGAGAAGAATTTGCCTTAGACATTACAAATCCCAGTTCGACCAAGTATGAGGTAAGGCGTTGATACCAAGCTCGAGGGCCCAGTTTAAGACTATATAAGGATTTGTAGAGACAACACACAATTTTAGGGCTAGTGTTGTCTTTGAACCCCGTTGGTTGAACCATATAGACCTCTCCGTTCAAAGTCTCATTGAGGAAAGCATTGGTGACATTGAGCTGATGAATAGACCACTAGCAGCCAATAACTAGAGTCAGAACTTGTGCGGATAGTTACTGACTTAATAACTGGGCTGAATGTCTCAAAGTAGTCCTGGTCTTCTCTTTAATTCAAACCCCTTGGCAACCAAACGAACTTTATATTTATTAATGCTACCAACTACTTTGGTCTTGATTATGAAGACTCATTTACAATCAATGGCATGATAACCCTGAGGTAAAGAGACAAGAGACCACATATTATTGGTTAGTAAAGCATTGAACTCTGCTTGCATCACATCATGCTATTTAGGATGTTTCATTGCCTGAATGTAACAAGTCAGCTCAGTAGTGGACAGGTTTGTGGGTAAAGAGTGTCGTGTACTGCGAAAGGTGTTGAGGCTTACTCGAACTAGTCATCGAGTGGGTGACCATGGGGTGAATGGCCAAAGGAGCATTAGGTCGAGAGGCAGGCAGGGGATTGGGTGTTGTAGGTGGGAGTTCATGTTCGGCAGAGAGAGTAGGGCTAGGTGGTTCGGGTAAAGTTAGTATGGTAGGTGGTGGTTCAAAGTGAACCGAAGGTTGGTAGTGATAGTAGGGCTTCGTGGTGGTGGGGTAGCATGTGGTGGGATTGGCAAAAGTGGTATAGACGAAGTGATTGGTTTAGACAAAAGTTGTGGTATGGGCAGTAGAGGGGGCTGGGCAAAAGAAAAAGTTGTATCGTCAAAGACCATATTATGACTCATATACACTTTGTTTTTTACTACATCAAAGCATCAATACCCTTTACAATTGGGTGATACCCTAGACACATGTTGTTGATCTATTTTCAAGCTTATGAGAAGCATAAGGCCGGAGATGTGGAAAGGAGAGGCAACCAAAATTTCGAAACAGAGAGTAATTAAGTGGTTTGTGGAACAAAAGCTCGAATGGACTCCTAGACTGTAGAACCAGAGAAGGCCACCGATTGTTAATGTAGGTAGACGTAGCAAAGATAGAGTCGCAATGTGCTTTGGGCATGGAGGCATGCGCAAGCAGTGTCATGCCCATTTTGACAATGTGACAATGTTTTTCGTTCCACTAAACCATTTTGCTAAGGAGTGTAAGGGCAGGAGATGTGGTGCTGGATACCTGAAGAGGACAGTATGTCCTGAAATTACAACTTAAAATCTCACTACCTCCGTCAGACTGAAAACATTTAATTGTAGTGGAGAATAAATTTTTGACAAGAGACTTGAATTTGACGTATACAAAGGAAATTTGAAATTTCGAGTTTAACAGATAAATCCATGTAAAGCGTGAAAAATGATCAATAAAAGAGATGTAACATTGAAAACCATTGATTGATTGAATCAAATAAGGTCCTCAAATATCCCCCGACATCGTATGCAAACAATGAGGCAAATGAGTCAAAGAAGAATTGAATGACAAAGTGATAGATTTACTAACAAGATAATCATTGCAAGAACTTTTATTACTAGACAATAATTAAATTATTCAAACTACGAAAGACATTTTTAATGACCACGACACCAGGATGATATAATCTACAGTACCAAAAGGAAAATTCACAAACAGATGGTAACAAACAATTTGGAGATGCACTGAGGTCCACAATATAGAGGTCATTCCTATTCTGTGCCTAGGGCAGAAGCTTGCTCGTATTGGCTGCCTACACATGAAAGCCATTAGAATCGAAGATAACAACACAATTCTGGTAGAAAGTGAGTTTAGAAATAAAAAAGAGATTTTTAAGAGAAAAGGGGACAAATAGTGCCCCTTGGAGAGACAAAAAAGGATTAAAAGTATGGGTTCCGATGACAAAAATTGGCAAATCCAATCCGTTACCAAGCATGACCTAATTTGTCCCAGTGTAAATGTCGATGTTAGTCATAAGGGAAGGATGCGAGGCAATGTAATGCGACGCCTGTGTGCCAGGTAGCATCATTCTGATTGTCGAATTGGGTAGAGTGGCCCTGTGGCTAAGTCGGGGGTTGATAATTGAGGTTGAAGCAATTGTAGCATTGTATGACCATATGGTCCCGTTTGTTTGTTGCAGATATGACAGAGAGGGCGATTGGAAGAGTCCTCTCTTTCTGGTGGTGGTCGAACATACCCATGGCCAATGTTTTGGTCGCAACCCCTGGGAGAACCTGCCACGACTTCCATGGCCACCACCTCCACGGGGGCGACGAGTGGCAACATTGAGAGACAGTTGAGCACAGTTATCAAAAGCCTGAAGGTGCTCTTGCAACTGGAGTTGATGCTCTGGTGTGAGTAAGAGGTTAGTGAGTGTCAAAAGTAATACTCTCAACACGGCCAACCACTGTTTGAGAAATCGGTTCAAAGTCTGTTTCAAGACCATTAATGACGTAACAAGTTACCATTTGATCATCAAGAGGTTGTCCCGTCGCAGCCAGATTGTCAATTGTCTGTTTGACCCTATCGAGATAGGCACCCCTTGACAAGGAGCCTTTGTGCAGTATCTAGAGTGTGAAATAAAGATGGTTCAGTCGTGCTTAGGATGTGGAAACATAAACTTGTTGTAACTTGAGCCACATGGTAGAGACACTAGTAAGGCCAATAGTTTGTCCAATTGAAGCATTAGACAATGTAGCAATGATACAACTACGAATTGTTTGATCAAGAGCATACCATTGAATTTATTTAGGCATGATAGTAGATGGTTCAAAAGCTGAGAATTTTGGAGGTGGTTCGATTGAACCATCGACTAGTCTGATGAGGGATTGACTGTTGAACACCGGGAGCAACTGTTGGCGCCAAAGGAGGTAGTTGTCTCGATCAAGTTTGATTGAGACGTGATGGGTGATGTTGTTCACAGTCGCAACAAATTGACCAAGGGTCTGGCCAAGATCAAAGACAGTGCCCCAAGTCAAAGTTTGGGATTGTGCAAGCAAAGAAGCGGTGGGAGTGGTGAACGATTGAGGGGAGTGTTCGACGACCATGAGGAGGAAGGGAAGAATAGACACAACGAAAATAGGGGAAGGGACTATGGTTTAAGTAGAATCTGAGGTCTAGCATGATGCCATGCAAGATTGTAATTTACTATGTATTGAATGAGTTATAGAGTGATAAATATATACACTTCAATGGAGTGTTTGTTTCCTACATAAACTAGGAAATATTACATGATAAGATTACAAGATATCTAGTTTAAAAAATTAGATAAGATTAAAAAATCATGAGAGATTATGATTTACACTCTGATAAGGAGGTTGTGTCATGTCTTGGACTTTCTCAACTTGATCTTCGGAGATATTTTCTCTAACATTTCTATATGTCATCATGCCTCCTCTTAACTAATAGGTGAAATTTCTTTCTTGGGACTTTCTCAAAACCCAGTTGATTATACCAAGTATGTTGAGCACATGGACTCCCACTATCAGCAACGAATTATAACATAATTTTACGGGGAGAAAAGGCCCATTGCCGTGGATTACCTCTCTTTTGAGGCCCGGGATCTGCTGCAATTGTGAACTAGAGTGTATAGGAACACGCAAAACAACAATGATGCTGATAAGTGTTGCTAAATATTATCATTGCACGCTTGCCTCATGTGTAATTGTGCTTCTATTGGCTATGTGTACCGATACGCACAACTCTGTTTGTTGTGGATCCAAAATACAAAGTAAAGAACAATGATAGGAATCATCTCGGGGTTCGCCTTGCCCCTTATTCACTCTTTTGTGAATAGGAGGGGAAGTCACTCTAATTCTCTCTTGCCCCGCTCTCTCGTGAAAGAGCTTCTTTCGCTTATAAGGGGAGTATGAAACGATCACTTTGAACCTCTGACATTGGTGTTCGCCAATTGTTTCTGCCCAAGGCAAGAGGACGAAGAAACCACTACAAGAAATTTTTTTTTAGTAAAAATATTTTTAACCACGAAATTATTTTTGTTACTAAAGAAGGGTTATTAACCACGAAATTTTTTTTTCGTGGGTAAAGTTAAAATTATTAAAAGTGATACTTTTATAAGTCATAATACCCACGAAATGTAAATTTTTGTGGCTAATAACTTAAATAGTATTTTTAATTTTTTTAATATTTCATCATTTTCGCCACAAAATATTTCATTCGTAGTTATTTGTATCTATTTAGCCATGAAATGTTAGTTTTGTGGCTAAAGGTTTCTCTTAAGCCACGATCTGGGTCTTTAGTCTCAAAAGTTACAAACCCATCACCCGCACATGCCCGTTTCCCCCCTTTCTTCTTCGACGTGTGTTTTCCCCTTTCATCTTCTGCACTCTCTTCTTGTCTTCGATTGGCAGCACGCGACGACTCCATCGGCGAGCGGAGCATCTGCGAGCATTCCATCGGCGAGCGGAGCATCCGCGAGCATTCCAGCGGCGAGCGGAGCATCCGCAAGCATTCCAGCGGCGAGCAGACTACAAACCGAAGGGAATCTGTTGGACAAGCGGATTCACGTATTTTACTACCCAGGGGGTCCTCTGTTCTTGGAGCGGAAGCTATTTGATATTTTTACATCTGTCCCAAGGTATCATTTCTAATATGTCTTCATTTTGCATTTGGCGCTGGATAAATTTCAGAGATGTAAGAGGTGAGATTAAACTTGACCTTGTTTGGTCTATGTTGTATGCGTGAGAGACACCGAAAGAATTTGAGGCCACATCTTTAAACCCCCCTTTCTCCTCTTCCTCATCCTTCTCTTCATCTACGTGTTCACAACTCTCCATTGCTAGATTGCCTTCATTATCAATAATCTCACCTAGGAATAGAAAGATCTACTCTTTAAAATAGTTGAAAGGAATTACAAACTTCGTAATTGTTGAAACTAATGTCACATGGACCAAGGATTAGGAAGATCTTGTCTTAATCAATTAGAAAAGAGCCCCCTAACTTTGGTCTGTATTTCTGGATCAAACTAGACCCTAATTCAACATAGTAGCAAAGTGAGCCTCATAAATGGACCTCCACACAAAATTCTTCATCTAGAGCTTATTAACTTCAGGTCGACACTTCACATTGAACCTTAAAACAATCTTTAAAAGAGACAAGTAATCTCAACTATGAACACAATGCAAACTTCAAAAGAGACATCCAATCTCAACTATGCACACAATGCAACACGTGCATTTTTAAGAAGATCACGTAGTTCCAAAGAAAACAAGTGCAGATATAAAACAGAAATGGAAAGACAAACAAACATTTTTGTTTTTGGAATGGCAAATCTTTCATTTATCTTAATGACAATGCTACAAAGCTATTAGTTACAACAATAATATTGCAAAATCTGTTAGTGAGTGTCCAATGATTAGGCTCTCTCTAGCTGTCCAGCCTTTGCTAAGTTATCTACTATAGAATTAGCTGAAAGGGGGACTTTTAACCAGGCAATTCTCCATTTCAAGGCATTGTGCTTTAGTGACCCGGCGGCAGTGCTTTTTTTTTTCTTGCCCACCCAATGACTATTTTGATGTCTCTTCAACTTTAGCTGGTCCATTTAAGTGTTGTGTTAGGAGCTTTATTCCTGTAGACTCTATGTAGTCACTTCTTAGCAGTAACCTTTCTGGTGGATTGTCAGTTTTATTCTTTTCCCATGCTTCGTCAATATCCCACTATAGCTCTCTTATCCTTTCTCTCCCTGCAAAATCAGAAACATGCAATAAAAAGGTTCTCACATACTATATTTGAAATCTCTTTGGAGAAAATAAAGTTCATAAGAATCATAACAGTCAGAAATACGAGTCAACACCAATTCAACATCAAATTGAGGACGGATCAAGTAAGTTTGACCAAAGTATTGCTCAACATATCAAGAAATAAGCACTACTGAGTCAACAATTATTTCAATGAATATTGCGAAGAATACTAAATGAAAATCACACAAGCCTCTCACAAGTATATAAATGTATCTTTTGTCATAGCCCAATCAACTTTCCTCATTTTTTACAATAGCATGAAAGTCAAATGTATCAGCTCCAAAGAGTATTTATTAAAATAAGAATCTTGAATGAATTACACAATCAATTTAAGACATTCTTAAACATTGCTCTTATATGCAAATGAAAACACTGTGTACCTAAGAGACCTCGTGGTGCATCATCTTCTTCTTCGTCTATTCAGAATATGACTGATCAAGTACGTTAAGAGCATAGGCGTGAGATAGAAAAGCTAAAGGTGGAAAATAGTCTCCAGTTGGAGGAAATGCGTAGAGAGATGATTCAAATGATGCAGTGGTTACGTTGACTCGTGACCTTGAGTGCATGGTTTGGATGTCGGGTACCCTCTTGTAAAGAAATATAAATAATTCTTATTTTGCTGCATACCGTTGAATTTGGTTAGGCCTTGCTTGTTTATATAACTTCATTTTCACCTTTTGAGCAGTTTGTGATGAATTTGAATAGAAAATTGTGATTAAATTGTATAGAACTTTTTGATGAATTTGAAAAGAGCTTTGTGATGAATTTGAATAGCAGTGATGAACTCAATTGTGATGAATTTGTTTTTGTCAGCAATGATGAATTTTAAGCAGGTTTATGTAGTTCAAATAACTAATTTAAATTATAAATAACCAGAAATAGACTTTTAACCAAAAAATTAGAACTTTCATGGTTAAAAAGTAAATATTTTTATCCACGAAATGATACTTTCGTGGCTAAATGGAGAACCCACGAACCTAATAATTTCGTTGCTAAATAAGGTCAGTTTTAGCCACGAAATTGATTTTTGTGGCTAAAAAATGACCACTTTTAACCACGAAACTGCTTAATTCGTTGCTACATGTAACGTAGTTTTTGCCACGAAATTTAATATTTCGTGGCAAAAAGTGGCCTGATTTTAGGCACGAAACATAAAATTTCGTGGTTAATTCATTTAGCGACGCTTTATTTGCTACGAACTTTTAACCACGAAATGTCGTGGTTAAAAGATTTAGCCACGAAAAATTCCGTGGTTAAAAATCTTATTGAACAAAAGAAAGTAGCATAAACAAGGAATAGATATAACCATGTTAACATCTTTTTATCAACATGGTTTGTCAACTTGTAATAATCCTTGTTAGAGTGTACAAAACCTGGTACCATTTGAAGAATTGAAGGTGCTCCCTCTCATATGTAGTAATTATTCTACATTTAAAGATGCGCTTGGGTGGAAAGGAGAGGGAAGCCCCCCTTTTATGACGAATCATTCGTACATACATCATAATTTTGGCAATAATTAGATGACAATATAATTTGACTATGCATTTTATATACACTTGTCCTGTTGTCCAGTTCTAAGTGCGAGTCACATAACTACGGTTTCATCCTCACATAATACATGCGTGGCCTATTCTAACTATTTTTCAAAGCCGAGGAAGAGGACGTGGACTTAAAACTCCAGCCAACATTACTTAGACATAATTTGCAACTTTACTAATTTTTCCTAAATATTTATTACTCATTATTTAATATTTTATTAGAATTTTATGAAAAGGTAGTTGTGACATTCGATTTTCCGATCCATTAAAAGGTGTCTCCGTCGTGGACGGTGTTGTCGCTTAATACTGATCCAGAACTTCGTGCTAAGAGTATCAATTATGCAATTAAAACTAGTTTAGTAATATTACTTAGTCTTTGAAAATTTTAAATTAGGACGTGCGCCCCACTTGGAAGAATTCGTTGTGGGACCTCATATCAGAAAGTGGGACCCGGAATCCTCACCTAAATGACACGGGGGAACTGCCCCCCACTCACAACTGGCCCCCGGTCCGGACCAAACGCAGCTTAAATTCACGAGTCAGACTGTCGGACCCTATTTACTAATTCGTACTTTTTGTCATTAAATAAATGACACAGGGGATGTTGGACCGGGGTGGGACGACCTATCACACGAGTGCGCATACACGTGCAAACCACATGACTCCAACCAACAAGAAAGATCCATCTAAAAATAATCCCACTGGCTCCCTGCGACATAATTTAAAACTTTTAAATAATATGAAGGTCCATGGGCCCCCTTCGGTCCTTGCATTATTACATTAAAAGCCCCCTGCCGGACCCGTCGACCCCGGTCCGGCTCTTTCGCATTCGTAATTTCGTGTTTCTCCAAAAGGAATGTGGTGATGTAAGATTCTCAAGTCCGAAGATTCCGAACCTTTCTTGTCTTCCCGCCACAGACGCGGTCACATGTTGGTTCGTGTTCGTGGCCTCCGCGAAAGTCCCTTTATGCCCTTCATCTCTCTACGGAATCTATACTTGTATATCACAAATTTATAATAAGTTTTGGTATCTAATTATCACATCATAAACTCAATCATAGGTTCGAAGTACCAGCACCAGAGCTTTTGCCATAATATTTCGTAATTTGATTAGCCGCAACAAATAAAAACTTTGGGTTGGCCTAGATAGATTTTTTTTGTATGGTTTGGAGTTAATATAATTAAAAATATCGTGAAAAAGGGAAGTTAGAGGAAATTGTCCTTTTTCATGGCAGAAAAAAAAAAAATTAAATAACCAAAAAAGAGGTAATTATTAATTAATAGTAGGCCTATCATGGCAATTCTGTTAAAGATTAAATAGCGAAGGGCGTTTTTGAGATCGTTTCAGTGATGTACTCGTACGCGACTACGCGTACACGGTGTCCACGTATGCGTTTCGCCCGCGTTTCCCGGGTCCGTTTTAAATCTGTTGCATGACCATCGGGCTTCCGTTGGTCTATTTTCTATGCTTGCCTTTTGCTGGCTATCGTTTCTTTTACTTTCCCCGTCACCAATCCTGTCACGTCATTGTCCTACCGGATTATCTCAGACCGATCTTCGTCGTAAGGTTTACTCGTGACGTGGCTTAACACGGATGCCATGTCATTCTATCTCTCCGCCATTTCTTTCCCGTGTCGACCCCCTCCCCCTCTCCTCCGTTTCTCTTCCCGTTTTTCTCTCCTCTCTCTCCCTCCCTCCCTCCCTCCCTCCCTCCGCTCGTCTTCCCTTCCTCTCCTTCCTCTCGCCCTCTTTTCCAAACTCTTTCTCGCTCTTTCTCTCTCCTCTTCTGTCTTCATTTCTTCTCTTCCGGACTCTGATCCTCGTCTCTGTTCCTCATTCCGTCAATCGTCCAGCGGCTCCTTCCATTTCTCATTTTTTGTTGGATTCAATTTTCTCGAAACCGGTTTGATGCATTGGAGTATATAAGCGTGCGGCAGATGATTACGGTGGAAAGCATGAGGGCCGTGTGCCCTGCTGAAAAATGTTAATGTATGATCAGTTAATTTTCTTACGTTTCAGATTTCTCTGTTTATGTCCGGGTTAAGATAGATTGGGGAAATGAATTTCGCCGAGAACATCGTGAAGGTTTAAATTAAATTCGGGAAGAGCAAGTTGACGAAAGGAATATGCTTTCTGGTTATGTATTTTGAAAGAGACTCCTTTTAGAAGGAAAAAACAGGAAGACGAGAAGATGATTTAGCGTGACGTGGTCGTGGCGGCATTATGGTCAAGATAACGGCCAGGTCAAGCTTATCAAAGTTACTTGCTCCGTACCAGTGAACAGCTCTGGCTTTTCCCAGCGGATGCATTTGATTTGCATCACTGATAGTTGGATAAATTCTTTTCCTTTGACCACGCCTAGCTTCTAGCCGAATATGATATGATTCAATATCAGAGATGGTTTCACGAAATGCAGAAGTACCTCAGGTGGGCATTAGTTCTGTTTCTTGTTGTTACTGGTTGATTTATGAGGCCCGAGCTGTTCCGTTGCACTAATTTTGTCTCCTTTTCTTTACGATTTTTTTCCCAATTGTTTTTCATTACATTCAGGGAGATGGCGGTATGACCTCTACAAACTCCTTTTCAGTCGATCAACTGCGATCGCGTCAAGGAAGTAATACGGTATTTTCCGGCTCTATTTACGTATGGTAATTTCGGCTTAAAAAAAAAGACAAAATTTCATTTACCTTTAAGTACCATGTGTTGTTCTACTGCTATGGTTTCGTTGAGTATGATGTTTGAACGTTTAAACTTTCTTGGAAGTGTGTGTCTGCCAGCCGGTAGCTTTCGATTCTCACATTTTTTTAAAAAAAGGGACCTTAAAAATCAATGTCCTTCTAGATATGCCACTGAAAAATAATTTAAGTTATTTAGACTTGGTAAATCTCTTTGTACATTTACCTAAGGCATCAGCTTTTGAAAGAAGTACCCTTTTATGTTTTTATATTTTTATTTTGATAATTAAACACCACTATGCACTATTAATCCTTACCTTCACACTACATCTTTGCCATTATGCAGCATTTTTGGTCCAGACGGTCTTCTCTATTTGCTTTATTTTTCATTACTGGCATCTCCCCGTCAACCCTAAGTTTGGGATAAAATGGGAAACACTTATATAGGTGATATAGGAGATTAGCAGACCATATCTAGCATTTTTGGTTAAGTCTCTTGCCAACTGTTAGAAACTAGGTTTTTTTTTTTTTTTTTTTTTTTTTTTTAAACTAAAGTTACCATGTTGATGTGCCTACCTGGGAGCAACAACCCAGGACGTCATCTAGTGATTGAAAAAATTCAGAATGAAGGCAAAAGCTGGTAAAATTATGGAAATTCCCAAGAAGATTTCATTGTCTTTTCATGGCTACCTAACATCTAAGATTCCTCAACTACACTACTCTGCTCCTGGTGGAAGATAAGAAGGTGAAAGTTCAATTTTATGATTCCCTGGATTGAAGTTGACATATATGGTGCACTATAATGGCTCCATGACAGCTGACATGGCTGCCACCTGAACTAAGAGTCTTTGACAATGAAATGCACCTAGAAAGTTATCGCCTTTGTTTCTTATTACATCTATGGTTTCTGAATGCTGCCTATGATGTTACCCATCAAATGCAGCAAAACTTCGATGGCTTTCAATGGCTTTCATTTTTCGTTGATTGTTCTGGCTTTACTTTGTGAAATTGATTCCTTTGATGTACTCAATTATTTATTAGCTGAGATATTTGGCAGGTTTTTAAAAGCGGGCCACTACTTATATCATCAAAAGGTGTGTTACATCTAGATTTAAGTTTGTGCATATGAGTTTTCATTATGTATGATTTCTGAATTATACTGTAACCTGTTTGTTTGGAGTTAATCAAATCAATATGTTTTAGCTTTACTACGAGTGGAACATTACTGAAACTGCATATGAACTTGCAGGACTGGGATGGACATCATGGAAGAAACGCTGGTTTATTCTCACTCGCACATCGTTGGTTTTCTATAGAAGTGATCCAGTAAGGCTTCTTATATTTCTTGAGCTTTACTTTTTGGTTCTTTCTTCCTAATTCATGGATTTCACTGCTTTCACTCTAAATATATGGTGGGTTTTCCTATTGACTAGTATTTCTCTACCTTTATCATGATCTGAAAAGTTTTACTCGTAATTTCTAGTGTTGTACAATGCATGGTATTATTAGTCAACTGAGTCAGAGGCGACTCAGGCAAGTTTACCAGTATTTTCTATTTTCTTGGTCGAGTTAGGGGAGATAGTTGTCCCCTCTACAGAGACAAGTCTTCTTTGACTCGGGCCATGTCAGGAGGTTGACCCAACCCAACGTGGCTCAAATTTTCAGGCATCCAAGTCAGTTCCTTTGTCCGAGGCAAAAAACCTTGGTACAATGTGGAAACATAATGGTTTCCCCCTTATTCCAGGGCTTAGCTCAGATTCACCTAGGAATTCAACATGTTTCAGTAGGTTCATGTAATTTGATCATTTATGAATCATGGTAAGGCTGTCATCTACATTACTGTGAAGTTAACCATTATTTTATGAGTCAAAATATGCTATTTTCATCTTCAAGTCATGAACAACCAATTCCTTGACCAGGAAAAACAAAACAATTAGCAGATTAGCTGATTCATTTTATGGTTAGTTTTGTGTTATCGAATTTCTGTCTTAAATGTTTGTTTTGCCCGCAGAATGCTCCTTCCCAGAAGGGAAGTGAGGCTAACTCAACTCTTGGTGGAATCGATCTCAACAGCTCAGGAAGGTGGAAATTTGTTTATCTGCATTTTGGCCAAGACAGCTATCATTTATGATTGGACTCCGTTATTATTGTCATCCACACTAATATCATTTTAGGAACTATTTTTACGTGTAACTTTTGCAGTGTGATTGTTAGAGCAGATAAAAAGCTCTTGACAGTCCTCTTCCCAGGTGGTCGCGATGGACGGACGTTCACACTCAAGGTCTATTCTTTTTTTCTAAATAAATTGTACCCTTTATCTTTTATTTTTTATTTTATTTTATTTTTTAAAAATTTTCTGTGAGTGGATTCAACCAGAGGAAAGACCTCAAGAAATATTTTAGGCATATGCAATGATTATCTAGATTCTGTCACTTCAGTATCTAGAAAGGACTTACCAAGCTTAAGCATTGGTCTGTTGCACTTTTTCTATCATAGAATTAGAAAACTTAGCATTCCCTCACCAGATTAAATAATATGGGAAACTTAAAAAGCATGAGACTGCTGGCCCAACCTGGAGTGCATCCAGGATTTTAGCAATAGGCAAGATTAAACATGATGTCTATTATAATGCTGAAATGCGTCGTCTGCATACACCTCTACATGAGGAGGGAAAACAATGAAATTGAGAATCGGGAGCGCACCACAATGAGTATTCATCTTATATTTCAGCAAACTACCCTCTTGCAAAAAGTTTCTTTTCAGACATATATCTCCATTACCATTTGACAAATAGCTTGACTTACTGGTCTTATTCCTCTAAATGCCTATGCCTTCTGCTATCTTGCTTTTACTACTTACAATCTTACCAGAGAGTATCAGATGCTCCTACCTCAAAATATTTTTAGAACCTTCTAAATACGAGCAACAATGCTTGCATATGGCAAGAGAAGAAAATAATTGGAGTCTTAGTTAAAACTGAATTGACTGAATTAGTGCCTAGCTAGATTTATATGTTTCCTTTTCCACGAGGGTTTCCTTTCCTCTATTCTTTCATCCACTTTCTCTCATATGCTTTGACATAGTTTTCCTTTCATCATTACTTTTGAGTTCCTCCTCTGGTTTTATATTTTCATAGTTGGAGATTATGCTTATTCCTTCTCTTAGGCTGAAACTTCGGAGGACATGTACGAGTGGAAAACTGCTCTTGAAAGTGCTTTGGCCCAAGCACCTAATGCAACACATGTTATGAGCCAGACTGGGATTTTACGAAATGATGCGGCTGATGCAACAGAGGGATCGTCAGATCAATGTGTGTTGCTTGAAACATTATTCTTTCTACTTTACTCATTTAAAATTCTCTTGCTGCTGTTTCAAAAAATTTTTCTCTTGCTGAAAATTCTGTTTACATGAGCAATTTGGAGTCTAAGTCTAGCAGATGGAATGCATCAGCAAAGTCACTCTGTCACTGTTTAAAATATTTCCATATCTTTTTTTTCTTAACTTCTTATCTGTACCAGTACTATCTGCTTTTAGGAGCACTGCAATATTCACTCCACATAGCTATATTTCCTTTTCCTTCATCGATCTTTCCACACATGTTTTACTTTGCATGTGCGCTTGTTCTTGTCGTTGTTCACTTTAAGATGGGATTGTTTTTGTAGGGCATAAAAAGCCAGTGAAATCATTGGTTGTTGGTAGGCCTATTTTACTTGCTTTGGAGGATATTGATGGCAACCCATCTTTCTTGGAAAAAGCCCTTACATTTATGGAAGAATGTGGTATATCTTTCCCGATAACATTTTTTGAGGAAAGCGTTAGCTACTATATTGGTTGTGTTCTTGAAAACTAAATGTCCACGATACATGCCAATTAGGAATCAAAGTTGAAGGGATCTTGCGGCAAGCTGCAGATGTTGAAGAGGTCGAGCGTCGTGTTAGGGAATATGAGCAAGGTTTTTATTCTTTTCCATTAATTGTTTCTCCTATCTCATACTTTTTTTTGCTTTGTCTAGGCACTTAATTTCTTTAAGCTATATGGGTCATTCTTTATATGTTTGACTGTGCCGCTATTCACATAGCAAAGAATATTGAAAACTACAGCATGTTTCACAGTTTTGAGCTGACTATATTTTGTTTTCCTTTGCTAAATAACTTCTGTATTAGGCCCTTAGATAATATGCTGTATATTTTCAGGAAAAGATGAGTTTTCTCCAGATGAAGATGCACATGTTGTTGCTGATTGTATCAAGGTATTTCTTTTTCCATTATATCACATGTCAAATGAATGCCAAACATTTCTTATTCTTTCTAACTATCATGATTTTTTCCTTCCTTCATCAGCATATTCTTCGAGAGTTGCCTACTTCTCCAGTTCCAGCAGCATGTTGCACAGCATTATTGGAAGCATTCAGTAAGTCTTTCTTTTGTGACTTGTTTTTATCACTGTCATACTTTTTTGAAGTTCTCTTGTTTTTAGCTTAAAGTTAAGCTTTATGCTTGGGTGTGATTGAGAGTTAGGATTCAAAGCCACATGAATTTATTTTGGAGAATGAATGACAGATGTACTTCAATTTTAACTTTAAGCAGTGAACCATGTGAAGTGAACTATACATATTAAATATATACTCATGTTGCTGTTCACATTTCCCTTTTTACACTACGTTTGCTTCACAACCTCTTTCAAGAACAAAAGTTTGATTTGCAACTACCATGAGTTTGTTATGCACATCCTCCCCTGCAATTTTGTTTTACTATGGCAGTGTTGATTTTTGATATTTGATTACCATATTTATGTTTTCTAGGATCTGAACGAGCTTTAAGAATCAATGCGATGCGTTCTGTTGTATTTGAGAAATTTCCAGAGCCTAATCGGCGACTACTTCAAAGGTACTTGACATATGTCTCTCTCTCTGTCTCTGTTTCTCTGTCTGTCTCTGTCTCTGTCTCTCTGTCTGTCTCTCTGTCTCTGTCTCTCTCTCTGTCTCTCTCTCTCTCTCTCTGTCTCTCTCTCTGTCTCTGTCTCTCTCTCTCTCTCTCTCTCTGTCTCTCTCTCTCTCTCTCTCTCTCTCTCTCCTCTCTCTCTCTCTCTATCTCTTTCTCTGTCTCTCTCTCTCTATGATGAACTTCTGTTGTTGTCTAAGCTATTGTGAACTTGATAAGATGAATACTTGAGGTCACGTGTCCTAGACTCAGGCTATATATTCATAATGTGACATTTTTATGCAATTTTGTACCCAAAAAAGTCTTGGAATTTGGAGGTTTGTCTATAAATTTTGCATGCTATTGTCTAAACTAACCTGATCAAATTGATAATTAATGTCTTGTATCCTAGATTCTGGTCTTGCATTTATAATTTGACATTTTTTTCTTATCATTTGTCTGGAAATTTTGGGGATTATCTAAACTTCTGGCAAGCTTGGCCTTCCAAAAGTTGAATCTATTTCTTTTGCTGGTTGGTGAAGTCTTATATATCTTATGTTGTCTAAGAATATGTGCATCTGATCAGATTCATTTATCCTAGACTCTGTACTATATTACTATGTTGGTATTTTGACTCAAATATAGACCAACAAATGCAGGAATTTTGGAGGATCTTTAAAAATTTTACAAGCTAGATATTTGAAAAGTGTAAACTGTTGGTTCTGTTGGTTAGGAAAGTGTCGCCTAGTTAATATTAGTTTGTGCTCCAACATGTAGCAAGTTGTCATGAATGCAACATGCAATAGGAGAATAGTTTTTGGGCTTGAATAGATCCTAAAGTTTATTAGTTGGAAAAAGGTTTCCCAGCTTTTGCTTGTTTGCAAAGCCAACATGAATTAGTTACATTATTTAACAGCATAGTTGGTACTGATTGACTGTAATATGATCAGTGGTATATCATTGTTGCGTTTGGACTGAAGCCTTTTCTTTTTTCTTTTAGGGGTTATTACTAGTTCTTATTTTACGTATGATTATCATGTTTTTATTTGATTTGTTTCAAATTCATGACTTCAGGATTCTCAAAATGATGCGCACTGTTGTTGCTCACAAAGCTGAGAATCGGATGTCCACATCTGCTGTAGCAGCATGTATGGCTCCTTTACTTCTTCGCCCACTACTGGCAGGTGACTGCCAGTTTGAGGATGATTTTCAGATGGGTGGAGATGGTTCTCTTCAACTCTTGCAAGCTGCTGCAGCAGCTAACCATGCTCAAGCAATTGTTATTACTTTACTAGAAGAGTACCATAACATATTCTCTGTGCGTCTCTTTTTCTTTGTTTAGCAGAATTCATAATTTTCTTTTCTTTTGGTAATAAATCATCGTTGCTGTTTTTCATGCCTTGATTTCTTATGAACTCACAAGAAGGTTGCTCCCAGGATGCATCCTTTACTTCTGAAATATATACCGACTCAGAAGGTAGTTACACTGAGGATGAGGAATATACCGATGATGAAATACTAGATGATGATGAATATGATGATCATGATAACGATCTTTACTCTCAGAGTGAGGATGATCCGGATAGGCAAATGAGTGGCAGGTACAGTGGAAGCAGTGGAATTGAGGATACTGATTCAGAATATAGTAAGGTTAGTCTGTAGCTACTGACTTGTACAAACTTGTAGCTCATTACTCTTATTTGTTTCAGATCATTTCTGTGTTGTTTACTGCTAGTGCCTTCTTCGATTTAATAATTTTCTAATGAAAATCAATATGATGGTGCCTCCTTATCATATGGGCGGTCACCTCTCTTCTTAATGGATTCTTTTCTCTTCCATGTATTAAGTGAGCAAAATTTTTTTTTATCTCAATGATGATTAATGTATCACTTTGTCCTGGGCATTGCTATAATTAAGTCATTGTATTTGCTTCTCTATAATCAAAACTAATTTCCTTTTCTATTGCAGGAAGATGACACTGGCTCTGCAAAGTGTCTTAAAATCGAGGAATATTTCGAAGGCAATGAAAACACATCAGGGGAGAAAGATCCCCCAGCTCATCTAGATGTTAAGGATTTTGAAGTCATTGATTTAGGCACTGAAAGTCCAGAACCTGTGAAGGATTTTGAACCTAATGAGAAACCATCAATGAGAAAAGATATATTGGAAGATAATGAGAAACAAGTGCCGAAAGATAATGAGAAACAAATGCGAGAAAATAATGAGATACAAGTTGCAGAAGATGATGAGAAACAATTATCAGAACGGCATAACTCTAAAGCCAACGAGAAACAATTAGCTGAACAATGTAACTCTGAAGCTGATGAGAGACCTTTAGCAGAGCAACATAGTTGTGCAGCTGATGACAAAATACCAATGGAGCAGCAGAATCTATTGGCTCATGAAAACACTGCTTCCAGTAACACTTATATGCAGAGTGTAACTGATAAGTCTCCTTCCACAATAGATGTCGGGTCTCCTGAATCCCTGGAGAACATGCAGGTCTCAGCAAATGCCACACGTCAGTGCCATTTACATAGTCAACCTTCTTCCTCATTGTCGACTTCAGAAGTTTGTGAAGCTTCAAATACTAAATCTTCTCAGAAAGCGCCTCATCCAAAGGGAAGAAGCCTGAATAAATCCTCCAGCATCAACAAATCCACAAAGAAGTCAAATGATGCAACTGGTGTCAAGAGACATGCTATATGGGGCCGAACCGCTGTGAGTGTTTGAACTATTTTGTGTTTCTCCCTCCCATTCTCTGTCATTTATTTCTGACGTTTGAACTCAGTTAAAAGTGAATAGCTACTTAGGAGGCATATTGCTTGGGTTGTGTTGGGCTAAGCACTTTAGATGGATTGGTGGCTCAATGGATAAAAGACTTGTCTGGATAAACCTCCTATTAGATGAATCCCTCCTTCAAAGAGGATATATTAGTGCTTTGAAAGGGCTCCAAAATGAAGCTTTTCCAATGATGACTCTTCCAAAGAGTTAGCTCAAGAAGTCCTCTATCCAAGAGTATAGCCAATTGCTGTTCTAATCTCACAACCTATTTACTTTTCTTAACACTTTCCAGTGTGGGATTTTCCCATTCAACACGTCCAAATCCTGGCTCACACATAATGCGCTTCTAAAGTGGGCACAAACTCCTAATGGAGGACACGGTATGGTAGCGAATGAGCTCTCAACTCATGGAGCCATGATGCATAAACAATCTGGCTACAAACTAGGTGTTGGTGCACTTACACATATGGTTTAATGTTAGTGCTTTCAAAACAGTTCTCTGCTAAATTCAATTATGTCTAAAATCTTAAGGTATTATGCAAGATTTTTGTTGCATCAATTTTATGCAATGCTACGATAAAGCCGAATGTCATCCCAAAATAATTGGCTCTTTCATTGCTCAAGCATATAACCATTAATTTTTTCATAATACTTTATATAATATTTTTCCCACTCAACTAGTTATGTGCTTCTGAGGTTTAACATGAAGTATATGCGCCGGGCTGTTTTGTATCTTAATGTTTTTAATCTATTGGACTATGCATTCTTTGTTGTATTTTATTGAATATTACTATTACTACTAAATTTTCAGGCGAAGAAGAATCTGTCCATGGAAGCTGTTGACATCCCTAATGAAGATGAGTGAGTGTTCTAGTTATGATTATCATGTTATAGATGCACCTCTGTCTTGTGATGAGTTTGAGCTGATGAAATCTTGTCATCTGTACTTTTAAGAAAATATTCACGTATTAGAACTGTGTGGACAAGTAGTTACTGCGTTTTTAATCTTTTTATGCATATGTCGAGAGCGTTCACGGTTGTTTTAGACTCAAAGTTTAACAGTGTTGTTTGTTGATATTAGCTTTCATATTTTTTGCATGATCAAAGATTTAAGGAACCATTAGTGGACTAGTAATTTCACTTATGCATGTACCATTATCTGTGAAGCATCAATATCATAATGAGATCGTACAGAACCATGTTAGAAAAGAATATTTTTGTGAAGATTCCTTCGTTTTTATAACATATTGAGAACTCTACTTTGTTAAATTTAATGCACTGTTCATAGTCATCTGTTAGCCCCTACAATGAAGTTTATTCTGCTATTTAATTTGCATTTCATTATTCATTCCAACTGATTACTTAGCGTTAATTTAGGATTGAGATTCAGAAACTTGAATTCAGTAAAGCAGATCTGGAAAAGAAAATCATGCTAGAGGTACAGCAGTTACAAACTCTCCATCTGTTTTTAGTTTCTCAGAGGGATTGGACCCACTTAAACATTAAGCACACATGTTTCTTTTGAACAGGCAGAAGAGAATGCTCTCCTACAAGAAACCCTGGAAAGACACAGGAAAAGCTTAAATGAACGTCGTGTGGCTCTTGAGAAGGAGGTATTAATAGACGTGACATTCATATACTAACAGAAAACCCTTATCTGTTTTCTCTTGCCTGCTTGGGCATCAGCATTCAGGAATCCTAGTTTTTATACTGGAATTTTAGTGAAATACTTTAGAATTTCATCCCTCTGCAGGATACTTCTTTTCTTCTCTTTCTTTAACCACTTCATTTTTTACCTTGCTGAATGATCAGTATTTTCATTTCGGGGGGTGGCAAAGATTATGTTCATCTTAGCTTTAGAAGTTCATCTTCTTCATCATTTTTAAACAACCAAATGTCAAATTGATGTTGTGCATTTTTGTTTTTTATGAATCTATGAATACATCAAGCTTGGTTTTATATTTGGTAACGCATTCTCAGTAGACAAACTCAAAAACCCGATAGAAAATATAGGGCTATCAGAGCAGTTCCTTTTTAAAAAAAGATAAAATCCTTGTCCAAATTACAGAAATATTTATGTGTTTGATTAGTTTAAAAGACACTAGAGTTTAATAGTATAAAAAGATTTGCCCTAGAGGTGGCAAAACTCGACATCTGGATGTTATTGTATTTTTCTTTGCTTGGATGAATTCTCCTTTTATGTAGCTTCTTTAATGAAAGTTCGTATAAACTTAGAAATTTTTGTACAAAAAATGATAGATATAATAGACAATAGACCTCTCAGGGACTTGATTAGTGAGTTACACAATGTTCACAGAAGGCAGTCAGCAAACATCCAAATGGCATGGTTCTTAAGTAGTAGTCACTGTTTCAATCAAGTGTTTATGGAACTCAAAAGAATGATCTTCTGCCAATGCTTCCTAAACCAAAGAGAAAGGAGGCATCTTCTGCAGGCTGCATGCCCATAAGAGTGAAGTGAGAATAGTAATAGCCACCGATGAGAGCTTATCGTTGAAGATCTGGCTATTATTCCTCTCCCACCATAGCTGCCGAGGAACTACAACCGTTTAAAAGGATTTTTCCACAAGAGGGGAGGAGGCAAGTGGACCATTGCTGAAGGAGATGGCTAAATGAGCTGGCATGCAAACTGGGAGTCCAAACTTGTGGAAGATGGCACTCCAAACTGCCCTGCTAGAGCATCAGTGAAGAAGAAGGTAGCTGCAAGTTTCCTCTTCCTTGCCACAAAGCTCAAAGAGGGAGTTTACTACCATTTGGGCGCTCTTGGCCAGTTCATCAGACGTGAGAATTTTGGAGGCTGTCCGCAAGAATTGTTGAACTTGAGGAAGGCAACTGGTTAGGAGACTGATTAGGAGCCACAGGAGGACGGGCTCAATATAATCTCATCTTCCTCAGTTCCTGCAATGTAGGTGGAATGGAGGTGGAAGGAGGCCTCGAGAGCCTTAACCTCCTTCAGGCTTCTGTGGTTTCCAGGAACCATTGTTTATAGCTCTGGAATAATGGATTGTGACCTGGCTATTGCTGGTGTGCAAGCAAATGCTCGGATAGGAGAATTTTAGAGGCTTGTCCCTCACTCGACAGTCTTCACAAAATCTGACCTTAGTCCCACTATGCACATGGAATCTTGGACTGCATCTTTCTCTTCAGCAAGAATAACCTTCTATAAGGGCGAGGCAGTACTGGAACGATTTTTTGGAAGCCAATTTTGGGTGTCATTTCCATATTTTGCTTCGATGAGACTCTTCCACAAACACCTGTCCTCCTTGGAGTATCTCCAAATCCATTTACCCAGCATAGCAAAATTTATCTGCTGAATCTTTGTCATGCCCAAGCCACCAGTTTTTGGTTGGCAGACATACCATTGTGTAATGGAAGTAAGTCTGAGTGCCACATTAAAGGAACTCCCTCTGCATAGCTTCTTTCCTGTTGGATATTTTCTTTGTGAATGAGAGGATTAAGTAGTAGTATGAAATGCCAATAACACAGTTTGATCAATGTGGCTCATCCAACCTGAGTTAAAAGTTGCCTTTGCCACAAGTCGAGCCTTTGTTGGCATTTATTGAAATTGGGTATTTTCTTTGTGAATGAGAGGATTAAGTAGTAGTATGAAATGCCAATTACACAGTTTGATCAATGTGGCTCATCCAACCTGAGTTAAAAGTTGCCTTTGCCACAAGTCGAGCCTTTGTTGGCATTTATTGAAAATGGGCTAACAATGGAGCTTTAACATCTCCAGAGAGAAGAGGAAGCCTCCACAAGATGAGGGCAAGGAAATGGTCTTGCAGCCTAGATATCGGTCAAGAGGGCTTGCTCAACAAGTAAAGCTTTCACATTGAGGACTGGAGAATCAAATCCTTCACATAACACTTTAGTATTATCCGCAAACTGAAACATTGAAACTCGTGTTTGACCTTTGATATTGAAACAAGAGATCCAACATATTTCTTGGCTTTTGTCGAGGAGGAAACATAAGGCTTCACTGACTATATTAAAGAGGAAAGGAGACTCATCAAGAAATTAAGAAAGTGGCAATTGACACAAATGACTCTTCAAAATCTAGCTAGAGTACAGCTCCTTTCAGACCTCATCTGTTGTAATGGTGAACAAGGCCATGCTACATCAAGGAGGAATCTAAAATTTGTCTTCCTTTAAGAACGGCTGATTCATTGCTGTTTATAACCTATGGGAGCACCGCACAAAGTCTTGAAGCTAAAACCTTGGAAATCTGCTTAGAGTGGCTGGATATTGGACTTATTTGTCCAAGGCAGACGGTTTATTTGTGCCTTCACTCTTTGGCATTAGAGGAATAAAAGACGAGTTCCTAGTGATACAACAATGGGAACCAGGGTGCATCATGCTCCACTTTGATGGCTCTTCCCTTGGTACACAGTGCTGGAGTGGGAGGAGCCATCCAGAGAGCTTGGGGCAGATCATCTCTGCCTTCTTTGGTCAGTAGGTGTGTGGATCCTCTAAGAGGCTGAAGCTAGAGCCCTTCCGCTGGTCTTCGGCTTTCCAAGCATTTCCCTCTGCTCCCTTGTGGTGGAAGGGGACTCAGTTTTAGTTATTAATCTGCTAGCTTGTCCTCTCCCTCGGACTCAGTTTTAGTTATTAATCTGCTAGCTTGTCCTCTCCCTCGGACTCAGTTTTAGTTATTAATCTGCTAGCTTGTCCTCTCCCTCGGACTCAGTTTTAGTTATTAATCTGCTAGCTTGTCCTCTCCCTCCCCCTCTGAAACTCAAGACTGTCTTTTATGAGATTGCAGATAGTCAGTAGGTGTGTGGATCCTCTAAGAGGCTGAAGCTAAAGCCCTTCCGCTGGTCTTCGGCTTTCCAAGCATTTCCCTGCTCCCTTGTGGTGGAAGGGGACTCAGTTTTAGTTATTAATCTGCTAGCTTGTCCTCTCAGTTTTAGTTATTAATCTGCTAGCTTGTCCTCTCCCTTCCCCTCTGAAACTCAAGACTGTCTTTTATGAGATTGCAGATATTTGTATAGGTTTGGTATTACTTGGTCCAAGATGCCCAGGTCAGACACCTCTAGTTGGTAACTTGCAATGGCAGGTATAGCCACAGGTCATTCGGACTGCAGGGCCCTTGCTGCCTTTCACCTAACCCTTTAATTTTCTGTTTTAAGCTCTAAGCACGGTACTTTATGTTGTACTATTATTTCTCTCTCCAATGGAGAACGAAAGCCTTTGCTGTTCCAAAAAACATTCAATCAAGTGTCTTGTTCATCTGAATTTACTCTTGTCAAATATACTCTGACATTCTTGCTGCCTAAACAGGTGATTAGACTGCAAGAACAGTTACAAAAAGAAAGAGATCTGAGAGCATCCCTAGAGGCTGGTCTTGGCCTAATCAGCGGACCTCCACCTAATGCGTCAAATATTGATAGTAAGGTGCTGTTTGTAATATCTTTACAATCTCTTTATCAGTAAAATTGCATATGTCATTCTCTCAATTTATCTTTGTTCTGGATAAAGACAAGGGCAAAGCTTGAGGAAGTTACCCTGGCAGAAGCAGATGTAGCAAATTTGAAGGAGAAGGTTTCCAATCTTCATCAGCAACTTAATCAAGAGCGACAAATTAACCATAGTTCAAATGTTATACTATGTGGTCATGACCAGAATATTTCCAAAGATGTGATGCCTTGGTATGTTTTTTTTATTCCCTCAATCTGTCAACTAAAGAATGCCTTGGCATCCCATTCTTTTGTCTTCCTTTGCATTTTTCACCTACACAAAAACAGTTATTGTTCACTTGACCCAAGTCAAATAAAGGTGTTTAAAAGCAATCAATGTTATAAAACTGTAGATGTCTGCTATCTCTTGAACTTGCAGTTGAACAAACTTCTTTCCTATCTATACACTGACTTAGAATTCCATAATACTCATCAAATGCAGGAATCACAAAAATGATTGCTCTCCTAGAACTGAGGTACTTTGTGGCTCCATTCACTGGACATCATTGGATGCTGTTATTTTCTATTTTCTAATCAATGGACTAAATCTTTTCTTCTATAACATGCAGGACCTGCTACCAGGGGCAGATTGTAAGAGTATTCTTGAACATGAGATGCCACTTTCATCAAACATTCCACCTACAGACAAACAGCAAAATGTTTCTAGTTCACAGGATACCATACCTGTTGATCATGATCTTGATTTGGCTAGGGAAAAGCTTCCGACAGCAAAGCTTCAGACTTACTCTTTTGACACAAAGATAGATGGCTCAAAATTATCAGAACATCCAGTTTCACCAGCACAGGAACAACGCCAACAGCAACAAGAAAGTGGATTTGTTACTGATCTGCCAAGTGTGGAAAATGCAAAATCTGCCATTCTTACTGCTGATCGTTCAAATAGCATCTCTAATTCTGCTTGCCCATTTGAAAAAAGTGGTCACGGATTATCCAAAGGTTGTGTTTCACGAAGACAAGAGCAGTCTCAGGAACAAGAGGTTGATCTTGCTGCTGTTCCACAAATAATAGAAAATGCAAAATCTGCTGTCCCTAAAGCTGATCCTTCAAGTATTTCCAAATCCAAATCCGGTCACCTTTTTGACACAAACAGTTCCAAATCATTGGAATGTTCTGTTTCACTGTCACACAAGCAGTCCCAAGAGCAGCTGGAAATGGGGCAAACTACTGATACACCAATTGACATGAAAGCAAAGTATGTTGTTTCTACAGATGATCCTTCGAGTTTAAGCAAATCCATGCCTTCTGAACATACTTCTGAGCCTTCAAATGCGAGCAACCTCGAATCTTCTGTTCTCACTTTAAACCCTTTAAGTGAGGACAACCTTAAATCCGCTGAAGGCACCTCTGATCTTTCAAGTGTGAGCAGCCCATGTGTTCCTGAGCCAATTACCGATCCTTTGGTTGTGGACAAACGCAAGTCTGCTGAGCTCACAACAGTCCTTTCTTGTAACAAGAATCTTAAATCTGCTGAAGACACTTCTGATCTCTCAAGTGCACAGAGCAATAGGGACGTTGAGCTGACTTGTGATCCTTCAAGTTTGAATAATCCCAAATCTTCTAAGTTCACAAAAGTTCTTTCGAGTGAGAAAAATCTCAAATCTGCTCAACTCACTGATGATCTTTCGAGTGAGAAGAATTTGAAATCTGCCGGTTCTGCAATTGATTCATTGAGAGAGGAGTTACCCTTCAAGGAGAATGAATCAGATCCTTCAGATGTTAAGGGTCCTGAGTCCATTGCAGAAACTGTGGGGGGCACATCAGAAGACAAGAAATCATCAACAGATGAGCTGCAGCCAAATGGTATGCCCCAAGACCTGCCATCTTCAACAAATAAGCTGCCATCAAAGAACTGCGCACTGGAAGACCAGAAATCTTCAATAAATGAGTTGCAATCAAGTGGAACATCCCAAGACCAATCATCTTCAACAAACAAATCACCACCAAAGAATACTCAAGCAGAGTCATCAGTTAATAATCCTAAACGGACCACAAATAATACAGCAAATGATCCTCCACCATCTACAGACAAGCCATCCCTGGGCAGCTTGTCAAGTAATGACAACAGCAAAAAAGCAAAGAAGCGCCTTCCAGGTTCAACAAGTGATGGAAGTACGACAGCTGTGCGTGAGGCTTCCTCTCAAAAGTCTACTGAAGCAAGTAATAGCTTATCAAAGGCGGAGTCACTGCCTGTTAAAAGTGCTACATCTTCCAAAAGGTCCAAAGGTTCTCGCTTGTCCAATGATGACCCATCAAAGTCTGCATCAGTATCTTCCAGTAAGAAATCCTCAGGGAAGGAGGTAACTTTTCATTCTCCATTTTCCTTTCTACATTCTCCATATTAGTAGGCTGTTAATTGACTTAGAATGAATTGTTAATTCTTAAGGTGAGCTGTTTTTATTAGCTTATGAAAGGGGTATTTCTCTCTAATTTAGGGTAACTCGTCCACAATTTCCCGCATCACAAATCGCTTCAACTTTAGGAAAGACAGGCGCTCCAAATCAGTAGACCTTCAAAATTATGAGTTCCACATCGAGGGTCCATTTTCGGATGTTCCTGAGCCAACAGCACCTCCAGGAAAGAACTCTTGAATGGCAAAGGGTCCGCATCTCTGAGGGCAACATACTTCCTGCTTCCTCTTCTAAAGTGTAGTCATAAAGATATTCTCTTGCAATATTTTTCAGCCTTCAATGGCCATATCCATTAATTAATGTTGTTTGGGGGTTTAGGTCAAAGACTTCGAGGCCTAGAACAGCTCCTAGCTTTTGCAGCGGCCGAGTTGTAGTGCTTTACATTGTACAGGTCACTTTCTGGCGTCGTGATTCTTCTCATCTTCTAGTTGCTTGGATATTTGAAGGGCTTATATTGGAAGCGACGAATTTGTCCAGGCTTGGAAGATGGACCACTGAATGTTGGAACAAAGATGAGTTAATGGCTAAGATAACGCTGCGAGAATATTGTATTATATATTTTGTAAAAAAGAACAAAATCAATCGGCAGTGCATTACTTCTCTACATTTTTGTCTGAGCATAGGATTTGCTTCCTTCAGACGCCACACTTCAGCATGTTCAAGAATGAGAATCCTATTCTTAAACCCCAAGCATGCATCCTAGATGGATCTGTCTCCCTTGGATATACGATTTATACAAATAAAAAAGGTTGTTTGGTGAGAGTAGAAAAACATGCTGTGCTGTAAACTAATGCCGAGTCTCTTTTATGTATTTGTTGTTGCAAATAATACTGATTGCTCCCTTTCAGTTTTCCTTGTGGAATGGAATCCGATTCAAATTCCAATAAAATATTTCTCGCATGCGACCATTAAACATAAATACTATTCGCTGCAGCTGAAGTCTAACGATTCGTTCAGAGGTTCCAAGTTCCAATTCTTTTCCATAGATCATCGGACGTCGGCGAAAGCTGGTCAGCATCGGATCCCACATTTCAGGACCCGGTTGAGTGTTGACAACAATCTCAAAGGTCACCGGCGAAGAAATATTCGAGCGCGTGGCAAGCACACGGCAAAAGCTACGGATTGTCTTCTTCTTCCTTCATTCAATGCACATCAACTTCGACCGGGAATTTAAGAGACGAATTCATAGAAATCAAGAAACAAAAGTTTACTTAGATGAATAATTCTCCAATTCTGACTAAATAATAAATATGGTTTTTTTTTTCTTTTTTTTTAGAATTTTGACGCACAAGGAGGTGAAGAATGAGCTGTTTCATTTCATCTGCACGAGACAAAAAGAAACAACTGAAAATCCAGAATCAATCGAAGCAATTAGACAAGAAAAGGGGAAAACCAAAAAAATTACGGACATCGAGAATAACCTAGGAATTTCCTGTAGTTTTCCCCTAATCGCCTTTATTCTATGTTTTCATCATCATCATCATCAGCCTAGAAATCCTTGAGGAGTTTTCTGACTTGTTCGAGGGTAACGAAGAGGACGACGGTGAAGGGACCCTGGCGGGAGATTGTGGGGATGAAGCCCTTGTAGAGGGCGAAGGGTCCCTCCGCCTTGACGGTCTTCATGGCGCAGTCGAGGGCGCCCTTGTATGGCATCTCCCCGTCGGGACCGGGCTTCATGTTCATCACCCTCGTCTTTATCACGTCGACCGGGTTCGACGCCACCGCCGCCACGAACCCGGCGGCGAAGCTCGCCGTGACGTGGGTACCGAGGCCGTCCCTCATCACCCCGCGCTCCAGGATCGTCTCCTTGATCTGGTCGTACGAGGCCAGCTGCGACGCCGTCACGATCATCGCGCGGTTCACCGTCAGGGACGACCCCCGCCAGAGGCTCCTCACCCCCTCCGACCTCGTCATCTGCCCGATCGCGTCCACCACGCTCTTGTAGTTCCGCCGCTGCGCCGCCGGGAGCCTCCCGTCGGCCTGCATCCGCACCATAGCCACGTCCGCCGGGTTCCCCACCGCCGCCCCCACGCCGCCGGCGATCAGCCCCGCCGCGATCTTCTTCGTCAGCGGGATCGTCTTCGTCTCCGGATCCGTCCACCCGTTCTTCAGGATCTCGTAAAGCCCCATACGCGTCGTCGAGTAAAGGGTCTGCCGGAGCACCGTCGCCGACACGCCGGAAAACAGGGCAGGGACGCCCTCCGTCTTAACAATCCGAATCCCGACGGAGACGGGTCCCACCTTTGGAGGGGGCGGCGGAGGAAGCGGCACGTTCACGGCAGTTGCCGCTCCTCCGAAGTTAGGTTGGAAAGCGAGGGCCGGCCGGAGCACCGGAGCAGGGGCAGACTCCCCTTGAAGCTGCATTCGCACCTTAATCAGGTCGAGCGGGTGGGTCGAGCACCCCGCCACGATCGAAGCGATGCCTCCCTCAACAAATCCCTTCAAACCCATCTCTTACCAGAAAAAAAAAAAATACCCTTCTTCTCTTCCTCTCACTCGATCAAATGCGCCGATACCAACACAAAAAAAAAAAAGAAAAAAAATCCCCCAAATCAGAGCAGAATCAAAAACCCCCGTCGCCTTCAAAAATCAAGAAGAGGAAACCCAGTTGGAATTAGGGTTCATCTCACTGGAAACCAGGAGAAGAGAATGAAGGCCGAATGCTACGGAGGAAGAGTGCGGAACGTTGGGCCTCTGAGACATATGCCCAAGGGTAATGTAATGGACGAAAGATGGTCCTCCAATGCAGCCACCTAACGCGTATTTATAGCTCCAAAAAGTTCACTACAGGAATCGGCGCATGTGTTCTCATTCCCAAAGGAAAGGAAGAGGAAAGACGAAATTCGCAAGTCGGAACTTCGCAAGAGAGAAAGAGGAAGAAGAAGAAGACACGCTGGCTGGCAGCGGGGCCCGCAGTCCCATCAGACGGTGGACGATGACTCATTCTTGGCTTGACTCGGTTCGTTTGACGACCTTTTAAACCTACGTTTGGCCTCTCTCCCTTGCGTGGCCTTGCCCTAACCCTAACGGCTGCCGCTGCCACCCCCGTCTGTATTGTACCCACTAATCTACTCAAAAGTCTTCATTAATAAACATTAATATCCATGATTAAGAAAAAAAAATATATATATATATATATATACGTGTCGATAACCACGATTGAAGATCATATCGGGTATTCCAAGCGGCCTCCACCCATGTTGTCCTTTTTCCAAAAGACATTTTTCAAGTGTTATTTTAATTTTTAATATTTTTAAATATGCATAAAAATTTAAAATATTTATAATAGATAACATTTACCTATGATAACTGGATGCACCAAAATGTGCACGGCCCAAATTCAACCGGTCCAGGAGTCCAACGATTCAGCAAATAAGGTTCGTGGACGGGCCTCGACGATTCTCGATTTGCCCGTCACGATGCCCCATCGTCGGACTCATCCGATCTCGCCGCATCATCGACCACGGTGAGTCATCTTACGACCATCAACAACTTCGGTGAGTCATTGCCCACGTCGGCATGAGTCAAAGATACAATCACCTACCTCAAAGCGTGAAGATAAAACCCGAAAAAGGGCCACGATCCTCATTCAAGGGATCTCAACGGGGAGTTCCCGGTCTCCCCTCCTTCCCTCTCCTCATCTCAACTATAGCAGCAGAAAGGGAATCGTGATCCCCTTTCCCAGGCAAAATCCCTCAACCACCACACGCAGACAAGGCTACAAAAGGCGAAGCTCCCCTGTTCCGAGGAGGTTGGAAAAACTTTTTAACCTCAAAAGACCTCTCGACAAGTGAAGAACTTTTTTTCTCTCCTTCTCCCCAAACCGAAGGACACAAATTCCTTCGGGAGGAGAAGCTCTCACGCCACGAGAGGTTGGAAAAATCGAAGTTCGACGACCTTCTTGCCGAAGAAAATACACTCACGGAAGCTCTCGAACCGGAGAAGTTCAGCCACCGCAGTTCGTCGTTCAACAGTTCAACCAGGAGCGACTCTACACGTTCACGTGACAACGCCACAAGTCGAAACACACGGAACACAAATACTTCCGTCCGACCGACCAAAGCCACACAAGATCGTGCACACTTATTCCCAGAACTCAACTTCGACGTTCTCGGCAAAAGCCGAAACTTCGACAAATTCACACGGAGATCGAATCAGAGGGTTATTAGGAGAGTGGTCTCGCATTCCTTGTACAAAACATACCCTGTAACACAAATTTATTCTAAAGTAATTGAAAACTTCTCTCGATCGCGCCTCTTCGCGGACCGGCGGATTTTCGGTGAAACAATAACTATTTTAACATGGTAGGATTAGTCTATATTGCAGCATATTTTAGAACCAATGGTTACGCCACCTTTTAATTCCAACTGACTAGAAGTAGTGGACCTACATTAGCATAAAAAAAAAACCCAATATATTTAACAATTTATTATTTTATATTATAATTTGTTAATGGTTATTTTAAAATTGAATTTTCGAATTTTCAAATGGAAACCTTTTAAACCAATCTTAATATACTCAAGAACAAAACCACACGTAATGAACAATTTCCTTAATTTAATTCTCTGACCATCTAAATCGGCATCTAGAAACGAACAGGATGTGTCATGTGCGTCTTCGACACTTGGGGGGGTTTCTCTCAGCTTCAGTCTTGGACGGACTCTTTCGAAGAGACGACGCGGAAGCTGAAAGCGTCTTTTCTGGGTTCGGAAGCTCCACCGATTTGACATTCATGGCAGCCGGCCAAACGCTGTAACGCCGCAAGGGGAGAGACAAGAACTTTTGATTTTTTTTTTGTAATCCAGATGTCAACCGCCTGGAGGTCGTCTCGTTCGCCACCCAAAATAACGAACTCCACCAAATCGAAGGTCTCCACAAATTTGTTCTGTGGCAGACGTTTATTTTACTGGATTCTTCAGTCCTCACTTCCCATCTCTAATTCTTTATCCCTCGTTTATTAATTAATCTGCAGGAAACCCAATTTTTTATTTTCTTCAGTGGTTGATCAAATCTCAATTTCTGTTTTTTACCATCATTATGTTGCATTGAAGATTGTTTACATTGAAATTAAATTAATAAAAATATTCAAAATAATATAATATTATTTTAAATTTTTAATAGTAAATTGGAAATTTTACATGACAAGGGTTTGGGACTTGGAAGTGGGATGCATCCCTTACTGGGGCTACTTGGCATGAGGGGAGGGGAGAGCTAAGGTTCCTTGTCCTGTTTTTATTATTTTTACTAAAAATTCTGTCTTTATCATATAAAACATGTTTAAAAATCGGACTAGCAATCGAACCCAATTTTTTAAAAATCGAACCGAACTGGTCTATGTCCGATTTTGGTTGAATATAGTTAGACTGGTTACAGTGAATTGGGCTGAGTGAATAAGAATCGGATTGGCCTCTGATTCTGGTTCAATCGAGTTGGACCATGTACACACCAAAATGTGATTGGCCCAAATACGGCAACCCTAAATGCCCACCAGTCCATCGGTCGGTCATTATGGGTAGGCTCCATCAATTTTTGAAGTCATCTGTCGCAGCCCATCGCCAGAGCCATTCATCTCGCCACATCATCAATACAGTCATCGTCCAGTCAGCAACAGCTCATCGAATCATTGCCACTCAGCAACCAATCATCTTGCCAACTACTTTAGCAGTTAAATGACCAAGCCTGGTCGCCAACTGAATAAACCGGAAAACCACCGACGATCCTCAATCGATGGACCCAAGTCCTACTCACATCTCAACAAAAGCAGCATAAAAGGGATCGTGATCCCCATTCCAAAGAAAGACCCATAAGTGAACAGAAACAACTACAAATAGCCATAAACATTCTGTCGAAGAGGTTCGAAAATCCTTCGTCGAGAAACACTCTCACACACAGATACTCTTTCGAGCCAAGCGACTCGCATTTGTTGAGATTCACCAGTTCGACCGGAGCAGCTCTACACGTTCGACGACAACGTCAACAAGTCGATACAAACACTTCCGTCCGACCGACAAAACAGTCATCGTTCGTGCACACTCATTCTAGAACTTAGATTTCGACGTCGACTCGCCAGAAGCCGAAACTTCATCACTTTACAGAGAGATAGAATCAGAGGAAGATTAGGAGATTGTATTCGCATTTTCCTGATTTTCAAATACAAATTGCAACACAAATTTTCTGTCGCAAATCGGATTACTCTCTCGATCGCGCCTCTTCGCATACCGGCAGATTTTATGTGAAATAGACCAGATAGTTCAATTCAATTTATAAAACACTGATCAAACCAATAATATGTCCAATTTTGGTTAAACCCGATTAAGCTTGGTTGGACCAATCGGTTCAACCATTGAATAAGACAAAAAGAAGTACTTTAGTTGTGCTAATTTATGGTGAACCAATTCGAGTCAATAAGAATCGGACTGGCCTGTTAAACCGGGTTCAGCCCTACTAATTGGATAATTGGGACGGTTTTTAATTTTCTTAATTTGATTTTTTTTTTTGTCAAAAGACTCAAAACTTAAATAATTGAATGAGCCAAATTCGTAATGAAAATTATGTTGAACCAAGTTGAAAGTTGAAATTGACTAATGAAAATTAAGTGCCCACTCAGATCTCCGGCTACGGCCTGCGGTCGCTTTTCCGACGCGTTCCAGCACTTAACCGCGTTCTTTCATTGTTTCCGAGAAATACAGCAACCACGAATTGCCGCGGGCGAGACCGGAAACTCTCCTGCTTCTTCCTTCCTTTCTTCCTCTTCGTCCTTCCATATATATATACTTACCCATCTTTCCTTTCCACCAATGCAGTTCCTAGCACGGCTTAATATTTATTACTTCTCTCCTGTCTGAGATATCAAATATTCCAAGTGTTTCTTTTCTACTGGTTTGCAGTTCAATTCGATTTTCTCTCTAATCCCGGTGCCGGCCGTCGAAGATGGGTTTGAAGGGATTCGTCGAAGGGGGCATCGCTTCCATTGTCGCCGGATGCTCCACGCACCCATTGGACCTCATCAAGGTCCGGATGCAGCTCCAGGGCGAGCCCCTCGCCGCGTCCGCGCCCAACCATGCTCCGCTTCTCCGCCCGGCCCTTGCCTTCCACTACCCCAACATCGGTGCGGCGGCGCCGCCGACGACCACCACCATGAATATTCCTATTCCGGCTTCGATCCCTCCGCCCAAGGTGGGACCCGTCTCCGTCGGGATTCGGATTGTTAAGACGGAGGGCGTCCCTGCCCTGTTTTCCGGCGTGTCGGCGACGGTGCTCCGGCAGACCCTTTACTCGACGACGCGGATGGGGCTTTACGAGATCCTGAAGAACGGGTGGACGGATCCGGAGACGAAGACGATCCCGCTGACGAAGAAGATCGCTGCGGGGCTGATCGCCGGCGGCGTGGGGGCGGCGGTGGGGAACCCGGCGGACGTGGCCATGGTGCGGATGCAGGCCGACGGGAGGCTCCCGGCGGCGCAGCGGCGGAACTACAAGAGCGTGGTGGACGCGATCGGGCAGATGACGAGGTCGGAGGGGGTGAGGAGCCTCTGGCGGGGGTCGTCCCTGACGGTGAACCGCGCGATGATCGTGACGGCGTCGCAGCTGGCCTCGTACGACCAGATCAAGGAGACGATCCTGGAGCGCGGGGTGATGAGGGACGGCCTCGGTACCCACGTCACGGCGAGCTTCGCCGCCGGGTTCGTGGCGGCGGTGGCGTCGAACCCGGTCGACGTGATAAAGACGAGGGTGATGAACATGAAGCCCGGTCCCGACGGGGAGATGCCATACAGGGGCGCCCTCGACTGCGCCATGAAGACCGTCAAGGCGGAGGGACCCTTCGCCCTCTACAAGGGCTTCATCCCCACAATCTCCCGCCAGGGTCCCTTCACCGTCGTCCTCTTCGTTACCCTCGAACAAGTCAGAAAACTCCTCAAGGATTTCTAGGCCGATTTTGACTTTTGAGTGCTCCTCTGATCTTTCAGATCCCAACGATGATGACGAAAAACCAAAATTTTTATACTTAGTTAATAGTTTTGTTCCTTCTAAACAAAATCTTGTAATTCTTTGATTATAATTACTCTTCCTCAAGAATTTTACGAACTATTTTTCCTTCCTGATCAAGGTTCTTCCCCTCTTCGTTTATCACAAGAACTTAAATATATGGAATTCCCAAAACTGAAACTCTTCTGAAACTATTATTGCAAGTTCAGTAAATACCCAATTTTACTCACCAGAAGTGAGAAAGTGCAGAATTTGTCATTAAAATAGATGCTCGAGATGGGGCCACTCACTGAAGAATGGAAGAAAAAGCCAAGTTTTTCTCTGAAATCTGTCATCAACAGACTGATATTACCTGAAATTTCTCTCGCGCTTCCGTCAATTTGGGCGCTTTTCACGATGTGAAAAAAAGCAAATCAAAATTCGGTGGCCTTCTGCTCGGCGAAGAATCAAGAGCACTCGGCCTACGATGGCCAAGTGGGTCATGAACCATTCATTCAATTAAGCAATAAAGAGAGAAGACTGTCCAAGGAATCTCCAACCAGAGCGCAGAAGCAGAACAGCGTCGACATCAGAGTGATGAACAGAAAGCTTCTTTTTCATCAAAAGATTGATTAAAAAAATGTCAACCGGCTTCAATAATTGTGAGGCGAAAAGCTTTTTCCTCCAAGACGAAGTGACTAATTCGTCCCGTCCTGCACCGGATGCAGCCTATAAACTGGATCCGCTTGTCGATTTGAAGCCATCTCATTGTCCTAGACAACTTCGACAATGCATCTCAATCGTTCATATTTGCTCCGCCCAGGTCTCACAGAGAGGGGGGGGCATTCAATGGATTAGCTGACCATCAAAGTTAGCCTTATAAAGGAGGTTCCGAAGGTTCCTCGGATGGAAGTAGTCAAATCCGACAGATAGAGTATTCTGCGGATAATTTGATCAATTGAGCGCTGTTTGTGATTAAATCGGTTAGTTTACCACTAAGATAAAATAAATTAATGAAAAATTGATTTAGAGAGAACCAACACAATACTACAAAATAATATTGAATACTATAATAGAAAAAAAAATTAGCCACAATAATTAAATACAAAATAAAAAAATAAAGAGAGAACACACCTTTTTAATCAGCTCATATATATAACATATATATCATATAAATATGATATAAATATGGTATAAATATCATATAAATACTATATACCATATACGATATAAAACAAATTACAAAGGGGATACATTATATGAGGGGAGGGGGAGGTTTTTTATAACCTACAGTATCCCTCCCTAAACATATAACTTTCTATGTGGGACCAAATTAAAGCAATAAAAACAAAACTCAGTCAAATATTGCAGCTAGCTAAGTCGGCAAGTAACAAATCTCCACCTTTGCTTTAATTTGTAGTTCTACCAAATACGAATCTTCTCAAGCAAATACTCCTCGAGCTACTTCCATATTTGCATCAGTAGGTGCAAAATCAAATATGCAGGATATTAACCAAGTCTAAACAATGTTCAAACTTACTTCTTGTAACCACCTTGGTCAGCATATCTGCAGGATTCTTCGTTGTATGTATTTCTGGAGAAGTATCTCCTCTTCTTCGAGAATCTCCCGCACAAAATGATAGCGAACATCAATGTGCTTCGTCCGTGCATGAAAGACTTGATTTTTGGCTAAGTGAATAACACTCTGACTGTCAGAATAAACCTTAAGTTGTTTTTGACCAACTCCTAAGTTTTTAAGCAAACCATGAAGCCAAATTGTTTCCTTCACAGCCTCGGTAATCGCCATATACTCTGCCTCTGTTGTAGACAAAGCCACTGTTGACTGCAAAGTGGATTTCCAACTAATTGACGCTTTTGCTAATGTGAACAAATAGCCAGTTGTTGACCGTCGCTTATCCAAATCACCTGCATAATCAGAATCACTGTATCCAACTATGCATTGACCAAGTGATTCATCCCGCTCGAATGCCAATCCAACATCTACGGTATTTTGAAGGTACCGTAGAATCCATTTCACAGCTTGCCAATGACCCTTGCCTAGATCATGCATGAACCTGCTAACAACACTAATCGCCTGTGAAATATCTGGTCTCGTACACACCATTGCATACATCAAGCTTCCAACTGCATTTGCATATGGGACTGTTGCCATGTATTCTCGCTCTTCATCCGTTGTTGGAGATAAGTGGCTACTAAGTTTCAAATGAGGAGCAAGTGGGGTACTTACAGGTTTTGTATCGTTATGTATACCAAAACGTTGTAGCACCTTCTGCAAATACTGCTTCTGTGATAGCCAAAGCTTGCCTCTCTCTCTGTTCATGCTTATCTCCATGCCGAGAATCTTCTTGGCTTCCCCCAAATCCTCCATCTCGAACTCTTTATTCAACTGAGCCTTCAATCTGTCAATCTCAACTTGGCTCTTTGCGGCAATCAGCATATCATCAACATATAAGAGTAAGTAGATGTAGGAGCGATCTTGAAGTTTGCGCAAATACACACAATTATCGTATTTGCTTCTTGTGTACTTCTGATCTTTCATAAACCTGTCAAATCGTTTGTACCACTGCCTCAGAGATTGTTTCAGTCCGTACAATGATTTGTTTAACTTACAAACCCAATTCTCTTTACCAGCAACCTTGTATCCATCTGGCTGAGTCATATTGATTTCCTCCCTCAAATCACCGTGTAGGAACGCGGTCTTCACATCTAGTTGAGCTAGCTCCAAATTCAACTGTGCTACCAAAGCCAACAAAATTCTAATGGAGGAATGCTTAACAATTGGAGAAAATACCTCATTATAGTCAATTCCTTCCTTTTGAGCGTAGCCTTTAGCCACCAACCTTGCTTTGTAGCGAATATCACCATTGTCAGGAAATCCTTCTTTCTTTGAAAATACCCATTTGCATCCAATTGCCCTCTTGCCCTTCGGTAGTTGTGTCAATTCTCATGTTTTGTTCTTCTCAAGAGACTCTATCTCTTCTTCCATCGCACTAGCCCATCTTTCACTTTCTGAACTTCGAATGGCTTCTGGGTAAGTGCATGGAACATCGTCAACAACTGGAAGTGCATAAGCTACCATGTCAGTAAAACGAGCAGGTTTATGAATCTCTCGTCTTTCTCTTCTAACGGCAATGGGCTCCGATTGCTGTCGAGGTTCTTGGGTCAGAACCTCTTCCTCATCTGACTCTTCTTCTGCCATAGGAGAGTCATCAGTCGTTCTCTGTGCTGGAATCACCACTGTCTGCTCAAACTCTACCTGCTTCGGCATACACTCCACCTGCTACGGAGTACTATCAGCTTCTTCTGGATTTACCTTATTCAACATGGCAAATTCATCAAAGGTAACATATCTGTTGATAATCGTTTTATTTGCCTCTAGACACCACAAACGGTATCCCTTAACACCAGCATTGAAGCCCATAAACAGAGCCTTCTTTGCCCGTGGATCCAACTTTGATTCATTCACATGATAATATGTAATAGAACCAAAAAAACTCAAAGAATCATAATCTGTTGCAGGTTTTTCGGACCATACCTCCAACGGAGTCTTGCCACCTATAACAGACGATGGCAAACGATTTACGAGATGTTGAGCGTATGTCACAACCTCAGCCCAAAATTTTCTGCCTAATCCAGCATTAGACAACATACAACGAACTTTCTCCACTAGTGTTTTGTTCATACGCTCCGACACCCCATTCTGCTGCGGTGTTTCTCTGATTGTGAAGTGTCGAACTATGCCACAATCTTGGCATACCTTCAGGAATGGATCACTCTTGTATACTCCACCGTTGTCTGTTCGGAGAACCTTGATCTTCCTTCCAGTCTAATTTTCAACTTGAGTTTTCCACTTAAGAAAAACTCCAAGCACTTCACCTTTGTTCTTCATAGTAAACACCCACACTCTTCTGGAAAAATCATCAACAAAAGTGACAAAATAATGCCTCCTCCAAGTGACGGAGTCTTGGCAGGTCCCCACACATCCGAGTGCACAAAATCCAGAATACCCTTGATATTGTGAATAGCCGTGCCAAATTTCACTCTTCGTTGTTTTCCCAAAACACAATGCTTACAAAATTCTAATTTGCAAGTTTTCGTACCTTTGAGAAATCCTCGTTTGACAAGAATTTGCAAAGATTTCTCTCCAGCATGTCCCAATCGCATATGCCACAACTTCGTTGCCTCAGCATCCTTCTTGCTGCTTGAAGTTGCTGCCACTGTTGTCCCCACTACAGTATTACCTTGGTAGTAATACAAATTGTTCTTCCTCTTACCTTTCAACATTACAAGTGCTCCTGAAGTTGTTTTAAGAACTCCATCTCGCATCGTCACAACCAGGCCTTTAGCTTCTAAAGCCCCCAATGAGATGAGATTCTTCTTCAACTTTGGCACGTCCTGCATATCCCGCAAGATTCTGGTAGATCCATCATGATTCTGCAGCTTGATTGAACCTATTCCAGCTGTTTTAAATGGGTTATCATTGCCCATGTAAATAACTCCACCATCTAGTTCCTAAAATTCAAAGAACCACCCCCGGATAGGAGACATATGATAGGTGCAACCTGAATCCAATATCCACTCATCTTGGTACGATGTTGAAGGTGAGACAACCAAAGAGGTGTCTGATTCCGCATCACTTCTGTATTCTGCAGCATTAGCATTTTTCGAAGGCACCCCTTTCTTCTTCAACTTTGGACAGTCTTTCTTCCAGTGTCCTTTCTCATGACAGAAAGCACACTCATCTTTGGCAACGTCTCGGCCTTTCGATTTGGATCTTCCTCTTCTCCCCTTCGACTGGCTTTGTTGACGACCTCTTGCCACTAATGCTTCTTCTGATGTCACTGACTTGGATTTCATCTTATCCTGCTTTCTCAATTCATGACTATATAAAGCAGAACACACAACATCTAATGATACATTTTCCTTGCCATGTAGTAACGTAGTTTCCAAGTGTTCAAATTCATTAGGAAGAGACGATAGCAACATCAAAGTCAAATCTTCATCCTCAAATTTCATATCTAAATTCAACTGGTCTGCTACTAACTGATTAAACTTAGTGATGTGTTCATTCATAGTCGTACCTGGTCGGTAGTCAAATCGGAACAGTCTTTTCTTCATAAGGAGCTTGTTCTGACCAGTCTTCTTCAAGAACTTGTCCTCCAATGCCTTCCACAATTTGTATGCAGAAGTCTCGCTCTTGAAAGCATACTTCTGCTCTCTGGATAGACACGACCGAATTGTTCCGCATGCCAACCGGTTTATGGTGCTCCAATCTTTATCTTCAACTTCATCTGGTTTCTTTTATTCAATAGCAATATCAAGACCTTGCTGGAAAAGGGAGTCCAAAACTTCCCCTTGCCACATACCAAAATGGCCAGTACCATCAAATATTTCCACTGTTAGTTTCAAATTGGACAACGGAACCCTCGACCATGGTGACGAGGGGCCTGATGTCCTTTGTGGAACATTGAGGATGGACATCTTTGATTCTTGATCTCTAGATGCCATTACAGACTCAAAATACAATACTCAATATTATAACAAATTACAAACAAGCCAAGGATGAACCTTCGGCTCTGATACCACTTGTTGGGAAATCGGGTAGTTTCCTACTAAGATAAAATAAATTAATGAAATGAATTGGTTCAGAGAGAACCAGACACTACACTACAAATATACCCGGCAAAATAATATTAAATACTATACTACAATAGAAAAGAAAACCAACACAACGACAATAATTAAATACAAAATAAGAAAATAAAGAGAGAACACACCTTTTTAAGCAGCTCGTATATATAACATATATACCATATAAATATGGTATAAATACTATATACCATATATGGTACAAAACAGATTACAAAGGGGATACATTATATGAGGGCAGGGGGAGGTTTTTTATAACCTACAGTATCCCTCCCTAAACATATAACTTTCTATGTGGGACCAAATTAAAGCAATAAAAACAAAACTCAGTCAAATAGTGCGGCTGGCTAAGTTGGCAAGTAACAAAATCTACATGCATTACGCTCCATCCAAATCTCCCAAAAGGCTAGGAAGACAATTGTAAGAGTTTTGGCATTCTTTCGAACTTCCTTAGATGTGTAAAGATTAAATATCAGGGTTCTAATAGACTTGCAATCGATTAGAATATGAAGTAAATGTGATAACTGGGTCCACACTTGTCTGGCAATTTGGCATGATAGAAAGAGATGATTGATAGTTTCTTCCTGGTTCGGACAGAATAAACAAGTGTTTTGTATATTCATTCCCCTAAGGGACAGAAGACTCGCAGTAGCGAGTGCGTCATGCATACAAATGCAGAGGAAGGTCGTGTTTTGGTTGTAGGTTCAGCTTGTTAATAACCCCCCAAATGGGAACAAAGGGGTCCTTCTTGGAGTGAACCCTGTTGTGCTTCATTTTGGAAGTAAAGGTGTTGGTATGTGGATTTGATTCAGTAGTCCCCATCGGTTCCTAGGCCCTATATGTGTGAGTTAATGGATGATGGGTTTGTAATAGTATTTGTGATGTCCTTTATGATGATATTAGGTGAAGATATTTCTTTGGTGTGTCAAAACATGTAAACAGGTGAATGGGGATTGCTCATAAAACAGACTTTATAATCAGGGTGATTCTACCTGCCAACGTAAAGTGATTTCTGCAGCCAGCCAGTGAGCCTGTTTTTGAGGTTATCTAATATTGGTTTATATGTAGGTGAGTTGGAGGACCCTTCCTTCTGGAATTATGATTTCTAGGTATTTTCCTAGTGAATGTGTACAATTGAAGGGTAAGATTTGCAATATTTCCTGTTTGAGCTGCTGAGGCACAGCTTTTGAGAAACATATAGTGGTTTTGCTAGGGTTGATGTGTTGATGAGCTGTTTGAGCATACTGATCATCTAGTATTTGCTTGAGTTTAGTTGCAGTAGGTGTAGAGGCTGTGAGACTGGTCGTACGGTGATCCGTATGACCAGTTACACATAAGTGGGTAAGTGGTTAGATCCTGAAAAATCAAGATCTAACCGCTCTCACCCTGTCTCTCCCTCACGGTTTATTAAAACCAGAGAGCAGAGTCCCCAGGCAACACTGAACGAGATTCATGTAAGACTCTGTAAGTTTATTGCTTCTTCTGCTCTAACACAGAAAAGGAAATTGGTGGACGATTCAGACAGGAAAGAGATCGTCAACGAGAACATGGCTGGAGGTAAGCCTAAACTTCATTCTGATTTCAATTCATGTTTTATGAAATCATAGACTTACATTTGGTATCAGAGCCAATATACTGCTTCTGTATGCGCGTATTATTATTATTTCATTTTAGGGGAGGTCGCCGAAAATGGTCCTTCCGACGACCACCTGAAAGCTCTCCCACTGGCGAAGGGTCGCCGGTGGTCGGCGAAGGTTCTCCGAGGGCCAACGGAGTTGGCCGCTCTGGCTAAAGCCGGCGACGATGACAAGAACGATGCTGGGAAAATGTTCCAACGTCGTTCGCCGCGTCCTTTTGTGGCGAACCGGCGGCATCGACCATCGTCGGACGGCGACGGGACTGCCCATCAAGCAGTCGCTGCGGTAGGAACCCTTACTGCCACGGCCGTGGCCGGAGATCGCAGGACGCAGATTTTTATGCATGCCGCGCGTCGTCTGGAGGTCAGGGACGACCTCCAGACGGTCCGGTTCGGGTATTAAGACCCGGACCGCTCAGTTCGGCCGGGTAAACCCGACCCGCGGGTTAGCGAGCTGAGTCGACTCTGTCCGAGTCACATTTGGGTTAGATGACTCGGTCCATAGCGTGGCCCGAACCAACGCGCGACCCGAACCGAACCAGTTTTTAATTGCAATCCATTGGTTCAACCGGTTCGGGGGTCATATTTTGTCCGTTTTGGACAAAATTTATATCTAAATTTTCAGAATTTGATGCTTTATTGTTTTATAATTATTTTATTACATGTTGAGTTAGCATTAACTTTAATTTAATGTTAAAGTGATAAAATAATATTATTTTATTAAGGTATTGCCACAACAACCTTAATTTTATAATATTATTTTATTAAGAATCACATATAGGACATTAAATAATATTCATAAAACATTAGTATCATGTCTAGTGATCTAATTTAGTTAATTTTAATCGTAGAGTAGCCACAACATCTATGATTAAACATTATATGTCTAGATCACATAAAGTTATAGACATTAATTGTACAATTATTAAATGCCTTTTCATAACTTACCCACAGGAATTATGAAATTGAATTTGATAATTTTACAACAAGTTTGAATTTGTTTCCACAAATTCTTTTATGAATCTAATAGAATTAAAAATTTTGCCCACTGGCAATTTTTATGTCATAGATTCATGTCATGATTTTCATTGGTTAATCATGAATAAAAATATTTGGCTCAATATATAGTTAAGCATGTTTATTATTTTTTGAATTTGCAGCTATTTCATCTCTAACTATGTCCGACTCTCGTATTGAGATTCCCCTTTTATCCAATGAGAACTTCAAAATATGGAAGGAGAGAATTTTACTCCACCTAGGGTGTTTGGTCATAGATTATGCCACTAGGAAGGATGAACCTAGAATAACCAACACCAGTACACCTGAAGAGAAGAAGCTCTACGACCTATGGGAACGGTCCAACCGACTCAGTACCATATTCATTAAGACAAAGCTTCCAGAGGATGTACGAAGTTCTGTTGAAAAAGAAGACAAGGTTCAAGCTCTCCTTAAAGCCATTGAAAAACAATTTCAACCTTCAAAGAAGTCTTTGGCTAGCACCCTGATTATGAAGTTCACATCCATGAAGCTCACTGGTGTTCAAGGAGTTAGAGAACACATAAATAAATTAAGGGACTTAGCAGCTCGCCTGAAGGCATTAGAATGTGACATGTCCGAATCTTTTCTACTGCATTACATTTTAACGACTCTCTCACACCAATATGCACCATTTAAGATTTCCTACAACACACATAAAGACAAATGGTCAATTGATAATCTCCTGACCCTGTGTGTTAAAGAGGAAGCAAGGTTACTTTTAGAGGTAGGAGAGACGACACTTATGGCCACTCACGAAAAGAATTCGCCTCAAGCAAACCAAAAGGGGAAAAATAAGCTCAATCCCCATGCTACTATCAAGAAACAGTCGAAATATTTTTTCTGTAAAAAGAAAGGACATATGAAGAAGGATTGTACTAAGCATAAGTTATGGCTTGAGAAGAAAGGTACATTCTATTCCTTTGTCTGTTATGAAACTTATATGGTTGAAACAAATTATAACACATGGTGGATTGATTCCGGCTCAACAATCCATGTTTGTAACTCTATGCAGGGTTTAAGAAACCTGAGAAAACCAGTGGGCAATGAACAATTCATTTATTCGGGCAGTCAAATAAAGTCACATGTAGAGGCAATTGGAACCTGCGACTTGAAGCTGGAGAGAGGTTTTGTTTTAACTTTGGAGAAGATTTTCTACATTCCCAATTTTACAAGAAATTTAATTTCTGTATTTAAACTTGTACCTCTGGGATTTAGTTTCACATTTCAAAACACTGAGTTCAGTTTATTATATAAGTCTGAGCATGTAGGTAGCAGTGTTTTATATGATGGCCTTTACTCTCTAAATCTAGAAAACGATACCGCTTCATACATGACTGTTCATTCTGGTCTCAAACGTTGTGTTATAAATGAGGCTTCATCCACCTTGTGGCATAGGAGATTAGGACACATCTCCATTGATCGAATCAAGAGATTAGTGAATGACGAAATTCTCCAAACCTTAGACTTCACTGATTTCGACACTTATTTTGACTGCATTAAAGGCAAGCAGACTAACAAGTTCAAGAAAGGTGTCACTCGGAGTTCAACCATATTAGAGATCATCCATTCTGATATCTGTTGCCCAGATATAGATGCTCAAGGTCAAAAATATTTTATCACCTTCATTGATTACTATTCAAGATACATGTATCTCTACATGCTTCATACAAAGAATGAGGCACTAGACGCCTTTAAGGTCTTCAAGGCTGAAGTAGAGAAACAATGCGGGAAGCAAATCAAGATAGTCAGAACAGATAGAGGTGGGGAATACTATGGTAGATACACTGAGTCTGGACAAGCATAAGGTCCATTCGTGAGGTTTCTGCAAGACAACGGTATAGTTCTCCAATACACCATGCCAGGTTCTCCAGACCAAAATGGTGTTGCGGAAAGAAGAAACCGAACATTATTGGACATGGTGTGAAGTATGCTTAGTACCTCTAAGCTACCTAAAGCCTTATGGATAGATGCTCTTAAGACAACTTTGTATATATTAAACAGAGTTCCAACCAAGGCTGTTCCCAAGACACCATTTGAACTATTTAAGGGTTGGAAACCGAGTTTGCAACATATACGCGTATGGGGATGCCCGTCTGAGGTAAGAGTTTACAACCCACAAGAAAAGAAGCTGGATCCTAGGACCATAAGTGGTTATTTCATTGGATATCCAGAAAGGTCCAAAGGATGCAAATTCTATTGTCCAACTGACAATACTAGAATTGTGGAATCGCGGAATGCAAAATTTCTTGAATTAGACTCAATCAGTGGGAGTATTCAATTTCAGGACACATTTTCTGAAAGAGATCAACCTTCCACATCAAGTGAGAGAATGGTTGTCATTCATCGACTTCTTCCAGAAGAATTGAGTACTGAACAACCGATCAATGAAATTCCACAAATTGAGGCTGAACCCATTCCACTAGATCAAACTGTTCAAGAAGATCAGGTTACTTCTGAATAGCCAGTTGAACAACCAATTCATCAGGAAGAAGTTTTTCCAACATTACGGCGATCGACAAGAACGAAAAGACCTGCAATCTCTAGTGACTATCAAGTGTATCTACAAGACTCTGACCATGATCGAGGAGCTGACAATGACCCTATTTCATTTTCACAAGCCATCAATAGCAAAGAGTCTGAGTTATGGTATAATGTCATGAAGGAAGAAATGGATTCAATGAGTAGCAACAAAGTGTGGGATCTTGTTCAATTACCCACAGGTTTTAAACCATAGGTTGCAAATGGGTTTTCAAAACCAAAAGAGATTCATCGGGTAATATCGAAAGATATAAAGCCCGCCTTGTTGCAAAAGGATTCACTCAACGAGAAGGAATCGATTACACAGACACTTACAGTCCTGTATCAAATAAAGATTCCTAGCGTATTATTTTGGCATTAGTAGCTCATTTTGACTTAGAATTGCATCAGATGGATGTGAAGACAACGTTTCTCAACGGTGACCTAGAGGAGGAGGTTTATATGAAACATCCTGAAGGATTCCCCTCTACTCTAGGTGCGTAATTGGTATGCAAATTACAGAAGCCCATATACGGTTTAAAATAATCATCCCGCCAATGGTATCTTAAATTTCATGACGTTATTTCTTCCTTCAGATTTGTTGAAAGCGTTATGGATCAATGTGTATACCAGAAGGTCAGTAGGAGTAAAATTTGTTTCCTTGTTTTATATGTAGACAACATTTTACTTGCAACCAATGATAAGGGGATTTTACAGCAGGTGAAACAATTTCTTTCTACACATTTTGATATGAAAGATATGGGTGATGCATCTTATGTTATTGGTATAAAGATCCATCGAGATAGACATCAAGGTGTTTTAGGTCTATCTCAAGAAACCTATATCAACAAAATATTAGAAAGATTTCGGATGCACGATTGTACACCTACTGTAGCTCCTATTGTGAAGGGTGACATGTTCAGTATGAACCAGTGCCCAAAGAACAATTTAGAGAAGGAGCAGATGAAAAACATTCCATATGCTTCTGTTGTTGGAAGCTTGATGTATGCTCAGGTATGTACCAGACCAGACATCGCATTTGTAGTTGGAATGTTGGGGAGATATCAGAGTAATCCAGGACTTGATCACTGGAGAGCTACAAAGAAAGTATTGACATAATTTCAAGGAACGAAAAATTACATGCTTACTTACAGACGATCAGATGGTTTAGAGGTGGTTGGCTACTCCGATCCAGACTTTGCTGATTGTGTTGATTCTTGCAAATCAACATCAGGATACATTTTTATGTTTGCTGGTGGAGCTATCTCATGGAGGAGTGCCAAACAGACCATCATAGCCACTTCTACTATGGAGGCTGAGTTCGTCTCGTGTTTTGAGGCTACTTCACAGGTAGTGTGGTTAAAGAGTTTCATTGCTGGGCTTAGACTGGTGGATTCAATATCTAGGCCATTGCAGGTATATTGTGACAACTTAGCAGCTGTGTTCATGGCTAGGAATAATAAAAGTGGGAGTCGAAGTAAACACATCGACATAAAGTACTTGGCCATTAGAGAACGTGTTAAAGATCAGAAAGTAATCATCGAGCATATTAACACAGAACTGATGTTAGCTGATCCTCTGACAAAGGGCATGCCACCTCGCAAATTCAAGGATCATGTTGTCACTATGGGATTGCATCCCATATAATCATTTAAAGGTATGACTGTTATTTAGAAACTCTATTTTCTTGATTTTTTCTATTATGTCTGCACTACAGTTACAATTGAAAAAATCATTAAAGATGGGACAAATAATAAATATAAGATTTATTCATACAGTTATCAGGAATTGATTTAACCCTTGACATGTGATACATGGAAGATATTACTTTGTACATAAAGGACATATCGCCATGATGCATGTTTCTTGTTTTAAATCATATTACCTGGTCATATGAATCAAGTGGGAGATGGTGAGACTGGTCATACGCTCACCCTGTCTCTCCCTCATGACCAGTTACACATAAGTGGGTAAGCGATTAGATCCTAAAAATCAAGATCTAACCGCTCACCCTGTCTCTCCCTCATGGTTTATTAAAACCAGAGAGCAGAGTCCCCAAGCAACACTGAATGTGATTCCTGTAAGACTCTGTAAGTTTATTGTTGCTTCTGCTCTAACACAAAAAAGAAAATTGGTGGACGATTCAGACAGGAAAGAGATCGTCAACGGGAACATGGCTGGAGGTAAGCCTAAACTTCATTCTAATTTCAATTCATGTTTTATGAAATCATAGACTTAATGAGGCTAGATCAAATAACAGTGTGTCATCAGTCATCCGCGTAATGGAGATTACAAATCTTAAATTGACTGCGAGCTTAATCTCTTCATGAGTATCTATGTGTCGGTCATCATCTAATTAGTAAGTTCTGGTTATTCTATAATGTGATTTCCTGATTTTGGTGTAAGTGTGAAAAAAGCTTTGTGTTTTCGTCCCTGAATTTAACAAAATTTTGTCTAGCTGCTTGAAAGGAGTGAATATATTGCAGTTGTTGTTCTTGAGTTTGCAAAATAGTATTCATGGGTTGTGTAGAGAATTGTTTTTGGATTTGCCTAAGTTTTCTCAACCACTGTCCCAATTACTCAACCATTGACTCTATCTAGTCTGGCCATTACCCTATTTGTGTGGGTGGGCACTCTATAACCGATATCTATCCAGCCACCAGCATGAATGAAATTGTTAAATGTTTTGTTTGTATCATGTTGGGTTGTATGTGATGAGATTGAGGAGCCAGGGTCCAAGAATATGGCTAATAATGTGTTGCGTTTGTATTAATCCGAGATGCCACCTATTTGCATCCGGTGGAAGATAAGTAAAGAATATATTTTGAATTCGACCATCAATGGTGTTAATTTTGACACTTATGCCATGGAAGTAGGCTTTTTTGACTTGTAGGGAGACGTTCTCCTTCCATAAGAGCCACTGCTCCCCACTAAGACCGTCTGATGGTACGTATGTAGAATTTGTGTACATACGCTATAGGAATTTATGAACGTTACCTTAGTTGGGATGATGAGATTTGTTTTGCAGGTGACGAGCAATGGTAGAGGGTGGACCAGGAGTTCGGCCAACAAACACCCCAACTAAGGTAGCGCTCTCTCTCTCTCTCTCTCCCTTTAGCTAATGATTCTTGTGATAATGTAACCTTGTGAAGGGTTTCAGTAAGGCTTGCTATAAGATCAGGATCCTGAAGGTCTGTAAGGTCATGTTTGGTGTCATCTATGGGGAGTTCAGAAGAAGCGACCCCCTTACCCTTGTCTACCTGCAGCGCCAAAGTGTGTAATGCTAGAGATGGAAGGGAAGAGAGCGATGTGGAGATGAAGATCGGAAGGAGCGATGGCCGATGGAGTTTTCATTGGGGAAAATATGAGGGTGCAAGAAGGAAGAAGCGGTGGGTTGTTTATCCTTGCTATTCATGAAACGGCGACACTGAATGTACGTAAAGTAATGATGGTTGTTTTGTTTCCAATGGGAAATAAATGCTCCGATACCTGGGTGCGGCCACATGGTAACCCTACCTTGATGGGTCCGCCAAATTGCTGGCGAAGGTGGCGAAGGAGATTGTCTTGGGATCATGCGGGGACATAAAGAAGGACATATACTGTTGAGTATAAAGGAGGGGTGAGGTCTAGCCCATGAGTGGCCCCACCACTTAACTCATTTCTCTCTTAGCCCATGTGTGTGTGAGAGAGAGAGAGAGAGAGACGAAGATAAAAGAGGAACTTAGGGTTTTTTATGGGAGGGACTTTTTCAAGGGGAGAAAAAAGTGAGAGAGTGAGGAATCGGGGGAAGAAAAAGGAGGAAGAGAGAAGAGAAGAGAAAAAAAAAAAGAGAAAAAAGATCAAGGAAGAAGAGAAAAGGAGAAAATAAGAAGACAAGGAAGAAAGAGAGAAATATTTACCATCTTCATCCAAGCTTCAAGAAATCTTTTTTGTCTCAAAATCTTTCTCAAGAACCGTTTCTATGCCTCAAATCTCATATTTGGTGAACTCTAACCTTTGTTTATTATTGAAAATGGTTATAATGACTTTGTATGTTGATGATATATGTCTCTTTCCTCTATTATATGTGTAATCCTCAGGTTTGGGCAAAACTTGAGAGATTCATATTTATAAGCTAATTTTTCATAGTGGAAGATTACTCGGAGTTGCCCCGTGGTTTCCCCCTTCACACTGAAGGGTTTTTCACGTAAATTTGTGTGTTCTTGTGTCTTTGAATGTGCCTGGAAAATTATTTTATGTTTCTTTGAGGTGGGTCTTTAATTTTTGTATATATGGTGTTTGATGAAATGCTTCCATGAAGTAGTGTGTTGATTTAACACACAATTGACAACCCACCACCTTTTCCGCTACAAGTGGTATCACAACAAGGTTATTTGACTTGTGGTTTATCCAATGGACAATTCAAATATGGTCTCTCGAATGGTTAGTTTGAATAGAGAAAATTGGATGATATGGAAAGCAAAAATGAAAGATTATTTATTTTGCAGAGATTTGTATGGACCTATTGGAGGAATTAGACCTAAAAAATTATCAAATGATGATTGGAAAATACTTGACATGAAAGCCGTTGGACATATACGTCAATGGGTAGATGATAGTATTTTTCATTATGTTTCAAGTGAAGTTTCAGCCAATTCATTGCGAAAGAAATTAGATGAATTGTTTGAGAGAGAGCTGAAAACAAGATTTTTCTTATTAGAAAGCTAGTAAACTTGAAGTATAATGGGAATGGTTCTATTGCACAATATTAAATAAGGTTAAAAGCATACTTAACCAATTGGCAACTATGAAGATGACACTTGATTATGAGCTTTAATCACACTTGTTATTGAGTTCTCTACCGGATAGTTGGGAAACCTTAGTGGTGTCTTTAAGCAACTCAATGTGCTTTGAGTATGAGTATCGTCTCTAGTTGTTTGTTGAATGAAGAAACAAGAAGAAAAACACAAGGTTTATCCCACCCTCAAGTATATTTGTTTGAAAATAGAGGTAGAAATAAAAGTAGAAAACCTCAAGAGAGAGGAAAGTCTAGAGGAAAGTCAAGTCAAGAAAAGATCTTAAATGCTACTTTAGTCACAAGAAATGACACATTAAAAGTGAGTGTCGATTCTATAAGAAAGGAAAAAATGAAGGAAAAGATACTACCAAAGGGAAAGAGATTAAAAAAGAAGATAACACTACGATGTTAGATGGGAATGTTGCTACCATGACTTGTGATATAGATTGTCTTCTATCGCGTGACTTTGAAACAATTTGGATAGTTGATAGTGGTCCATCTTTTCATGCTACCCCTTATGCAGAGTATTTCTCTATGCTTAAGTCAGGTTATTATGGAATTGTGAAAATGAGAAATACATGTTTTTCAAAAATTAAAGGAAAGGGGGACATAATTATTAAAACTAATCTTGGGTATAAGATGATTCTCCATAAAGTAAGGTACGTCCAGATCTTTGCTTTAACATTATCTTCGTAGGTGTACTAGATTATGAAGGATTTGAGAGCCATTTTGGCAATGGCAAGTAGAAGCTTTGCAAGGGATTTCTTGTACTGCAAGAGGAATCAAATCATGCACCATTTATATAACTCAATTGGAAGTCGTTAATGAGGGTGTGACTGCTACTCTAGAAGGAAACTCATCAAGTCTATGGCACAAGAGACTTAGACACATGAGTGAGAAAGGGTTACAAATTCTAGCAAAGAAGGACCTTTTACCAAAAGGTATGAAAATCTCTCATTGTGATCATTATTTGTTTGGTAAACAACATAGATTTGCCTTTATTAGAAATACTCAAAAGAAATATACTAGGATTCTTGATCTTGTTTACTCTGATGTGTGCTTTATGGATGTTAAGTCTCTCGGTGGTGCAGAGTACTTTGTTACTTTTATAGATTATGCTTCCACGAAGGTGTGGGTTTACACTATGAAATTCAAAGGAGAGTATTTGAGATATTTTAGAGATTCCATGACATGGTTGAAAGGGAAACAGGTAAGAAACTTAAATGTTTACATAGTGATAATGGTGGTGAATACATTTCTAAAGCATTTAAAGATTATTGTGTTAAACGTGGAATTAGGCATGAGTTGAAAGTTCCTATAACCTCTCAACATAATGGTGTAGTTGAAAGTATGAACCGCACTATTGTGGAAAGAGTAAGGTGTATGCTTTTTATAGCTAAATTACCGAAGTCTTATTGGGGAAAGCAGTAAGAATTGCAGTGTATTTGATTAACTTATCTCCTTCATACTCTTTGGGAGAGGATATTACTCAAAGAGTATGGACAGGTAAAGAAATTTCTTATGCTCATTTACGTGCATTTGGGTGTAAAGCTTTCATACATGTGCCTAAAGAAAACAGGTCAAAACTTGATTTGAAGTCTATACTATGTATTTTTGTTGGATATGGAGACGATGAATTAGGATACAGATTATGGGATCCAAAGAACTAGAAGTTGTATAAAAATATATATGTGATCTTTTATGAAGACAAGACCATAGAAAGCTTCAATAAAGATGATAGAAATCAAGTGTTACAGAAACTTCATGTTTGCCTCTAGTGTCTCTCCTTCCACCAGTTATTGAAGAGAGTGAAGAATTCCATGATGATGACGGTGAGGATGTTATCCATGAAGATGAAGCCCCTAATAATGTTGAGTTGGGGGAACAACCAAATGAACTATCTCAAGAAGTTGAAGAAGAGGTTCCTAGTGAGTATCCAGTGGCTGAATCAAAATTGAGAAGATCTTAAAGAGGTAAAATTCCTTATCAAAAATACCCTTTTAATGAGTATGTTACTCTCACTGATAGGGGTGGCAACGGGGCGGGGCAGGGCGGGTTTTTGGAAACCCGTCCCCACCCCATGAAGATTCGGGGAAACCAGTCCCCGTGAACCCCCGCGGGTTTGCTTTGTAAACCCGTCCCGACCCTGGGGCAAAAAACTCGCCCGAACCCCAAAAACCCCGCCCTGCCCTTTGGGTACCCGACCGACCCGCCCCATTTTGACATATTTTATATTAAAAATTTTAAAAATATAAAAAAATTCAAAAATAAATATTATAAATCTATAAACATATAAATACACAACTTAAATATTTTATCAAATATAAAATTTATTAATATACTTTTTTTTATTATATATTTACCTTTTAATATTTATTTTTTATAAATATTAAACGGTCGGGTCGGGTTTTGGGGCGAACCCGCCCCCCTGAACCCGTGGACGAAGTTTGGCTCCAAAAAAAACCAAACCCTTCCACGGGGAAAATATACAAACCCGAACCCGCTTTAAGCGGGTAAAGTGGGTCGGGTCGGTGCGGGTTCCCCATTTACGAGAACCCGTTGCCATCCCTACTCACTGATGCAGGTGAATCTGAATTTTAAAGAAGCTCTGAAAGATAAAAACAAGAACATGCGAGTGAAAGCTATGTAAGAGGAGATAGAATCTTTGCATAAGAACCACACATTTAAGTTGGTGAAGTTACCTAAGGGCAAGAAAACCTTGAAAAATAAATGGGTTTACAAATTAAAGCAAGAAGGGGAAAATCAAATCAAGTACAAAGCTAGATTGGTTGTAAAAGGCTTTAGCCAAAAGAAGGGAGTTGATTTTGAATAAATCTTTTCACCTATTGTGAAGATGCCATCAATTAGATTGGCTCTAAGTTTAGCTGCTAGTCTAGACTTAGAGGTTCAACAAATGAATGTCAAAATAATATTTCTCCACGGTGATTTAGAAGAGGAGATATATATGGAACAACCAAAAGGATTCGAAGTGAAAGGTAAAGAAGATATGGTCTATAAGTTGAAAAAGATTCTTTACGGGTTGAAAGAAGCCCCTAGACAATGGTATAAGAAGTTTGACTTCTTTATGGTGGGTCAAGGTTATAAAAGATTATCTACAAACCATTGTGTTTACCTCAAGAAGTTTTCTAACGGTTGTTTTATAATTATTTTGTTGTATGTTGATGATATATTAACTGTTGGACAATATATGAATTTGATTAACAAGTTGAAAAAACATCTTAGCAAGTCCTTTGATATGAAGGACTTAGGGGCAACCAAACAAATCTTGGGGATGAAAATCTTTTGTGATAGAGGAAAAAAGAAAATTTGGTTGTCACAATAAAAGTACATTGAAAAAGTACTTGAGAGGTTCAACATGAAAGATGCAAAACTGGTAAGCACACCACTTGCAAATCATTTCAAGTTAAATTCTCAACAGTCCTTCAAGTGAGAAGGAAAAGAAAGTTATGGAGAAGATTCCCTACTCCTCGGCAGTAGCCAGTTTGATGTATGTCGTGGTATGTACTAGACCAGACATCGCTTTAGCTATTGGTGTTGTTAGTAGATTTTTTGTAAATTCAGGCAAAGAACATTGGACTGCTATTGGTGTTGTTAGTAGATTTTTTGTAAATTCAGACAAAGAACATTGGGCTGCTGTTAAATGGATTCCCTGGTGTCTCAAGAACACTAGCAGATTATGTTTGTGTTTTGGAGGCTCAAAACCTATATCAGAAGGTTTTACAGATGCAGATTGGGCAGGTGACCTAGATGGGAGAAAGTCTACTTCTGGTTACTTGTTTACTTTTGCAGGGGGAGTCATATCTTGACAATCTAAACTTCAGAAATGCATTGCTCTTTCTACTACAGAGGTTAAATATATTGCAGCAACTGAAGCTAGTAAGGAAATGTTGTGGCTGAAAAGGTTGATTGGTGAGATACGCTTTAAGCAAAAGATGTATGCAATTCATTGTGATAGTCAAAGTGTTTTAGACTTGAGCAAGAATGCTACTTTTCATAGTAGGACAAAACACATTGATTTGAGGTATCTTTGGATTAGAGATGCGTTAGAAAATAATTTGTTATCACTTTAAAATATTTACACTGACAAGAATCCATCAGATATGATGACTAAAGTGGTGACCAAGGAAAAATATGAGTTGTGCACAGATTTAGCCGGTATAGAGTACTATGGGGAGCCCTCCTCATGGTCTGGAGGGGGAGATTGTTGACTATAAAGGAGTGGTAGGGTCCAGTCCCACATTAGAGAGAGGAAGATAAAAGAGGAACTTAGGGTTTTTTATGGGAGGGGCTTTTTCAAGGGGAGAAAAATGAGGAAGAGAGAAGAGAAGAAAGAAAGAAAGGAATGAAGAAGAGAAAAGGAGAAAGAAAAAGAGAAGAAGGAAGAAAGAGAGAAGTGTTTATCATCTTCATTTAAGCTTTAAGAAGCCTTTTTTATCTCAAGATCTTTCTTAAGAACCCTTTTATGGCTCAAATCTCATATTTGGTTAACTCTAACATTTGTTTATTGTTGAAATAGTTAGAATGACATTGTATGCTGATAATATATATCTTTTTTCTCTATTGTATGTGTAATCCTCAAGTTTGGGTAAAACTTGAGAGACATTTCTACCTAAACTTGAGAGATATTTCTACCCAAACTTGAGAGACATTCCTATTTGTTAGCCCATTTTTTATTGTAGAAGATTACTCGGAATTATTCCGTGGTTTTTTCCTTCACACTTAAGGGTTTTTTACGTAAATTTACGTGTTCTTGTGTCCTTGAATATGCTTGATAAATTATTTTATATTTCTTTGATGTACGTTTTTAATTTTTGCATATATGATGTTTGATTAAATACTTCTATGAAGAAGTGTTGTTGATTTAACACATAATTATCAAAAAATTTCAAGGGGGTAAATATGAGGGTGCAAGAAGGAATAATGGTTGTTGTGTTTCAAGGGCGGCCACATTGTAAGACTACCTTGATGGGTTCTTCAAATTGTTGGCGAAGGTGACGAAGGAGACTGCCTTGGGATCATGTGGGGACATAAAGAAGGACATATACTATGCCGATGGGGTGATAAGTGGGAGTGAGTAGTTTGCAGGTAAGCCAATGACAAATTACATTTAGAATCGAATGTTGATACATGAAGGTGGAAGAGTATGGTATACTATGGTGAATGATATGAGGTGGAATGGACGGTGTAAGAAGAGATGACGGCATTGAGGGGCCCGAGAAAAGAAATTGATTAGTCAGGGTTCGAGCTGCCTCTTCTCCCGGCATCGGTGCCAGCAGAGAGAATTATGGCGAATCAAATCAGCATTTAAGAATTGCAGCCACCACAGTTATATGACATGTATAGGTGTAGGGAAGATGTCCCATTTGAAAAGATTATGGCTGTCAAGCTCGTAACACCATAATCAAAGAGTAACATAGCTTCCAGAGAAATGTGGTAGTCTCGGCGTCGGAAGCTTGACCAGGTGAATGAGAAAAGAAAAAATGAGTTCCCATTGTGGTTGGAGAACGGACCTGTATATATGGTGTTCCCCTCTGCGATTCCTTACCATTTGCGTCTAGAAGGTGGAAAAAGGCAAAAGGCGTGGCTCCATTGGGGCAGCAAAGCCGGATTCGAATGGTGGGGTGGATAATTGGAGCGGGCTAACACAAGAGATAGAGCCACTCCATTGATCCCCTGAGAAACCAGTAGAGAGCTGTTCGTGGAAGCCATACTACTCCCGTAATCGTGTCTGGATTGTCTGGAACCAAGCGTGATGCCTGGAAGGGGAGTGGGTAGGTCGGAATTGGCGAGTTGTATCTGAAACATAAGAAATGGTAGATATCTCGTTTTTGGGATGATGATGCATCTTGAGAGTGGGTTGGAAGAAGGATGGACATAGCATCCAGATAGCAGAATGAAGCTTGAAAATTGAAAGAAGAAGGTATGAACAATAGGAAAAAAGATGAGCAAAGAAGTGACGTGTAGATGAAAGAGATAAAACTTATGGGGTGAAACACGACGAATGCGCTGATCCAAATGAGCACAAGTCATCCTCTCCGATCGTCCTCTATTTGCTCCGTCCCTCAATATCGACCCATCAGGCTTGAGTGGCATTACAGACAACTTGGAGTACAACCCCAGACTCTCTGCTTCATAGCTGCAGATTTGTCCGGGACTCCTCAACTATGTGACATTGTGGAGCAACTGAACAAGAAAGTTAGAATCCCATCAATCACTGGGACGAGTTCCATTGTTTTTATTTGTATATTTTTCTCCTCTGCTTTCTTATCTCGTAACATCCATGGACTATAACAGGATACATGGAAAACCCTCTTCTAAAGGAACTTAGATTAGTATCTGTTATGGTTAATTACTGGTCATTTTTTTGGGTATTATGACGTTTGTTCAGAAGTGGAGACATGGGTTAGTCGGAAACAAAGCATGTCAACGAGGATCTAAGTGTAATTAGTTGAAGGGAGCAACTGTCAACTTTAGAGGGAGGGCGTAGAGTTGACTCTTGAGAGATTTGGAAGATTGTCTCAGAAGTCACAAGTGAAACACTATTTTAAGCTCTCAAGAGGAGAGTAGCAATCAAAAGGGACCCGTCAATCAATCTTGCATCATTAGTGAAGTATTGCTTCAATAGTACTATGCGTTAAGGCAGCGTTTGGCTGTACTCTTTAAGCACGCTTGTTCTCAAATGAGCTAAGAGGAGATTTTAACCTCCAACCCAGACACGCCCAAAGCTTTGACACATCAAACATAGACTGGGTCAAGGTAAAGAGGGAAACAGAAAAAAAAACAAAAAAGATCGCTTGAAAACCAGATTCCACATCCAAATAAAAAACAAAGAGACAAAAAGAACATGATTCAACGAGTAATAGTGTAAGATAAAGATTGATGTTTATAGTTTAGCTGAAATACTCAGGATATACAACTACATGAACAGACCATTTCATTCACAGCTACGAGTGCTCATTACTCAACGCTGAGGACTTCAATCTCAAACACCAAAGGCGAATTTGGCTGTATTCCCCAAGCCGGAAATCCACCAGGTCCATAAGCATAATCCGGTGAGCACTGTATAATCATCAGTCAAGGAAATAAATATTTCAGGTAATTTATCTTGGCAAAAGATTGCAAAAATGAAAGCCATGTTATGAATTTAACAGAATTCAACAGGCTCAATGTATTTCATTTGCTGCTCCTTCATATCAACAGACAAATGTATGACTTTCTTCAAATAGAGACAAACAAAATACCCAACGATGGAAGAGTACAGAAAACTATTTCACTTAGGGGTGGGCATCGGGTTGGGTCTGCCAGGGAACCCGACCTGACCTCCCAAAAAGTCGGGTTTAGATTCCCAAAACCAACCCATGGGCTGGGTTTGTATATTTATTTTCTGTTTTTATTTTTTGAGCTATTAAAAAATTATAGTCTGGTTGAGTTGGGTTCGGGTTTTAACAAAATTCGCTGGTTTTGGACGGGTTGGGTTCACTTTGGGTTTGTAAAAAAGGGTTCGGGTTTGGGTTGTAAAATCCTTTAGGGTTTTTTGCAGGTTCAGGTTTTGGGTTATAAAAGTCGGGTCAGGTTTGGGTTTTCAAAAACCCAACCCAAACCCAACCCAATCCCGACCTAAACCCAAGCCGATCCTGACCAACACCCAACCTTTATCCACCCCTAATTTCACTTACCATGTAAAATATTGATTAACATGTAAGAGAATCCATGTCAGTACATAAGTTTCAATTTTCCTTCTGATTAGTAACCCTATCTGGAGAAGTACTTAAAACTTTTAAATAAAAGGTGTTTTTAAGATTTCTTTTAGAATCATTTGGATGGTCTTTATTAAAACCAACCCTTGTCCACCCCTAATTTCACTTACTATGTGAAATATTGATTAACATGTAAAAGAATCCATGTTAGAAAATCAGTTTCATTTTTTCTCCCGATTAGTAACCCTATCTGGAGAAGTACTTAAACTTTCAAATAAAAGGTGTTTTTAAGATTTCTTTTAGAATCATTTGGAAGGTCTTTATTATGCAAAAAAAGAGACAAAGAGTTTCTGAAGATTTTTAAAAAATTTAGTTGTTCAATATAGAAAGCGAATCCAATTAAAAGCTCTGGGCTGATGATCTGAGAATCAGCAGTAACAACGCTGTCATCATATGAGAATCAGTAGGGAAAAAGTTGGTAAAAAGAAATCTTACATGAAGACGGGCCACTTCTCCCACTTGCATACCCATCACACCTTCATCCCAGCCTACAGTTACATGCAAAACAAATGAATGCTTGACCTTTTCACATGATACACTTTCAAGCCCATCTAAAAGCAGGCCAGATACTCAAAATTCAGCATAGGAAATCAATGCATTCAAAACAACATCAAAGAAGAAGGTTTTTAACCTAAAACAAGGAAATCATCTAAGACAGTTGTATCCAGCAAATCAATGAAGACACACACCCTGTTGCATCAAAATTGCTCCTTTTTTTCCCCAAATCAATGAAGATGGTAACTGTATCACATCAACGTTGGTTCTTCAGAAAGAAGCACATAAAGGACCAGTAATACCTCATCAGGTATGATTGATTTCTATATATGTTTACCTTAGACTCATGCCCATTGGAAGCAGCAAATTAATAATTTGTGAGAAAGAGAAATTAAGAAATAGACGCAACAACCAAGAGTATTATATGAGAGCTCCTATTGCTGTATCAAAGAACAGCAAAAATCACTTGATGAACAACAAGACTCAAGAACATCTACAATCATTTGGAGGAAAACTGAGGCATTGGCTAAGAAAGCCATATCCAGATTAATTCCCTTGAGCTAGGATGAATTGATCTCTTTCTCGTTTCCCCTATTGGGTTCAGGCACACCAATCGGAGACACTGCAAAGCAGTTGGTTAGTTCATGCCGTCATATTTTTCTAAATTTCAACATATTAATTACAAGTAAAGCATAGTTTTGTGGGTTTATTTATGCCATACATTAAAATGTCAGTCCTAACATGAAAAATAACAAAGAAATAAAAATATACTAACCACTAACTACACTCAACTAACAAAACCTCTCAGAGAAAAATGAGCAGAAACAGAAAACTTTAGCATGAAAAAATAGAGAAGAAGACAAGGATTTCCACAAGATAAAATAGAAACTGCATAAAGCACAAGTGGCTCCTGAGATAACAGGTACGCTATCAGAATGCGTCATACGACTTCAACACTATGAAATTCTAGAAAAGCCCCCTTAAACTTTTCACTATATGATGCTTGAGCAAAAAAGTGGTATGGTCTTACCTTTTATAACAGAGCCTTGTCCTATCTTAAAGGTGAAAGGTTTCTGGCCAGGATCTTTTGTGCTGAAATTTAATAAAAAATACTAGTTATTTTAAATTAGAAAAGGGTGGAAAATCAAAGCCATAAATATTTCTAAAATGTTAAATTGAAGAGAGAAAAAAACAGAAAGGCATTCTCACCTCCAAAATTTCTGAGACATGTTGCCATTCTTACCTGCAGAATATCGATGAAAAACAAAACTTTTCTCAGTTTTGAAGGACAAATGAACCAAAAACATGTTCTGGCTTTTCAAGTTTTCAGGTATAATAATAAAGACCAAAACTCATGCAACTCAAACAGAAGAGCAACCCGAGTAATCTACTCTGCACATCAAAAAGCAGGGGGATAATCAAAACATGATTCTGACTAAAGAGGCCTCTGCGTTTCCATCTGATATGATCCAGTCTAGACACAAATAAATCCCCAAACTACTGAATGCAAATAACACAAAGAAGTAATCTAATGGCAAATAAAGCCAACTTATTCTACTATATACCTGTAGGCCATCGCCGTCTATTTAAGAAGAATCAGCCAGCCTAAACAACATATTGCAAGAAAAGGTATTCCAACTTTCTGATAATAGGGTTAATAATTTTAAAAAAATTTAAGTAACAAACAACCGTTCCTTTTCTTACATTCCTTTTTTGGCCCAAATAAGTGTACATCCGTTAACTAGAATAGAAATCCCCAATTTTTTACAATAAATACTAAAAATAGGCGTTCCAATTTCAACAAAAAAAAGTAGGAAAACAACAATACAACAATTGCCAACGTATGATACTCACCCTGAATCTTAAATTATAACTACAATCATTAAGCTAGAAATTCATATTCATTAACGAGATCATCCGTACGGGATCGCCCCAACTTCAGTATACTGCATCCGATTAAAAGGATTGACTTGGGGAGAAGTTCATAAATACGCAGGAAAAAAGAAGGTTTACCATATCCGGTGCAGTGAACGGTAACATTTTGGCCACGGACGGGCTTGGGACCATTACCGGGCGTCAGCACCTGCTTTTCCACTCCCATTTTTGCACTACTGCCGATTTGAATAGCTTCCTCGTCTTCCGCCCTTCGTTTTGCTGCTACTTCCCTTCTATCAATCAATTTATAGAGAGAGCAAAGTGATAATTGATAGTGGGCCAAGGTTAAATACTCATGGGCTTGAACTAATGGGCGTCACTTAAAATAGCTCGGAAAGGGTTTTACTTATATGATATGGATCACTAACTCTTAAATGATATGGGCCTCCAATCAATAACATACATACAGCAGTATCTCCAAGGATCTGCTTAAAAAAAAAAAAAAAAAAAAAAAAAAAAAAAAAAAAAAAAAAAAAAAATAAATCTCTTTGGACCTACGAAAAGCCGGTATAGCAGTTGCACCCCTGTGGATAGGGGTGGATTCGAGTCGAGCCAAACCTGAACATCCATAAGATCGGGCTCGGCTAAGTGAAAAAAATATAAACTCAAGCTCGGGCTCGAGATCGTAACTAGCTCCAAGAAGAGCTCGAACTCGAGCTCGATTACTTTTATCGAACTCGAGCTCCGAGCGGGATCCATGAATTCCAAAAAGACAAAAAGGAGAGGAAAAAAGTCACAGTTCCACAATGATTATTTCTCTACATGATGTTTCTCCATGGTCATAGTTCGATTTTGGGAACTCCCTCTGTCAAATGGCAAAAAACATTAAGGAAGAGGAAAACACATTTTGTCTAATTCCAAATATGCCCCTTATATTATGATTAAAATGCCAAGTTGAAAGATTCAAACTTTAAAAGTATAACTCAAGCTAGACTTAAAAAGGCTAACGAACTTTGTCTTTTATTCAAGTTCGGCTCAGACTCGTTATAAACAAGTTCGAGCCGAGTAAAAACCGAGCCGAGCCCGAGCTATTCGCGAGCGGGCTCGATTCAGTGCCATCCCTACCTGTGGGCATCGGGTCGGGTTTTACAAGTACCCGACCCTATTTTATGGGGTAATAATTATTTATTTAATATTTTCACCGTGGAAACTCCTCTGTGCTTGTCATCTTTGTGGCTGCCCAACACTCCTTCCAAATCACTGAGCTTGAACTTTGTGAAGGTAGACATGGAAATTTGATCTAAGATTCAACGGTCCAAAATTGATCTTATGAACTCAATTTTAGCTAGGTTCAAACTCAAACCTTCACAAACCAAGCATTGGCTAGAGGACTAGGATCTTCGATCGAAGGCCCAATTTTAGTCTGATCGACGATACCAATTTTGCCGTCACGATCGATTATCCTAATTTCATAGTAAATCTGGTCAAAATTCAAAATTAAGCCCAAATTAATTCAATTGGGCCCAATTGGGCCTGATTTAAATCAAATTGGGTCAATTCAAGCTTGACCCAATTAAAACCCAATTATAAAAATCACGTCACCGCCTACTGAGCAACATGTGGCGCCACTAGGAAGCTGACAATCAAGACGCCGACTCACCCAAAAAACTGACTCAGCCCACGCGCGCGTCACGTGGCGATTCTCTATTGGCTAAAACATTCAAAATTTCAAAGGTAAAAGGGGACCACTTATCGAGAACTGTGGTGGTGGGAAATAAGGTTCCCATCCCATGACGAGGAAGTTAAAAAGACTGCTGACCTTTGACCGAAAAATATGACGAGACGACAGAGCTAGCCGTATATGGATAATGGATGTCTCTCTCAAATTCTCAACAAATGGGATGAGATCGACGACTATATATATAGATGTCTCTATCAAATTCTCTCATACAAGTCTAGCTAACTCTAGTTTCGTAAGGTTCGATGGTTTTGCCCAAGAGGGCAACAACAAGTGTCTAAATCATGTTATTAATTTGTCTAGCTTGTTGAGAATATATATGACCTGGCTAGGTTCTTCATTAATAATTCATGTGAGAGGGTGGAACGTACGTGGAAGAGATAAATACAAACCCGGGGCTGTTGATGACACAAATGAATCAAGATTTATAAAGTGTGTAATATATATGAAGTGATATTTGATAGGCCTTGTCGATGGATATTGAAAGATGAGAAGACTGGGGAGATCGATTGAGATTCTTCTTCCTGACGATGGTGGAAGGTAATATTGGAGCATTAGATTGTCGAACCATTGATGTTATAGTTGACGTTTGTTGATTTGCTTCTATATCCTCTATATATATATATATAGAAGGCAGCATCAAGAGTACTTATATGTACCACTACTATATATAACTCTTCGATCTTCTTGGCTCTTCTTTTGTTTAGAACAAGCACAAACATCAAAATGAGCTATAATATTTTCATTTGAAAATCCAGAAATTAATACTAGAGATGAGACGAATATATATGCATGGGTGTGTCCCAACAAACGATGCAATAATGTGAAGTTGCGATCTATATATATATATATGATGGCGACGAATTCTAGGTCCTCTCGAAATTCACCCGTGACTCTCGATCAGCTTCTTCGAGATTAATTAGGTCTTGGATGAGACAAATTAGTAGAAAGGTATGAGTTATAGGGACAATGAAAAACTTTTAAGTTGACCGGTAAATATTAAATTGCAACACTGAAAGAGAAGGAAGGGACAAACTAAACGTCAGGAAGAGTACTGAGTATATTGAAATCCAAAGTATACATAACACGACCACTTCCTTGGCACGTATAGAAATATATAACAGTAGCTAGCTAGAGCCATAAGGAGTCTGACTCCGGGGGGTTTTGGGGGGCCTAACTTAAGATAATTAGAGACCGCAGGCGTCTCTAGTTAGTCATGTAATTAACAAAAGGCCGAGCTCGGATCCGCTAGCCAAAATGCGCGTGGCTAAAGCCAATCACGGGCGAGCATCGAACGGGTCCCGCGTATGGGCTCCCCGTGATTGGCTTTGGCCACCCGCATTTTGGCCAGCGGATCCGGGCTCCAAAAGGCCCCTGCGATGGTCAATACCCAATGAGACAAAAATAAAATAAAAAATAATGCACTAATTAACAAGTTGATGTATAATTAAGAAGATGAAATAGAGAATCTCTAACTGCCAATGTTATTAGTTTTGGAGCCAAATTCTGGCTGAAACAGCCCAAGATCCGTTACCAATTAACAAGGGTTATGCATATATATATATATATATATATATATACACACACCCACACGGCCAATAGTATGTAACACGCCTGCACATGAGACAATTAGCGTTCGATGACTTTAAAAATTAAAACTCCCAATTAAAAGTTGGCGTTATTTAGCATCGCTTTGGAGTTTAGCGTCGTTCCCGCCCCGCCCCGGGCCTTTTGGCTGTATTTATCGGAACGGGACCAGCTGCCCAATTGGGCACTATACACACAACCCTTGTTTGCAGTGGGCCAGAAGCCATCTGAATTATTTCAAAGGAAAATTAAGAACCATATATAGAGTACTGCTTTAGTGCACTTTATAAATACAAGTACATTTTGAGGATGAGCATCAAGGATAGAAGATGTAATTTGAGGAGAAAATATTACAGCTTGAGATTGGATAATTTCAAAACGTGCATCGTTCCAAGCTCGTCCTTTCTCATCTTTTTTATGGTACGAGGGAATCAAGTCAAGGCTCCTTTACCATCTCTCCCTTTCAGTTTCCAATGGCATTACTCTTCTTTAGCCCACGCATGGAAGACCGGTCGGACCATCTTTTGTAAAGTTTTATTTCCTTTTGTGCTGTCCTTTTGGTGCGCTGGTGGTTTCAATCTATCTTCGAGGTGAAAAAAACTCTCAACTAATTAAGCGTCGCCACTGCAACAGTGAACTGTCAGAGACGACTATACAGGGAAACGAGAGGTGAATTCAAGGCATCGATATGATGCTTTACACCAATTACTTGTCCTCTCTCCTTGTTTTAGTGCACTCGTACGAACGTAACGAGCGGTTCTACGCGACGGTGGACACATACCTCCAATATCCAATCGAGGAGGACCGCGGGGTCTGTGACAGCAGCAGCACCCCATTGATAAGAAACTTTAATCGTAAAGCAGCGTGAGCGTCAGAGAAATTTGTCATGCCTGCTTTAATCGCTTTGTCCGTCTCCTCGAATGGCAAGCCTGGATGAATATAAAGTAATATGGAACAGCTGGTGGGGCTCGGTTTATTTATCATCAGTATTCATCTGGCGGCTGACAATCTCAACTATTTCAGAGACAATTAATAGACATTCCTTTTCCGAGGGATTCGTCTGGATAACACACACGACTCGGGCATAAAAGCACGCAGTTAATAGCCCCCGCCATTGAACTCCCTTTACTTTCAAATATATATGGATGGGGTCAGCTAAATTGAAAAGAGTTTCTGGTATAATTCTTCAATTTATTGGAACACTCTGAAGGTCTTACTTACACGGGATTGGATTCGTCTTTAAGGAATTTTGCATTCGGTTCATCTCATCCACTGGTTCAAAAACATGGGATTTTTATTATTTTACTTTTTTTAAAAAAAAAAAAAAACTGTTAAAGATGTATTTTATTAGAGAGTGAAAATAAAATACATCAAGCAAACCTAGAAGTCTCGTACAACTAGCGATTGTAACGAAACTCCCTCGTTTGCCAAATTGTCTGCTACAACATTAACTGGGACTTTTATTATTTGTACTTGATTCTGAAAGCAATTACATTAGTCTACAACGAGTACAACAACATCGACAGCTTCATCCGGATTTTTTTTTTTTTTTTTTTTTTTTCTGGAAACTCCGGAGAGCTATGGAGTCGCTGTTCTGGGATCGTCTTGAAATATAATGTCGGGTTCATCACGGATCCAGGAGGCGAAAACCCATTCTCATCGCCGTCACCTTGAACCGGTGCTTGAGTTTTTCCTCGCTCACCGTTCCCCTCCTCTTGGCCTGCACAACAACAACAACAACAACAACAACCACACAGGAGCGTCAAAAGGGGATGAACTGAACTGAAATTGAACTTTCTGGCTGCGACAAATGAAAGAACAGAGTGTTCTTACGCGAAGGAACGCTGTCGTGAGGACATAAGCTTGGCTGAACTGGTTCACGGACACGCAGGTGGTCTCTAATCCCAGGCCCAGTGATTCGATGGCGCGTTGCATCCGAACCAACGCGCCCTTCCCCTTATCGCTTCTGATTTTCAAAATGAACTGAGCGTCGTCCATTCTGTCCACCTCGATCTACAGTAGCATCCGAGAGAAAAATTTTCAATTTCGGAGCAATGGAAGCAAGGAGACCGGATGGGGGAAAGAAATTATAGAAAATTATAACAATGAACCCACCTCGGTTATGCAAGGACGGATCGTCTCTTTCACTAATTGGGTCGGAAGCAAATTACACGAAAAGGATTCAGCTGGGTTCTTGCCTGAAGAGTTGTTATTATTGGCTCTTTTCTGTTCGATCTCAGTCTGCTCCACAATGCTTTGCAGGTAAGCAAGAGCTTCCTCCAGAACAGCTCTTTTGCTCATCTACCACAACAGAAGAGACTGTTAGTCTCACCTATGAGTACTACTTAAAACTGCAATTCTGGTCTATCGTCAAAACTCAAAATCATGCTTCGAAGAAGAATATAAACAAGCAACTGGAGGGCATATAATGGGTACCTTTTTGACGTCAGGGACGATGGACATGAGAGTGAGCAGTTGCTGGTTAATGCGCTTCCTCCTATTGCGCTCCGAGATAAGATTCTTGCAGCTCAGTCCACTCGCTTTCTTACTCACCCTCTTCATCTCCAATTCCTCATCTTCTTCGTCGAGGTTAGTTTCTACCCAATGGGAACCCTGCAGATTCCTGCAGCTCTTCACCGCTTCCTCTTCTCTCCGAGCTTCATCATCACAATTTGGCTCGTTCTGCTTCTCTTGCAGTTGCTGTTCCTCCGGCTGCTGTTCTTGCTGGCGCTCCCGCAGATGGTCCGCTGTTTCTATAATCGAACCACTCTCCTGCAAAAATTGTGCAGACCCAATTGGGGAATCCGACATGATGTCGCAGCCATACATTCCAGACAACTGGAAATTACACCAAGATTCGAAGTCCGGATCCATTTCGAATTCTTGTACTCCCCCCATTAGAAAACCTTCCAGATCCTCCATTTTTGCTTCCTTCTCCCTACTTGCAGGAGGAAAAAAAAAAGGGGGGGGGCAAAAGCTCAATCAACAATGCGAAGATTGCAGTGACATTTATAGTGGGTCTGTAATAATTGAGCAGCCATCAATCTTCTATCATAGTAAATGAACACAAATTACTGACTCTTGTTGCTTTTCTACGTTATACGTGTCATTCCTTTCAACCATATATCATCTATTGTTCAATCTTACCAAGCGCCATATCAGTACAATATTTTATTGAGATATACGCCTATTCATCATGTTTTATGGTTTCTACTTTTCTAATGAGAGCGTCTACTGATTAAGGTTGTATGAATAGCAAGGAATTATAACCTTTTGTGACTTTCACAAATATGCCCCATGCAAGGTATACTTCATGTTGATGAAACTAAAACTTAGGCCGGAAGTATAAAGTTTTAAGGGTGGACCCTGGAATCTTTTGCAAGTACATGAGGAACATGAGCCCGGACAACCCATTTTCAAGGGGTGACAGCAATCACTCATTTTACTATTTTCCCCTGTTTTCAATTAATAAAACACTCTTCATTTGGGGGGTCCAGCCCGGTCAGTCTACCACAGCGATTTTCTCTCCTTGTTGACCAATAAAAATCCTTCAACAACGGCTTCTTTAAAAAAAAAGAAGGGAAAAAAAAAAAAACCCTCTAACTCTAGGAATTATCTTGTTCATGTTCCTCCTCCTTTATGTTACCCTACAGAATCCTTCATTTAGTCTTATATGATACTGTTTGATGCAATTGCACAGTATGTTTGATTAAGGATGCTGCAAGTTGTAATGTACTAAGGCAGTAGATCCAACTAAACAAATACACATGCAGATAAATCTGAAAAAGTAAAAGGGTATTCCCCAATCTATCTGCTTACCCCCGTCCTTAGATTCTGAATCACAACAGAGCTGAAAAAAAAAGCGGATCGGAGAGTATGAAGGACAATAACCTGCGGCAAAAGAAGCAAACGCACATAATACTGGTCAAAAGCCCTGTTGTGTACTAAATAGAAGTAAGCGTAGTGGAGAAAGATGAAAGCCCCACTTGCCTATCTTTAAGAGTGACTGCACCATAAGTTGTTCCAGTTACAGGCTTCATTGGCCATGGACCAGAAATCCATGCCACTTAGTGAAGAAAGGGACTTGTCACGAGCTCCACTCACCACAGTACCCTTTACTTTGACCATTTGTCATGTATCATGCGTCCATACATTCCCCCCCCTTAAGAAGCCAAAACAAATGAAAAGGATTTCACAGTTTGCTTACCTTTAACAGGGCAGTCTTCGTATTATCATTCCTCAGTGGCGCCTCCATTATTTTTTATCACCAAAACTTTCAAAAAGATGTTGATTTCGTAGCGTTTCCATTTGATTAAACTAACCGCATCCTCCTTTTTCACTGATGGGACGATATGGGTCCGCCCTGGACAGGTTGCCTCCGTCTCTACCTCCTTGTTGCCCTGTTAGGGGAATTTTGTCGAACAGGTCGAGCGGTTATCTCGGTGGATAGCTTAAACCCTGTGCGTCGAAGATACACACACAAGGGCATCAGTTTGGGGGATACGGTGGCTAGTCTCTGAGGAATAAAGAAATACCTATTCGTTTCAGGAATCCCCGTGCTTCCCCTCTTCTGGTGGGAACAAAACTCGCCTCACGGATCCGAAATTTGCACAGGCCGACAATATGGAATACTTCATACGCCTCCAAGAACAGGGTTCAATCCAGACAGATGATAAATTAATATTCGTATGCATAAAACAACCACCGCCATGGCAGCCAAATATTGTTAGCTTCATCAATACCAATACTCCACAAAAAAATTGACCGGAGAGGCGGAGACCCGTTCCCTTTTGGATGTTCTCTTTCCTTTCGTCCAAGACTCCAAGTTGACCCCTCTTGGAGTGACGCCACGGAACACGTCGAGATTCCATGCATTGTGTTGCTTTAACTTACCTTCTCTTCCTGTTGATTTCCAGGTCGGTCTGGATCAGAATCGCTCACAGGAAAAGATAAAGAATTGCTCGTGGGCTTCGTCGTGGAATGGCTTTGTTCGCACAGAATAAAGAATACAAATGTTGGACTGGAATAGGATTATGAAGACAATGATTTCAATGGATTTATGAGATTAGGAAGATGGGCGGTCGATGGAGATAGTCGTAAAGAGTGATCATTGGGAATTGAAAGAACATCTTGTTTGGTAACCGGCATTATGCACGGACTAATGTGTTATTATAAAATTCTCCGTACTCCACTAAACCTAAGTGGTTTTTATTTTTTACCTATAAAAAGTGCAAATTTCTTTAATAATATATATATATATATATATATATATATTTTATTTATAAAATATAAAAATTGGTCTCTAACCGACCATCGAACTGGTAGCATGCATGTCTCGTACGTAGGGTGTATACAGTATATGTAGGGGTGTAAATTGTACACCTGAACCAAAATAACTTATTTTGATTACCGTTTCAGCTCATTACCGTGTCTTATACTATTTCTATTTCGACCATTAATTTCTAAATTATTTTGTTTTTTATTATTTTCGTATTTTTTACAGAATAAAATAAACACTGATTTAGTTTTTTATACTAGGCTGTAAAAAAAGTACCATTAATCAATTGTGTGTTTTTGCATGGAAGGTATTGAATTCTTCTTTAAAACGCACGCTAATTTTCTTTGGAAAATAGAGTATATTATGCCGCCAAAAATCTATTTTTCTTTTTTTTTGTGGAGTACGAACATGATTCCCGTGGGGGACACACCATACGAGGAGCCCGGATCCGCTGGCCAAAATGCGCGTGGCCAAAGCCAATCATGTGGCGAGCATCGCACGGGTCTAGTGTCGGGGTCTAGTGTCTTTGTTATTTTTTTCAATAAATTGAAAAATAACACTGAAAAAGTGCATTACCGGGACCCATGCCACACTATGGAGAGTCATAAGCAGTCTCATTTAATTAAGTAGCTAAAGCTGAATTTGTATGGGGTTTATTACTTTATTTGGATTCTCGTACTACTTTTTAGATTTGAAAAGATGAATAAGTTTAACTTTTTCTCTCTTTTCTTTTTTTATTATTAGTATATAATATATATATAGCATGCATGACAATAAAAATATTATCTCAATGCAACATGGATAAAAATTTCAAATAGTTTATGAATGTCTGAGCTCAACAAAGTAGCTAGCAACAAAACTAAATTATTGAAGTGGAATTGCTGCTATGCCAAAAACAAAAATTCCTATATACTTGTTTAAAGCTAATACAACACATGAGGTTTATCACATAACTAGCTAGCTTGATTGCAGATATTAAACTGTACCTTAAATTAAGAATATTAATGGGATACCGCATGCTATTTCATATTTTGGTCAAATTCAGGTTTTTAAAATATTAAAAATATAAATATATGCCAAAGTGTATGTCAATGTTTAAAATTTAATTAAGTAATTAAAGAAGCAAGTTTCACAAAAATTAATAATATTGGAAAATAAAGTAGTGAAAAATAAGAAAAAAGGGTCTGGTTTCGTTTAGATGTATATCATGTCAATGATCATACTCTAATTGGTCGAGATTTTGTTCTTTAGATCAATTGAACATTAACCCTTTTCTTAATGGGATCAAATTAGGGATCAATAAACCCACGGCAAGGCATAGGGTCGGGTCAAAAGAAGCCTATGCACTTAGTCGCGATATAAAATCTAAAAGCCTCAAGTACGTGCTTTTTTGGGTGCATATACTTTTGTTATTAATTAAGTCAATATATCTTGATTATTAAAAAAAAAAAAATCATTTGGGTTGTTGGTATGGTCTTGTTCAAATCGCCATGATCAATGTGCAAAAGGAGATGAAAAAGTAAGGTTCGAGAAGGCATATCCACTAATGGAGTGTTAATTAATGCATGCACGTACGTGTTTTACAAGGGTCACTATACTCCACTATGAATAACCTTTTAGAGCCCATGCAGTCTCATCTTATATATATATACCTGGTCATATATATTAAGAGCACTTATGGCCGTACGTGTGTATATATATATATATATATATATGCTTAATTAACTTGTTCCTCCCTTAAAAAAGTTGTCTTAGAATGCTATTTTGTCTAGAGGGAGCAGTTAATTATATTGAAGGCTGATATATATTTACCATTATTTGTTAAATTAAGTACTGTTGGTTTCAGCTGGGAGAGCCTCTGAACATATCCGTCAACATTAATTGGAGAGGAGGACGATGAGATTTGGCTTAATTTGTGTACAAGGTGACAAGGAGGGGGACCGGCCTGTTATATATGGCAGGTGAATTAATAGAGCTCATACAATGACAATTACAACTGTGTTTCTTTTGAATTGCAGATTTTGGATTAGAAGTGTATGAGGATGACCAAAAGTCGTGTGTGTTAATTAATAGACATCGTGCACCACGTTAGTGAGTATGTGACTCTCACGTGCACACCAACGTGCATTTACTACCATGACATGTGGTGTGCATCATCTAGTGCGTGGTCTAGGGGATTCAAACTCTGTGAAAAACCAATATAATTAAGTAGAAAAATAAAGAGGAACACCACCTAGTCATAGTATGGACGACCCACAGCCTCTCACTAAAAGGGTCAATAAAGCTCTAGTTTCAGGGGAATTTTTTCTTTCCCAATCTTTGTCATTAATGTGACCTTTACCTTGTCTTCTCCTTAATTCACTGGTGGGTGAATGATAAGCGTCTGATTTGATTGCGTAATTGGAGTGTGTCTAATTTCTATTAACCTATTTATATATTTCGTACTTTATTACTATTATTTTGTTTGTTTAATTAATATTAAATTGGATGTAATAGTAAATAAATAATAAAATAAATAACTGTTTTAGCATATTAGGGCATTCATATAGAGGTAATTTTGATGCAGTCATCATTAATTCTCCTGAAGAAACCAAAATGACCGAGGACAAACATATATGCTACTTATTACACTTGTATTTACTCCGTTATTCTATTCAAGCTAGGGTGAAGAAGGGTCCATCTCTTTTTAGGCCAGCTGTGGGCATTCTCTGTAGAGGGGAAACAAAAACGTCTCCCTATAAAAGAGATACTGCAATGTTCAAGAGTCAATTATCACTTTTTCCAAATATTATGTTTGGTTAATTATATATATAATAAAATCCTTGTGAAAATATTATAATGATTATGTCCTTAGTTGGTATTTATTGGGATGGGGGTTGATTTGATTTTGTCCTTTTACCGATGTAATTTTTAATTTTGACCAATGAGGGAGCGCCATGTGTCAGGGGCAATCTTTGATTCCCCGATTCACTCAAATTATGCCACATGTCAGGGGTGAGTCAACTTTTGGGTGAGTCATCCGTCCCACATGTCGACTTAATTGGATGTTGTCACCACGTGTTACCCAATCAGCAGTGATGTGTATGTTGATGTGTCCTTTATAATCAGGCTTTAATTGGGTTGGATTGGGCTTCGATAGATCCGATTTGATTTGGATTGGCCTGACTGAGCCTATTGGCTTGATTTGGATTGGATCGGGCCTCATTGGGCATTATTGGCTTGATTTGATTTAGATTGGGCCTGATTGAGCCCAATTGGCTAGATTTGTTTCAATTTGATTTGGCTCAGATTAAAATTAAACCCTTGATTAGGGATCTGAAATTGACGATTGACCAATTTTGGGTCAATCCTTGATTTTCAGAGATTAATTTTAGGCATTCGATCGATGATCTGACTTCGCCAATTTGTCAATCTCTAGCTAATCTTTGATTTGTGAGGGTGGTCAATTTATTGATTTTGACCTCAATTGTCAAGAACTTGAGTTGATCGGAGGCATAGATGGAAAGATTGATTTCTGACCGTTGGATCTTGGTTTGATCAAATTTTCTTGTCTGCTAGTATAATATTCAATGGTTGAGCCATTGGTCCAACCCAGTCTAACCAGGTTCAACCAAAATCGGACATGGTTTGCTGGCCGTGTTGGTTTTTAAAACATTGGTTGACAATCGAATACCCTTTACCTTTAAAATTTGTAAATTTAATTCTTACCGGATCACGGCCGAGCTTCATGGTTCATTTGTTTGATATTCGGAGCTGGCCGTCCTTTAGCATATGGTCTCCTGCTCATGGCCTGGTATGTATATATATATATATGAAGCCCACTCCATTGATATTAATTCATAAAACAAAGAAACCATGATCGATTCATCTTCGAATATTTCCATCTTCTTGCAGCTTAATTGGTTTCCATTTCCGTTGGAGAAGCTCTGACAGTTCACTTAGTTTAATGAAACCCTTCATCTTCCTCACCATATATGCATGAGGGTTTCTGAACTCCATCGTAATGTCAGAGATGGGCATAAAAAAGAAACGTGGAGCAAAAGAAGCCACCGTTCCACTTTTCCGAATAGGTTCCTTGTATTATATATCCACCCACCCCAGTTGATTTTTTGTCTTTTCAAACATCCAACCAACCCCAGTTGATTTTTTCTCTTTCTTAATTTGTTTACAGTAGACATATATATAGGAGATTTTCTGATCACTAATTTCCTAATCAATTCTGATCATCACGACTTCCTTCCTGTGGATCCTGTTAATTAATAAGGAATTAAGATGGCCATGAAGTTTCTGAACGGTACAGATTATACTGGACAGACAACCATGGAATCCGGTCAACTGAAAACTATTTTAATCGGAGAAGTACCAACTAATTACACCTTAATTTTTAATTTAAAAGGACGGCCAACTCTGCTACTGTACTTCATAATTTAGATGAAAATATTTGATTTCTTCCAGTTGGGAGATCAACTTGGGAAGTCAATAATTGAAATTTAATTAAATGAAAGGATCAGCTGTCGGGAGTACAGATTGAGTAACGTTATTTTAAGTTACGTATTTGACGCATGTGTATGTAATTTAATGTATATGTACATATAATATTATTGTATTATATATTTGGTGTGCATCGAATAACTAAATTATTTTATCATATTGATCGTAAACGTAAACCTTGCCGTGAATCATTTTATTTTGGTGTATTAGACATATGGTAATTTTTATTTTATTTTATCCATATTAAATTTCAAAGCAAACTGTCAACAACCATTAATTGTAGAAGCATAAAAACACAAAAATATTCATAACAATGCAAAACTCGTAAAATTGTATTGATAGTGCACTTTAGTGAATCTTAATTTGAATAAGCAAGTGAAGAGATTTAGCCATTTAGGGGATGGATCACGTACGGCAGTTGATCTGAAACTGAAAGTGTATTTTATTATAAAACCTAAAAAGATTACACAAAATCGACGTCTCTCTCCATGGAAATTATTTCTTTGATAACATCCACTCATGCATCTAGCCCTGTCTGTCAAGACCAGTACGTACTCCCCGTCACTGTTCTTCTTCTTCTTCTTCCATCTCCCAGGGACGACAAGCAGATGAATCAAAAAGAAACTTCCAAATATTTGATCCGACGACACCCAACATAAAAGTCCAAATTGACCCATCTTTCTTCAAAATAATTAATTTCATCAATCTGATACTGAAGCTGAAAACCCATAAAATTTTCTTCAATTCAGAGTTCCCAGATATAAATGAAACCCCATCTTCTCAGCCAGTACTCTGACCCGGTGCTTCACCTTTTCCTCCGTGACCACCCCTTTCTTCCTAGCCTGCAAAGTTTCATCGATCGAGCAGGATCGAACATCAGACGGGCTTAATTAATTACTGGAATGGAATTAAAACGAGGAGATCAAACCCTTTAATTACCTGAAGGAATGTCATGGTTAGACAGTGATCTCGATCAAGCTCGTTCACAGACACAAAAGTGATATCCAGTCCAAGCGATTCAATCACTTTCTGCACCTGACCCAGTGCCCCAATCGCTTTGTTGCTGGTGACCTTGAGCACAAACCGATTTTCACCCAACATTTCTGCATCAATCTGAATCATAAAACTACTTTTATCAATCTCTCTCTCACTGTGTTAGAGGAACTAAACATATATGTCAAAGGCTTATATATATATATATATTTAATTAAGGACTCGCCTTTGATATTGTTGGAATTGCAGGACGACTATTGCACTCAGTGTACTGTTCAGGAGGCGACTGATCTATAACTATGGGGACCTCCTCCTCCGGAGGATTCAAGTGATCACAGTCAAACATCTTCATTTCCGCCTCCGTCTGTTGGAGAATGCTTTGTAAATAAGCGAGTGCATCCACCAAAATGGATCTCTTGTCCATCTGCATCAGTTCCATATGTGAAGATAAAATCATTAATTAAAGCCTGCCCTAATTAAAGCATGCACAAATTTGGGACTAAGTGTTTTGAGCTGTGCCACACATAACAAATTTGCTAACATATATAAATATATATACCTTTGTGATGTTTGGAACGAGGGATCTGAGGGTGAAGAGCTGCTGATTGAGTCTCTTCCTCCTATTGCGCTCAGATACCACATTCTTGCTGGATCCACAGGACTTTCTATCATCACTCTCGACCTCATCTTCTTCGTCGTCCTTCTCATCAAACAGTTGGTCTTCCTTTTCCTCTCTCGCTTCTTCCCGTCCCCATTGTTGTTGAGTACTCGGGTTCGCTTGGTACACGATTTGCTCTTCAAAGGAGGTGTCGCTCAGAAACGAATCGAGGTTCACATTTGGCGACCCGTCTTCCTGATCAGGAACAATAGTGGGTGACATATTAATGCCGATGACATCCACTTCTGGCAATGCAATATTGTCGAGCCACCCGTCGAGAATGGTGGAATTCAGTGAGGCTTCCAAGCAGTGATCAGGTCCCTCGTCGATCAAACCCGCTTCATCCTCCATTAGAAACCCTTCCAAGTCCTCCATTATTAATCCTCCGGCCTCCTTCATTCCTGCTTCCACGCTCGAAGCAGCACCCTAGTACTGGGAGCAGTAGTAGTACTACCGATATATATATATATATATATATCAGAACCCAAGTCAGTCTTCTTCAATTCCTTGCTTGGGAAGGATTCTCATTCATGGGCAATGTTTATAAATTATAAAGAGTACCCCCCACTGCTTCAATCATGGAGATATTATTCCATAATTACTAGCTACCCATCAACTGTTTATCTTCTCTGTGTAAATTTTTTGGACTTCAGATTATATATCATCGACGATCAGTTAAAGAAAATAAGATCGATATATATATATATATATACGGATCATGTATTTGTTTAGACATGATCCGGGAACTGCGCAAATCATCCGCCGTTTTTTAATCTCTCTGCAATAAACTACAATATTTCTTTGGAAGGAATCGGCATCGAGGGACGACCTTCGAATTTTCTACCTTTTTCACTGACGCCATTCGAGTTTTAAACTACTACTACTACTACTACTACACTGAATTACGTATAGGGCCCACTGCACTGTGTACGTAGTTAAGAGGATGGGGTCGATCCCCTGATCGATGTTGAATAATATGTGCAATCCCCAGGCTTGCAGGTATCATATCAATATCATCGGAAAAATGGGTATCTGACAAATAAATTTTTTAGATAGAAAAGGCCTAACTGCATTCAATGCATTCCTGTCATCTTGTCTCGGATCAGTAATTCAGATCAGCTGAGACTACCCACATGACAAATACTGTGTATGCCATAAAATTATCTGGTGATTAATCTTCACTATATATAGTAAGTATAGATAGTAAAGTATAGTATAGTAAGTTGCTAGTATATATATATATATATATATATATATATATATAGTAGTTTTGGATCATGCATGCATGTATGTCACAGAACAATCAACCGAGTGCTGGTCAGTTAAATTATCTAAGTACTTAATCAGCAGGCAGGTGCTGCATGTATTGGGACTTGCGTTACACAAGTGCAGTACGTGGCACACCGGAGCTCCGGGTCCCAAGGTGAAACGTAACCGATGGGGCAATGCGACGGGGAAAACGAGAGAAGACGACGGCAACTAATTAATCCCGGAGACGAGAGAGATGAATTTCGTGTTACGTTACCTGGCTTTTATGGTGAGGAAATCGCCAACTCGGGATGCTGTTGGGACTGGTCTCGCTGTTGAGATTAGTGAGTAGGTTTTGATAGGTCCCACTGCTGGGACAGGTGGACTGGTCTTCACAGGTCCAGCTGTGGGGACCGGTTTGCAATATCGGTCCCCACAACACGTTCGTGACCGCACCAGAGAAGACACCCTTGTGAGGACCGGTTACTAGCCCTGTAAGGACCGGTTACATACCAAGGCGGTTCTAGTAACCTGGTTTTTACTAGTGCGTGTACAAGTTCTCATCAATGCTTGTAATTGTTACATGTTCTGAGCTTAATTGATGGACAGTTTCAAGGGTTGATTTGAGTTGTAGGCTTGGGAGAGTTGCTACGAATCAGGGTCCACGTTATTAGTTAATTTCTATGGCGTCCGAGACCTTAGTACAAAAATAATGCTGAAGTTAAAAAAATCACAAAATCTCTAGATATATAAGACACAAGCTAGTGAGAACACAACAACTTCAAGAATCTTAGACGAGAAAAAAACCAATTAAATGACGTCAATCCTCTTCTCCGATGTAGTCAGTGACATGGGTACGTATAGTCTCCCATTGATGGCGCTCAGTCTAGAACAGGTCTTGATCTACTGTAGCTGTATGATCGGTCAGTCTAGAACATGTCTTCATCTACTGTAGCTGTAATATCTAGGGATATTAATTGGTTGTCTAATTTCTCAGCGTTCAAATTCTAATAAGAGTCAGTGCTGTCTCTGACTCACAATTGCAGTTGCAGTAGCGGGTTCGGGTTTGTATATGTACCCCACAGGTTTGGTATTTTGGAGCGAAACCCGTCACGGGTTCAGGGCGGGGACGGGTTTTGCCTAAAAAACCCGACCAAACCTGTTTAATATTTATAAAAAATTAAAACATTAAAAGGTAAATATATAAAAAAAATATATTAATAAATTTTATATTTGATAAAATATTTAAGTTAAGTATTTATATGTTTATAAATTTATAATATTTATTTTAATTTTTTTTTTATATTTTTAATATAAAATATGTCAAAATGGGGCGGGGTCGGGTACCCACGGGGCGGGGCGGGGTTCCTACACACCGCCCCGTTGCCACCCCTAGGCAAGGGGGGCAACTGTCCCCTCTAAAATTTCTTCTTCTCCCTTTTACCCTTTTAAAATTTTAACCCCCCCCCCCTCCGGCCTCCCCCCCTTTAATTGAAGGATTGCGCCCTTTAATTTGAATATTTATGCCATGACCTTTTGTGTCCACGATTTTCTCTAGTGTATTTTCTCTATATTTTGAAAACTCTAGTTCTAGTTAGATAAGTCATGGTAAATTTGGTATCTCTCTTTTTTTTTGAATATTTCCTCTCTTTTCCTTCTATTTTTTTCTTTCTCTTCTTCAAAGTCCGATAAGTATTAGTAAAAACAAAATAAATCTATTTGTTGAACACAAAAGAGGTAAAAATTAAGTTTTTTATGTTTGATTTTTACTATATGAAATTTTATATTATTTTTGAAATTATACTAAATTGTATTATATTTGAGATTATTTATATTTGTTTTAATCTAATTGTTAATTTATATTATTTTATCAGAAGCATCAATATGAGTCAAACTAATTTTCTCACACACAAATATGTTAATAATATAAAACCGATTGCCTATTTTGACACCGTTCCAACCCTGAAAAATAGTAAGTCGTCTAAATTGGAAGATTTAGAAAATTAATCATATATATAATTGGCAAATGTGGGTATGGATAAAAAAACGGAAATGCTTCTTCTTAATTATTTTTCAAAACCGATTCCCCCGAGTAAAAAGCTAACTCTACGTAGGTTTTCAACGGACGTGAATCACCGGCCATTCTCATCCACCCAAAACGTATAATCCATCTTTCTTCCCCCGAATGGTTGATCTTCCCGTCGTCATGCATGCATTCTTCCTAAACATTCTCATCTCTCTTCTCTGATCTCCCACGTCTCCCTCCCCCAATGAGATGGCACCCTGACGAGAAGAACCCAGAAAGCTCTGCGAATCGCAGAAGCTCTGCATTAATTTATTTTATAATTAAATACATGCAGGCTTGCCGCCATAGCTGCGTTACCCCGGAATTTGATGGGTGGTTTTTAGTTAATTAATGAACGAAGAAGTTGAAGAATGTACTTCTTTCGAGGGTCGAAGAGCAACGAGGTGGAGAATGGCGGGGTGGTGTCGACGCCGAAGGCGAAGCACAAGAGCGTGGACAACCTGTTCGCGAATTTTCTGGCGAGAAGCATCAGCAAGAGGAACATCGCGTCGCCGGAGCGGGTGCCGCGGAGGATCGCGAATGAGTTCGACACGCCGAGCATCCTGTCGAGGAACCGGAGCAACGTCAGAGGTCTCGAGTCCGTAGCCGACCGGCTCGTACGGAGCCGGAGCACGGCCAGGAGAAGCAGCGACGAGGCCGCAGAGACCAAATCGAGCCGGAGCAAGAGCACCAGCAAGAGGAACGACTGGTTCGGCGGCGGCGGCGACGGGGGTTCGTCGAGAAGCAAAAGCACCGCCCCCGTGAGGAACGACGCAGCCGGGGTTGTCAACGACGGCGGCGGATCGTCGAGAAGCAGAAGTATCAGCAACAGTAGCACTTCGAGGAGATCTGATCACAACAACTACGTCACCGACGACAGCGGCGGCGGCTCCTCTCGGAGTAAAAGCACTGCGAGGAGATCATCTAATGACGACGGCGGCGGTCCGTCTTCTCGTAGCAAAAGCACGACGAGGAGGTCCGACGACTCCCGGAGCAGAAGCACCACGAGGCGGAGCGGCGACGCCGCAGACCTCAGCGGCGGTGGCGGATCCTCCTCGTCCCGTAGCAGAAGCACCACCAGGAGGCCTGAGCCTCAAGAAACGCTATCACGGAGCACCAGCCGGAGATCCACCATCCCCATCATGTTCTCAAATTCCACCGGCCGAGGAAAGCCCCCTCCCATCGAGAACACCCTCGAATGCACCCTCGAAGAGCTCCTCTTCGGCTGCGTAAAAAAAGTCGTCATCGCCAGAGACGTCCTCGCCTCTAATGGGTACGTTCCATTCCTATACGTGAATGCCACAATTTCAATACAAGCTTTCACCTAAATGTAATACGGTTACAAAATGTTTAAATCAAATAAAAACGTTAGGTTGCTGATACAAGAGGAGGAGACGCTGAAGATCAAGGTGAGACCCGGGTGGAGGCACGGGACGAGGGTCACGTTCGAGGGGAAAGGGGATGAGCGGCCGGGGACGGTGCCGGCGGACGTGATCTTCTCCATCGTGGAAGCCCGGCACAAGCTGTACATGAGGGACGGAGACGATCTGGTGATGTCGATAGAGATCCCCCTGGTGAAAGCCCTGACGGGGTGCAATCTCTCCATTCCCCTCCTGGGTGGAGAGAAGGTTAGCTGCAAGATCGACGAAGTGATCACGCCGGGGTACGAGAAGATCATCAAAGAACAAGGAATGCCAACACTGAAAGACAAAGACAGCAGAGGGGACTTGAAGATCAAGTTCCATGTCGCCTTCCCGGGGGACTTGACCCAACAACAACGATCCGATCTTTTTAGTCTTCTTAAAGATAGTTGTTAAGGAAATAACCAAAAACACAAAAAAAAAAAACCAAATATTTTTTATTTATTTTATTTTATTCGAACGCTTAATTAATTAATTTAATCCCTAAAATCTTTTAGGGTACTTCGTCAATATTGATCAGTTTAATTATCTCCCCAAATCAACGAGAAAGTTATATAAAGGCTTACGTTATATATATATATATATATATATATATATATATATATATATATATATATATATATATATATATATATATTATACACAGTTAACGTCATATTTCATAGTAATTATGTTTTCTGTAATTAAATTAGTTTTTGTTCTTGAGGTGACCATAGAGTACGATAATGGGATATAATCAAATTTGACATGCACATATATATATATATATATATATCGCTAGCGAGCTTGAATTGGAATATCTAATGTTCTATGCCGGGAGTGTTTTGTTACAATTGATACATTTTATTATTAACTTGCTTTGCCAAACAATTATTGAAAGTGGTTGTTTCTTCGAAAAACTTCCTGTTCATGAAACTACGCGACTGATTGATTAAATCGACAAGAACACAAAGAAAATTATAATTTTGTGTGTTTCAAATTGGAAAATTGTAACTTTCCTCTTATTCGATCTCCATGTGTAGCTAGTGAGAAGTTATTGCTTTTTGTGAGTTGACACGGAACTTCGAGTTTCCGAGGCGAGTCTGCACGAACGATTATGGCTTTGGTCGGCCGAACGGAAGTATTTGTGTTTCGTGTTTTCGCCGTGTTGAAGTTACCAGTGAACGTGTACTCCGGTTGAATCGTGTGAAATCCGACGAATGACAAGTTGCTGAAACTTTTGACTAGAGAGCTTATGTACTCTTCTGGACCAAAATATCTCTTTTTGGCAAAAATGGTTCTCTCTTGGCAAGAAAGGTTCCCCTTTTCGATTAAGTTTTTGGCTATTTGTAGCCATGGCTTTCTGTTGATCCTCAGTAAGGGGATCGACCTCGAGGCTGTGACTTGACTTTCTCTGCATCGATCCTTAGAAAGGGATCAGTGGGAGAGTTTTTCTTTTCAGACTTGGTCAATATGTGGTGGCAAACAGATGATGAGGCAATGACGAGGCTGATGTCGTGCAGTAAAGTGCTGATTTTGGCGATGACAAGTCTGATGTAGTCGCGAGGCTCTTGGCTCGACATGGGCTGTCGCATGCCAACTTTAGAATTGGCTCACGACCATCCTGTGACGAATGATTCATAGGTTGATGGGCGAATAGACTCACTGTAGATGGGCCAATCACATTTTAGCGTGTGGTAAAAAAACAACATTTTTTTTAAAATTTTTTTAAAAGAAAGGACTATGCCAGTCTGACCCGATTGAATCTAAACCGATACCTATCTCGTTCTTATAAAGACCAGAAGTGGTTGCACCTCAAAACCGTTCGACCTTGCCTGTTGGTCTAGTGCAATCACAACTTCGAGCGACCGGATCTGGCGCAAGCGAAAGTTGTGTGGGTACAGATCACGACGACCAATCGGTGCTATTCGGCAAGCACGCTCCACGGCGATATGGCGTCGCTGTGAGCTTAAGTGAACAACCCCCCCCTCCTCCCTTTTGACCCGGCTATTCCATTAAATCTGACTCGGACCTGCAATCAAAATCACAACTCTTCCCCCCGTTCTCCTCCCGACCGTGGAAGAAACTTGCAGGAAAACACAACTCTCAGCCCACGGAAAAGCTTTTCTGAGAGATGAGGCGACGACAACAATCAGGTTAGAGTTTTTTTTTTTTAAAAGGGTGCACAAGTGCTTCCCCTCTGCAAGTTTCTCCCGCCGTCGGGAGGTGAACGGGGCAGGGGGTGGGGGAGGGGAAGAGTTGTGATTTTGATTGCAGGTCCGGGTCAGATTTAATAATCAAATCTGACCCCGCCTATGTTCGGAGGAATAGCAGGGTTCACTTAAGCCCCCCGCACGCGTTATTACCTTGGAGCGTGCTGCGAACAACACCGATTGGCTGTCCATATCGGTACGCACAGCTGGGCCAACTCGAACGAGCCCGGATCCGCTGCGCACATTGTAGGTACGCACAGCGAATCACGGGGAGCCAACTGAGCGCTGCACAGGGGGTCCCATGTGTTTGGCTCCCCGTGATTCGCTGTGCGTACCTACAATGTGCGGAGCGGATCCGGGCTCAACTCGAACAGGTCGACTCAATCCTCACTTGCGGGAAAAGTTTAGAAGTTAAAATAATTTACAGAACCTCCACCAAACAGGGGTCCTCGATCTGCGTGCACACGTGTGGTCTTCCATATGGAAACGTTCAGATTTCACATCTTCTGCCATTAGAAGTAGATTATTGCAAACAAGCTATGATCCCCTCGCCTTCTGCTCCCCATAATCAGATGAAGTTATCTATTAAATATTCTAGCCTTTCTCCATTCTATAATCCGATAAGAGTTATCCATTCCAGACTTCTCCATCTTGTTGTAAACAAAGTGAATTACTTATAATTAGTTTAAGAATTGACAAATTAATGGGCCATGAAGAGTGGATGCCATCTCACATATGGGTGATTGAAGGTGACCACCTCCTATTCTTCAGCTGAAGATGGTGATCTAAGCAACATCTTGTTGTTAGACGATTTTACTCTGTTTTATATCATCATGCATTAACTTCCTCTTCTTTTAAAGTAGTTTCTACATTTTTCGAGCTTCCAAAATTAATGAAATAGAATAGAAGAGGCCATCAAGAGATAATGACAAAGTGCAATAAACCACTTATACATGCTTAATAATTCTTAACAATGTTTTGCGACTCGATCGCCTGAGTTCGACTCGGATTTTACCCTCGAGGGCAGGAAGCGAGGGAGGGGACCGGAGGTGCCCTCTGAGTCGTACCCCAACTCAGGTAAAATGTGTTAAAGGTATAATTGAATTAATTAGCTTTCATTTGCAATGACTATGGCCATTGTTGTTAATTAATTTGGTTTTTTTACTTTGCAACAACCATGCATGCATTGAAAAGCTTAAAATATAACTCATTCTTAGGTAAAAACAAATATGATTGTGACTTAAGCATTCTAAGAAAATTTATTTTAGTTAATATTTTCAGAAACATTTTCTTGGTGATTATGCATTAATATAGTTATTTGATAAGTACACATGTATCTAACATTTTGATAAGTACACAAATAAGCATTAGTTATGCTTATAGCAATTACGTACTAGCATCCTTAAGCAAATAATATTAATTAGTCTCAATTAATGGAAAGAGATACGTATCATATATAAGTAACAAGTCATTGATCAAATTTGTACTTAACTCTCTCTAATGAATGAGTTGAGGTAATGGAGCCTGCAGACTGCAACCGTCATAATCAGAAGGCACTAGCGGCATCTGAAAATGACTCTAACCAAACCCTAATGGCTAATATACTCTACGCTGATGGGTGGTTTTGGACCTTTTGATCTAGCTTAGTAATGTAAACCAGAAATATGACGTTCAAACATAAAAAGATGAGGAACATCAAATAAGGATGATGTGCCCATGGGTACGAAATCAGAGATTTGTCCTAATGTAGATTCAAAAAGAGATCCACACGTGAACGAAAGCATTATTAAAAAGTCTTTCTTATCGTCCAATATTAATACTCGTTTTGGTTTAGAGACTTTGGACCCAACTGTGGATAGTATTTTGGATATATTAGAAATTCACTTTTCCAATGAAGGTAACTTTTGAGATGCATGTATGAGAGTGTATGAGATAACTCCTTAAATAGTCGTTTTTGGAGAAGCTTCGTTTTGGAGTTGTTTCAAAAATCTAAAAACTCCTGTTTCAAATAGAGATTAATCTAAAACGAGCTAGGTTTAGTCAAATACCAATGTAATTAAGAAAGGTTTTTTCCCACAAACAAAGGTACCCTATGTAACTCCTTTTTATTGAGAAGCTCTTCACATGCATCCAAAGAGTTTAGTGAATTAAACTGCCAACCTGGGCCTAAAATTGTTCTAGAGATGTGAAATATTAGAGGGTATATAGTTTCTCATTTACCCATCTCTGATCTAGAACCTACCTTGTTTTATTTTTATTTTTTTGAGGGTTTCATAAAATGCATATATTAGTACTACTCTTGGTTCTTGAACCATGTGAAGTAGACAGGTACGTGTCCAAGCAACTGCAAATTTCAGAGATGATATATACACGGAGATTGAACACTTCAAGGCTGCATTAAATGGTTTCTGTCTCTTTGCATCTCTCTTTTTTCATCTGCTTGTCTATACACTCGTTCGATCTCAATAGGGACCAAGGCCGGTGACAACATCATACCCCGAAAAATTATTTTGAAAGCGGCCTGAGATCAGCACTCTCAGAAATTTGTCATTCCATACATAACTCATTTTGTCCTGGAAGGATTTTTGAATCAGCCTTCTTTTTTGGTAAGATTTTGACCATTGATGAGACCCAGTGACATTGCCCATGAAACAACATCACTCACCAATATGGCTGCCGCTTCGCCGTCCATGACTCCATGGTACCACAAAATTAGATTGCCGTAGACTTTCATGCATGCTAGCTAGAGCTTGCCCATCATGTACTCTTCTCTCCCGACAATTTTCAATCATCCACGACTTTCGGCTTGCAATATTGAAGAAGATACAGGGGAGGGAGAGAAGATATATAGATTAATTTATGGGTCAGTACCCCACTTAATTAAGTTGCAGATCGGTGGAGACTAGTGATGGAGTAGATTTACAAAGATTATAAGAAACCCTGGGAATATAATTATGTAGTCAAGAGGGTTCAGCAGGAGTAGCTAGACTGGTGAAAATATGGTATGTACCTACTGACTATATATGTTGCAGAGGAAACTTGGTTAACGCAACAAGCTAGCTAGGTAGCCGAAATTAATATTTTGCAGAGAAAGGAGTGGGAAGAAATGAACCAGTACGTCCTTGATCCGTCATTCTTAATCCCATCAAGGCTGCATGTGAAGTCGTACGTACCTTGAGTGAAACTAGACCATGGAAGATATATATTGTACAGGAGCATCTTCTGTGCTTCTGGCAAAAGAACAGAAAGGCTGCAGTTTGAATTGTTCCAAAAAACTTGGAAAATATATGCCCTTGGAATGAGAGTAATAATATAATAAGCCTAAGATGTACGTGATTACTCATTAGTAATATTGGTGAGATCATCTACTGCATGTTTCTGCTTGTGGAAGCAGATGAGATACGCAAGAGAGACTTTCAATGAGCTGCATGCAAGAAAGGGAGGAGGGAGCAGAGGGTACGTTGGGTTAAAATTACATAAATGAATGTTCCCCCGCGAATATGTGATTGAAGACAAAGACCTGCAATTACAAAGGGGAAGAAGGGAGGGAAAAGGAGGAAAAGGGAGAAAATTAAGTTGAAAAACAACCGACAGTACTCTCGTACTCTCTTCAATAATTCAGGGTTCACATGATCACATGTAATATTTTTTCCATTAAATATTGTACTAGTACAGTTATTCTTTTTATTTTAATAAAATTCTATCTGCCATCCACACCGTCATTTAAACAACTAAAATTTAAAAATAAATAAATAAATAATATCCAAGTTCAATGTTACTAATTAACCAATGTAATACATGAAATTATACGACTTCAAATTTCATGAGTATATGAAGTACTGATTGAAATTTGACCTAGCTAGTAACTAAGTTAGATTTTGATTTATATATGCCGCATGAGTACATAAAACTTATATATTATATATATAGTACTTCAAGTTGGGTAATGATCGAGACCAAATATTGCACATAAATAAGTTGCCCTCATGGCTATATATATAATTAAGTTGTCCTCGCACTCTGTTCAAGCTTATATATATATATGTCATTAAAACATAGCAAGGGGCAGTTTTTAATCGAAACTTAGTTACATAAGTTGTCCACATTCGTAAGTTGACCCTTTATTTTGTGGTGAGATCATAGCATCATAGCCTTAATTGCTATTATATATAAGCTGTTCTTAAACTCTATGTTAATTAAATAGTGTCTCAACAAATCTCTTGACTTGCAAAAACAAATACAGGATATGATCCTTCACAAATGGACAGAGAAGCTTAGAAGTTAGAGTTGACTGCTGAATATGGTTCTTACAGACTTTAGTAGTTGATGATTGATAGCGTGCATCACCCTGACGATGATCCGGCCCCCGGCCACCCAATAATTAAGAAAGATTAAACATAAAGATCTTTTTTTTTTTTAAAAGTCTACAACCCAACATTGAATCCTTCTTCCCCGAATAATTTTTCGATAAGAAGAGTTTCCACGATGAGAATGTTGTTGAGTTCAGAGAGCTCCACGAAACAAGGAGTACTACTTTGGTTTATTACCTCTCGATCTAAAACAAAAAGAAAGAGAGACAGATAAAACGATAGCGAGAGGTAAAGCAGCTGACGACGTGGGGCCTCTGTAGCTGCACGGTACTGCTCACCCCTCATCGCTGGAAGAGCGACGCGTACAGCTTCTGACATGAAAACCATTAATGGTCTGTAAGTCGTAACGATTTGATGCCTCTTCATAATCCCAAGAGATGAAACCTCATTTTCTTGGCTATCACTTTGACTCGGTTCTTCAGCTTTTCTACTGTCACTACCCCTTTCTTCTTTGCCTGTATAAGATAACATATATAGATATATATCCAATCAATCCCCCATACAATTGTAGAAGATCATACAAATTAAGACTCGGGAAATGAGGGAAACAGATTGAAAGAAAGTATGATAAAAAAGAAATAATTAAAAGACAAGAAGAAGAAGAAGAAGAAGAAGAAGAAGAAGAAGAGAAGAAGAATGAAAGAAGAAAGAAGAAACATTTCTTACACGGAGAAAAGCCATAGTAAGGCAATAATCTTGTCCAAGTTCGGAGACAGAAACCAGGGTAATTTCCAAACCCAGACACTCGATCACTTTCTGCACCTGACCCAGTGCTCCGATCGCTCTGTTGCATGTAATCTTTAAAATGAAACGGTCTGCATCTAGCATTTCGGCATCCACCTAAACGACAGACAGAAATATTGCCATTAATGCAGGGAAAGGGAAAGTACTCTGCTTTGTATATTACACACTAGTAACCAACGGAAACCCTGCATTTGTACCTGGGTTATTGTTGGAATGGGTGGTCGAAAGCATTCTTGAGGTTGAGGATCATGTGGTAGTAGTAGTAATGGAGGTTCCTCTTCAACCACAGGCTCATCAAGTACTATTGCTTCTCCTGCAATACTACTGTCTGAATATTCCAAGTTGAAGTTTGTCATTTCAGCTTCTGTTTGCTTGAGAATGCCTTGTAAATAGGCCAGAGCATCCACCAGAATTGATCTCTTGTCCATCTGCCACCACAAATTAATTAATTAATGACACCGTTAAACATTATGTAGAGCACTAAACTTTGAATGACAGGAATGCTGCAAATTAACCAAGACCAGCTGCTAATTAAAAGAAAATTATTGCCCAGAAAGTTTAAATAAATGAGAAGATCAGTACCTTGGTAATGTTAGGAACAAGGGATCTGAGTGTGAAGAGCTGCTGATTCAGTCTCTTCCTCCTGTTCCGCTCAGAGATCAAATTTTTACTGCTGGACCCGCTTGACTTTCGATCATCGCTCTCCTCTTCTTCTTCTTCATCATCGTTCCCATTGAAGAAGAAATCCTCTTCCTCCTCCATATTCAGTACTACTTCTTCTTGTTCCCGGGATCCCTGTTTTTCTCGCTGATGAATCGTAAAGGGTTCTTCTTGGTTGTACTCTTTTTTCTGATCAGGTGATGCCGCATTGGTCCTCCCCTGAAATGGCTCCTCGCTCTGTTCCGAGGAAACCCCATCATTAGTGCTCCCCTGAAACGCCTCCTCCATCTGCTCCGACGACGCCGCATTGCTCCCCTGAAACGGGTCCAGCATCACACACTCATCGTCCTCTCTGTTTTCCGTGAAACCAACGAGATCCATATCCTCGGACAACATTTGAAAACCCCACCACCCATCGACGCCGGAATCGAGTCCGGCGCCGAGGATGCTGAAATCCGGCAGATCCTCCATTAAAAACCCCTCTATTTCCTCCATTAATTCCTTCGACCCAGAATACTCTTCTCACTCTTCCAAGGCTCGAATCGAAAACAGAGCAGCAAGGTATTAAACGAATGAAATTTAACCCAATCTAGCTACAGAAAGAGAAACACACGAGAAGTCTCGGCTCCCACGTAAACCCAATTTCTTCAACTCGCCCTTTTATAGTCCCACAGGAGCAATCTTCCCGCGTATAAGAAACCGAGGAGCTGCTTCTCATTGACTTCTCCTTTGGTTGTATAGTTACACACGTGGTCGCAGACAGGCGTCCTCGTCCTCGTCCTCGTCCTCGTTCTCGTCGTCTTCTTTCTTCTTCCCCACATGGCCCAAAACCGATTTTCACCCAGAAACCATACAAAATAAAAAGTCACCACGATGACTGTCTCAGAGCTTCGATTTGGCAACTGATTTATTTTAATAACAGAGGCGGATTTGGTGAGATCCTCCGGGAAGCGGGAAATCGCACAGAAAGCATCGGGCATTCACATTATGAATTATTTTATCGACAGGGGGTCTGCCACCGGACTCTGATCGGACGCCCTCAGAAAAAAAAAGTGCCCGTTTTTCATGACTCGTTGGTTCATTATTGAACAACGATCGAGTACTCTCTCTGTCACACACTTGGATCAATGGCTAGCTTCTAGAAACGCAACGCGATGATTTTGATTATATATATATGTATATATATTATTCAAGTAAGCAATCATAAGAGGTGGCTAGCCGCTTTCTTCCGGGGAGGGCCATGAGAGTGACGACTTAAGCATCTCACATTTCAGACAGCCACGTAACACTCCGTAGTTCTTCGTTGAATTGATGTGTTACTGTTCGTGTCTCGGCAAAGACAGACATTTTACTAGCTAGCATTGCAGTAGTAACTTTAAAACACGGGAATGGCTTGGGATTTTATTCATATAATATTAGAATAAATTTATGTAAATATATATCACTAATCCCATCAATGTCACGTATTAATTGGAGACATATATTCCACGGTCGACAAATTCAGGTTTCTCCGTCCAACAACAACTTGCAATTGTTAGCTAGAGGAGTACTTAATTACATGATTATCTCGTTGTAATTAATATTTGGGAGAGAGATAAATTAATATCTCTGCATGTCTTATTCAATGAAAGAATTGGATGCCTGCATATAGATACATGGATCATATATATATATATATATAAATAGCCAATTAATTACAAAAAATTATAATATTGAAGAGTCCTTGCTTGGAGAGACTCTGTGACTTATTAATAATCCCAGGCAATCATCATGGAAAGCTTGAAAAAATTAATTCACTATTTTGAGATCTAATTAATTAAGTAGTTAATTAAATACAGGCCCTAGAACCTTAAATATTGTTTGGAGCACTTTAATTTCCTCTCTCATTTAATTGATAGAGTACTCTTTTGTTGCACTAACTATGTTTAGCCTTATTATAATACACACAAAAGTTATACAATATGACAAAGTTAGACTACTCTACCTAGCTAGCTAGGCCGGTTCTTATTATTTCTAAAGATATTAATTCCATGAAGCATGAAGCATATGCTTTTGGAGGTAATCGAACCAACATATATTGTATATAAAACTTAATAATTAATATATTGTTTAGTTTAATTCCAAGGTTTAAGGTTAGATAATAATTAAAGGTTGCTAGATCCTTTTCTTCCTGAGCTAATTTAATATATAGGTCTAAATATAAATTAAGATGGCTTAAAACTCTCTTTTTAGAGCTAGCTTGGGTCGTTTAGACAAAAGACACGGCTACAATGTCTCATGAGTAAAGCCAAAAATGGAACTGCTGGATGAACAAAGTGATCATCAAATCTTGGATTGCTTGGTTGATGAAACTTTGCAAAAGTCTACCCAGATGATAAAACTTTTTCTTCCAAGTTTTATACCTATATATTCTGGTCGGAAGCATATCTTTTGCTGATCACTTTGTACCGGACCCTTTTAATTAATTATCATTTTCCGATCGATCGTCTTCCTAGAATGTTTTGAGTTATGGACGGTGACCCATTAATTAATTCTATATTAATTCTTCCGTCAACTGTGAACCTCTCAAAGATTGATAGGTGAGAAAGGCCACTAGCTTGTTTCCACCCTAAACCAGATTGAACATATATATATATATATGTAAGTCATGCATGCATGAAAAGAAATTAATGGAAAGAGTAAAAACAAGACTGAAAGCTAGCTAGTGCTTCTTTTGAGTTAAGATCGATCCGTACGTTGAAGAAAAAATTCTCAGTTAATTATATAATCTGATATATATATCGGTACATATATACTCCGCAAGTGCGCGCACACACACACGCGCGTGCGTACACAGACAATACACAAGCACAATTAATGCAGTACACATGCACGAGTGTGTACACACACACACACACACACACACACACCACACACACACTTATTTTGGGGAAACCCTAAAATTAATCCAAAACACTCAATTATGTATGTATGAAAATTGAAAGCACATAATTAACTGCAAAACTCTGTTTTAGTTTTCACCCCAACTTCATTTCATGACACACATTTTTTATAATTATATATATATATATATATATATATATATATTAAAAAAAAAACAACTAACTTAGGCACGAATAATATTGTACGTACCTTTCATTTATGGGTCCACTTACAGGTGTTCTAGGGGTACACGAAATTTTTATTTGGAAATTTTACCTAATCTCAACCTGATTTCTTACTTAATTGTTTATAATTAATTAAGATCGATGAAAATAGTTTGTTTAAGCATAATCATTGATGTGTCTCATTCACACAGGACCACTCGCGTCAGGGTTGTTCCAAAGGCACGTAAATTTAATTGTGTAGTTTGGAAAAACCCAACCTGGATTAATTCTTAATCAAGACAATGTGTTTTAGATACAACAGGTCGACAAACAAGGTTAATTATATTAATTCTTCCTTGAAACGTGCTAGCAGGTAAATACTAGAGTAACCCATACTTAATTCTTCTTCACTGCAGAAATTGCTACCGTGAAAATGGTCCCACACGTAAGCTTGAAACGTGATCTCTTGCGTCAGTACGTTGAAGCTTGAGAGTTAGTTCCCTCTACAAATCAACACAATATTGAAGAAACTATTAACGCGTCACCATGTCTGAGCTTGTCTTATGTGAATTCTGATAATTGTTCCTGTTGAGTTTCCGGCGGTTGTATATATATGTCAAAGGATTAATATTTTAATCTCAATCAACCTCTTCTTTTTTATGTAATCTAGCCGTTCTTATGTCTTTCTCGTGTTTACTTAATTAATTCGAGGTGATTAAGACAATTGCATCATATATATATATATATATATATATATATATATATATATATGCACAAATCAAGAGCACCAAAACTGTACGACCTAGAGGCTAGAGCCATGCATGGACATGTAGAAAGACTTAAGTAATAAATATATTATACATAATCATGTTATGATCGTTGTCCACGATTAGATTATCACTACCAAAGTCCATAGTGGGAAGTAAATATATATCTGGGTGTTCGTCCTCCTGATGCTGTATGATCAGGAACGAAATAATGGCAATTGTTACTTTATAATTCAATGCGTGCATAACGCGGAGATAGTATATATGGATTGACCAATAATAAGTCAATTAGACACCCTTTTACTTTTGTCTTAATTAAACACAATTTATCATAAAATACCGAGGAAGAACCCTTTTTTTTTTTTTTTTTTTTTTTTTTTTTCTTTTTCTTCTAAACAGGTGTTTGAAAACTATATATATTGATCCATTAATAGTTGAGTTAAAATTATTGGTGGTATATTTGGAGTTTTTTATATACTTTCTACTAATTAAAGGTAATTATAGTATATTAAATTATTAATGAATATTAATTTTTTTCCCTTATTATTATTATTATTTTACTTATTACATGCATTTCTTAGTATCCGTTATGTTAAGGTCTAAGTGGAAGGGGAGTTCTAAAGAAATAGGAGAGAGACATTCATATCAAAGGTAGCTCTAAATTAATGTCCAGGTTCAATGTAACGGAGAGAAAAGAATCCCTTTAGAATATACAAGAAGATGCCTAGTATGACTGAATAGTATCTTCTAAGGCCTAGATTCCTACTATGATCAGGAAGTCACAGAGATAATATCCATGGGGTCCGAGTAAGACAAGCTACTTATTCTGTACAAAAGATTGAGTGTAACAATGAGAATATTTTTTCCAGAATTACGTACTCTTATATATATAATATTTCAGTCATATATATATATATATATGTATATAAATAAAAGACCCCCTTATAAAAAATTAAATTAAATTCTTTTAACTTAATTTCTTGTAGTACAGTTAGTATATATATATATATATATATATATATATATATATATGATGCAATTCATTGTGTTTTGGACCACAAGCAAGTGATATATAAAACTCCATTTTCTTTAATCAGCAAATATTCCAAAGTACTCCCAAATACAAATTTCAATATATAAATCTCGATGCTAATGAGGAGACCCGAATCCTGGACCTCCTATGGCAATATGCTTTATTGGATTCCAAGCATGCCTGGCCCAAGTGATCATTAATTAAGTAGTACATGTAATATGTGGTCCTAGCTAGCAGTCGATCAATAGGTATATAAAAGATATTAATTAATATATATATATACTCGTAAGTTTGGGGGGTTTTAATTAAGCTGTAAAATAGGTTGTGGTGGAGTAATTAATTATAAGGGTCAGCCCGCACCACCCAATTAAATAACCGACCCACGTAACGTCTGCCAACAAAAATAATTCCATAGTAAGTTCCAAATTTGGATGGCTTGACAGGGCCAGACAGGGCTAGACAGGGCAGAGACCATCTCATATATTTGACACATGAATACAAATGCATGCATGCATGCATGCAGAAATGGAGGGTCTAGGGACAGGCTAATGCATTAATGCACCTGTCGTACGTCTCTTTGTTTCTATATAATTTCCTCCATTCACGGGGCAGTGTGGAGCCACCACGAGCCACCACGAGTCACCACGAGTCACCACGAGTCACCACGAGTCACCACACCACGAGTCTAGCTAGCTACGCTATATTACGCTATATCTATCCCTTCAGCAATGTGCTGGTTGTGGGACCCGGATCCGCAGGGCCAGCCTACGCAGTGCCAATGGCCGAGCGCTTACACACAGGTGCCGTGCAGCGCTCGGCCATGTGCAGATCCGGGTCTAAAGCAGGTAGCTCAGCATACCAAAAAAAAAGATTTTTTACGGATCACATATCAGCTTTAATTTAAATATTGGGCCATACATTAAATCTCATATTTTGAACGATTGATATATTTCAGACGTTTTTACCCCTGTCTAAACCCAATGAAATAGACCTTAAACCCGGTTTGCGACAAAACCTGGTTAGCTGCTCATGCCTTATCTCACCGTAGTGATGCGCTCACGCCTTATCTCACGGCCGTGAGATAAGGCGTGAGCAGCTCTGTTATGAGCAGCCCCTTCTGTCAAAACATGAAGCTCTGCTCACGGGTTGTGTCACGGCCGTGAGATAAAGGCGTGACCAGCTACGTTATGAGCAGCCCCCTTCGTCAAAACATGAAGCTCGCTCACGGGTTGTGTCCGCGGCCCGTGACAAGAACCGTGAGCAGCTTCGGTTAGGAGAAGCTCTTCTTTTGCGATGCGCTCACGGGTTATGTCACGGCCCACCGTGAGCATAATCGTGAGCGTATTTGTTATGTAAGCACCTTCTTTGTGAAGCGCTCACGGATTGTGTCGCGGCCGTGGAGCGAGCGGTGAGCTGTTACGTTATGTAATCACCTTCTTTGTGAAGCGCTCACGAGTTATGTCGCGGCCGTGAACCTAACCGTGAGCAGCTCTGTTAGGAGAAGCTCATTTTTTTTTATCGCTCCACGGGTTGTGTCACGGCCGCGGATCGAGCCGTGGTGGCAGCTCGTTAGGTAAGCACCTTCTTTGTAAATCGCTCACGGGTTATGTCACGGCCGTGAGAAACACCGTGAGCAGCTCGTTAGGTAAAGCTCTTCTATGTGATGCGCGCCACGATTTGTGTCGCGGTCATTGAGAATAACCGTGAGCGACTTAGAGAGTTGGCCACTTGGGACAATGTTATTCGGACGAGTAAGTACTATGTTATAAGTTGGAATAGTACAATGTTATAAACTACGTAAGTACTATGTTAGAAACTACAAAAGTACAATGTTATTGAAGCGAGTAAGTACTATGTTAGAAGCTGGAATAGTACAATGTTACAAACCACGTAAGTACTATGTTAGAAACTACAAATGTACAATGTTATTCGAACAGAGTAAGTACTATGTTATAAGCTGGAATAGTACAATGTTATTAACTACGTAAGTACTATGTTAACAGTCTAAAAAAAGTACAATGTTATAAAGAGCATAAGGCGACACAATATAAGCTACTAGTGCTACACCACATGGGTGTCACGGCCGCTTTAGAGTGCTCACTCCCAATCGCCACGGTCGTGGACCTAAAATGTGAGGGGCGCTATTACACCTTGCCCATAGTGTACTTGGGAGCAGGTCACGCTTTATGTCACGGGCGGAGAAGCTAACCGTGAGCAGCTCTATTAGGCCAAGCTCCTTCGTTGTGATGCGCCACGGGTCGCGGTCACAGCGGAGAAAAGCGTGAGCAGCTCTGTTAGGTGAATGGATTTGTGATGCGCTCACGGGTCATGTCACCGGCGTGAGATAAATTGTGAGGAGCTCTTTTAGAGTTGCCACCGCGATCCGGTCCGCCTTTATGTCACGGGCCGCGGAGATTAACCGTGGCGGCTGCCTGTTTTGTGGAACTCTTGGCTTGTAATGCAACGTTATAAACAGGGTAAGTACTATGTTATAAGGCAGAAAAGTACAACGTTGTAAACATGGCATGTACTATATTATAAACAGGGTAAGTACTATGTTATAAGTAGAAAAAGTATAAAGTTATAAACAAGGTATGTACAACGTTATAAAGTAGAAAAAATACAATGTTATACACAAGGTAAGTACAATGTTATAAGCTAAAAATGTACAATGTTATAAATAGGGAAAGTACTATGTTATAAATAGGGTAAGTACTATGTTATAAGTGTTGGACTACATGGGCGCCATGACGCCCAACTCTCTATTTCACAGTGCTTTGGTGTCACTATTGGCGCCTTAGGCGTTCGGTACAACGTTATAAATGGGGTAAGTACTATGTTATTGGCTAGAAAAGTGGGTAAAAACTAGAAACAATCATAACTCACAGCTAAGACCTTTGCAAGTCCAGCTCACCCCCAAGGTCAAAATTGTTGCACTAAAGAAAATTGTCATCCTATAAAAGGTTCTGTTATCAATGAAATAAGAGAACATTACAGAACTCTAATAGATTCCAACTCACAACTAATAAAAACTAAACAATGAAAGATTTGGTTATCAGCCTAAGGACACAATTCAAATAATAAGACACAATGTCCCTAATACATAACCGATAGTTTATCAGCCTAAGGACACAATATATAGCTATAGGATAGTAAACAAAGAAACATGAATTAAAATATATAACAAGAGCTTAGTCGGGAGCTACATTTCAAATTTCAGACAAAGAAGCAAAATCGATTAAAAAATAAAAGAGATACACAAAATAACTTAACATAAATAATATGGATCCTGGTGGATTCGAACCACCACCCTCTCAAATGATTAATTTGAGCGTTCTACCATTTTGAGCTTGAAGATCCTCTCATAACATGTCTATTACAAAAGTAAATGAATGATGCTTAGGATGAAATGTCAGGACATCTACAACCATACAAGAAAGTACCTTAACAAACATCTCAAAATATAAGAGCAGCTGATATCTCAGATGTTTGTGGGATCACATTGCCTTTATCACTCAACCTTCCTCATTCTAGAGGTTACATGAGCCCATTGACCAAAACTTTTACACTTAATGAAGAGAAATTAGAAAGAAAGACAAAACATTCAAACCAATGAAAATTTAATACCCCTTCATAAAGACTTTCATCATAAAGATTTTTTTGGAGTTCAACTATCTAAAGGACTTCATTTAGCAAGAGAAACGATTATAGACTAAAAATGAATTCAAGAAATTGCTACACTAAATACTTTGAACAAAGATGAAAAAAACCTTGGCACTAATACACTAAATACCCTGCCTATAAGTCTTTCATGCCATTGTAGCCATTAATAAATAATGCCCCTTTGACTACTTAACCACAGTAACCATTCAGACACCAATAATCCAAGGACTTCCACAGAATGGAAAAGGAAAACAACTTGCGGATATGGTAGCCATGCTTCAGACAAAAAGACACAAGGCAAAAAACAGGAGTTAGTCAGGACTAATAAAATTAATTTCTATTGAGACGAAATCCTAACTAACAATGAGAACGTATAGTGATTCAAGAACAAAAACTATATGTTATAGAACCTTGCATTGTGAAACTATGTCAACCACATTAGATGAAAGATACAATGCATAATGGTTGCATGTTCTGGATTCCTCTTCTAAATTTTTCACGGCATAAATTTGGAGATGCTCAGCAAAAGTAATTTTGGCACTAGGTCCACATTTAATGTTAAAGAGGGGATTGTCCTAATAATAGCAGCTTGAATTTATTACCTGTGTGGGGGCATGTCCTTTAAAACAAGGGATCCAGCAGCAACCATGGCTCCTTCCCGTATTATAATGTTACCAAGAATATTTGCAGCAACACCAATTAGTGCACCTTGGCCTATTTTGGGGTGGTGATCTCCAACTTCTTTTCCGGTTCCTCCTAATGTTACAGCCTATTGGAGCAAAAAGAGGAGTAAAATCTTTTGCAGATAAAATCAGATTCATATAGAAAGAGCAGCACCAAAATAAAGGTGAAAGGCTAGGAGGGACAGAGAATTAACATGGTAAAGATCACAACAATGACAAAGGTTGAGAGTGTCCACGAGCATCCGTGGATGCATTAGATTGACAAAGGTTGAGAGAGCCCATGAGTATCCGTGGATGCATTAGATTGACAGGATCAAACCATTAATTGAGTCAAACCTTCAGGCTGCATGAATGATGCAAAGGTTTCTTTGACTTCTATGGACAACAATAGTTAGAAATAGTAAACATTGCATAAAGCTAAATGAGAGGAAAGCACAAGAAGACTCATAAACTCACCTCAGCAATAAATGAACCAAGAGAGTCTTTCTCATATTGACATCAATATGTATCACAAGGTACTCTATGCATTCATAACAAGGTACTTCATGCATTTATAACAAGGTACTTCATGCGTTCATCACAAGGTACTCCATACATTCATCACAACGTACTCCATTTAACTAAGAAGCATTAAACACAGGACATCACACAATCATCGAGTGAACTATTTCTTACGTAGATCTTCCTATAACCCAATTAATGGGTGCATAAAAGTTATCGATATTCTATAAACTTGTAAATAAACTATCATCAGCTAAGAGCCTAAGATTAATTCATAGTGGATTAAAATAAAACAAATAAACCAATTATAATAGATCTTATAGATGGAATCCACAAGAAGTTTAAGAATTAGAATAAAATCAAATAGCTACTCACTAAGACTTTGCAAACTACGACTGGATTGGGCTTACAAAACTAGGATTGATCCTTCAAACTGGGACAGATCCTTTGAAAGCCTTCTCGTGCACAGGACCCCATTTCATAAGATAAGTACAAATATATCAAATATCTGTTGCATACTATCAAAGCCAACATGATTATTTAAAGAAATAATTTAGACTTCATTTCTAGTATTAACATTATCCTAGCATGTTTGAGAGTTAAAAGCATAGTTTATCAATTTGCTACAATTTTACTTAGCCCCATGCACTAGAATTATGATATTTCTAGCCTACAACACATGCTATCATCGGAAGTACTATAAGCAACATTACTCAACAACAAATAAAGTGACAAATCTAAAAAACAACACAACAAAAATTGGTTGTACAACTCAAAATTTGAGAGATAAGGCCTAAAAAATACTGAAATTCACAAACACTATAGGCTGTCAGAGGCCCCTTGTATCTACTCTTTAATCAACAAAGTGACTACCCAAACAGGAATAAATACTGAAACAAACTTATAATGCAATTCTTAACTTGTTTAAAAGAGTAACATTCACAATTATAGTTGTAATAAGAATTACAACTCCATTTTTTAGTGGAAAATATAGCGCTAATACCAAATATTTTCCTTGAAAATTGATCACGTGAACAGAGCACTCCCTAGCCCTATAAAATTTTAAGGTCCACACAAAAAAACTCCCCGTTCTAGCCATTCAGCAATAGTGCAATGAAGATGATCTTGCTCAATAGTTAAAGACTAAAATTGAAATCACAAATGAGATATGTACCAGTTTCTTCAGGCACATTACATAGTGTGGCTAAATATAACTAAATAGATCTTTTAGTCACATTAAAAAAAATTCTATTCTATATTAGTACTTTGTAAAATGGCGACAAGGAACTCAATAAGAGAATATTTACAAGATAAGAGCCAGAGGGGAAAAAAATGAAAATAAAAGAATTAATTTATTTAGAATAAAAGTATGAAAGTTCCATGAGAGATATAGCCAGCAATGATGGTGCATAGAACAGAGATTCAAACCCTTGTCCAATTGAAGTTACTAATTAGCTTCTCACCAGACCTAGGAATAAACTTAACAGTATCAACAGATTTTTACGAATTGCCTTATAGCATTCTATCAGTGAGCTGAAGACCAAAAGAACTATGTCAGGAAAACCGAAACAATAAAAACACACAAGAGATTTAGGGAAACCCTTTATTATTCTTCCACCATTGCAGAACAGCAAGGCATCCAGGCACAACCACAGGTAAAATGAAATTATAACAGAAGACGAAAAAACAAAAACCAAAAAAAAGAGAAAACGGCTTAAAGGATGAAACAAAACTCGTCGACGTGTCGGCATCCGGAACACAGGCTAGAGTTTACAAAAATCATCAGCTGCTCGGATGCAGAAGAAACCCCGGTTTCCGCCATTGGGAAGGACTGTAGAGCCAGGAGTCCTAATCGAGAATCGACATCTTGCATGGGCAAGAGAAATATTTGAAGTTGGGAGAAAGCGAGAGAGACAGAGACGAGAACAAGAGAGACAAAGATGAGAGCAAGAGAGACAGAGACAAGAGCAAGAGAGACAGAGACGAGAGCAAGAGAAACAGAGACGCGGGCAAGAGAGACAGAGACGTGAGCAAGAGACACAGACAAGAGCAAGAGAGACAAACACGAGAGCAACAAAGACAATTACGAGAGCGAGAGAGACAGTGAGAGATAGAGAGAGTGAGAAAGAGCGAGATGGAGAGAGATAGAGAGAGCGAGAAAGATCACGAGCGCGATGGAGAGAGGTTAGAGTCGGGGAGAGACGAGAGAAATACCTACAACAGTGTTGGAAAATAATGTGCACAATTAACTCAAGATACAATAACTGCAATTGAACAATTTACACAACCAGAAACCAAATATGCGTACCTTGTAGCCGAACCGCTTCCAAATAAATGATAGTAATTTAATCAACTGTAACAGGAAAGATAATACCTGGTCCGAGGCGTGTAGTCACTGACTTCGAAAGAAATACGCCTCCTGTTGTGCACTAGGATTACTGGCGACTTCTCCCCAAGATACAACGGACCTAGTTGACTCACTCGTGCACCGAGTAGACTCAACTCTCGAACTCTTTCAGAACTTTTCCTGACTGCTTCTCTGGATCGAACACAAACTGTTTCGGACCGATCTGACCGTTCATCTGTAACCGACTCCGATCCGACCATCGATCTATAACCAACTTGATCTGATGGATCAGATCAATAACCGTGTCAATCAACGGTCTGGATCTAGATCTATCTCAACGGTCATATCGAACTCATCTCTGATAAAATAAATGAATCTCAAATGGAGGTGCCGAGTTTCGAACCTAGGACCTCTCATATGCTAATCAAGCATTTTCCCATCTGAGATAAATCTCAATTGTGGAAATAAGATAAAACTTATAGAAAATAAATTAAAATGAATTACATCATTTTAAAACTACACAACACGGCGACCACCGATGGTGGCAACGGACAACGGCGATTTGAGGCGGAGATTCTCGGTGACTACCAATTTCTTAGGAAATGAGAGGAAATAAAGAGATAAATAACCCTAACAAACATAAGAGATAGCCGGTTCTACAAGGTGAAACGTTTAAGCTGGGCCGGATTTCTAAGGTGAGCCACTTACATAACTCGGTTGGTTCTCAGGGGTAAAAATGTCCGTAATATATCGTCCGATCAAAATCCAGATTTGATAAATGGCTCAACATTTAAATTAAAGTGGATATATGATCCGTAAAAGATCCTAAAAAAAAATAGAAACTTGCCAAAATCCCGGTTATGTGCACGTCCGGGTTAAGCTAGTTCTGTCCCAACGACGCTTTCATCTTCCCGCCCATATGTTCTCTCTTCTTCTCTCATCCTCTCTCATCTCGATTTTCTTCTCTTTTATTCACTCATCTTCTCTCATCTTTCAGAGCCTTCTTCTCCAGCAGCCCTAAACCCTAAATCGAAGATAAGTCTTCTTCTCTCCAACAGCCGAAAAGACAGCTTTCGCTGCTGCTTGAGATTTTTTCCAAAAGTTACTCTCTCATTCAAACCCTATCTACCTCCTTGCCCTCTCTCTCTCTCTCTCTTGCCTCATCCCTCCAACCCCGCTTGCCCTCTCTCTCGTGCCTCGTTGTTAGGGATGGCAACGGGTTCCCTTCAACAGGGAATCCGGACCGACCCGACCCGCTTAAAACGGGTTCGGGTTTGTATATTTACCCCGCGGGGCTGGTTTGGTATTTTGGAGCGAAACCCGTCCGCGGGTTTGGCGAGGGGCGGTTTAAGCCCCAAAACCCGATCCGACCCGTTTAATATTTATTAAAAATATAAAATATTAAAAGGTAAATATATAATAAAAAATATATTAATAAAATTTATGTTTGATAAAATATTTTAAGTTAAGTATTTATATATTTATAGATTTATAATATTTATTTTTGAATATTTTATATTTTTAAAAATTTTAATATAAAATATGCCAAAATGGGGTGGGGCGGGTTGGGTACTCGCAGGGCGGGGCGGGTTTTCACGGGTTCGGGGTGGGTTTTTTGCCCCGCGGGGCGGGGACGGGTTTACAAACCAAACCCGCGGGGCGGGTTTTCACGGGGACGGGTTTCCCCGAATTTTCACGGGACGGGGACGGGTTTCCCTGGATTTTCACGGGGCGGGGACGGGTTTCCCCGAATTTTCACGGGGCGGGGACGGGTTTCCAAAAACCCGCCCCGCCCCGCCCCGTTGCCACCCCTACTCGTTGTCCCATTTCCCTGTCGGCTTCTCCCTCTATTTTGACTAAAACCTTCTCTTTTAAATCTTTATTTCTTATCAGAAGAGTACCTCTAAGCCCCTCTCTCTGGGCCACACTGTCTCCAAGGCCCTCAATCCCCCCTCTGCTAAATCTCTTTTGGCAACTCCTGTATGTTTTGAATGAGAAGAAGCTCAAGTACTTTTGCATTTTTTGCTATGGTTACTATGAGCTAATGTTGTAATAATTGATTTATATATTTGAATATGTTTAGCTATTTAGTTTCAATCTGTCCTGTCATTTATCGTGCTATTTATATGTTCTTTGGTTCATCGTTTGTATAACATGTGTGTAATCCATCCTTTTTGTTTGACATGGTTTAAATTTGATGCCTTTGCATCATGTTTATGTTGTGTCGTGATTTACATTTTACCTATGAAGGTCCCTTGCCTTCAATTTCGTTGTGGTCTGATAGAATGGATGGCAAGTTATTGAAGAGATTGTTTGTAATCTATTACAGTTGTGTACTAGCAAAAATGTTTAATTACTTGATTTGACTTTGGATTGTTGGTTGCCTAGTGGTCTTCATTTCTGAAAACACAATCTTCTGTAGTCAATTATTTACCTGGTAACACTAAATGTTCAAACCTTGGATGTGATTTGTGTTGTCAATTGAAAATGTATTTTTGGAGCTGTCAAAAGTTCTAGTGCTTTATCATGGACATTTGCTGTGCCTTATCATAAAATTTAGTTTGTCTGCTTCTCACATACGAAGTTTCTTTGCAGAATACGAAGTTTGTCTGCTTCTCCATCAGTAGCCGGAACTGAGTAATATCTCCTGGCCAAGAATAGTTGCTGATCCTTCAGGAGGGTCATGAGCCTCACCACCATGCATCTGCAAGAAAAATAGCTTCAAATTAATAAGTGGTTCACTATCTAAGTTTCAGACTGCAAACACCTGCATGTCCACATATTTACATAGGTGTTTCCACAATTATGCACAAAGGTGGCCAGCAAATCCCACTAATGAAAAACTGATTAAAATGAATAGTACCAGGAGGATCAGCAAGCGGTAGTGCCTGGCCAGCCGTCTTTTTCTGCCTTATCATGTCAACAACAACACCAGCTGCTTCTTTGGCCCCAACTTGACCGACAAATCCAGCAGCCATATGTATTGCTTTACCACTTGGCTGAAATACACATGTGAATCATATCAAAATGTTGTAAAATGCAAACATATAAGATTGAAACAAATCATTAAGCAGAAAACATTGCAAGATCTGAATAAACATTTTTACTGACAAAGTGAAATATAAGGAAAGGGTCTATGTAGCCGTGAAGCAGAGGTGGCTGCCTTAAATGAGAAACATGAGAATCTTGTTTTCAGGTAAATGTACAAGAAACAATGTGCATGTTTTCCCTTGTTTCAATTTTCAAATTTAAACGATAACACTGTAATATAACCCTTCTCACCAGTACTCATCAAGGCCATAGAGATTTCCCTTTTTATAGAACTCAAGGGTAAGGTGCTCAAAATCTTCATGCAGGTCTTCTCTGAATTGTCTCTTCAATCCATAACTATATACTACAGAACAATAACAGCATAAAAAATCCCTCATAGGCAATCTAGTTGTAGACAGTACATATAACACACACTACAAGAAAAAAGGCTTTTAACCACAAAATTTTTCGTGGCTAAAAGTCTCCAGTTCGTGGCTAAAACTTTTAGCCACGATATTTCATGGTTAAAAGTTCGTAGCAAATAAAGCGTCGCTAAAAGTATTAACCATGAAATTTCGTGTTTCGTGGCTAAATCTTCCCACTTTTAGCCACGAAATATAAAATTTTGTGGCTAAAACTTCGTGACATTTAGCCACGAATTATTCAGTTTCGTGGTTAAAAGTTGTTATTTTTAGCCACGAAATCAATTTCGTGGCTAAAACTAGTCCGTATATAGCAACAAATTTTCTTGGTTTGTGGCTAGAAAATTCACCATTTAGCCACGAAATTCTAATTTCGTGGGTAAAAGTATTTACTTTTAACCACGAAAGTTTTAATTTTGTGGTTAAAAGTATTTTCTTTTTAACCACAAAAATTATAATTTCGTGGTTAAAAATCTTTTTTCTGGTTATTTGTAATTTATTTTAGTTTTTTAAACTACATAAGCCAGCTTAAATTTCATCACTGCTAACAAAAAAAAAATACATCACAATTGAGTTATTCTCATTCACAATTCATTCACAAAGTACATAATTCATTTACAAAGTTCATAATTCATTTACAAAGTTCACAATTCATTTACAAAGTTCACAATTCATTTACATTAACAATTCATTCACAATTTTCTATTCAAATTCATCAGAAACAGCTCAAAAGGTGAAAGTGAAGTTGTGTAAAAACAAGTAAGACTTAACCAAATTAAAAGGTCACGGGTCATGTAACCCCTGCATCATTTGAATCATCTCTCTACGCATTTCCTCTAACTGGCGACTATTTTCCTCCTTCATCTTTTCTATCTCGCGACTATTTTCCTCCTTCAGCTTTTCTATCTCAAGCTTATGCTCTTCACGTAACTGATCAATCATGTTCTGAATAGACGAAGAAGAAGATGATGCACCACGAGGTCTCTTAGGTACAGCTAGTTGCGCCTGACCTTGGCCCTTTATGTAACCAAACCTCGACCCTAAAACATCTTCTACAATTTGTTTTTCATTCAGAGGAGTCTCTTGTTGTGTTGCTTGCTCTTTTGCCTCCAACATAAGATTTTGTCCAACATAAAATAATCTATTGATGCTAATGATACCACAATTCATTTAAAAAATTTTTATACTTAATTCAAATTTTACTTACATATTTTTCTTCTGCCCCTGCACCCCAAGCTCCTTTCCTTGAAAAATGTGTTTGTTTGAATTGATTGATAGGACTGTTGTGAGTACCCTACAAGTGATACAAGGAAAGCAAATTAACAATTGATAAGAGAAATTTTAATTAAAGTAGAATCACATGATGAAACTTACCATTTCAGCAAATAGACGCTGAAATAATTTTTGCCCTGCTGTGTGTCTAGCTTTCAACTTGCTTATGTTAACTTTATTTTGGGCAGATCGATCCTGTAATCATTTAAATATAACATAAAATTCCAAAGATTTAAACACGAGTCAAATTTGAATAATACTCTCGTTTCCAAATTCAATTACCTGAAAACTCTTAGTTGCAAAAATATTATCACAAAGCCATTTCCAATCAGTGTCGTCTACATCAGGAAAAGGAGTAAATCGACCTTCAGGATCTCCTCCATGCTGCTGAAACCATGCACTCAACTCGCGTCTATATGTCCGAAATATATCACTCATAGTCCTCAAAATAACTTCTTGGCAGAGGTTATCATGTAGTATATCAACAACAAAGTAATTCTACCACAAAATATTAACTATTAGATTTGGGTACATCAACACAAATCATAACTGTAAAAATGATATTTACCTGGATAAAAGCATAAGCTTCATGAAAATCCTCATCTTTAAACTTCCTAAAGTATCTCACCTGATGTGGCAAACGTGTTCTCACAGCAAGTCCAATGTATCCAATGAACTCACTGCTGTACCTCCCCTTAGGCCTTCTAGACGTAGCATCAAACTCAATTGGGATTTTGTGGCCAAGCTTTTCATATAATTTTTCTACTGTTAGACCCCTACTTGGGCCTCGTCCACGTTTACGCGGGACCGTAGAAGCTGGCACTGTAAATAAAAATAGATAAGAATTAAGTACTAACATGCTTCTTTCTTAATCTTGCTTAAGAATAATGCAACAAGATAGTTATTCCATACACTGAGTTTCTGGAATATTTCTGGAGGTTCACCTGCATTAGAGCTATCAAGCACTCCTATAGAAAAGTAAAATATGAAATTTAGTATTTAAGTTAAGAATTGTTGACAAAGAAAAAATTGATTAAGACATATACCCTCAATCCCAATTTCTGAAATGTCTAATGAACTACATTCAGGTAGTGGAGGTGGACGTTTACCCGGAGCCATAATTGACCTGTATCATAATTCATTTAATGTTAGAGTAGTAACTGAGTAAAGGAAAATATACAAAATTTTAAAGATATAATCAGAATATATGTTAGTCAACAGTTCAATAACTAAGAAAAAACATGAACCTAATCGTCTCCATCAACTTCTTCTCTTTCTTCTTCTTCTTGTTCTTCCTCCTGTTCCTCTCCCTCTTCGTCTTCCTCTTCGTCTTCCTCTTCGTCTTCCTCTTCGTCTTCGTCTTCGTCTTCGTCTTCCTCTTCCTCTTCCTCTTCCTCTTCCTCTTCCCCTTCCCGTTCATCAACTTCTTCTTTTGTTCCAATCGACTCATGCATACATTCAATTGGAATATCTACCCTAGCTAATGAGACAACATCATCTCCTTTCCTTGTTCACATGGTTCCAAAATAGAAACTCTCACTCTTCATCCTCGAAACCTCATTACTAGATCGGACAGTAACATACCACTTGCTATACCACCAGCGTACATCCTTTACCCTTGAGAAGCAAAAGACAAGCTAATACAGAAGAAAAGTGTTCTTTCCTATTTCTTGAAAGGAAAACAGAAGTAGGAAGTAAAATTATGTCCAACCCATTCATTCTGACGAATAACAAGACTAGCACTGTGACACGCTTCATGAGTTGCGCAGAAACAACAAAGTCTAAACAGCTTAAACTTTTCCATTACTAAACACATATTTCCTTCCAGCAAACCGGTAGAAAGGAAAGATTACATCCAGCGAAGAAACCGCAAGCAAGAACAAGTTCAGCAGTGTCATTTGTCTCACTGTTCATCAATAAAATAAATGAATGTGTAGCAGCGACCATTCCACTGAGATTAAAGGATACATTTGTCATACAGAGCATTCAGACAGAGCATTCAGACAGAGCATTCCAACAAACAACAAGCAATACAGATAAAAATTCAGACAAAAAAAAAGCAATATAGATATGCAGTACAGATAAGCAGCAATCAACCCAAGTTGCAAGCCACATCACGAGAGCGAGAGACGATTGGCAACTGGCAACCAGGAAAAATTACAAATGCAAGCCCTTGTAAATGAGAGTCGAGATGGAAGAAGAAAATAAATAAAAGATTGGAAATAATACCTTCGATCCAAGAATAGAGGGCTCTAAAATGCATGAATCCCCTTGCCCAATAGATTCTCGAAAATGTCTGCTGCTCGCCCTCCGCTCGCCGATGGAGTCGTCGCGTGCTGCCAATCCGAAACGAGAAGAGAGCTGGAAGGAGGAAACGCGCGACGTTGATGAAAGGAGGGAAACGGGAAGAAGAAAGGAGGGAAACGGGAAGAAGAAAGGAGGAAAACCGCGGGAAGAAGAGGGAAACGGGAAGAAGAGGGAAACGTGAAGAAAAGGGAAACGGGAAGAAGAACAGGCGCGGGCATAAAATTTTGGGACTACCTTTAGCTACGAAACAAAGATTTCGTGGTTAAATAAAGACATTTAACCACGAAACTAAGATTTCGTGGTTAAATCAAGACATTAAACCACGAAATACATATTTCGTGGCTACAAAGACGAAAAAGTTAAAAAACAAAAAAAAAAACATAAAAACATTAGCCACAAAACTAATATTTCGTGGCTAAATAAAGACATATAACCACGAACTAAATTTTTCGTGGCTAAAAGTTAGAAAAAAATTTTTTAAAAAAAATATTAGTTATTAGCCACGAAATTGAACATTTCGTGGGTATTATGACTTATAAAATTATCACTTTTAAAAATTTGACTTTTACCCACGAAATAAAAATTTCGTGGTTAATAACCCCTTTTAGTAACAAAAATTATTTCGTGGTTAAAAGTATTGTTACTAAAAAAATTTCTTGTAGTGACAGCATAGCTAGGGTGGAACTATTTTCTCAGCCATATATGCTTCAAGGATTTAGCAATTTTTGTTCAATACTTGTAAAAACTAAAGAGGCATTTCATTCCATAATTAAATTGACATGTCGGATACGGCCATGGGAATGGCCTCTAAAACTGCTAGGAAATAGGTTTATGAGAAAAATGTTTATTGTTACTACTGCCCTTGCCTTGCCTCCTTCGGAAGGTCCCTCTTCAAAGTTGTTTCCAGCAGTCATGGAAAGAAAGAATCCAGGTCCTTCTTTTGCATATGACCCATAATGGGTTCTTCTACTAATAGATTGATTGGATCTCCATTCCAGAATAACATTAAATCCCATTCCAGGAATCATATCAATAGCAGAAGAGGTAAAATCTCTGAAAAGAATAATTTGAAAAAAGGGTAACTAATGAATAATGCAAGAAATCATTCACCTGCTCATAGTAATATAACCCTTCATCTATAGCATTTGCAAGCTCACCCAAGATGGGGTTGGATTTCTTGACAACACTCTTATCATCTTCAGCCTTCCCTAGTATTCTGCAGAGAAACTTCGTATGAGAGAAGCAGACAAATTAAATTTTACGTTAAGGAACAACAAATGTCCATGGTAAAGCACTAAAACTTTTGACAGCTCCAAAAATACATTTTCAATTGACAACAGAAATCCCATCCAAGCGTTGAACATTTAGTGTTACTAGGTAAATAATTGACTACAGAAGATTGTGTTTTCAGAAATGAAGACTACTAGGCAACCAACAATCCAAAGTCAAATCAAGTAATAAATATTTTTGCTAGTACACAACTGTAATAGAGTACAAACAATCTCTTCAATAACTTGCCATCCATTCTTTCAGACCACAACGAAATTGAAGGCAAGGGACCTTCATAGGTAAAATGTAAATCATGACACAGCATAAACGTGATGCAAAGGCATCAAATTTAAACCATGTCAAACAAAAAGGATGGATTACACACATGCTGTACAAACGATGAACCAAAGAACATATAAATAGCACGATAAATGACAAGACAGATTGAAACTAAATAGCTAAAAATATTCAAATATATAAATCAATTATTGCAACATTAGCTCATAGTAACCATAGCCAAAATTGCAAAAGTACTTGAGCTTCTTCAAGATTCAAAACATAATGTGAGTTCAAAGAGATTTAGATTGAGGGGGGGGGGATTGAGGGCCTTGGAAAGAGAGAGGGGCCTAGAGGGATAAGAAATAAAGATTTAAAAGAGGGTTTTAGTCAAAATAGAGGGAAACCTAGGGAGACAGCACCCATTATTATAAAAATGACCCACATATTAATATTTTATATTATATATATATATATATTATTATATATATATTATATATATATATATATATATATATATATATATATATATATATATTATATATTATTATATATATATATATTATATATATATATATATTATAGGGGCCTAGATTACATATATATAATAAATAAATAAATATTTAAAGAGAAGGTTTTATATCAAAATAGAGGATATTATATAGATATATATATTATATATATATATATTATTACAAATAGGCATATATTAGATTATATTATATATGATATATATTATTATATTATTGTTGGAAGAGATATATATATAGGCAAGATAGAGATAGAGGAGATATATATAGGAGATAGAGAGAGAGAGAGAGAGAGAGAGAGAGAGAGAGAGAGAGAGAGAGAGAGGGCAAGGAGGTAGATAGGGTTTGAATGAGAGAGTACCTTTCGGAAAAAATCTTAAGTAGCAGCGGAAACTGTCTTTTCGACTGCTGGAGAGAAGAAGACTCCTCGTCGATTTAGAGTTTAGGGCTGCTGGAAAAGAAGATGAGGGAAGATGAAAGAAGATGAGGTAAAAAAAGAAAAGAAAATCGAGATGAGAGAAGATGAGAGAAGAAGAGGGAACATATGGGCAAGAAGATGAAAGCGTCGATGGGACAGAACCAGCTTAACTCGGACACGCACAGAACCAGCTTAATATGGGCAGGTCTGGTGAGCGACCCGCTTTAAACCCAGATCTGCACGTGGCCGAGCACCGCACGGGCACCCGTGTGTGCGCGCTCGGCCATTGGCGGTGCGTATGCTGGCCAAAAGGGACCCGGATCCGCTGCGCATATTGTAGGTACGCACAACAAATCATGGGGAGCCAACTGAGCGCTGCACAAGGGGTCCACTATGCGTGCAGCGGATCCGGGGTCGGCCAAAAGTAGCTTACTTTTGGCCAGCGGATCCGGGTCCCTGGTTGTGGGTGACACCAAAGATTTTGGTTCTCGAAGCTGCATGTTAAAGGTCAGGATTGTTCATACGTAGTACTCCCATCATATCATCATATGTATATGTATATTTATATATATATATATAGAGAGAGAGAGAGAGAGGGAGCATTAATTTAACCGCGCGAGGAGGAGGTGCGTCTCATTAATTACAATCTCCTCCTTTTTTCTGGGGGTACAAATTAAGTTACAGTCAAATCGTGGTGGTAGGAATACAGGCTCCGTACGTCTTCTTGTATCTTCATCTGGTATCTTATATAGTGTCAGTGTCAGCGAAGCTACTCATCGCCGGCCAAAATTAGGACCGTCAGAGTCATAATCATTGAAACTAGTCAATCATAATTACTCGCGTAACGATATGGCATGGCTACGGATGGCAGGGCTCGGGTTTTGAGGCTCACACAGAAACTTATCCCAAAAACGTGTTTCACGTGTTTGATAGAAAAACACTATCTTCTGATTCTGGGTTTCAAAAACCAGTACCCTGTTCCTATAAAAAACCTCTACATAGGTTGAGCGTATCGGAGTTTCTATACGTATGGACAACCTAAAATTAGATGGATACCTATAGGCCGTATTGGCCATCTAATGAAAAATAAAAAGTTATAGGCCAATACGGGTATTACAAAAATTCAAAAATTATGAAAAAATCTTTATAATTTTATTTATTTAAAATTATTATACTTTTTCTATAGAAAAAGTTTTATAATAATTAATACCTTACTACATTATGCTGACTATAAAGTATTAGATAATTAAAATTTAAAATTTTCCTTAATATGGTAATGGAAATTGACTCAATTTCATACTTCTAAAATTTCATCTTAAAATTACTTTCAATTTAGAAGACATAAGCATGTTAAGTTATATGTATATATATTTATGTGTAACCTTTCTCGGAGAAATTTTCTTTCATATAATAATAAAAATAGACAGAAATATATATAGGCAAAACTTGAGAAATTGACTCAATTTTATATCCCTAAAATTTCATCTCAAAATTCTTTTTAATTTAGAAATAATTAACATTTTAAGAAAAATATTCCACTTTGTATCAAATAGGTTATAGGATAGAGGATATTATATTTTATTTGTTATTAAACGAATACAGTGTTAATTTGAACTCATTATAAAAGTTAAAGCTTAAAACTTAAAATCACTAGAGAGCAGAGACAAACTATGTTTATTTAAAAAAATAAAAGTAATGGAAGACAAGAGTCAAAGTTTCTTACTTTGGAAGCTTCCCACGCTCGTTAGTGTACTTCGTTGATGCACGGGAGCCCTACGTGCTAATTAGCTAATTAAGTATTTGATGATCAGCTGCTGAATTAACTACACCCGGCCCCGTTACTGTGATTGATTAACTTAACTAATAAAAATAGTACCAAACGTGTTTTCAACCGTGGATTAAGATGGTTAATTCATTGAACTATTAATTACCACACCTATATATGGGTATATTAGTCTTTATAAATATTAAAATATTTATAAAAAAACTGTAAAAATTTGTGAGTGTTATATATTAGCGACCTATGTAAAAATGTTGGATTTTGTGGTTTATAGGATATATAGTCTTCAATTGAACCAAAATTCCAAAACTCTATGGGTGTGGGTCGATTGGAGACATCAAGATTATTGATCTGCTCTTGAATTTGAAGTTGGTGCTATTGAGTGAGGAGAAGGTTCTGAAGTGTGGTGAAAGTGATTGGAACGTCACAAGGAGTAACAGTTTGGGCAAAGGGTTCGAACTCTGGTCCGAGACCGCTCACGAAGTTGGTTTCTAAGCTCTTGAAGTGTTTTTATCTTCACTCCCCCCAGCTTCCTTTTCTTTCAATAATTTATATAGGTTCCCAATCCAAGGATTATCACTTGCTATTCAGCCTTGTTGTTTGTGCAAAGCTGGGATAAAACGAATGAGTACGACATCAGGTCATCTTTTGGATATAGAAAGAGAACACCAACTCGTGCACCATTCTTACGCGCTGCCCCATCGAAATACATTCTCCAAGGAGGTGGTATTCCAATGTAGAAGATTTCTTCATCAGGTAACTTTTCGGTAACCTCTCATTCTGCTGAGATGGGATGATCGGCTAGGAAATTTGCTAGTGTTTGTCCCTTTATAGACATTTGAGGGACAAAATTTATTTCGAACTCTGACAATAGTATAGCCAATTTTGCCAATCATCCGGAGAGCATAGGTCTAAACATGATGTATTTGAGGGGATCCGCCCGAGAGATCAAATTTGTTGAGTGTGCCAACAGATAATGTCTTAGCTTTTGGACGACGAAGATAAGAGCCAAACACGTCTTTTCGATCATAGAGTAGTTAAGTTCTACTCCGATCATCATGCGACTTAGGTAGTGCATCGCACGTTCCTTCCCTTGATCATCAGTTTGGGCAAGAAGGGCACCCAAAGACTTTTCTTGAGCCGCAATGTAGAGGAGTGGTTTTTGGGGAACTAGAGCCATCAGTACTGGGGGTCTCATTAAGTAATCCTTGGATTCTTCGGAAGACTCATCGACAAGACTCATCCCATTCGAAGGGTGTATCCTTCTTCATTAGTCGGCCGAACGGTTGACATATCCTAGCCATATTTGAAATTAACCATCGGATGTAAGCCAGATATCCCTAAAGACTTTTTAATTCTAATAGATTCTTCGGTCCAGACATTTGTTGGATGACATCGATCTTAGTTTGGTCAACTCCGATGCCCCAGTGTCGAACTGTCAATTTGGGGAACTTACCGGACGAAACCCTAGAGGTACATTTTAGCAGGTTCATCTTCAGTTGGTGTCATCGCAAGCGTTCAAAGACCACTCTTAAGTCCCTTAGATGATCTTCTCTTGCCTTGGTTTTGATGACTAGGACATCAACGTAACATTCCACAAATTTATGTAGGAAGTCGTCGAATATCCTTTGCATCGCCCTTTGGTATGTCGCTCCTACATTCTTTAAGCCAAATGTCGATACCTTACAGCAGAAGATCCCTTTTGTTGTGCGAAAAGCCGTCATTTCATCGTCCTTTGGGTCTATCAGAATTTGATTGTAGCCGGGGGATCCGTCCATGAATGACAAGGCCTCGTGCCCCGAATGTTGTGTAGTTTTAAAATGATGTAATTCATTTTAATTTATTTTCGATAAGTTTTATCTTATTTCCATAATTGAGATGTATCTCAGATGGGAAAATGCTTGATTAGCATATGAGAGGTCCTGGGTTCGAAACTCGGCACCTCCATTTGAGATTCATTTATTTTATCAGAGATAAGTTCGATATGACCGTTGAGATAGATCTAGATCCAGACCGTTGATTGACACGGTTATTGATCTGATCCATCAGATCAAGTTGGTTATAGATCGATGGTCGGATCGGAGTCGGTTACTGATGAACGGTCTGATCGGACTGAAGGGCAAAAGTGTCTTTTCACACAAGGTGCCCAGGGAACCCTATAAATTGGGAGGAGAAATCAGAGATATTCTCTGGTTGATCCAAGTTCCGAAATAGTTCGTGTTCAATCCGGAAAAGCAGTCATAAAAAGTTCTGAAAGAGTTCGAGAGTTGAGTCAACTCGGTGCACAAGTGAGTCAACTAGGTCCGTTCGAAGTCAGTGACTACACGCCTCGGACCTCGGACCAGGTATTACCTTTCCAGTTACAGTTGATTACATTACTGTCAATTATTTGGATGTGTAAATTGTTCAATTGCAGTTATTGTATCTTGAGTGAATTGTGCACATTATTTTCCAACAGTTGTCACATCCACCATGAGTTCAATTACGAGAAGTGGAAAATCATCTTTTGGGCAGGCTTTGTTCAGATCTCTCAAGTCGACGCAAACTAGAAATTGTTCATTTTTCTTCTTTACTGCAACAATGTTGGCGATCCAGCTCGAGTATTTGACTTCTCTGATGAAATTGGCCTTCATGAGCTTGTCGACCTCCTTTTCGATTTCTAGAACGAGTTCGGGACGGAACCGCCTTTGAGTTTGTTTCACGGGTTTGACTCCGAATTTGACAGCGAGTTTATAAACTGCAATTGTTGGGTCAAGCCCAAGCGAAAAATGTCTATTCACTGAGTAAAGCAACATATTCTTTTTCTTCTTTTATAGACATTGAAGCACTTAGAAAGGTATGCCTTGGGTCTTCTTCTGTAGCCAAGTTTACTTTCTTCAATTCTTCGACTATCCTTGTCCACCCTCCTCGAAGATAGAAGGTGCTTCTTCAAGCTCCTCTTCAGAAGTCTGAATGTTTCCTTCGTCAACCAAAATATGGTTGACAGTAGCTGCTTCTTTTTCTTCGACTTTCTCCTTCTTGGATGAAATGAAAATTACAACAGACGCATTGATTACCAACGGAGTTGCCAATTTGATCTCCTACATCGTCCTTGTTCGCTTCATCGAGCTTACCCAAAATTTTCCCAGTCTTTGACTTATAGGAACTCGTTCAGCCAGTGGCTCTATAATGGTGTCAAGTCTTTGGCAGATATTCTTCTTAGGTTGCATCGTCTACTTTCCCAACCTCTGGAAGACATCGGGTTTCTTCTTCGTTGGTTCCTCGTCATTAAGTCGGGTGAAAACGTTCGACTGAACATTTTCCTTCTGCCCTTTTTCTCGTGAGACTTTCGTAGTTTTAGGCACCTTACTAAATCTCTAGGAGATGTCAGGTTGTCTCATTTCTTCTTGACCCAGTCGAATAAAGGGTAAGACTCGTGGCTTTGGAACACCGATTCGGTCAAAACCTGACGTTCGGGTTTTTTCTTTGGTAGTTTTCTCAATGGCCTTTTTCTTTATCGTAACTTGATTGACGCTAGCTATGCCCGAGACCACGACAGGTTTGTATTCCTGATAACCGATCCCATGGCGGTTGGGAGGAATTGAGTATCCTTGCAATTGCAATTTCTTGTGGGTTGATGACAAATTTTGTATGGTAACAACCGCTTTCCCTTGTAATTGTTCCAAAGAAAATCGAGATCCTGCTTTCGCCATCATCCGATAGGCGTTAGGATGAACCCTTGCGTTTGCATCTTTAGAAGGTCAAGTGGGTCATGGTTTTCTTCTTTGATGATGCCTCAGTTGTCGAGCTTTAGCAGAGGTATCGTCATAGCCCCTTTTAGGGTTTTCAATCTGTTTGACGATTCTTCTTTCCTTTAGCCACATATGGTAAAGGGAGATTCTCCTTTTTTCCTACGCAATTGAGGAATGTACCTGAGTATTGGTTCCTCTGCATGCCCCGAACTTTTTCTATTTTGATTGGTCTGCTTAGCCTGTCCTACCGCTTCGGGAGGAGTTATTTTACTCGACAATGGAATAGGTTTTGGCACCACCTCAGTGTAAAATTTGGCTTATGCAAATGAAGCCTCTGACTTCGTGAACGAACATTCGTCTACAAATATTGTCTTTTTCTCTCCATCCTGGTGGTACTTAAAGCATTGATGGAGGGTCGAGGGTACGACTCCGTTGCTATGTAGCCATGGCCTCCCGAGCAGCACTTTGTAAGACGTGCATGCGTCAATCACATGGAATAGAGCATGAGAAGTCATGTTACCAATTTGTATATCCAACTTGATCGTGTTGAGCACTCGTTGTCCTTCCTGATTAAAACCTTGGATCATCAAGGAACTAGCGAGAAGATGATCGACCACCAATCTGATGTCTTTTACTGTCCTAATCAGCAGGATGTTTATGGCCGACCCAATATCGAGGAGTATGTGATTTATCCAACGGTCTTTAATGGATCCAGACACGAATAGAGGCCAGTTGTGCGATCTCTCCCCGAGCAACATGTCCACTTCTTTAATGGAGATAAAACTCGAGTGTACCTCCTTAATTTATGATGGACTCGCCGGTTGCTCTTCTTTCATTATGTTGAGATATAAACCGACTTTAGGCTCGTCATGTCTTCGCATCCTTAACTGGTCAACTTTGGATTTCCAATCTTTTTTTGCGGCAACTAACTTTATGAGTGCCTCTCTAGACCGAATGGATAAGTCTAGATCATCTTGTAAAGCATTAGTGATCGACGCATCTTGTAAGCCGATATGGATGTCGCCATTGGATGCCATCGGTACTTTGCCCTTGTCTTTTTGAAAAAACGTCTGAGGCGAGCAAGTAGCCACTAATGTTAAATTTGGTGTCAAAAATTCGCTGAAAAGAAATCAGCTAGGGTAATTGGCTTTGGCCTCTTCTGATAGATTTCTTCCTTAGGAGCTTTTATAGGTGTAGCCTTATGGCTACGTCTCTTTTTGTTCTTCCTTTTTGGGACTTTGTTTTGTTCCTCTTTCTTTGATGGATACCCCTTGACAAAGATTTTGACAGGAGTTTCTTTAAGTGGCTTTTTCTTGCGGGTAACCACTATCCACCCTTCTTCATCCTCTGTGGCGAGCGGCGGCCTGAGCCCTTTGGCGCATGGGATGAAGACTTTTCTGTACGTCCTCGGATTTTCTCTAACTTTTAGGCTGGGGTCCAATTGGATGAAGATGGTGTTGGAAACTACGATGTTGTCGTCAATTTCTAGGATGATGAGACCTTGCGTCGCTAACTCTAGTATTTTATCTTTTAAGACAAAACACTTTTCGGTGGGATGACCCACCAATCGATGGTACTTGCAATAGTTGGGATCTGAACTTTTCCCAACATCTTCTGAACTTTTGGCTTTGGGAAGTTGTAACATACTTCTCTCCAGGATTTGTTCGAGCATACCTTGAACATCGAAATCTGAGAAAGGATAGGATTTGATCCGTCTATCCTTCAGAGTGAATTTTTTACAAGGTATACCGCCATTGTTTCTACTGTTGTTTGGCTTCCAGCCGTTACCAGTATTTTGATTTTTGCCCACAATGATTTTTTGCGGTTTGATGATGTTGGTGGTGAGGGTGTCTTTGGCAGGAGATTTGTACTCCTTCACAAATTTTGCCTTTTTGTCGGTTTCGGAGAGGAGAGTCTTGCCTTCTCCTTTCTCCTAGATCAGGATCTCCATGTTAAGAGCTTTTGTAGCTAGCTCTTGGAAATCTCATGGTTTCTAGCTTTGCAAGAAGTATATCAGCGACCAATTCATGCCACGGATGCACATGTCAATGGCCTTCTTGGTAGACAAGGAAGTGCTCTCCTTGCAGTTAAGACTCAGGTTCCTCCAACGATTGATCTATTCAACCACTTTCTCCTTGGCTTTGTTTTGCATTTGTTAGCTCTACCAAGGTTACCATGCACTTCGTACTGTAGAAGCGACTGAGGAACTCTGCTTTCTAGTTGTTCCTAGCTGTCGATTGATTTGACTAGGAGTTAAATGAACCAATCAAAGGATCGCCCGAATTGCTTCACGAGGAGGCCGTTGTCAGTTCCTGCGCTATTACAGTTCTCAATGAAATGGGCAACATGCTACTTTGGGTTGCCATCGCCGTTGAACTGCAGGAATTTAGGCGGGTGGTAAGAGGTTGGCATTTGGAATGCCTGAATCCGTCAGGAGTAAGGTTTGCTATAAGCCTGAAACCGAACTCCTTCCGCTTGTACTTTTTGATCCACGACGTTGGAGATCATTTCTTGTAAGGTGTTGTAAGACAACGCCCTAGGTTCTTCAAGCTGTTGTTCCCCGGTCACCAGCTGGATTTCAGGTACCGGGGATGGACGGATGATAGGCGAAGGGGGAATAGAGATTGGATTAGCGGTCGTGCTAAGTCCGGCCTGATTTTCATCATTCCTTGGTTGGGAGGGAGCTCCCAGGCGATCTACAATTTGTTCAAACTTTTGCAAAAGGGTGGCAATCTAGAAATCTCTTTGCAATTCTCTTTCTCTGAATTGCTCATCTCACTTTCATGGCAGCTTGCAATTCTGCTAATTGTTCCTCCAGGGTCCTGGCCTAAGTCATTATGGTAGGGACCTTGATGACAGGAAAGGTAGGGAGGAAGAAATTTGAACACGGGGAGGAGTGATTTGCCCAAGTGACGCTACGGGCGATATTGTCAGTCGCACAAGAGAAGGGGTGACACGCCTCCCTTCGAAATGAGTGATCAACGCAGGGACCTGGCTTGAAATTTGGGGAGATCCCTTCGTTGGACTGTAGACTGGGCTTGTCAGTGGGCTCGCCGGTGGTGGAAAGGTCTGAATGGCAGAATAGCTTCTCGTGGGGTGAACCCTTGTTGGAGAAAATGCGGGGCGGATCGGTGCTTGACCCGCTTGAGATTTTTGTTGAGCTTGTCCAGCACGTTGTGCTAGCAGAGACCTAGTAATGGATTTGGTTGTTGGCCTGGACCGAATGATCACTGGGGAGTGTGGTGGGCGGATTGCCTTGACTGGGCCGCTGGCAGTGTCTACTAGAGTGCGTGGACGACAAAGGAATGCAATCAGAGGATTAGCCATCCTAGGTGCCGACGGAGAGTTAGAGCCAACAGTCGAGGCCTTGGCAACAACCCTGTTGTTGTTGTTGTTGCTCGCCATTTGGAATGATAATTGATTTGGAGAACGAAGAAGGAGATGAGAGGTAAAATCGGTCCCACTGGGTATGCCAAATTTGTAAACGTGAAATTTGTTGATCGGGAAGAAGATGCGACCGAGAAGACAACAATCACAAAATAATTTGAAGAATTTGTGAGGGGTTTGTGGATTATATTTCGATTCTATTTCTCCTCTGATTTGATCTTCGTAATAAATACAATCAAATACAAAGAGAACTACAGTTTCTTCTCAAGCTGAAAAAGGAAAAATTTGGGGTTTTCTCCTAAGCATGACATAATTGAATCTTCCTTGTAGTTGTAACGGCAAGGGAAAGAAATAGAGGCAGATTTAGCATCCATATTGCTACTTCTAAGCTTTGGTTTTGAATGGGATTGAGGCTCAAGTGTATTGAGTGCTCTAATGACTTGGTTTCTAAGCTTTTGAAGCATTTTTATCTTTTCTCCCCCTGCTTCCTTTTCATTCATTAATTTATATAGGTTGCTGGGGAATGTCGTCTTCTCTGATCCTATTTTCACTTCATTGCTTTCTCAGTCATGGTAGTTTCTTGGTGGACCGGTTCCGGCTAGTTTTAAATGGGATTGTCGCAACTAAGTTAGACCGGAGTAGGGTGACGTGGCATAGCCGACCGGTTCTTCTGCTGATTTCAAACGGGGTCGTCTTAACAAAGTCGAACCAGAATATGCTGACATGGCACTTTTGATGAAATTGCGCCTTGATAACGGATGACTTGGCACTTTTAATGATGTGACACTTTTGATGATATTGTGCCTTGATGATCGTAGCACTTTGGATGATGTGGCACTTGTAATCTAGCTAGCTAGTTTGGATCAAGTCCGTTGATTTGAGTTAGTTTGTTGGACGATCTTGGTCTTCGGGCTGATGTGAACTTTTTTTCCCCGCCTTGCATGGGAGTATAATAGTAAAATACATGACTACAAAAGGAGAACACGAGTTTGAGAAACGAAGAGGTGGAGAAGAGAAGGGATCGGCACATGGGCATGGATAGACTAGGAAACAATATTCCTAGTTTAGTTACTGCTAAATTACATGTGTTATAATTGTACAAGGAAACTAAGTCAAGAATATGATGATTGAAGCACGTGGTGAGATAAATCCGGAGGGAGATCTTGAGGAGAATCTTACTTAACCGTTTGTAAGGTGGAAGGAATATGCTGATGTTGTAACTTAACAGAGTAGCTGGTAGACTTCCAAGCGACGACCACCACCCGCGAACAACCGACCCACCGTGCATGGGCCACAAATAATTCCAGAGTAAGTTCCAGACCTGGCAATGGAAGGCTTGGCATATGGCCATGCAGCAGGCCAGAGACCATTTCACGTTTGGCAGGGTAATAAATGCCGAAATGGCCGCTGACAAATGGCACAGTGATGATCCATATATAGAGCTAGGGAGTGGCCCTGCACCCTCATAAATTGCCCTGTCTCTTTGTTTCTCTCTTGCTTCCATTGATGGACCGGCCGGGGTGCAGCACTTACCCTGATCCATTAGATTTTTCTGTCGTATATTTATATATATATATATACGTACCCATCCATGGAACTCACTGGAATTGGCAGCAAGATTTTGATAAAAACGACATTAACTTGGAAAGCAACTAATGAAAGCGAGTGAGAAATTTTGTCATGCCTGATGGCTTTATTCATCGACAAGTCTATTTTGAGTTTTGGCACAGTGACATTAATTTATCTATCATCCATGCTTTTTCAAAAAAAAATAATTTATCCATCATCCTGTGGCCGGGATCGGGTTATCTGCTTTAGCAGGTAAGATCTTCTATACTTACGTGAAGGAAATCTTTTCCTACACGTATTTTTTAAAGAAGGTATGAGGGATACTTTTATAAAAGTGATTTACAACTCTGTTCTCCTTTACAAAAATATCTCTCACATTTATAACAATGATACGACTTTTCTGAAGAAAAATGAGTGTAGATAAATATTTTCTACACTTACATGTAGGATGTAGGAGATCTTTTCTCTCTCTAGATATATATCCGAAGCACATACACTTGATCAATTTAATTTATTATGTTTGTGCTGAAAGTAAAAATTAGTTATGGTGATCAATAGAATTAAGAAGATCGAAAATTCAATAAGAGATTATGGCATGAGAAATGACAAAAAACCGAAAGAATTAACACCTGAAAATTTTAATTATTTTATCTCAATACCGCCAGTGTTATCTAGAGGCCAAAGTAACATATATGTACCTATGAACCTTTCCAATTTAAAAAACACAAGATATATATGTCACTTCAACCTTTTAAGTGCTGAAACACTTGTAATATATGACTGTACGTAGTTAGGAAATTTTGCAGTCCCTCATTGAAACTTTACAAGTCGATATATGGCATATATAATATAGTCCTCAATTAAAATTTTGCAGGTTGATAAAAGGCAAGTAAACCCTTTTCTGCATGGCATCATAATCCCCAGAGATGGAAGCTCATCTTCTTGGCTGTCACTTTAACGCGGTTCTTCAGCCTTTCCACTGTCACCACCCCTTTCTTCTTTGCCTGTATATATGTACACGTGATCAATCCATATATCCCCGCATAAACGAGCAAGAAGAAGAACAAGGAGAAGGAGAAGAAGTTTCTAATTACACGGATAAAAGCCATGGTGAAGCAGTAATCTTGGCCGAGTTCAGAGACAGAAACCAGGGTAATTTCCAAACCCAGAGACTCAATCACTTTCTGCACCTGACCCAGTGCTCCGATCGCTCTGTTGCATGTAATTTTCAAAATAAAACGGTCTGCATCCAGCATTTCGGCATCCACCTAAACGACAAACAAGTAAGTAAATGCGGATGATCGAATAGTACTCTACTATTTTGTATTAAATACACGAAAAGGAAACGAAGATTACATTGATATATATCACACCTGTGTTATTGTTGGAATGTGTGGCCGAATGCATTCTTGAGGCTTCGGATCATGTGGTCGTAGTAGTGGAGATTCCTTCTCTTCTATTACCAATTGATCAGATGCTTCTTCTCCAACATTATTATTATTATTGTCTGAACAATATTCCAAGTTGAAAGTTTCCATTTCCGCTTCCGTTTGCTGAAGAATGCCTTGTAAATAGGCAAGAGCATCCACCAGAATTGATCTCTTGTCCATCTGCCGGCCACCTCAAATTAATTGAAGTATATATATTAGTAGTAATATCAGAATACTGGTGCACTTGTATATATAGAATATAAATGAGAAGAGTAGTACTAGCTAGGACGTATACGCACGTACGTACGTACCTTGGTAATATTAGGGACAAGGGACCTGAGAGTGAAGAGCTGCTGATTCAGTCTCTTCCTCCTCTTCCGCTCAGATATCAAATTTTTACTGCTCGACTTCCCTTCGTCGCTGTCGGCCTCTTCTTCTTCTTCTTCTTCTTCTTCACGATCATCGTTCCCATTGAAGAAGAAGTCCTCTTCCTCATCCATCACTAGTACTAGTCCTTGTTCTTGATGATTAATAACTGGGTTCAGTTCCTGCTGAGCTGGCGGATACAGCTCATTGCGGTCGGAAAAGGAAGCTCCACTACTATTGGAATGCTCCTGAGACGGGTCAAGCTTCAAAGGGGACTCGTCGTTCTCCTCCTGGTAAAAATTGGGTGTGAGATCGTGAAAGAAATCTTCATGAATATTATTCTCGGAACCCTCCCCTTGGAAACCCCAGATCCAGTACTCATCGAGGGAAGAAGAATCGAGTGAGGCACCCAAGTGGCTGCTCAAGTTGTAGTGATCAGGGATATCCTCCATTAAGAAACCCTCTAAACCCTCCAATATTCCACCCATATATTCTCAACAGCAAAGAGAACGACGATATGATGTACAGCGTATTTTGAAAGACGAAGGAAACTAAAGCGAATAAATCTAGCTACAGAATATGTGTACATATACAATTGTATATATATAGAGCAACCGACCGAGGAGCTGCGTCTCATTAATTACTCCTTTTGTTTGAAAGTTACACACGTGGTGGGAGGGAGACACAGACCCACACCGTCATCTAGAATCTAGAGCTTATGGTCTTCTGATTTCCCACACATGCCGAAAATTTTCTAACCTGTCAGCAGAAAAGAGAACAACCACAAAGGTCGTCCTCCATTTCCGCATCACACAGCTTGCTCTCAGACGAAGCTATTAATCGAGCCCCAAAGCGCTGTACTGGCGTCACGTGTGTGGGCGTTTGGGGATTGGCTCTGGTTACGCTGCAATTTGGCCAGTGGACAGTAAATTGAGACCTCTGCATGCATACATATCATGTGTAAGACGGGCGGGATCTGCTGCGAACAAGGGCTGTGTGTATGGGTACGCACAGCCAATAAAAGCACGCCTGTACACGACCTAGGCGTGCGAACACTTTAATTTTTTTTAAATCAGCAATGAAAGCAGAGCTATTTAGCGGCACTTTTATTTTAGCGGTGCTTACCGCCTATTTCTATTGGCTGTGCGTACCCATACCCACAGCCCTTGTTCGCAGCAGATCCCGGCCATGTAAGACGAGTCGTCCGACAAGTCTGACATCTTCCTTTTCTTTTCTCTTGGCAATGCAAATATTGTAACTATCTTTTCTCAATTTTCCACAGTAATAGAAAAGAATTCTCAATCGTCTTTAATTAGTTCAATTTGAGGATGAATATATATATATATATATACACACTTTAAGAGTTTGATTCCTAGTCGAGCAATCTAAGTATACAAATGAAGAAATATATATTAAAGCATATTGTGTTACATATATAAATTAGGAAATATACAAGCATATTGTGTTAATTACAAATGAATTAGTAAGAAGTCCTCTTCCTCAACCATCACTAGTCGTCGTTCTTGTTCTTGTTGACCATGGCAGGAATATTCTTCCTCAACCTGCATACACAGCACGTTCCGATGGCCGGAAAAGTCCGTCGTATTAGATGAGTATCCCTGAAACGAGTAAAGCTTCAAAGGGGACTCGTTCATGTCCTCCTCCTGGTAAAAATTGGGTGTGAGACGAAAGAGATCATCATGAATATTATTCTGGGAGCCCTCTCCTAGAAACCCCAGATCCACTCATCAATGGTGGAATCAAGGGAGCCACTGCTCAAGTAGTAATTAATGATCAGAAATATCCTCCCTTAAGGAACACTCTATGGCTCTATACCCTCCATTCCTCCCATATATTCTCTACAACAAAGAGAACGATGTAGAGTATATTGAAAGAAGAAGGAAACAAAAGCGAATAAATTAATCTGGCTACTACAGAAAATATACATATACATATATATGCGTCTCACTAACCGACTGAGGAGCTGCGTCAATATATAAAATCTCTTCCTTAGGCTTAAAAGTTATACACATGTGGTAGATAGTATGGAGACCCACAGTCTTGTAGTCTTCTTCTTCCTCGCGCATGCCGAAATTTTTCTGATCTGTCAGCATAAAAGAGAACAACAAAGAAGTCGCCCTCCATTTCCCAATAACCACAGCTTGCACTTTCATTATATGTTTTTGTGCGTGGCTGTGTGTAAAACGACTAGTCATCTTCTTGTCCCTCTTTATCCTTGGCAGATACAAATATTTTTACTGTCTTTTCTAATTAATTGGTAAACAGACCATGACATTATCATATGGGTACTTGAATATTATTTGTTATGTTTATCGATTTTTAAAAGAATATTAAAAATAGATAATGGCGTTTTAGTAAACATAATCAAGTAATATAATTAAATATAATTAACAGAATTTTTGTAAATAGATTAATTCATTTAAAATTTTAAAATAGGGTCAACTTTGGTTGGACATGAACCGATATCCTCCTTTCCCCTCTATATGAATATGTATTTGTTATCTTTCACGGTCGTAGCTAGGTAGGCTTTGTATAAAAGACACATATATATGGTGGATACTTGCGCACGTATATTCCTTGAACCTGTCCACGTACATTCTAGATGCAGGTCGAGGGAACATGAGTTAAAGCCCATGAAGTGGAGGAAGAGGAAGACAGAAGACATGCAGGACACCATCAGGGAGGGGAGGGGGAGGGAGGGAGGGAGAGAGGGAGGGAAAGGAGGAGGAGGGGGGAGAGAGGCAGAAAATTATTAAAAAATAATAAAGAAAACTTTAGAAAGAGAAAATGAAATAGAAAGAGAAAAATAGAGAGAGAAAATGAGAGAGAAAATGAGAGAGAAAATGAGAGAGAAAATGAGAGAGAAAATGAGGGAGAAAATGAGGGAGAAAATGAGGGAGAAAATGAGAGAGAAAATGAGAGAGAAAATGAGAGAGAAAATGAGAGAGAAAATGAGAGAGAAAATGAGAGAGAAAATGAGAGAGAGAGAGAGAGAGAGAGATTACGAGCATTAATAGCACTCTCTTTCATTTGGTAGCCATCTCAATATTCTTAGTGATACGCATGAAAGAAACGAGCAAGAAAACATTCAATCAGAAAAGAACATTCATCTTCCCTTATTTAATTTGGTGATCAATTACAAGGGTTGGGAGACAGATATTTGAATTTACAGAATTCTCTCTCGGTATATTTTAACTAACACAAATTTAAGGCATATTGTTTCCTGTAGTCATGTATGTTCTGGCCAAGTTTGACGACGTTAGCTAGGTTTAAACTGCAGAAGAGAAGACTCCGTTAATTTGGTGAGCTACCTGATCTGAGCTAGACTCCTGATGATCAAGAACCAATAAAGCAATCATAAAGAATTATATTACTCAGGGCAGTATTAGAATTCCTTTTTTTTTTTTCTGTTGCATGGATGACATGATAGACTACGTTTTCATCAAACAACATAAATTGGAAGTCTATGATTTCATAAAACAACATGAATTGAAATTAAAACAAATTTTAGGCTTACCTCCAGCCATGTTTCCCGTCGTCGATCGCTTCTGTCCGAATTGTCCACCGGTTTCCTTTTTCTGATGATCAGCCGAAACAGCAAATGAATTTGCAAAGTCTTACAGGAATCACATTCAGTGTGTTCACCGGGGACTCTGCACTCTGGTTTAATAAACCGTGAGGGAGAGACAGGGTGAGCGGTTAGATCCTGATTTTCAAGATCTAACCGCTTACCCACTTATGTGTTACTGGTCATACGGATCACCGTATGACCAGTCTCACATGGCACTCATCAACCAAGAGGATCTAAGATAGTCAAGAAGGTGAACTAACGATATATGGACAACTTTCATGCATGGAAATAATTAGCAGGGGTCACTCCAAGAAGGACCCCTTTTATCCCATTTGGGGGATTATTAACAAGCTGAACCTACAACCAAAACACAAGACCTTCCTCTGCATTTGTATGCATGACGCACTCGCTACTGGGAGTCTTCTGTCCCATAGGGGAATGAATATACAAAACACTTGTTTATTCTGTCCGAACCAGGAAGAAACTATCAATCATCTTTTTCTATCATGCCAGAAGCTTGTGAAGCTAGCTAGTTGGTCCATAATATACATACTGCATCTTTATTGAAAGGTCGTTTTGGTACTAAGGACCATGTTTATAACGATGTTTTTAAGTACGTGCAAAAATGTTAGTAAACAGATAACAAAAGTAAAGGACACACAATATGCTATAACAGTTTGGAGCCACAATAGCTCCTAATCTGAGGGGCTGTGTAGCCTAGGATGATAACGATCCACTATAATAAGTTGTGTTACAAACCTTCTCTACCAAAGGGTGTTAAAAACACCTTAGTCAACATAACTAATAGTGACTACCTTTTCAAGCTCTTTCTTTGAACGACTTACTCAGGGTGAGTAATCTTAAAAAAGCAAATTGATGAAGACTATTTAACTCATAATAAACACTAATTCTCTCTCCAAAATACTCTCGATTGCTTCTTGAATTCGTGTTTTGTGCCCTGTCCTCCATGACTTTAAATAGTCTTTCGTTGTGAGCACATATGGTATCATTTGCTCTGGCATATGTGAGTGAGGATCTGATTGCAATACGACCTGTTTGTCCTTCCATATATGATGCAGTCTTCTGGCTTGATTATCAATCACACTCTTGGATCTCTATTCATACTTAGTTAATTTGTCGTAATCAAGAATCTCAATCATTCCAAGTATAAAATCATGCCAGAAATCATATAAAAACTCTAGTCATTCCATATATAATAATTACATCAGAAATCATATCTTCCATCATATAATGTTTTGTCAGAGAATGACAAATATACCCTCAGACGTGTGCACTAACAATCTCCCCCTTTTGGCTTTCTTTAACAAAACATTCTTCTACTTCTGAATATGTTGACTCCAAATCCTCAAGAAATGTTTGAAACATCTTCTCTCACATTGTCTGTAACATTGATGGTGTTTGAAACATCATCTCCCACATCAGCACGAACATTGTCTGTAACATTTCTAGAATGACTTTGCTTGTATTAAACATCATGTGAAGCAATATCAGTAGTAATTGCTGTGTGTACATTTAGTACATCAAAATATATCAAATCATCTCTCCCCCTTTTTTACATAAGAAAGACAAAATTACAATCACTACTGCGCGCAGTGGTACTGCTCCTTGTACACAAAAAAATTTCTAAGTACTAAGTTTTTAACATATCATGCACAACATCTCCATGATGCCTTGGTTTCTTTACTGCAGGACAAGTGTAATGCACACCCACTTGTCTTTTGCTTCATTTTCGAAGTATTGGCTATTTAGACAACACACATACTCAAAGTTCCTTCCAAGAACTCAAAATAATGATCATCTAACATATGTTTACCCTGCATAGTTTGCACACAAAATTTATCCTACAATACTTCTACCTTTTTTATTTTCAAAGATGAAGTATAACAAACAAATCGAACCATATTTCTATGGTTTACTTTCCTTTCTCTTGTTTTCATACCTCCAATTATTTCTTCATCAGGATGATTTCTCTAAACCCTGGAATATGACTCTTCGGTAGTGGATATATCAATGACTGGAGAAGAATCTGACCGTTTGGAACAACATCTGGAACATCTGGAACAACTTCTACTTCTTTCTATACAACTTTCTCGTCAATGGCCTTGGGCTGCTTTAAAATTTGGCATTCTACAGATTCTTTAATTTCAGCCAACTTCGACAAGCCTTTGATTACATATTCAAACTTTGATAATGGGCATGTCTTTGTCTTTGATTCCACAGCTGAGAGTTTGTTACAGAGGTGTTGTAACACTGCATCTCACTATGTACTTTATAACAATTATCACTAGTACGAATACCTTCCATAGCCAGATTGTTATTACTGTCAAAGACTAAACATTTATCTCTGGTAAACTTCACAAACAATATTTCATTGCACAATTGACTTATATTAATCAAATTAGCTTTTAAGTCCTTTCACATATAACACATTGTTTAATCTTGGAAATCCATCAACATTTAGCTCACATTTTCCTAAGATTGTGCCTTTAGATTGTGCCTTTAGCTCCATCTCCAAATACAACATGACCAGACTCATTTTGAGTGACATTGCTCAGCAATTTTTTATCACCTGTCATATGTCTCGAACATCCACTATCAAAGTACCAAACATTATGATAAGTGTCTAAAAGACACTGTTTTATGCATGAATTAATGATCATAAATTTCCAGTTTGAGTTGATTATTGGCATGAAAATGACATATATAACTTAAATTCATGTATTGTGTCTCAGGTACCTGATGGAAGAAGAAAATCAGGATTCAGGGAGAAATTGAAGCAGAAAAGAGCAAAAAGAGCCAAAAAAGGGAACGGCGAGACCGCGCCGGGAAAATGGACGAAAATTCAAATTAATGAAGGAAATTCCCAACAGCTAGGAAAGCTTCAAAGAAGACATTTCGGGAAAGTGGAATGGTGCAACCACGCCATGTAACTGGCACTACCTCACTCAGAGACAGCATGGACGAGCCAAAGAGATGCCAAATACAGAAGAGAAGTTGTCGTTCTGGGACAAGAGAAAAAGACTAAGGAGTGGCGCTACCGCGCCACTTCAAATGCATAATATGGCGCTGCCATGCCAAGAAGTCTCCTTACTCGGCACAATTTCGATGGCCGTTTCCAGACTTAGAAAGAATTCTGCTCCAGTGGCGCGACCGCGCCAATATCGGAAGGAAATGTGGCGCGACCGCGCCGATGACTCAGCAACGTAAATTACGAAAATCTCAGAATTTTGACTACCAATCAAGCCCAAACTTGGAAGAAGAAGTCCTAAATGCCTAAGGAAGGTATCCACGAAGATTCTAAGGAAATTGGCTTGAGTCTAGGTGCATTGAATGATCAAAAAGAGAAGTTCCACACAAAGAAGGAAATTGCTGCCAAAAGAGAAAACAAATCCGAGTTTTAAGAGAAACATAACTGGAGTTTCCTATTACCAATTGAACCCAAATTTGGACTGAAGCTTCCTGAGGAGATTGAGGATCATATCACGGAAATTCAGGTCAATCCAAGTCGGGTATTTATAGTTTTATAATTTCAAAGTGGTGGACCCAGTGCTGGAATTGGCAGCAGAAGCAATCCAACTTCTCAACATCATATCTCGAGTTTCCCAACTCAGAATGGACTCAAATTTCGTACACAAGGCAAGAACCATTGAAGGAAGGGTCTCATGTAATTTCATTCAATTCTGAGGTCGGGAAGGCATACTTCATACCCCTGGACAGAGAAAAAAATTACAAGGCCTGGGCAGCAGAACAAGTATAAATAGGGCTCCGAGGCAGAGTGCAGAGAAGGGAGTTTTGTAGGGTAGAATCCAGTTTTGTAGTGTAAATCCAGTTTTAGGTTGTAAATATAGTTCTAAATCCAGTTTTGTAGTGTAAATCCAGTTTCAGCTCTTAGTATAGCTTGTAGTTTAGTTTTTTATTGTTTTTAGTTAGTTTAGAGAGGAGAGAAAGTCCAGAGGGAGTCTTACACGACCTCTTGGCACTTTAGAGAGAGGAGGTGGAGATTTCAGTCAAGGCACAAGAGAAGCTAAAGGCAATCCTTCAAAGGGGGTTTTTGTACTTGGTTTATTTTAGATCCATGGTTGTAATTGAATCCTTTTTATGTGTTTATACTGTTAGCATGGAGTAGTCTCTCTCTGTTGGGGAAGCCATGAACTCCTAGTTGTTATATGTTTAAGTTTTGAAGCTTATAGCAATAGAGTTTCTTGCTTTTGTTTTAGAATCTGAGTTTACTGCTTATATCTAATTTGAATTGATATTTGAAGTTTAACGAGGTTCGAATAGAGAAGTTAAAGTTCAATAGATATTTGGGTTAGTTATATGATTCTTTGTTTTCTATAACAACTCGTTTTTCTAAACTAGATCGTTCCAGATTGTGATGGAGACTAGTGGAAAAGTAATGTGACTTTTTATAACTCTTGTTCTAAACAAGAGATAGTTAATCTTTAAGCTATTATATTTATGCACCTAGGATTTGAATGTTTCCGGATTGTGATGGAGTTCAAGGAATAGGTGAAAGTTATTTCCTGTATATGGGTAACCAAGTTTTCAAAAGCTAAGTCAAGGTAAAGGTACTTGAGCTATAAAAATCAGAACTTTGCATGTTGACAACTAGGAGGGATTGACACTTTCCCCAACATCTCATCTCCATAAAGTTTAGTCATCTACTCCAGTAGTTTAATTCTGTTTTTCTTTTCCAATTCTCAAAAACCAAAAATTGTTTTTCCTCAATCATCAAAGAAATCTTCGCTTAGACTAGGTTCTCATCAAGGTTTATGTGGGACCGATATTTGGACTCTCGAGTCTATATTACTTGCTGACCTAGTGCACTTGCTAGACACTCAACACATTATTAGCAGCAGTGTTTAACACATGATAAGCATTATGAAACTTAACAGATTTTTTGACCCAAGCATATTTGTACTTCATGTGATTTTTTGGAAGCTATCTATTACTAAATTATTTTAGATCCCAAAACAACTTATAGCAATGGAAGTTAAGGTGTCCTAAAGCACCGCAATAATAGCATCCTCTAGTTCTTGTAACCAAAGGGGGCATGATCTTCTTAAATCCCTCTTTAACAAACAGAGTAGGTTTGGAAGATGATTCACCAATATACCCGAGACCACTTCTGTGACAACTATTTCTGCTCTGGGTCAGAATTTCATCAAGCATACCTTTCCCTTTTTAAAGATTCTTTAGTGTTTGTTTACTTTGTCCACTTCTTTTTGAACACCTCGATCAACTTTGTCTGCTGCTCTATTTGTGTGGTTTTCCGCATAATATCCACTTGGAGGAATTTTTGCCCACCTTCTAATTCGAATTTGCTAATCAGTTCTTTGTTGATGGTGCACTGTTGTTCCCATTTTTCTATCCACACCATGTTGTCATCTGAGACGTTAGAAACATCCAATTTAACACTAAAAAAGAAAACAGTATAATTATCTCCTTCATCTGAGTCAGACGATGCATTGTCTGAATCATCACTCCAGGTTGCTGCATATGCTTTTTCTTATTTTGTGCAGTGATACACTCGACTTGAATATGTCCATATCTATCACACTCATGACATTGAATCCTTCTATGTTCTGAATCGAACTTGTCTCTCTGTTTTCCACCAAATTTTGACGATCTTCCCTTTTTGCTAAACTTTCTATACAATCTTATTGAAACCTTTGGATAAGTTAACAACTTTTTCATGTAAATCTTCAAGAGAGGACTGACCTGATTTTTTTGCTTTTCCAATGAAAGCAACACTTTTGCTAGTTTCTGCAATTTGGTTAGCCATGGACTCTATCTCGGTTTCAAAAGTCACCAGTGATCCAATTACTTCATTTAGGCTCAGTTTATCCCCTTGTTTGGCTTCCATAATAGCAATAACTTTCACAGAAAATTTCTTATTCAGGGAGCGCAAGACTTTTCTTACCAATCTGCTTTCTTCAAATGGATCTCCTAGCAGAGTGAGTTCATTAGCAAGTTTTTTTATTTTTCCTTCATTTTCCAGAATTGTTTCATCTTCTCCCATTCGGATCAGTTCGAACTTAGTGTTAAGTTGTTGTAGCTTAGCCAAACGAACATCGGTCATGCCTTCTTAGTGAACTTCGAGTGACTCCCAAGCCTCCTTTACTAATTCTATGCAAGAGATCCTACTGAATTGTTCCAAGCTTACACTACAAAAAATAACATTAAAAGGCTTGGCATTAAAATTACTACTTTTCTTTTCTACCTCTGTCTAATCTTTTTGCGGTTTCTCAATAGTCTTTTCATCAGCAATAATCACTGGTTGTGTCCATCCTTCAATTACAGACAACCATGCATCTTCATCAATTCTTTTAATGTAGGATTTCATCTTTGTCTTCCAATAGGGATAGTTAGAGCCTTCAAGGAGGGGTGGACGTGTGGAGGAACCTCCATCTCTCAGTGTGTCTGTCATCGCTTACCAAAACTTCTAGGACCTCACCAAGTGAATATTTGAAGCCCGCTCTAATACCAATTGAAAGTTCATTCAGGTACTAAGGACCACGTTTATAACGATGTTTTTAGGTACGTGCGAAAAAGTTAGTAAACAGATAACAAAAGTAAATGACACACAATATGTTATCGCAGTTTGGAACCAGAAAAGTTCCTAATTTGCGGCGCTGTGTAGCCTAGGATGGTAATGATCCACTATAATAAGTTGTGTTACAAACCTTCTCCACCAAGGTTTATAAGGGTGTTAAAACACCTTAGTTCGCAGTAATAATAGTGAATACCTTTTCAAGCTCATTCCTTGAACGACTTAGTCAAGGTGAGTAATCTTGTTACCATCCACACTCAGACTCTCCCTCAGTGTATGCCTTTGATAAGAAAGCTTTAGTCTGTCTTCAACACAGACTGAACCGATGTCAGAAATATCGCTTGACACACCTTCATCTTCACATGAGCTACTCATAAAAGCAAATTGATGAAGACTATTTAACTCATAATAAACATGAACTCTCTCTCCAAAATACTCTCAATTGCTTATTGAATTCGTGCTTTGGGCCCTGGCCTCCATGCCTTTAAATAGTCTTTCATTGTGAGTACATATGGTATCATTTGTGCTGGCATATGTGAGTGAGGATCTGATTGCAATACGACCTGTCTGTCCTTCCATATATGAAACAAACTTCTGGCTTGATTATCAGTCACACTTTTGGATCTCTATTCATACTTAGTTTGCCTTAATCAAGATTCTCAATCATTCCAAGTATAAAATCGTGCCAAAAATCCTATCAAAACTCCAGTCATTCCATATATAATAATCACACCAGAAATCATATAAAAACTCAAGTCATTCCATATATAATAATCACACCAGAAATTATATCTTCCATCATATAATGTTTTGTCAAAGAATGACAAATATACCCTTAGACGTGTACACTAACATTTATAACTAGCAGCCTCAATATGTTTCTCTTCCTCTTGTTTGTGATTCTTAATTGAACTTAGATGTGTCTCTTTATGGGCTTCTTTTTTTAAAAAACATTTCTTAATTTACTTGTACGTGAGGTATATATATACATATATACTTGAGAGTGATTTGAGGGTCCAATGATTTTGTCATCCACTTTCACTTATAGGAATTATCCACTTTGATTTCAAGGCACCTACGAGAAGAGTAGGTGATCAGTATTTATAATTAACATGCATGACTTTTAATTAACTAGCAAATAAAAAATAATATAATCAATTTTTTCACAAGAGAATAATATATATTGTTAAAACATGCACGTAATTAATTTGTTGTCTAATAAGTGCCCAATTTTACCCTTGTAGAAATGGATCATATATTAGGATTCTAAAGTCATCTAATCCCAATAATAAAAATGTCTACTTATTAAAGTAAAAGTTTTAATTCACTCACACATGCTACATGTGGATCATGCATTGATGGTTCACCAATGCCTTAAATACTGTCCAAGTGATAAAAGTATGGATAGATGGATAAATGCAGCCAATAGACCACATATAAATGCAACACGAAAAATTCATAAAATTAATTAACTTGTTAAATTACCCGCATAATAATTTTATTAATTATTGTATAATATAAGTTGACAACCTATAATGGGCCAGGGGACATACTCCTTATGGTTTAGTCCCGTGTTTTAAAAACCGAAACAAATCGACTAGTCTAACCCGGTTGTACCAAAATTGAAGGCTTGTTCGGTTCTTATTGACCAACAATATTTTTGTCTTCTTTTTTATAGAAATATTAAATATATACAAAGTATAGAGCATAATGTTTAATATATGGTTGAATCAGTGGTCTAATCCGGTCTAACCGGGTTCGACCAAAACAAGACATACTAGTAGTTTGATGACCAGTCCGATTTTTAAAACATTGGTTTAGACAATAGTTATTTGGGGTATAGTGTGGATAGATGGATAAAAGCAGCCAATATACCACATTCTCATCAAATTTAGTAATGCTTCTTAGGTTTTTTGGGGCACAATATATACATTCAAGATCAGGTTCAGGAAAAATTCAACCCCATACAAACTTTACCCACCCATAGAAGTAAGCCTCTAGTCCAGGCCAAACTAATATTGTTGCATACTACTATCTCTTTTATTTTCTTGGCTTTCTTGTCTGACTTCACTTTCCAAAACAAAGATAAGGTTTTGAGGACCTAAGGCAATGTTTTAAAAACCGAACCGGGCATCAAACCAGCAGTATGTTTGGTTTTGGTCGAACCTGGTTAGACTGGGTTGGACCAATGGTTTAACCATTGGTCCAACCATTGAATATTATCCTCTATACTTTATAAATATGTTATATTTCTATAGGTAAAAAGACAAAATTAATGTTGATTACAGAGAACTGGGATGAGTCAATAAGAACCCTATTGGCATCCGGTTCTGGTTCAACCGGGTTGGACCGGCCGGTCCAGTTCGGTTTTTAAAACAGTGACCTAAGGTTTACAAAAAAGTTTTTAATTAAAATTGAAATGTATTAATTTCTTGTCTTGACCCCAATTACAAAAAGATTTAGATTATATTTTTCTTGCAAAAATAGAAAATAACTTCTATGTATTTTCTGGGATGTTATATATGAAGCTTAATTAAAGTTCACAAAATATTTCTTGCAAAAGTTACTATAGACATTAAAATGAGGTTGGCCCAAATACAGCGAGCCCAAAACACCCACCAGCCCGTCGATCAATCATCATAAGCTTGTCATGGATCTGCTCCACCGGTTTTCGAAGTCGTCACTCACAGCTAGCCCATCACTGAGTCCATTCGTCTCGCCACATCATCGGTACCACCATCATCCCTGTCAGCAACAATTTGCCGCGTCAGTGCCACTTGGCTGCCAGTCACACTGCAGACCACTTCAGCATTCAACCGACCAAGTTTGGTCACCAACGGAAGAAACCAGTCTGCTATTGATCCTCGTTCAATGGAGGAAAAGGAGGAATGCCCAAGTCCTTTTCTCATCTCAACAAAAGCTGCAGAAAGGGGATCACAATCCCCATTCCAAGGATCGACCCCCAACAACTGGACAGAACCGACAACAAATAGCCAGAAGAGCTCTGTTGAAGGGGTTCAAAAATCTTTTGTCGAGAAGTAATCTCACGCACAAAAGCTCTCTCAAGCCAAAGGAGTTCAAGCAACTCGCAGTTCGCCGAAATTCACTAGTTCAACCGGAGTAGCTCTACACGTTCAATGGCAACGTCAATAAGTCGATACACGCGGAACACAAATACTTCCGTTCTACCGACGAAACCATCATCGTTCGTGCACACTCACTCTGAAACTTGGATTTCGACGTCAACTTGCCAAAATCCAAAACTCCATCAATTCACAGGGAGATTGAATCAGAGGAAGAATAGGAGACTGTACTCGCATTTTCTAACTTTCAAATGCAACTTATAACACAAATTCTCTATTTTAAATTGATTTATTCACTCGATCGCGCCTCTTCGCGGACCGACAGATTTTCGATGGAACAGTTACAATCTACAATTTTGAAGTTGAATCTGCCTATTATGCAAATCAGATGAAATTAATTAGTTCTACTAGTAGAATTAAGCAAAACCATTAACAAATTAAAAAAAAACTCTCGAGTTTGACAACGCAAGTTATTAATTAGTAATAGCAAGATAGACATTTGGCCGTTCAAGCGTTAGGTTAGGATTTCACCAATCTCTTGTACGAAGTCTCAAATAGTCCTTAATTTTGAGTTTGTCACTTATGTTATTCAACCCCGGGCTAGGTTGAGGATCCCACATCTTCTGACATCTCCATGGCGAAACCTCTGGTTAGCTCACCTGTCTGACCTGAGACTCCTCCACCCAATTAGAGACCATAGAATAATATAGGTAGGATTATTTATTTATTGTGTGATTCTTTTCTTGCTTTCTTCTTCTTCCATTTTTTATTTTATTTTATTTTTTTTTTGTTTCTACGTTTCTGTTGGTCATCAACCATATGTGCAGATGATCAGCCCATCAAATACTAGTCAAGAAGTTAAACAAACCAATATGAAGAGAACCGGCTTAGTCCCTTCTTCTCATACTATATTATAAAAGGCTCCTCTTCTACCTCCAGTTTCATCGATCTTTGAGTTTTAGTAGCACTTTGATCCAATATTATTAAGCAAATTTCATCTGATCTCTCCTAGTTTTCATCAAAAGATGAGTACTTCTAATTTGTGTCAGTACTCATTCCACATTTCTTTCCTCATTGCTCTACTGTCCATCTCAGGCATGAGTGGGAGGAGTATGGCAGCACGTCATCTTCTCGAAACTAGTAGTACTGAAGAACCTACCTTCCCCAAAATTCCTGACCTAATTCCAAAACCAGAACTGCCCAAAGTTGATCATGAGTTGCCACAACCCGAATTACCAAAGTTTGAAGTCCCAAAGCTCCCAGAAATCCCGGAGCTTCCCAAGCCTGAATTGCCCAAGTTTGAAGTGCCTAAGTTGCCTGAGCTTCCCAAGCCTGAATTACCTAAACTTGAAATTCCAAAGCTGCCTGAGCTGCCAAAGCCTGAATTGCCAAAGTTTGAAGTCCCAAAGCTGCCTGAGCTTCCCAAGCCTGATGAACTACCCAAGTTTGAAGTCCCAAAGCTGCCTGAGCTTCCCAAGCCAGAATTGCCCAAGTTTGAAGTTCCAAAGATACCTGAGCTGCCAAAGCCTGAATATCCCAAGATCCCTGAAGCCCCAAAAGAACAAGTCCCTTCAGTCACTAGCCCATGAAAATTAGCTCGTCACAGCAGGAGCAAGTCAAGTTCCTAGTCTGGTTCTTCTTGTGCGTTCGAAGCAAGCTGCAATCTTCACATCACTAATTAGTGATTTAGTGGGGGCTGTGTTAATGTGCTTTGCATAATTTCTTTATTTATACTCATCTGTTTTATAGTTTCCTTAATTTCATGCTACGTTGTTTGAGACACTTGTTAATGTTTTACTCTTTGGTCATAAATATTTGTTGTCGTTATCATGTACTTGTATTCACTTCTATCAATTAATAGAGCTCAACTTTTTATCTGTTTGTGAGAAATTCCAACCCTGAGCATTGACGAAGCATAAGATCAGAAATATATATTAGTGGAAATAACTGGGTGAGCCAGTCCACTGATATATAGATATAAGCATCTTCCACGGCTCTTAATCACCATAAATCATAATTAGGTCTGAATAACTAAATAGAATAGTAATCAATCAAATCGTTTGACAGGAAATTAAATTTGTGAAAGGCAACTACATAGCGAACGAAATATTAGGTACCTAAGCGATGACTGGCCTTGAGACTTCTTGTTGACGATTAATTAACGTCTTTCTCGTCGTTCCTCCACGACAAGTTTGATTTACAAAACACGTATTCAAGAAGAAGAGTTACACTCAAAGACAAATTGAAGATTTAGGGAGATGTTTAAGAGTCATAAAGCGGGAGTAATTGAAGTCCTCAAAAGACATCAATTCATGTCGTGTTAAGAGAAGTTGCACAAGTCAAATAAAGAGATCCGTGAGTCAGAATTCAACGAGGAAACAAATCTATGTGTCATAATTCAACAAGGAAACCACTTGATCAAAGATGTGCAGTTTAAACAGGAAACCCCTCACAAAGAAAGAAAAGAAGAGTCTTAGTTACAAGATATGAGAGTCTTAGTTATCCAGGCAGTTTGAATTATGGATAAGATGTGTGAATCCTCTATGGTTACATAAAAGAGGTCGAGGCACAGGATGTTGATTACGCAGAAATTCAAAATATCATTCTGTGTGTGTTGAGGAGGAGCTTGCCATGATATTGTGAGAGAAGTTCTATGTTCATGACGGCAAGTCTATATTGAGCCATCGATAGGTCTTAAGGCTTTATTTAACAAGGCATTGTCCATCTTATGTCTATTCTCATACTGAAAGCATTGCTGAAGTAAGAGCCTTCGAAGGAAGGAGCACACTGAGGAGGAGCGTCAAAATGGAAGGGAGCTAAAACACTTCTGGTGATCTTGCGGCGAGAAGTGTAAAGAGTGTTGTAATGTTCAAATCCTATCTTGGAGGATAACTATAACTGAAACTGTATCATGGTTGTTTTTGTAACTCTGTTTAGTGAATTTTGTACTCTTGGCCGAATTTCCCGCAAAGTAGGAACAATTGGTTCCGAACTTCGATAACAAAGTTTTTACGTTCTTGTGTGTTTTTAAGCATACCGTTAAGAGTAACTTGAAATATAATCATGCCAATCATTGGGTGTCCTTACACATAATCGTACACCGGCGGAATCACATTAAATAACAGGGACAATTAGATCATTTATTAAGTCTTCTTGTTTAAATATATTAAATATATACGAATTATAGGGTATAATATTTATTGGTTGAACCATTGGTCCAACCCAATCTAGGTTCAACCAAAATTGGACATTCTTGCAGTTTGATAGCAAGTCCAATTTTGAAAACATTGATTTCAAGTATGGCCAAGTCGCATTGAATTGACTCACTTCTATTTTCTTTTTGTCCTCTGTTAACTCTCAGTCAAATGTGGAGTTTATGAAGTCTTTTTGTAGTTTATAGGGATAGAGTAATTCTTGTCTAAATATTGAACCATAGACAGATCTTGGCAAAATATCAAGTCATGGACCCGTCCTATTCTTATTGATTCTGGTTCACTCCAATAGGGACAATTAGGTCACTTATTTTGTCTTATTATCTAAAAATATTAAATATATATAAATTATAGGGTATAATATTCATTGCTTGAACCATTGGTCCAACCCAGTCTAGGTTCAACCAAAAATGGACATACTGCAAGTTTCATAGCAAGTCTAGTTTTGAAAACATTGGTTTCAAGTATGCTAAGTCACATTGAATTGACTCAATTCTGTTTTCTTTTTTTCCTTTGGTAACTTTCAGTCTAATGTCGAGTTTTATGCAGTCTTTCTGTAGTTTATAGGGAGAATTATGACACAGAGAGTAATTGTAGTCTAAATATCGAACCATAGATAGATGTTGAAAAAATATCAAGTCATGGATGTATGGACAAAAATACCCTTCACTTAACCTCTTGAACCTATTTATACAAAAATAATGGACCAGTAGTATGTTATGCAAGATGGGAAAGTATGTTATGCAGGATGGGAAAGTATGTTATGCAGGATAGGAAAGTATGTTATACATAATATAAATAACATGTTATATACTGTAAACTAATATGTTATTCCATCTTCATAGGGCCAAATACCCTTCAACCACAAGAAATTATACCATTAACCAATATGTTCTGCAGAACAGAAAAGAATGTTATACATAACATAATAGTATGTTATAAACCATTAACTAATATGTTAGGTCAGCTTCATAGGGTCAAACATGCCTAAACCACGAGAATTATACTATTAACTAGTATATATGTTATAAAAATAGAAAAATATGTTATGCATAACAAAATAGTATATTATATGTCAGCTTCATATTGCCAAACTCCCCTCAACCATGAAAAACTAAACCATTAATTAGTAAGTTATACAGAACAAAAAAGTATGGTATGATTTGTGCTGGCATATGTGAGTGAGGATTTGATTGCGATACGACTTGTCTATCCTTCCATATATGAAGCAGTCTTCTGGCTTAATTATCAATCACACTCTTGGATCTCTTATCATACTTAGTTTCTTGTAATTAAGAATCTTAATCTTTCCAAATATAAAATCGTGCCAGAAATCATATCAAAACTTCAGTTATTCCATATATAATAAACACACCAGAAATCATATAAAAACTCCAGTTATTCCATATATAATAATCACACCACGAATTATATCTTTCATCATATAATGTTTTGTTAGAGAATGACAAATATACCCTCAGACGTATGCACTAACGATCTCCCCCTTTTGGCTTTCTTTGACAAAACATTCCTCTACGTACTTCTGAATATGTTGACTCTAAATCCTCAAGAAATGTTCAAAACATCTTCTCCCACATTGTCTGTAACATTGATAGTGTTTGAAATATCATCTCCCACACCAGCACGAATATTTTCTGTAATATTTCCCTAATGACCTTGCATCATGTGAAACAATATCAATAGCAATGGCAGTGTGTACTTTTAGAACATCAAAATATATCAAATAATCTCTCCTCCTTTTTGACATAAGAAAGACAAATTGCAATCACTACTGCGCGCAGTGGTACTGCTCCTTGTAGACACAAAAATGTCTTAGTACTAAGTTTTTAAACATATCATGCACAATATCTCTGTGATACCTTGCTTTCTTACTGCAGGACAAGTGTAAGGCACACCCACTTGTCTTTTAGCTCCCTTTTTTAAGTATTGGTTGTGTAAACAGCACACATGCTCAAAGTTCCTTCCAAGAACTCAAAGCAGCGATCATCTAACATATGTTTACCCTGCATATTCTGCACACAAAATTCATCTTGCAATACTTCTTCTACCTTTTTTAGTTTCAAAGGTGAAGTATAACAAACAAATCGAACCATATTTCTATGGCTTACTTTCCTTTCTCTTGTTTTCATAACTCCAATTATTTCTTCATTAGGTTGATTTCTCTGAACTCTGGAAGACGACTCATTGGTAGTGGATATATCAATAGCTGGAGAAAAATCTAACGGTGTATATAGGGATATTTCATCTTTTTCTAGAGCAACGTCTGGAACACCGTATGGAACAACATCTGGAATAACTTCTGCTTTTTTTTGTACAACTTTCTTGTGAATGGCCTTGGGCTGCTCTCCAATTTGGCATTCTCCACATACAAATTTTTTTAACTTCAGCCAACTTTGACAAGCCTTTGACTTTTCCCAAGATTGTGCCTTTAGTTCCATCTCCAAATGTAACATGACCAGACTCACTTTGAGAGACGTTGCTCAGCAATTTTTTTATCTCCTGTCATATGTCTGAAACATCCACTATCAAAGTAACAAACATTATTAGCAGCAGTATTTAACACATGATAAGCATTATGAGATTTAATAGATTTCTTAACCCAAACATATTTGTACTTCATTTGAATTTTTGAAAGTTGTCTATTACTGAATTTTAGATCCCAAAATAGCTTATAGCACTGCAGAGGTGTTCTAATGCCCCGCAATAATAGCATCCCTTAGGTCTTGTAACCAAAGGGGGTAGGATCTTCTTAACTCCCTCTTTGACAAACACAGTAGGTTTGGAGGAGATTCACATGTATACCCAAAACCACTCCTATCATCATTGCTTCTGTCCTAGGTTAGAATTTCATCAAGCTTACCTTTCCCTTTTACAATATTCTTTAGTGTATGTTTTATTTTGTTCATTTATGTCTGTAACACCTCGATCAACTTTGTCTGCTGCTCTATTTGTGTGGTTTTTCGCATAATATCCACTTGGAGAAATTTCTGCCCAGCTTCTGATTCATTCAATTTGATAATCAATTCTTTGTTGATGTTGCACTATTGTTCCCTTTTTTCTTTCCACACCATGCTAAGACGTTAAAAACATTCAATTTAACACCAGAAAAGAAAGCATTATAATTACCTCCTTCATTTGAGTTAGATAATGCATTGTCTGAATCATCACTCCAGGTTGGAGCATATGTCTTTTTCTTCTTTTGTGCAGTGGGACACTCAGCTTGAATATGTCCATATCCGTCATACTCATGACATTGAATCCTTCTCTGTTCTAAATCGAACTTGTCTCTATGTTTTCCACCAAATTTTGACGATCTTCCCTTTTTGCTAAACTTCTTATACATCTTATTGAAACCTTCGGATAAGTTAACAACTTTTTCATGTAAATCTTCAAAAGATGACTGAACTGATTTTCTTGCTTCTCCAGTGAAAGCAACACTTTTGTCAGTTTCTACAGTCTGGTTAGCCATGGACTCCATGTTGGTTTCAAAAGTCACCAGTGATCCAATTACTTCATTTAAGCTCAGTTTATCCACTTGTTTGGCTTCCATAATCGCAATAACTTTCACAAAAAAAATCTTATTTAGGGAGCGCAAGACGTTTCTTACCAATCTGTTTTATTCAAACAGATCTCCTAGCATAGTGGCTTCATTAGCAAGTTTTCTGATTTTTCCTTCATATTCCAAAACTGTTTCATATTCTCCCATTCGGATAAGTTCGAACTAAGTGTTAAGTTGTTGCAGCTTAGCCAAACAAACATTGGTCGTTCATTCATAGTGAACTTCCAGTGATTCCCAAGCCTCGTTTGCTGATTCTATGCAAGACATCCCTCTGAACTGTTCCAAGCCTACACCACAAAAAATAGCATTAATAGCCTTGGCATTAAAATTCCTACTTTTCTTTTCTACCTCTGTTCAATCTTTCTGTGGTTTCTCAGTAGTCTTTCCATCAACAACAATCACTAGTCGTGTCCATCCCTCCATTACAGACAACCATGCATCTTCATCAATTCCTTTAATGTAGGCTTTCATCCTTGCCTTCCCAATAGGGATAGTTGGAGCCTTCTAGGAGGGGTGGACATGTGGAGGAACATCCATCTCTCAGTGTGTCCGCCATCGCTTTACCAGAACTTCCAGAACCTCACCAAGTGAATGTCTGATGTCTACTCTAATACCAATTGAAAGTTCGTTCTGGTACTAAGGACCACATTAATAGCAATGTTTTTAACTTCGTGCGAAAACGTTAGTAAACAGATAACAAAAGTAAAGGACACACAATATGTTATCGCAGTTCGGATCCAGAATAGTTTCTAATCTCCGGGGCTATGTAGCCAAGGATAGTAACGATCCACTATAATAAGTTGTGTTACAAACCTTCTCCACCAAGGTTTTATAGGGGTGTTAAAAACACCTTAGTCAACATAACTAATAGTGAATACCTTTTCAAGCTCCTTCCTTGAACGACTTACTCTAGGCGAGTATTCTTGTTACCATCCACACCGAGACTCCCCCTCAATGTATGCCTTCGACAAGATAGTTTTAATCTGTCTTCAACATAGACTGCACCGATGTTAGAAACATAGCTTGACACGCCTTCATCTTCTCCCGAGCTTCTCAGCAAAGCAAATTGATGAAGACTAATAAGCTCAGAAATAACATGAACTCTTGATCTTCTAAACCTCTCTCTTTCACTCTGAATTCATATCTTGTGCTCTAGCCTCCACGCCTTTAAGTAGTCCTTCATTGTGAGCACATATGGTATGATTTGTGCTGGCATATGTGAGTCAGGATTTGATTGCGATACAACCTGTCTATCCTTCCATATATGAAGCAGTCTTCTGGCTTGATTATCAATCACACTCTTGGATATCTATTCATACTTAGTTTGTCATAATCAAGAATCTCAATCATTCCAAATAAAAAATTGTGCCAAAAATCATATCAAAACTTCAATCATTTCATATATAATAAATACACCAGAAATCATATAAAAACTCCAGTCATTCTATATATAATAATCACACCAGAAATCATATCTTCCATCACATAATGTTTTGTCAAAGAATGACAAATATACCCTCAGATGTAAACAATATGTTATGCATAATATAATAGTATATTATAGACCATTAACTACTATGTTATGTCAGCTTTTAATGGTCAAACCGGTTCAAGGGTTAAGTGAGGGGTATTTTCATCTCAGAATTCATGATTCAATAGTTTTGTGAATATATATCCATGTTTCGATATTTAGGCAAACATGTATCTATGAGTTTGGTAACCGCGACCAATGTGAGGGCAATCGGCTCTGCTTCGGCTCGACCTCTGCAAATGGCTATTGGTGCAACGGGCGGCAGCTCGTCGTCAGAGGCAGGATCTTCTTTAGGTGGTTCAGCCGAACCACTGGTAGTCGCCCGATTTCGATCGACCTCTTGAGAGATGCCGCCAGTGTTGTTCGTGGCCGTTCCCATTTTGAGCCGCTCCAATATCCTCACGATCTGGAGATCACGAGCTATGAGTTGCGCGTCTTTGATGTGCGGCTGTTCACTTTGCTCTTCAAGTGCAGCTTGCATTTTGGCAAGCTGCTATAGTCTTGGTCGATGTTGTCATTGCGGCCCTTCTAACGGTCGGCGTCGGCGTCGACGGAGATGTTCCCGACGCAAATCGAAGTGGAGAATATTTTATCGGCGACCGCATTGGGGAAACGGTCGTCGGTGTTTTCGGGTGGAGAGAAGTTGTTGTGGGCGACCGATCGGTAGAACCGGCCGTTGTCGGTTGAGCGTGGCAAGTGGTTTTGGTGGGTGACTGGCTTGCGGTGGCAGCCACCGGTGAGATTCGGCACGATGGAATGGGTGATAGTGCCGCAGGGGAGGTCACCGGTGTTTGTCGGCGAGGTGAGCGGATGGGTCGTGGGACGGCTGCTGCGGTGAGCACGGCTAGGAGATCGTGAGAGATGGTCACGATCGGAGATTTGTCCTCGGCCGTCGCTCTCTGTACGAAGGAAGTCGGCAAGGAATACGTTCTTGTTGCAGAGGAGGAAGTCATGCCCCCACGTTGCTCGTATTGTTGCACCATGGCAGGGACGATGGAGCTACTCCAGGATGGTGGCGACTGAGTTGGGCTGACAGTCGGGCTGCGAGGCGAGGCAGAGGCAGCGACGGCCAAGTACGTCGGCTTGGTCATTGCTGGAATTGGTTTGACGGAGGCCACGGCTGGCTTGGTGGAGGTTGCGGTAGCCTGTGGCAAGAAGACGACGCTCAGGCGACGCGCACCACGCATGAAGGGAGCCTGTCCGGTGGACAAGCTCTTGGCCAAGGCCCTGGTCATGGGGCGAGTAGCCGGTGGTGGAGAAGTTGGAGCGCAGACATTGGCCGGAGAAGCGGTTGCTAGTCCGCGAGCTCCTGCGATCGAGCTTGCAGTCGCGGCAGGGCGCGGGTCAGCAGAGCTCGAGTTGGCAATGTTCTTACCCCTGTTGTTGTTGTTGTTGTTGTTGTTGTTGTCGTTGTTGGCATTGCTGGCCATGGCTGAGAGGGTTTTTTTTTTTTTGAACGAAGAAGGAGATGAAAGGTAGGAAAGATCCCACCGGGCGTGCCAAATCTATTGCACCGAAAATTCGCCGGTCCGCGAAGTGGCGTGACCGAGAGAGTAAATCGATTTGCGACAAAATATTTGTGTTACAATTTGTATTTGAATATAAAGGAATGCGAGTACAATCTCATATTCTTCCGCTGATTCGATCTCCATGTAATTTGATGAAGTTTCGGCTTCTGGCAAGTTGACGACGAAATTTAAGTTTTGGAACGAGTGTGCACGAACGGTGACGGCTTTGGTCGGTCAAACGGAAGTATTTGTGTTCCGCGTGTATCGACTTGTTGACGTTGTCGGCTAACGTGTAGAGCTGCTCCGGTTGAACTGTTGAATCTCGACGAACTGCGAGTCGCTTAACTTCTTCGGTTCGAGAGAGCTTTTGTGCGTAAGATTTCTCCTCGACAAAAGATTTTCGAAGTGAGGTTTTCCAAGCCCTGCGACAGGATTTTTCTGGCTATTTGTAGCCGGGTCTATCCAGTTGTTGGAGTTCTTTCCTTGGAAGGAGGATCGTGATCCCCTTTTTGTTGTTGTTGTTAAGATGGGAGGAAGACTGGGAGTTCCTTTCTTGGATCCCTCGAATGAGGATCGCACTTGTCTTTTCTCGGCTTCTTTGGTTGGCAACCAAGCTTGGGCATTTAACCGTTGAAGTGGCTAACTCATGGCTATTTGCTTACTGGTGCTGACACGGCAGTTTCTTACTTATTGGGGCGACGACTATATTGATGACGCAGTGATGCGAATGGGTCTGGCGATGGGCTACGGCCAGTGACTTCGAAAATCGACAGAGCCACCCACGACAATCGTTTGCTGGATTTATGGGCGTTTGGGCACGTCACATTTGGGCTAGTCACATTTTGGTGCATACATATACTAATATAATTATAAATATATTAATAAATATATAGGTGCCTTAAACCAATTTTGTATGGACAAAATCAAAGCCGGGTTTTACAGAAAGATATTTTAAAATTTGAAATTGATTTCTGGCAATGACCCAACAAAAATTTAGATCATATATAAATTTCTTACAAAATTAGAAAAAGCTTTTATGCAGATCTGGTCAAATTTACTTCTTCTGGTAGAATTAAGGAAAACCCTGAAAATAAAATTAGCTTATGGAGTTTTGAGTGTTTGACAACAGAAGTTACAGTACCAGTAAAATGGACATGTGGGTCTCTTTTGTTATTTAGCTCTGGCCTTGAGGGTACTGCCTCTTACTTCTCCATGGCGAAGCCTCTGGTTAGTTACCTGTCTGACCTGAGACTCCTCCACCCAATTAGAGACCACAGAAGAATGTAGGTAAGATTATTTATTTATGATGTGATTCTTTCCTTGCTTTCTTCTTCTTCCTTTTTTTTTTTATAAAAGGCTTCTCTTCTACCTCCAGTTTCATCTGATCTCTCCCAGTTTTCATCAAGTAAAGATGAGTACTTCAAATTTGTGCCAGTAGTCATTCCTCATTTCTTTCCTCATTGTTCTACTGTCTATCTCAGGCATGAGTGGGAGGAGTATGGCAGCACGTCATCTTCTCGAAACCAGTAGTACTACTGAAGAGCCTACCTTCCCCAAAATTCCTGACCTAATTCCCAATCCTGATTTGCCCAAGTTTGAAGTGCCTAAGTTGCCTGAGCTTCCCAAGCCTGAATTACCTAAACTTGAAATTCCGAAGCTGCCTGAGCTGCCAAAGCCTGAATTGCCAAAGTTTGAAGTCCCAAAGCTGCCTGAGCTTCCCAAGCCTGATGAACTACCCAAGTTTGAAGTTTCAAAAATACCTGAGCTGCCAAAGCCTGAATATCCCAAGATCCCTGAAGCCCCAAATTAAAGAACAAGTACCTTGAACCACTGGCCCATGAAACTTGGCTCTAGTTGTGCATTGGACTGGTTTTCTACTGTGTTAATTTGCTTTGCCTAATTTCTTTCTTTATTCTTATTAAGTGATTGACGTTTTCCTTAATTTCTTGTTACTAGAGGTATCAGATACTTGATAAATCTTTTCTGTTTGAGGGATATGTGTAGCACAAAAAATTTCCAATTAATCTTTTCACTTTATTGTCTTCATGTACTTCTATTCACTGTGATTTATTAATACGAGTTACAAACAAGCAAACTCCTCCATTCCAATTGTCTATTAATCTAAAGCCATTACTTAATACACCCTTTAAGTCTTTTCACTTTAAGTCTTTAACCTGATTCATTACATGTCCCATTGTCTATTAATCTAAAGCCATTACTTAATACAAGTTACAATTATATATAAAAACAAGCAAACTCCTCCAAAATTATTTCATTCTAATCATATACATAGTTGTCCTAATCATATGCAAGAAGACACCCTTGTTGATCGCCAACCAAATTGGCTAAAATACCACATTCATGGATAAAATATCATAGACAAAATCAAAATACCAAATTGTGGGGGTTGAAATATCACATTCAATATAAAAATAGCTAGTATTAGTCCCACTCAACATAGCAAATTCGGGTCTAAAATACCATATTCAAGTGAGCACCAAAAAATCACATGGTCATGTCGTGTGTGTCCTGTGGCAAGAGTGACTCTTTTACTAACTAGATTTCATTTTCACCTCAATGTTTATGGTAAAAATAAAAAATATAAAAAATATAAAATATATATATATATATATATATATATATATATCAATCTTTTAAAAAATTTCAAGTAAGATATTCTTGTATTAATTCGATCTACTATCACAGCCTGTTTATGCCAATCACAGAATGACACGTGGGATTCATTTATCAAGTATCCCAAGACAGTAAAGAACGAGGCCCACCATGTTATGCCCACGCCCATTAACTCCAAATATTAGTACGTATGTGTCAGACTTTGGCCCACTAAAGAGTACGGCGAGGCCCACTTCATGTCCTTTTTTACCCCTCGTCCATAAATAGACCGGAACCAGAGATTCGACCAAAAATTCGACCCCGGGTAAAGCGGAGAAACGACGGTCCAAGTTTCGGTCAACCAACGGAGTGGATCGTCTTCTTCTTTGGTCGAACGGCCCGCGTTAATACGTTACGGAGGCAGAGGCGAAACGCATTTACCGCCACACCGCGGAAAAAAGCAGAGCCTCCGCCATTAAAAGGCCTCCGCGGCACCTTCACGCCTCGCCCACCTCCAAAAAAAATAAATAAATAAATAAAGGGGAACCCCTCTTCGTCACCGGAGATCAGTGCAAGTGCTCTACTTGGTGGTCGCACGGGATCCTCCCTCGCCGTCGACGGAGACGAGCATGTAATTAATTACCTTATATATCCTGGCCACGATCTGACCGGAAATTCCGTCGCGCTGGTGGGGGAGTCAGGAATGGAGGCGGAACGGATGAAGCAGCTGATACTCCTCGGCCTGAGGACGCTAAGCTCCCGTGTGGCCCTCGTGGGTGGAAACCACACCGCCGCCAGGTTTTGTACTCGTTAATGGTCTCTGCGCCCCGCGTACCATCTTCTCCCCCTTTCCCCTCTCCCCCCCTCCCCTCCTTTTGTTTTTCTGCTTTCGATTTAGGGCGTTTTTTTTTCTTTTTCTTTTTTTCTTTTTTTTTCCGGCGAACGTTTTGGCGGGTGTTTTAGGCTCTGCTGCTTAATTTCTCCGGTTTAATAATAAGAGAGACCGGGATCGATCGACCGATTTCAGTTTGGGGTTTCGATGGCGGTTCTTTCGGCCTTTGCTCAGGCCAGGAATGTTAATAATAAACACAAACAGTTCGTCGGCGGCGTCATCGACGCTTCGTCGGTGGATTCCGAGAACCAGGTCGTGATTAAGCTCCCGAATGCCCGAGTTTTGAGGGTCCTCGCCCGCTCTGTTCTCCTGGCCTTGCTCATCTTGGCCTTCCCCTGGATGGGATCCATCCTGGGTCCCTTCGATGTCCCCAGTGTCGATTACTCGCGGTGGATAGACGATGATACCTCAGCCTTCTTGCCGGAGCTCTTCCGCGACCTGGTGAACAACGGGCTGATGAAGCCCCAAGACAGGGTGCTCTTCGTCGGCGGGCCTCAGGGGGGTTTCGAGCTGCCCTCGGTCGGGCTCGAGATGGATCTCAACTTCGTCTCGCAGATGGATTTGGAGCGACAGAGCTCCGTTCCCGACGAGACCTTCGATCTGACCTACTCCGTGGGTCTCGGAGACGCCGACCGGGATTTCATCACCCGGACTCTGAAAATCGGCGGCGTCGCCGCCGTTCGCCTCAGTCGCGACCCGGCCAAGGCCTTCGTTGTCCCACCCAATTTTAGCATCGCCTACGTCCGTCGATTCGACGCCACCATCGTGGGCATCAAGAAAATGCCGTCTTCGGCGTCGGCGCGGCGTCTGTTGAGCTACGACCCGGCGGCGATGAAGGAAGCCCTGAAGAAGCTGGAAGACGCGCTGCTGGAGCCGCCGCGGTCGTCCTCCGCCAAGGAATCGAAGCTCCACCTCCGGAGGATCAAGTACCTGCCGGAGCTGACGGGGGTGTCGCTGGACGAGTACCCGCGGCGGGTGTTCATCGCGGTGGGGTCGAGCAGCGAGGGGTGGTTCGAGCGGAACTATCCGGTTATGAACCGGGACTTTGAGCGGCACAGGGTGAGGACGGTTGCGGAGGGGGGTCCCCTGGGGATGTCGGAGTGGCTCCGCCGGAACGTGAGGGAGGAGGAGTACGTGGTGATGCAGGCGGAAGCGGAGGTGGTGGAGGAGATGGTGGAGAGCAAGGCGATCAGGCTCGTGGATGAGCTGTTCCTCGAGTGCGAGCACGAGGGGCAGAAGGGCGGTAAAGGGAGGAAGAAGAAGAGCAGGAGACCCTACTGGGAGTGCCTCTCTCTCTATGGGAAGCTCAGGGACGAAGGGGTCGCCGTCCACCAATGGTGGGGCTCCTCTTCATAGACCCACAAGAAAAGAAAAGAAACTCTTTCATGTACGTGTTGTGTGTAGTACGCTGTGTGTATGTATCCTTTCTTTCCATTTATTTGATTGTGTGAATGTGAGTGGTTTTTTTTTTTTTTTTGTTTTTGGGGGCGCGCGGGGGGGTCTCTTCTATGAAGGACTAGAAGCTAACATATTTTTAGTGGGTTTTTTTTTTTTTTTTTTTTTCATTTGGGGATTCTATTGTGGAACAACACTAGGGAGGAAAATTTGATACCTTCTCAATTGATGTACAATGTCCACTTTTACTAAGCAATATTGTTCCTTAATTATTTTATAATAGTTAGTTATTGAGTAATAAATAATAAAGTTTTTCCTTAAATAATAAAAAGTAAAAAATATTTGCAAAAGTCATGTTATTCAGTTATTGTTAACCACAGGAAATAAGATTTTCGTAAATATTATTTTGCTCGATATAATTTTCATAATTATCATATAAGTAAAAAAAAAATTATAAAGTGTAAAGTAACAGTGACTCTTTCAGTTTAGTCTTGTATTCCCGAGAGAGTTCTTATAAGTTATATCAATATGTAGATTGTAGAGTGAATAGAGGGACCATAGTTTCATAATTTTTTTACCACAAAAGCTAATAATGCTATAGATATGTCAGCTGCAGAACTCAGTGGCGATTCCAACTCGGGAGTTGGGTATGTCGAACAGAATCCTGAGGTTCTGCTGCTGCAAGTTAGCGATGACGTTGACGACCGAGTTGACGTTGTTGGGAGCGGACGCCATGGCGAGGCAAGCCAAGGAGGTGGCGCTGCTGTGGATGATCGTGTTATTGACCGGCAGAGCCAGGAGCACTCCCTCGAAGCGGAGCGTCACCGTCGGCGGCGCCGGGTTCAACACCGAGTCGAAGCAGGTGTCGAACGCGCCGAGGGAGGAGACGCTCCCCTTCAACCCGGACCTGTAAGCATCCCTCACGGCGGCGTAGACCGGGGTCACGAACCGGGTGATCACCGTCCCGGAGTCGATGATGGTCCCGGCGCCGGTCGCCGGGTCGAAGGCGAACGAACCGCGCGGGACGACGACGTCCTTGTTGTTCACGCCCACGGCCGTGAGGTTGACGTAGTAGAGGGACGGACGGCGCGGGTTTCGGAGCAGCGGCGTGGTGGTTCCGGTTCGGACCCCCTTCCGTTGCCCGGCCGGCCCGAGGATCAGGGACCCGGAGAAGCGGTCGGAGTTGAAAGCCGGCAAGCAGTAAGAGAAAGTGGAGTTGTAAAGGGAAGCGGTCTGGGAGACCAAAGACATGGACCCGCGGCCGAGCCCCAACAACCCCTGAGCCGGAACCGACCCGCCGGAGATAGCGTCGATGCAGCCGAATGCGTAACCGGGCACGACGTCGCGGCCGAGTGTGAGGGAATCGAGAACGAGATTGGCCAAGAAGGAGGAATCTCCGCCGTAGGATTGGTTGAAGAGGCAGGGCCCGTCCTTGGTCTTGCAGGGTTGACCGTGGACCTGGGCGCAGAGGGAGTCGTCGCAGGCGAGGCCCAGGAAGGTGGAGGAGCGCGGCGGGGAGAAGAGGGTGGTTCCGGGGGCGCAGCCTGTGCAGCCGGTGCAGGGGACGAAGGCGGCGTCGCTGCCGGTGTCCATGACCGTGAACATTTGCTGGCCGGGGGTGCCGAACTTGACCCGGACGACGTAGCTGGCGGTCTGGATGAGGTCCTTGCCCTGTGCGATCCGGACGGAAGCCACTTTGTTGGAGAGGAGGTAGGCGAGACGAGCCGGGTCCTTTTTGGCCATGGATAGGACCGTGTCCAGAACCGGAGCCGGAGACGGGGGAGCGAAGGGAGAGCATTTGCTGTATATGGGGAAGATGGAGAAATCCGACTCGGATCCGCATGGATCGGAGGCGTTCGAGACGGCCGTGACGAAGAAGAAGAGGAGGAGGAGGAGGAGGAACGGAAGTCCGGTGGCGGTCGAGGCGGACGCCATTGTCGCCGGCTTCTCTTCCGATGAGGGAGACGGCTCGCTCACTCAGTCACTCACTCTTCCATCTCCATTGCGTTATATGTAGTACCAAAATAATTAAATAACCCCCTGCTTTTACTCCCTTTAGTGCAGTGCGGGTACATTATATAAATAATATATATCCGTCATTCCTCTGCCCTGCAAGTTGGATAAAACTAGAGTTCGTGGTGGGACCGAATGAGTTAGCCCCACCCTCATCCTAGCCGCCGCTTCCAGCTACGATGACTAAAACAGTCAAACGGCCACGACATTGACCGCCGTCACCCATTATAAAAACTAAATGTCATTTTATTTTTTTTTAAATCTTTCCTAAAACAAAGTAAAACGAAATTGAGTTCTCGTTCTCACTTCTCAGTTCTCGGTGCTCACTCACCATTAATTATTCAAAAATTTTACATGATTAATAGTTATGATATTAAGCTAAAGCTTTTCTTAAGATTGAGTGGATCATTTTTTAGATAGAAATAAGATATCTTAGGCGACTTTTTAAAGAATTTTATCGTACATTTGCATAATGAGTTATCATATTTAAGAGTAGCCTCACAAGGTTTAACTACGATAGTGATGAGATATATTTAAATATGAAAGCCCATTACAGTAAACCTGCTTATTTGATGCACTTAAAAAAAAAATTAAGAATAATGACAATAAAAATAATAATAAAATCATTAATTTCCATTAGTTCATAGATTTGTTTCAATGGTGCGTCGTAATTTAAGCTACGTACGAGATTTCATACTTTTTCAACATCTTGGATCCGAAGCACACGAAGACCATATCGGAATCGCCGATACGGGAAAGCGACTAACAATAATAATAATACAAAAGACGAAACGACACGAGATGCAAGCCGGAGTATGTTTGTGGAAGCTCGACAGTCCCGTGACACCACCACCGAGCTCAGTTGCAGAGTTCACGGGAGATTCCGACTCGTGAGTTGGGTATGTCGAACAGAATCCTGAGGTTCTGCTGCTGCAGATTAGCGATGACGTTGACGACCGAGTTGACGTTGGAGGGGGCGGGCGCCATGGCGAGGCAAGCCAAGGAGGTGGCGCTGCTGTGGATCAGCGTGTTCTCCATCGGCAGAACCAGGTCCATCCCCTCGAAGTGGAGGGTCACCGTCGGCGCCGCCCGGTTCAGCTCCGAGTCGAAGCAGGTGTCGAAGGCGCCGAGCGAGGAGATGGTCCCGTTCAACCCGGACTTGTACGCGTCCCGCAGCGCCGCGTAGACCGGGGTCACGAACCGGGTGATCACCGTCCCGGAGTCGATTATGGTCCCGGCCCCGGTCGCAGGGTCGAACGCGAAGGAACCGGGCGGGACGGCGACGGGCTTCTTGTTCACGCTTATACCGGTCAGGTTCACGTAGTAGAGGGAGGACCGGTGCGGGTTCTGCAGCAGGGGCGTGGTCCGCATCCCCCGGGGCTGACCCACCGGGCCGAGTTTCAACGAACCGGAGAAGTAGTACGACTTGAAGCTGGGCAAGCAGTAGGAGAAGGTGGACTTGTACAGGGAGGCGGTCTGAGAGACCAGAGACGCGGGGCCACGACCCAGACCCAGCAACCCCTGGGGCGGGACCGACCCGCCGGAGACCGACTCGACGCAGCCGAAGGCGAAGTCGGGGACGACGTCGCGGCCGAGGGAGAGGGAGTCCTGGACCAGGTTGGCGGAGAAGGAAGAGCCCGTACCGCCGTAGCTCTGGTTGAAGACGCAGGGGCCGTCGACGGCGGTGCATGCCTGGCGGCGGACTTGGGCGCACTGGGGGGCGCTGCATGCGAGGCCGAGGAAGGAGGCGGACTGCTGCGGGGAGAAGAGGGTGGTCTTGGGGTCGCAGCCGGCGCAGCCGGTGCAGGGGACGAAGACGGAGTCGCTGCCGGTGTCCATGACCATGTACATTTGCTGACCGGGGGTCCCGACCTTGACGCGGACGACGTAGCTGCCCGTCTGGATGATCTGCTGCCCCGGTCCGATGGGGACGGAGGCCACTTTGTTCGAGAGGAGGTAGGCCAACCGAGCCGGATCCTTTTTCGCCATGGCGAGGACCGTGTCCAGGACCGGGGCCGGGGAGGGGGCGGCGAAAGGGGAGCATTTGCCGTAGATGGGGAAGACGGAGAAATCCGAGCCGTCGGATGGGCATGGATCGAAGGCATTCACCGTGGCTGAGACGACGAAGAGGAAAAGGAACAGAAGCGGAGCCGCCGACGCCATTTTTGCCGGTGACGACTGAGCTTCCTTCCGAATTCCGATGAGGTAATTGCCTCCAACCATCTCCTTCACCCACACTCTTATATATACATATGCTGTGATATGCAACTCTGATACCTGATAAAAGTTACGAAAATAGCGAAATTCCGGGACATGTTTGTCATTTTCCCGTTGGAAGCCGTAGCACGTAGCGGACGTAAATATTGCATGAAAACCAGTAAAGTGGGTCCCGAGTCTAGTTACTTTAATCAACGCGTCCAGCCTGGATTCAGTATCCAAATCGCAGCCGTTTATAAGCTGGGCCTATCTCTCCACGGTTTGGATCGTGTTCCCTACAGTTCACGTGACTCGATTAGATCGTGTCCCACAAATGGGACTGGGCCCTCCACGTGTGTGTCGCGTGGACGAATCACGGACGTTTCTAATAATTTCATTTAATTAACTGAAAAGCGATCTAAATAAAATGATTAAAATGTGGACTGTTCTAGACTTTTAGTGTAGGGCGGGCCGTGTGTCCGGTCCAATAATTGGGGGCGTCACGAATAATCAGATCGAAACGAAGACGAGAATTTCTGGCATCCCCCGCCTCGGATTCCGGCCGGGAAGTGGGAAACTGAACGTTGCTTGATTGCTTCTCTCTTGTTCCTGCTTTCTACTCTGCCATGAAAGTATCCACTCGTAAATGTCATTTGGGAAGGGAGAGGAGGGTGTTGTTGGGAAGTAACTCCATGAAAGTATCTACTCTGCCATGAAAGTATCTACTCTGGCAAGCTTCACTGGAGGTCTTTGTCCGTAGCAAGCTTCCAGCAAATCAAAAAACTCCAAAAGGACTGTCGGGTCACGGGAGGGGAGAGGCGTCCCTTTTGGCCCTTTCTCTTCTACTAGGAATTTCAAATCCGCTCAAGTTTAATGGTGGGTGGGTCCTTCCCAAGTATCTTACTATCTTCATCTTCATCTTCTTCTCTCGTTTTGGATAGAATCGTCGACAAAAAGGGTTCACGGGTTGGACTGCAACTTTGGGTGCTTTCGCTGTTCGGGGGAATCTCTTTTTGACTTTCACGGGTAAAGGACACTGTATGGCCCAGTTTCGTTTCGGTTTCTCTGTTGGGTTGTGAGATTTGATCTTCGTCTTCGAAGTTGTTCTTTACATGGTTGGGTATATGTACGTCCTGTTTTAATCTTATGGAGTGAAGAGGGTTTCGAAAGATGATGCCGATGATGTAGGAAGAAGAACGTATGGGACACATTAATGCAAGAGATGTGGGTGAAACCTCTTTGACTACTGCGTACAAGTCAGAAGTCTGGAATACGGAAATCAGCAATTCAGTTCTTTCTGAAATTCTTCCTTGAAAGGGTTTCTGCAAATTTCAATCTGTTAAGTTTGTCTTGCTTTTGTGCAGAACATGACACCGCAGAGTGTCTTCACACTAACACCTAACTGGGGGTGCAGGCAACGTTTTGAAGTCTTTATTATGATCGGAAGTTCGTGAAGAAAGGGAGGAGAGGACAAAGGGGGAAGAGGGGAAGAGGGGTTCTCCCACTAGTTCCACCCTGATTTCTTTGCAGCTGAATCCTTACAAGTGAGAGGGAGGGTTCACGTCTCCATTTTGCAGAAACAAAACAAATGAGAGATGACGCTGGAGAACCAAAAGTTCCTCAAACAGCCAGAGCATGAAGCTAGAAAACAATCACTTTATTCACAATATTCGCTACAAGTTACAGCGCCCTTTTGTTTTCTTTCTGAATGATGAGTGCTACAACAATCAACTGGAACAACTAACAAGAGCAAGTTGTCCTTTAAAAAAACCCCAAGGAACAACAGCTCGACCCTTTCAAACACTATCTTCGACTCTAAAAGACAGAAGATACAACTTTTGCTTTTTAATTTTCATATTAAGTACAACAAATGGAAGGAAAAGTTTCACAAGACCACACCACACGTATTTGTCAACATCTACTGCAATCAGTGGCAACTGAAGAGACTATCATCTGAGCACACCACACTTTGGAAGAAGAATTAATGCCCCAGAAGCAAGCAATCACCACCATGAATAGAGGACGGAGAAGATACATCAGACAGTCTCCTTAACCACCATGACTGGGCATTGGACATGATTGATGCAGTAGTTGCTAACGCTACCCAAAAACATCCTGCGAACAAAACCATATTCTTGTAACTATCATATAAAATAGACATTTACTGGAGAAACAAAACAAGTTCATAAGTACAGGTGCCCAAAGGCTACACGCATATAAAAAAGTACCCCTCACTGTCATGCAGTTTCCAATCACAACCCCCTAAAGATGTTATATCAGGAACTACTCGCTTTTGGGGAAGACCTTATTCCCACTCAGACGTCAACCAAATGCTTTTCATGGTGAAATGCATTGCTTATGACAAGTAATAGCACGCAGAGCAGGTTAAATGGTCAAACTCCTCAAAACCCTTTGTTTCATCCTGCAAGTTTAGGACAGGGATGACCAAACCCCCCACCCCCACCCATATTCTGATGTATCCCTCATGAGGGGGAAAGAAGAGCAGGTGCCCACCGTTTCTGTCCCATGGGAGAGACAGTAGAGGAATATCCCCCCTTCTCCTACACCCAATCACAGGCCACTCCCTTGTGCTAAACTTTTCACCCAGCCCCTTTACACATATTTCCCTCTTAAAATTCCCTCACATCCATTTGTTATCTGTGCAAAGGCTAGAGAACTTCACATAGTGATTAAATCATACCAGTCAGTTGATAAGCTATAGACATAACCACCTCTTACTGGTTTGACACACTTAGTTGGCTAACCATTTCAGATTTCATGGTAAGCTGTAAATATTTTATGTGATCCCAACACAGAACTTTCCAAAGTTCGAGCACAAACTCTTAAAACACAGGAAGTCAGTGGTTACTTTCACATTTAATAGAAGCTCTAGTAACATCATAATTCAGTACTAAAACTCCAAACTTAAAATCATCATCATCATCATCATCTGGCCTATCTCATTCACCAACCTGTCATGTATGGCCTAGACCCAGCTACATGTTGCCACCTCTTTCACAAATATATCATGTTCAGCCTATAGTCACAGCTACCTAAAGCTAACAAACCCCCGGAGATTTCAGCTACAAAGCAGAACCAAGACCTTGGATCATCGGCAGAAGTGGAATAAAGGAAGTTCATCAAACCATGGAGACTAAACAATAATTCACTATGCAGTTCTACTAATGCATTGGATTTCATCACTAAAAATTCAGATTTTAACCTTAGAACAACAGTCCTACTAATACATTGGATTTCATCACTAATTATTCAGATTTCATATATAAGATGAACAAAGTTGAATTCTCCAATGAGGCTAAAGATGAAGCCACGTGCAGTCCAACAGTATATTCATAAATGGACACACTGAATGGTCATCGAAGATCCTTGCTAGAATATAATCTGCAGGACAGTTTACCCTACCCTAACTTTGATAATCAGAAGCAAAAACACTACCAAATTATCAAAGGCTGAAGGGTGGCATGGTTGGGATCTATCAAACAAGTGAGCGTTTAGCACAAACCATTTGAGATAGAAAAGCATTCATCCATATCTTGACTTTGACAATTCAAACTAAGTCCTTAGAATCAGTGGCGGAGGCAGGAAAAATTTCTTGTGGGGGCCAAAAATAAAATGTAAAAAACATATAATAAAATATATCATATATTATATATTATATATATTCTCTCTCCCTCCTTTTCTTTTCCTCTCTCCATCTCTTCCACTCTCTCCCTCTGGATCTCTCTCTCTCTCTCTCACTCTCTCTCTCTCTCTCTCTTTCTCAAATTTCTCTCTCTCTCTCCTCTCTCTCTCTCTTTCTTCCTCTCTCTCCTTCTCCTCTCCTTCTCCCTCTCTCTATGGTTTCTCTCTTTCTCTCTCTTTCCCTCTCTTTCTTTCTCTCTTTCCCTCTTCTTTTTTCTTTCCTCTCTTTCTTTTCTTTCTTTCCCTCTCTTTCTTTCTCTTTTCCCTCTCTTTCTTTCTTTCTTTCCCCTCTTTCTTTCTTTCCCCTCTTTCTTTCTCTCTTTCCCCTCTTTCTTTTCTTTCCCCTCTCTTTCTTTCTCCTCTCTTTCTTTTTCTTTCTCTCTTTCCTCTCTTTCTTTCTTTCTCTTTCCCTCTCTTTCTTTCTCTCTTTCCCTCTCTTTTCTTTCTCTCTTTCTTTCTCTTTATATATATATATAATATATTTTTTTACAGTGGGTTGGGGCCTTATTGCCTAACCCTATATAAGGGTTTAAGAAATTTTTGGGGGCCATTTTACCCTGTCTCCTCATTACTTAGAATTGAAGTAATGAAAAGTTAATCACTGAAAATTCAAGTTGTAGTTTGCAACAACTAGCTTCTACGACTTGGTCCGTCTAGGCCACAAAGTTTTGGCTCGTGAGAAAAGGATCCATGATACCTCAGGGAGCTGGCCCCTAGTCCAATAGATTCATCAGCATAACAGGGGTTTGGTTAGATTCAACAGCACAACAGGAGATTGTTATTCTTAAAGCCAATATATTTGCTCCAATAAACAAACTAGCCCCAGCTTAACTTGCACCATTAAGGAAAGGTGCCCACCACCTAATACAACAGTTGTTTCTAAGGTTTTTCTATAGCTAATTCACCCTCAGCGAAATTTTCCACTTTTCTCGAAGTATTTTATCCAAATTCAAAAATGGTTGATCGATCTTAAGCATATAGCTTGCTCAAGTAGTTTTATTACTTCAATTAGCATATTCAACATGGCGAAAGTCAGAGGGAGGTCCCTGATGAGCCACAAAAGCAGGTAAAGTCAGCAGTTAAATTATGAAACCATCAGAAAGACGAGGGGGGAATTAACAAGAATGAAACAATATCTAGTGGCGATCTCATAATTCAAAAATCTATGCTAATCGAGCTACTAGGCAAGGAAAATACAGAATAAAAGAAAAACAGAATATCTAAATTACCTTTTGATCGCTCCAACATTGCGACATCCCATCACTAGAAGATCCGCCTGCAATTTCTCCGTTACATCACAAATCACCTCCTTTGGATCGCCAACGACCACGCGAGTTTTCACAGGCACCTGAAGGTCAACCAACCCATAACATAAGGCTTTTTTATCCTAGATAAAAACCCATAAAGCCATTTTATAGTAAAACAACAAAAAAAAAAATCAATTGAGAAACAAAAAATAATAATAAATACATGACATACATTCTTCTCGGCACATATCTTCAGAGCATGGTCCATGATCGCCTCCGTAATACGCTTCTGGTGAGCCTCGATGGCCGCGGTAAAAGCCGGCACCTCCACATTGCCTTCACCCATTTGGAGATTGCAAGTAAATGAAAACGTAACTCAAAAAAAAAAAAAAAAATCCTAAATTAGATAAAGGGGAAGCGGAAAGCGAAGAGAAGTCGAATTCTTACTAGGCCCGCCGAAGGGAATCGCAGCGGGGTTAAGACCGGCGGCGATAGTCGGCGGAGGTTGAGCGTGTAGAATCACGAAATTCCCCGTTCCAGAATCCTCCCCCTGCGACCGCAAGTTCAAATTCTGCAAGGCCCAGCGGAGGGCGTTCATGCTCTCCTCGCTGCCATCGACGGCCACCACAACGCACCTCAGCTTTCCAACCATTGCGGCGCGATGAGAGACGCGGAAGAAGACGGCCTTGCAGAGATCGCCGGAGACTCGACGGGAATCAGAGTCTATTTCTCTCGACGGATTCCGTAAGCCGCACCGCAACGGCCAACCAGTCCTTCGGCTTCTGGCACCTCCAGAAGGCGCTTCGTCACAAGCAGCTTGCCACGTGCACGTGTGCGTGATGTAAGCGGCAGAAGTCGATGGCGCCAAAATGCCTCAAACTATTAACCACCAAACCATCCCCGGGCGTCGGATTATGTGGGCCATGTAAGGTACCGATTGAGCGCCGTCGGATCACAGACCCGGTAACGACTATCCTATCAATGATCCGATCGAAGCCGTTCGTCAAACATCCGGTAAACAAATAGTCCACGTTCGGACCATTTCTCCACACCAAACTCATTCTACATACTAGTGTGTTAAATGGTTGCCGAGGTAGACAAGCTTGTTGTTATTGAAATAAGTCTTGAAGTATTTATTTCAATGAACACGTCTACCCGTTAATCCTCTTAACTTGCTTTTCTTGGAAAGTATAAGCTCCTCCATTTAATATGGTCTTTGGATACCATTTTTTCAGTTTTTGGGCCATTAGTTGGTATCGTCACTTAAAATTGGCATTAAATGTTACATTACGTTCAGTTAAATTGAGGGTGATTTAGTGAAAACATGTATCTAGGTATTAACGGAAGAAGACCACTTACATGATCGGACAAGATTTGCTTAGCGATTGTAGAAAGGTAGAATTTTGACTCCCTACCTTACCGCCAAATTCCAGATCTAAGTCTGGACTTGGCTTCATTAGTCTGTTGGAAATTCATCTGTAGCATTTAATACATGTCACATCTTATGAGAAGATATAGGTAGGTGTGACACTTTTTATTGTCTCTGTCATGTCTAGCCAAAAGTTTCAAATTCAGCTAATATGACCAAACATTTTGTCCCAAGTTCACTATCACGGTTAAAACAAATTGAACCAAACCACTTCTGTAACTTTTACTTGCATTATTTTTTTTTAAAAAAAAAAAACCTTGAAAAGAGAGACTTTTTGTAATGCATGTGAGTTAGAATTTTATTCGCGTTTATAAAAATACTTCTCACATTTATAAGATGTCCCTCATTACTTCTTTAAATGTGAATATATATATATATATATATATATATATATATATATATATATATATATAACCTAAAGTATAAAAATGCTTGATTAAGGTGGGTGTGGAAATTCATAAGAGCAAGTACAAACCATAACATAATAGTACTATTTGATGTACTATCTTAAGGGTAAATCTAGAGAAACGTCACTCGTCAGTTGGGTCATCTGACTCGGATCGAGCTACCCAAGTTAGACGTTTTATATAAAAGTTCATGGGTGATTAGTCAAACCCTGACCACAAAAACGAGTTGACACGGTGAGTCGTAACACAGTGACTCATTTGGAATCAATTATTCGGATCGAGGCCGAGAGATTGGTCATTCGAGATGCGTTTCTTTTCCTTTCCTTACTCTCCGAGTTGTCGCCACTCGTCCGGTCCGGCAACGGTAAAAAACCGCCGCCCGGTAAAAGTAAAATGGGTCAACGACGAACCCGGGTTAGAAAATAGAAAATTTCGTTCGAAGAAATAAAAAAAATCGTTGGCTGGCCTCATTGAATCCGCGACCACGACTTCAGCGCGACACCGCCATTTACGACCCACTGGGCACTGGCCCCGACAAAAATTGACCAACGGACCGCCACCGTGAAAGAACCGTACCCCGGATCAGCCCACTCTAGCCTTCTGCCGGTCGCGACCCGCGACTCCGGTGGAGAATATTCAAGTGTACGGGCTCAGCCGGTCACCGCAGTCAATTATTTAAAAAAAAAAAAAAAGTTACAATTTTTTTTACGAATTTTTTTTTAAAAAAATTCGGATAAGGACAAACGATCTTTTTCTCTGCCCAAATGCACCTTATTATTTTAGTCCTTGACATTCGTACATAGCGGGCCCCCTACGCAGCCACGCGCCCGGGCGCGGCCGGAAAAGGAACGGGTTCGGCCGTCCGACTCGGGTTCGGAGGTCGAAATTAAATTACTTTATAATAATTAATAAAATAAAAATTTCTAAACAGTTTTTTTTTATAATAATAAAAAGTCGGCCCGACTTCACAGTTTTTTTAAGTTGTGCTGCTTGTGAACTCGAGACCGTAAGTCAAATATTTTTGACAACATATGGATCAGAGTTTTCCAATAAATGCAAATAATATATTAAATAAATGTTATAATATATCGCGACGAGGGACCGACACGGTATAAATTAATTAATTTAATCGGTTCAGACGAGGTGGGCCGGTCCGAAGACATTACGAACGGTGACGCCCCCAACGCGGGAACAAGTGGACCCGGCGAGACGTCGACGGCTGACGATACACCACGTGGCACCTCGTCATTGGAGACGGTGCCGGGAATCTGAGGATAGCGATGAGTTCACGCTTTCCAACCCCCCGGAATCCCAAATTCCTTACCCCCGCTTCGCTTCACCTCTCCCGCGTGTCCGTCCAAACTTCTTACACACCGAAATGCCTTAATCCCGTAATTAATCCCCCCCTTTTTTGGGGAAATTAATCCCTGATTAATGTTAGAGAGAGAAAGTGGGGGGAGTCTAGGAAGGAAGAAGAGTGGTTCGTCTTGAATTCTTCTGGCCCTTTGTCGCGCTGTGTGACTGTGTCTGTGTAGTACGAGTTTTCTCTCTCTAGAGCAGGCGGCAACAGAGAAAAAAGTACAAGGGAGCTTTTTATTTTTTGTCCAAATTCTCATTCCCATTCACGAATGCTATCATTTCGCCCTTTACTCGCTTCTCACTCCTCCAACCGAAGAAATTCCCTCGCTCGACCGCTTCCTCCTTCGCCCTTCCGTCCCTCATCACCACTGGTATCATCGCCATCATCATCATCATCATCATCATCACCGCCCAGGTCCTCGTCCTCGTCCTCGTCCTCGTCCTCGTCCTCGTCCTCGTCCTCGTCCTCGTCCTCGTCCTCGTTTTGGGGGTGTTATTCGTCGTCTTCATCATCATCGTCGGAGATGGAGTCGAGGAGCGGAAGCGTTGGGTGCTGAAAGGCTGAAACCCCCTCTCCCCCCTCTCTGCTGGGAATTCTATGTGTACCGCCGCGGCCGAATTTGGGTTTTTTCATTGTGGATGCATCTGGGGGGTAGGATAAATGCCCTTCCGCGGGGATCTGGGGTTTATCGGCTCGCTGCTTTTCGTTTTCGCGTTTCTGGTTGCTGGGTTTGTCGTGCGCCGGAAATGGAGGGCCGCTGCCGCCAGGAGGGAGGAGATCACGCGCCTCCTCGTCCTTGCCTCCGAGGAGTCGGCGCGAGCTGAGCTTGAGGCCGCTCAGGACTATGTTGGGCCGACTACCGTCCGGCCGCACCAGTGCGCCGTTTGCTACAGCTCTACCACCACGAGATGCTCCCGATGCAAGGCGGTGCGCTACTGGTGAGTGAATTTTGAGCATCCTTTTGTTTTTTAATTTTAGCTCATCCTTTTAATTTGCATATTTCAAAATATCTCGATCTCCGTAGGACTATGAGTTGGGAGAAAATACCCGAAATTGTTTGGGTTTGAGTTGCTTGAAACAGCTCTTCCCGGTGCGTAATTTGCGTGACAAAAAAAACACTTAAATTGCCTAGACGGTTGTCGTAACTTCTGTAACAAATTAACCACTCATGAGTTTATGGGGAAAAGCTAATAATTTGTTAGAAAGTTTATTAGAGCATACCAAATGGACATTAAAAGGAAAATTGAGCTTCATTCGTCTCGTTCATAATTCTGGTGAGAAGGAGTTGGGTTCAGAGTGAACTGTAAGGGCTTACTTCAGTGTTTACGGTATGGGGATGAGAGGAAAATTTGGTTTTGTTGATGCTGTATCTCGCTTTAATCACTAAATTGGATTTTTGTAAAAGGCGAAGTTGATTCCACTCATATCAGAAAACTTGATTCTTGTATAACTGAAGCTCCACATTTTTGAAAAAAAGAGTTAAGAAACTATGCCTGTGTTCAACATGATACTTATAACTTTCAAATACGTGGGTAGCTTTTGTTTGAAATGTGGTGCTGTTTTACTAGCTTTTGCAATTTTGTCTCTTTTTAAATCTTTAAAAGATTTTGGTAAGGAAAATTTTATCTTTTCAAATGTGAAGCAAATATCACAATTTCCAAAAAAAAAAAAAAAAAAAAAAAAAAAAGTGAAGCAAATACCTGAACGGAAATTATTTTATTTTTATCAACTTACAAACTTTGTATGAGAAGTGTGAAGTGAAACCCAATTAAAATGTCACTTAAAGAAACATGACACCCCACTCAGGTTGGGACAGGGACCAATGACTAGTGCATGCTGCTTTGAGTTACTGATTTTATTGTTTGTCTATGTTTCTATGGTTGGAATTTTGCTTTTTGTTTATTTTTCCTTCACTTTCTTGGTTGACTTTACATAGAACTAATTGTTATTTTTACCTTTATGTAAAGCCTATAGTACATCCAATCAAAAGAGTAATTCTGAAGGCTTCTGTATCCTCATATATGAGCTGTCCAATTGAAAGAATTATTTTTGGCTTGTGTACCCTCACATTTGAGCTTTCCAATCGAAAAAAAAAAAGAAAAACATTTTTAGGCTTGTCTATCCTCATATTTGAGCTGTCTAATTGAAAGAATAATTCTTAGCCTTGTGCATCCTCAGATTTGAGCTGGGCCCTTGCTTTTAAATTCAGGATGAGTAACCCTTCTAAGCAGCTTGGTTTATATTAGATTTGGACAAGGTCTTAAATTATCTTTAGGTTCAGGGATGAGCTTGAGCACCGCCTGTATGACTGGAAGCTTCGCTAAGCTTTGCAAAGCTTTGCAGAAATTCTTGCTCCCATGTTTTAATTATCTATAGATTCTGTCCTTGATCTCACTTTTTCAATTTATGATTGACTGTATGCAGTTCCGGGAAGTGTCAAATTGTTCATTGGAGACAAGGTCACAAGGAAGAATGTCAACCTCCATCAATAGTTGTTGAGCTAAATAGTCCGGAAAGGAACTCAGGTTTCACATCAGAGAACTTACTGCTGGAAGAACCTGAAGCCGTGCAAAATTACTTGGATACAGAATGTGGAGCTTATCTCAAGCCATTGGACACTGAATCTCAAGCCTCATCAAGCAATCCTTTTGAAGATTTGAGCAGACAGGATGACGTCAAGGTTGAGGTTAAGTCTCTTTCTGATTCTACTGGTAATGACTCTCCCATCATCTTGTCACCAAGTAGCTGTGCTACATCCGATCCACGGATGGAGTCATGGGCTGAAGTGCTGGCTGCTGGGAGCAATGTCTCAAAGTCTTCTTCCCGATTAGTAAGGCCACCAACATCCATTGATCATGATGGTGGTGTTCATGAAGCCAAATTAACCAAATCTGAGTCAAGTGATTCTTTCTCTACTTTATTCTCTGTAAATAGTGTGTCTAGTTCAACTAAGCTTAAGCAGACTACGTCCTCTTGTAGTACAAGTAGTTTTTCAACTACTAGCTCAAACAGCTTCAATGAGTTTCAAAATGATAAATCCAAAGTGCCATCTGTAAAAGCGAAAGCACTCTCTGAGTCACGTTGGGCCAAAACCATAGGAAAAGGTGATTTGTCTGAGCCTGATTCCAAGTCTCTTCTCCGGTTTTCCTTCAACTTGTCTGCTCAAGCAGTTCCCTCTGATACATGTCTAATGGAAGATCCACACATGCAAAGCTCTAAGGATGATAAAGCTGACTCATCCAAGGATGTACCTGTACATCATCAGCTTAAAGCGAACTTTCAAAATGAAAAGCATGTACCTGCGAAGGAGTTGGGTACAAGTGATACTTGTGAATCAAACATTCAGAAAGAAAAGCCTGCCCCTTTGAAAAAGATTACTACAGATGAGAATTGCCATTTGAGCTTTAAAATTGAAAAGCCTATGCAATTGAAAGAATTAGACACAGGCAGTGAGGATAAGAGATCAAGGCCTCAGAGTGGAAAGCCTGTGTCAACTAGAGCATCTGTTAAAGAATCCTCTGCTTGCACTGAACCACCACTCTCAAGTTCTGAGAGGTCTCCTTATACAGCAAGTGAGAAGAATAAAGAAGAGCGACTGATCAAGTCAAGAGGGCAGCGGTCTTTGTCCTTTGATTCTTCAGCTGATCAGCACCCATCTTCTGAAGTTGGAAGGTGTTCGTATTCAAGTGTTTCATCTTCTAAAGGTGATAAAGTTGATGCCAGCCCGGCTGTATTTTCCGACATTGTCATACCTAGCCTTTATGGTGCTAATGCCTTGAAGACCTCCATGAAGAAAGTAGTTCAGCAGTTCAGATCATCAAAGCTTTCAAAGAATTGCAACCTCTCACCATTGGGAAATGAAACTTCTGGAAAATACAATGACAAGGTTTTACATCCTCCCTTCTATGTCTCAGTTTTGCTATATGATTGGGTGTTTCTGCTAAGCCTTAAGAATCGTGTTTAAATAAAATGTAGGGGAGATGAAGTTGTGTGTATTTCTTTAAAAAAAATTCAGCATTAATGTTATACTTTATGGTGTCCACTGGAATTGATCTAGTCTTGCATTGGCAGATGCTCTTTCGTTATGATCTTTTCACTAAGCTCTGGAGTTGGGATAAAGCAGAACTACGGCCTTGTGGCCTGATAAACTGTGGCAACAGGTAAAATGGGTAAATATCATCAGTGACATGATTTTGTTTTGGAATGTGTCATGGAAAAAGTAATTACATCTGTTTTGACTCTATTTGTTATATGTTGTAAAATTCTTTAAAGAGAGATGATGCTAGCCTATTGTTAAAATTAGTTAGATGTCAGTGGTATCTTGACACCGATAAAAAATGAGCCACCAAAAAACTTTGTAGAAACTAAATTAGTGGTTGAATTCAACAATCACCTTCATGTCTCTTATGTTAGCCTTGCAAAATTGCCATTAAAGCTAAACTCTCTGACTGTAAAAGATACATGTCAGGTAACTATCCTTGGTTACCATTCTATTGTTGTTACAAGGGGTGCATAATTTTGTTGTTGCCTATGTGCCAGTGAGTGTTTTCAATGAATTTTTGTACCAACTTACCTTTGTAGGCTTTATTTGAGTTTTCATCTGTAATTTTTGCAGAAATGATCTAGCGTTACTGCTTTTACCTTTCAAGCATATGGTTTTATTGATTTTTTTCTAGGCTTTTTGTGGTTGCTGAAGCATCTAACATTTTGAACTCTCTGTAGCTGTTATGCTAATGCGGTGCTCCAGTGCCTTGCTTTTACTCGACCTATTACTGCTTATCTTCTGCAGGGGATCCATTCTAGAACATGTACATTTCTCATCTCTTCACTATTTTTTTTCTGTTCACTTGTTTTTGTATTTTGGTTATTCTATTATAAAACTGATTTGTCTTTTGCTTCCCTCGCCAGGCCCTAAGAAAGAGTGGTGCTATACATGTGAGTTTGAGAGCTTGCTTTTGAAGGCGAAAGAGGGGAAATCTCCTTTGTCCCCAATTGGGATACTTTCACAAATTAATCTTGGGCATGGAAAAGAAGAAGATGCTCATGAATTTTTAAGGTGGCTTAATTTTTGGTTGGCTTTTATCAATGTTTTGTAGATATTGACATTTGTAACCAAATAAATGAATGGTTGTTGGCAGGTATGCTATTGATGCAATGCAATCTGCCTGTCTGAAGGAGGCTGGAGCTAGTGCCACAAGTTTGATGGCAGAAGAAACTACACTTATCCAATTGACTTTTGGTGGTTATCTTAAGTCAAAGGTACTCATCCTTCCTCACACCCTTGCACGCACCACATAGACACACAACCCCCTAGCTGAGGAGGTCTTCCTCTAATCTCTGTCTGTCTGTGTAGGCATTACATATTTGCACCGAATGAATAGATATTATTTGCTTTATATTGAGCTAAATGAGTGCTAAAAACTGGTTATCTATAATTGCAGATAAAATGCATGAGGTGCCTAGGCAAGTCTGAGCGTTTTGAAAGAATGATGGATCTTACTGTTGAGATAGATGGCGATATTGCATCTCTTGAAGAAGCACTGCATAAGTTTACCTCTACAGAAACTTTAGAAGGAGAAAATAAGTATCACTGCAGTAGGTGTGTTTAACTTGCTTCCTTATCTTTCAAAATGGACTATGTCTTTGTTTTTTTTGGATGAAACTGCATCTCTGTCATTTTTATAAAAAAACTGCATTTCTGCTCAGACTTGTTAAGTCCCCTTTTTCTCAGATGTAAATCCTATGAACGGGCAAAGAAGAAGCTGACCATTTTGGAGGCCCCTAATGTACTGACTATTGCTTTGAAGCGCTTCCAGGTAATATTTAAGCTTTAATATTTGCTTTGATGTTTGCTTTTAGATTTCATGGGTTTCAGGACTCATTTTTTTTTTTTCTCTGTAGTCTGGAAAATTTGGGAAGCTCAACAAAATGGTTAAGTTTCCAGAAATCTTGGATTTGACACCATATATGAGTGGAACAAGCGATAGATCGCCTATTTATAGGCTCTACGGAGTTGTGGTTCATTTGGATATTATGAATGCAGCATTTTCTGGTCACTATGTCTGTTATGTGAAGAATATCCAGGGGAAGTGGTACAAGATTGATGATAGCGTGGTAATTATTCTCTCTTTTAAATTCTATTTGTGTGATTTCTCTGTTTGAAATTATCTGCTTGATGGAAGTTTTGTTGAGTCATTACTTTACTGGGGTGGTTGATAAGAGGAGCTAAACTGGAAGGCACTGGTTTTTCATGATTATTGTCAAATAATGAGAGTTGTAGATACTCTGGTAGAGAGTGTGATATCTCATGAGTAGACATTAATATCAGCGTTCTTTATAGTAACTTCTGACAGATCTTTGATTGGATTTACATGAAATGAAACATGCAGAAGTTGCTCTGTTTTAATGCATTTTGATGAGATTAATCTTTGACATGTTTAGGTCAAAACTGTGGAGCTTGATAGAGTTTTATCCAAAGGAGCTTATATGCTTCTATATGCAAGGTAAATTTCCTCCATCATCACGGGTCTTCAATCATCTTCTTTCTTTTGGCTTTGCAGACTTCACTAAAATGGCAGCTCCTGCTTTTTCAGGGTCTCACCCCGTGCTCCTAGTTTGATAAGGAATTCGATGGCCCATGATACGAAAACAAAGAAAACCAAGTGTGTAGTACCCATTCCTTCAAGCCATAGTGGAAAGATTTCTCCCAAGTCCAGATCCAATCCTTCATCAACCCGATGGTATAATCAGTACCGGACACCTCCGGATGGACCCACCAACTTGGGATCGCCTGATTCATTTGATGGAAGATCCTACCCAGAACACTGGATGCCTAGGGTGGACTCCTCAAGTGATAGCTCTTCTCTGTTTAGCTGCTCTGACGAAGGATCATGCAGCACGGATAGCACCAGGGACTCCTTCAGTATTGATGATTGCTCCGAATACATATTTGGGGAGTCAGGTCGCTTCGCTTTGTATAGTCCCTATAGGGGTATGGACGACTCAGAGGTATCATCTTCTCCTTTATCAGTCTCCAGTGGAGCTTCTGATTCAAGTTCTTCAGGCCGAAGAGAAGCTTCGTTTGGTAAGGGAAGGTCTTCCTCTTTGTATACCGACGGTACTAAACTGAGTAGGAAAATAGGAGATAACCGTAGCAGCAGTAGTAGTAGTGAGACTGACTGGGATGTTGTAGGGGGGCTTAATAACCCAGGCGACTTCCACTCGGGTGTAACATTGAGGAGACCTAGAGATCATAGAACACAAACATCATATTATTAAAGGGGTTGTTGAGTTAAAGAAAAGGCGGAATAAAATATATGCTCATTTTGTATCTCTCTCTGTCTCTGTCAGTCAGTTGCTCTCTCTCTCATTTACTCTCTTATTCAAATATTACTATAGTACGAAGAAAATTGAGAAAAATGAATCAAAGTTCTATACCAAAACGATTTTCTAATGCTCATCTTCATCTGTGATAATGCATGAAGAAATAGAACCTCAATTGCCTTCCTCCCTAATTAAACAAATCACCAGAAGACCAACTACATGTGAATCAATGGACGGCAAAGGAAGCCTTTTAACCGATACTCCAGAATAACGCTGCTTTTTTACACTTAACCTTTAAATATTTTGCAGCCAAACAAGTAATTTCATTAATACATCCTCCCTTTTTGGCCATTTTTATTTGCATGAATAGCTCCAACTATTTGTACAACAATATAAGCATTGGATTTCTTACTTTCAATGATGTTTGATTCGTTGAGGAATAATTGTATTCAACCGTTTCAACATGAGATTTTATGCTTTTCCGAGGCTTCTTCTGATTTGTGCTGCTGTAAACAATGAAGAACTCAAGTCATAATTACGCATATGTTATTATTAATTTGTCATTTTTCCTATTCCAAAACCCCGAGTTGACTCAGCCGAGTGACCTCCCTTGTTGGGTTTCTTAATTACGACAGAAAACTTATCCTTTCATTATGGAAGAGACAAGTTTGACCCAACTTGACTAGAACTTATCCTTAACATGCACCTATCAACTTGGCCTTACAATATTTCCACCGAATCATATCACTAACTTCTTCCGGATTCAACTTAAAATCTCATGGTCTTACCGAATCATATTACTCTTCCTTTTTTGTCCAGAGGCTTGAAAAATCTGCCAAAACTCTTTGTCTCTGCCCTCTTTCTACCCCCCTTCCCCCCACCTGCAAGAGCAAGCAAAGTCCAACATTTCATTCTCATTTGAGAAATTCTCGTCTGGTCACACACACGACCATTACCATGCCTGCATGCCTGCATGCCTGCATGCCTGCATGCCTGCATGTTAACTGAAGAAGACTTGGAACTTTCTTCACTTTCCCTTTATTGCATTCATGTTTATTGCAAAAAGCCAAAGTTGTAGAGGAAAGTCTCAAATGGAGACATCTTAATTTGTCATCCTTCCACAGAGTAGAGGGATTTTGGTCATGGCTCAAAAAAAAAGTCTCTAATTTTTATCATTATCACATGAATGAAAATATTTATTCATGGGTTAATACTTTGGACTCAATTAATAGTAATTAGTCTAATTAGTAATTATGATTATAGTCCTTGTAATTAATTAATTGTTAACAAATTAATGAGTATGAAGTTTCACATAGAACTCCCTACAAAGCATACGCTTGTGCCCATTACTGACTTTCAAATGCAGTCATACTGCCAAGTGGCACTCTTGACAAGCAGACCTTTCAAAAGCAGACCTTTCTTAGATATAGTAGGGGGGGGGGAACATAACTAACTGCATTCAATGTTTAAATAGTGTACCCCCCTTTTTCAGGTAAGTTGCCCATACTTGACCCTAGTTAGAATGTCTTTGACTAGCACACTAAGGGGACACTGCAACTATCTACACCTGAGTATTTAAAAACCGGACCGCGCTATCGAATCCGATTTTTGTTGAACCCGGTTAGACCAGGTTAGACCAAGTTAACAAGAAATCTTAATTTGGGCTGCAGATTGTATCGGAAATCTTAGTATGGTGACGTGATTTGAGTTTTGAAAGGAAATTTGAGTTGACTTAGTGGTTAATGAAATAATATGGTGGGTAGATATTTCCACCACCGAACCCATCTCAATTTCGCTGTCTTCTTCTTCTTCTTCTTCTTAGTCTTCGTCTTCGTCTTCGTCGCTCTCTTTTCTTTAATTTTTTCTAACAACCACGTTTGACGAGTTGTAAAAGCTGTTAAAAACGGTTGATGGAGCCGTGAATTAGGATTCGGAAGAACGGGTAATCAGATAATCGGTGAAATTAACACCCTTAATTTTTGCTCAGGGTGCATTTAACATAACTCTTTGGAAGCCAAAAGCTTTTCTTTGTGCATAAACTATTTTTTTTGGATTAATTAATCTCTATTTGAAACCAGAGTTTATGGTCTTCCGTTTATATACCATTTACACCCCTACCTATACGTTCTCAAGAGTTTATGGTCACCAAAGAGCTTATAAGCCCCATAAAAAAAAAAATAGTATCTGAAAAAAAAAAAAAAAAAAAAAAAAAAAATAATAATAATAAAAAAAAAAATATAGTATCTGAAACCTTTGACTTGTTTTAATAATGTAACATACTACCTTAGTTGACTTGGAGAATTAATGGTATTAGAAACGAAAATCTATTCAAATGAAAAATAAGATCTTGTTGGACACGTGACCGAGGCCCGTGATACGGACAAAAAGGAGCGTGTTTATTATTTGGTTTAAAAAGGTTAAAAAAAAATCAATAAATTATATTTACTTTATTAAGTTAAGAAGGATTAAAGGATTTTGTATCATCCAACATATAGTCAACACGTGCTGATCAATAGACTAGCCGGCAAGACATCATAGTTCATAATTATTTTTTTTTTATGTAATGTATCTATATAAAAAAAATTTATTTAAAGCAATAACTCAGGTGGCCTCATAGGGGTCCTCAGTGTGGTCTCATATGAGTCATCGCTTCAAAAAGGTCTCATGTCCGAGACTTACTGACCAAATAATTATAAATATAATTTATATTTAAAAAATAAACTGTTGAATATTTATACATGAGAGAATTTACGAGGGGTACTTAATTACTTGATTTACAGTTATGAAAGTACATAAAGAAATAATACTTAAAGAGTATTCAGGCCAGAGTTTAAAAATTGGACCGGAGCAGCCGGTCTGGCCCGGCCTGGTCAAACAAGAACCGACGTCTATTCTTATTGATTCGGTCCGTTTGATTATAAATCAGTACAATTAGGGTATATTTTTTCTGTGTTATTACCTATTGAAATATTAAATGTATACAAATTATAAAAGATAATATCCAACCGTTAAACCATTGGTCCAAACCGGTCTAACAGGATTCAACCAAAACTGGATATATTAGTTCGACGTCCGGTCCGGTTTTTAAAAACATTGGTTCAGACAGGGTTCTGAGATGGAAATTTCCATGATACAGCCTCGTCAGATAATCCGGACCCACCCTCCATCCGCCCGTGAGTTAAACGGCCTAAGAACGTCAGAATAGACAGCTCGTATAGGAGGACTGTTCCCACATCCCAATGCTAATTCAACGCCGTCGACTCTCACTCGCTTCTCACAGTAAAGCAATTGGACAGTACCCAGCGGGCCAGTCCGATCCCTCCTCCAACGGCGGCGGCTTAATTTGCTCGACCGATTCGTGTCCCCCGGAACAATCATTGCACGTCCGCATCTGGGGTCCTCCCATCCCCCCGGGCCCTTCCCACCCCCACTCCCCACCCACAGAAAATTGGCCGGGACCCACGAGAATCGGACGGGAGAGATGTGCCCCCGGATTTCGGCCGTGGGCCCTCCGGAACCCGGCAACCACGGACAGAAAATCGAGATCGGCCGCAAAGGGGGAAGGGGGAAGGGCACGTAACGTGTCCCCTAAAAAAAACCCCACCCGCCCGCCTTTCGTTTCATGATCATCAAATCTTTTCGTCAAAGGATGCGGGCGATCCCATTTCCAGTTTTCCACCCCCTTCCCCCCCGCCGGATTTCTCTTTAAGCAATCGCCAGACCGAAAGCATCGATCCGACCCAAGTGGGAACTAACCGGGGTACCCCCTCCCTTCCGCCACTGGGACCGTGGGCCAGGGTGGAGAGAGAAAGTGGGGGCGGTCCGGCGTAGAGAGAGAAATGAGGGCGGCCGGGGGGACATTACTCGTTCCTGTCAATCGACACGGTCTCTCTCGCGGTCGGGGTAAAGAAACATTGCATCATTCATTCATTTCATTCTCCCCGACTTCGAAGTTCCAAGCCCGTCCCCCGGAAAAAATATTTATAATAATTATAATTTATAAACGAATAAATAATTAAAAAAAGTTGAGGCGGTGGATGTCCGCGTGGGGGCCATTACGGGCCCCACGCTTTCCCTTCCAGGATCATCTCTCCCCGCTCTTGCGCACCTTCTTTGGTTTCGAAGCTCGCTCTCTCTCTCTCTCTCTCTCTCTCTCTCTCTCTCTCTCTCTCTCTCTCTCTCTCTCTCTCTCTCTCTCTCTCTCTCTCTCTCTCTCTCTCTCTCTCTCTCTTTGTTTTTTTTTTTTCCTCCTAATTTTAGTTTTTTTTTTTTAATCTTTAACTTTTTCTCAGTATCATTGTTGAAATAGAATTCGCACGCGTCAGAGAAGTCGAGGAGCGTGAAAACATACGGTGGGTCCACGGGGAGTGGGGCCCACGTCGAGGGTGGGGTAAGAGAGGGATGAGGGGGATGAGGGGGGGGGGGTGGTCTCACGATTCTCACCAGATGTTCGAATGGCTTAGGTGTCTTCGCCCATTGGCAACCGTACAGACTGGACGAGGGCCCCACCGAAATCAATGTGGCTCGTCGGAACTGGGCGGGCCCGAGGTGGCGGAGAGGTGCGTTTACACACGCGTGCGCGTATTCTGGATGTCCCCGACTCCCCAGTACACCCCCCCCGCCCGCCTCCCCCCTTCAAGTCCCCTCCGTCCCTGTTATAAAAAAACACTCCGTCTCCAACTAACAAAAATCCTTTTTCTTTCATCACTCCCTCAATCTCTCTGTCTCAGTCTCTGTTTCGGATTTCCTTCTCTCCTGCGCCAATTTCTTCTTATTTTATTCGGCGAGGTTGTCTGCTCTCGCTTCGGAGCGGTTTATAATTTTTTTTTTTTTTTTTTTTTTTTTTTTTGTCGCGGGGATCGAACTCGCAATGAAGGCGGAGTACGAAGACGAGCGGAGACGAGAATGCCAGACCTCCGAGGAAGACGACACCCGCAGCAGCGGCGGCTCCAAGAAGTCCAAGAAGATCACTTCCTCCTCCTCCGCCGGCGCCGGCGCAGTCGCCGCCGACGGCGCGTCCATCGAGGTCGCCCGCCGCCCCAGGGGCCGACCCCCGGGGTCCAAGAACAAGCCCAAGCCGCCGATCATCATCACCCGCGAGGCCGAGTCCGCCATGCGCCCCCACGTCCTTGAGGTACCCGGCGGACAGGACGTCGTCCAGGCGATCACCCAGTACGCCCGCCGGAAGGCCATCGGACTCTGCCTCCTCGCCGGCAGCGGTACCGTAGCCAACGTCACCCTCCGCCAGCCGGGACCCACACCCGGACCCACCGTCACCTTCCACGGTCGGTTTGAGATCCTCTCCATCTCCGCCACCTTCCTGCCCCCCTCCTCATCCCTGCCCTCCCTCTCCAACGGCTTCGCCATCTCCCTCGCCGGCGCGCAGGGCCAGATCGTCGGCGGCTCCGTCGTCGGGGCCCTCCTCGCAGTCGGCACCGTCATCGTCGTCGCGGCCGTCTTCGGAAGTCCCACCTACCACCGGCTCCCCGTCGAGGACGACATCACCGGACCGCCCGCCGCCTTATCGCCGCCCGAGACGACCCATCACCAGCATCAGCAGCAACAACAGCAGCAGCAGCAGCAGCAGCAGCAGCAGCAGCACCCTCATCATCAGCATCAGCCTTCCGCCGCTGAGAGCTGTGGTATGTCACTGTACAGTTGCCATTTACCCTCCGATGTGATATGGGCTCCCACGCCTCGCCCCCCCCAGCCACCGCCATACTGATGAAGAGGTTTGGGATTTTTTTTGGATTTTGCTGCATGTATGTTACTTTACCCGGTTAGAGAGTAACTTACAATACCCTTTGTCTAGCTGATGATGAATACCATTTTCTTGTTAGATTTTCGAGTTAGGTTTCTTTGACTTCGTCTCCGAATATTGTAAAATTAGGCCATGTCCATGGCCATTACTGGTTTAGTGCTGCTTAAACTCTTTTTTCTCAATGTTAATCAGCCCTTTTTGTCTCGCTTGTACCTGAAATCCTTGAGAAAACCCAAAAACCAAAACTGTTCTGATCGAAGTTAATTAACTATTCCCCTTCTGATCGTTTTAGCATTATCTTAGTAGAACGGAAAGTGTATCGGTGAAGTTTTTTCTGGAAACCGATCCCCCGTGAAGTAGAAAGCTCATCTTCCCCTGTGTGTTTTAATGGGGTTTCAGCTGGTTTGAACTTTGTACTGTTGTGGGTTTTCGCAAGAAGCTGTCATTCCGCAGGAAGCTTTTGTTGTCTGGAGAACCGAGCAGCCTCCATCTTTTAAGACTTGGAATTGTAGGAGTTGCAGGAAGAAAGGACATATAAAAAAAAAAAAAAAAAAAAAAGTAAGGAAGCTCCATTCGATTCCCTTTAGATGCATAGCTAGCTGATATTACTGAATTCAGTTTGGGGGGGAGAGTTTGCGAGAGTTTAGTAATATGTGAAGGACTGAAACTTGTCTTGATCCCAGAAAGCTTCTACTTTAAGGTTTAATAATCCGTGGCATGTTGTGAAAAACGGGCTTTCTTCTGAGCAAAGGAAAAGCTTGACTGCTTGACCTTAACTTGTAAGCTGTAAGCCTGTATCTTATAACTCGTAACTTCTGCTGCTCTGAATGGAACCAGTAGTTTCTGAAACACGAGTTTCTTCAGTCTTCTTTCTTTTTCTTCCTGCCATGGTTAACTTCGCCGCTAAAAAAATGGGTAGAGAGAGGGGCCTTCGAAAGACTAGTCATGGTCATCCTTACCAAGTTCAATCATCTCTTTAATATGGATTATCGTCAAGGTCAATCCCCCCCTTCTCTCTTTCTCTCTCTCTGGAACTTTGGGTAGTGGGATCGATGTGCCTTGGAGTTTGAGACTAAGAAAGCCCATATCCACGTCTCTGAGATAACACTGCACGTCTGCACCAGACGACGTGAATGGATTCTTCTTTCTCTCTCTCTCTCTTCCCCCCTTCGTCGTCTTACATGGGAGCGAATTTATCCGTTTACTAAGCGACTAGAAGGAGAAAAAAGAAGTGGGAGAAAAACAGAAGAGGAGAGAGAAAAAGGGCTGTGCTGCTGCTGAATTCTGAGTTCTGAATTTCTGATTACTGGTTAGGGTTTCACCAGCTGTGCAGTAGTAGTACAGCAGGGTAGAGTGAGATGCTCACGCGAGCCCCCTTTTTTTATCTTCTCTTTATCTTTTCCTTTCTTTTTTCTCTTTTGTTTCTTTGGTCTTTTCTTTTTTTACCTCTCTCATCCGTCTTTCCTTGAGAAAGAAAGAGTACACTTCCATTCTGCGAACAAAACTCGCTTTTCGTATGCGTACTTTGCCTTCTTCTTCTTCCTGGATCTGCCAAAAGCAATTCCCGTGTTCCACTCGAAATAACTTGACATTCTCTTCCTGGGTTTCGTCCCTTTCCCTCTCTCTCTCTCTCACCGTCTTCGTACATGCAAGAGTAATTGCGAGCGAGAGGACAGGAGGAGAAGGAGAGGGAGAGAGAAAAAAAAAAAATGGGGGGGAGGAGGGGAGGGGAGGGAGATCGTGCTTGGCTTTCCTTCTGTGTCCCTGGTTTGCGTTTAAGTTGCTTTTCTGCTCGGCCTCCCTACTTTCCAGAGATGGAGATGAGTTGGTCGCCAGCAGCAGCAGAGCTTCCTGAGTTGACAATCCCCCTGTCTCTCCCGTGGGGTCCCCTCTAAAATCCTGAGCCCTGATCAATGAACTGGCATACACTGGATCTGTATTCTGTACCTATCTCTTATCTTCTGCCTCAGGGAAGATGGAGACTCTGCTCACATGCCTTCTGGGGTCCCAAGGTCGCCATTGATGGCCCATGAATCCAGGTCGGTTGAAGAGATTGGAATTTGCCCTCCTGATTGATTGATGAAATGAAACCCCCCTTCCCCCCCCCCCCCCCACTCATCTCTGCATATATATGGTCCCTGAGATCCATCTTCAGAGACTACAAAACAGTCTTCACCAAGCATTAATCTATTTTTGAATTTGACCCATTTCGGCAAATCTGCAAATGGGTGTTCCCGATTCTGCTATTCTAGATCGTATTAATATATGGTTTTTGATCTTCCCGGTGTTTGTGGATTTGTTCTTATACTTAGGTGGATAATACTTCCACATTTTTTGAATATCAGATCAATCAGTGTCAGTTTAGTGGCATATAAACCCGCACAAGAATCTCCTAATTGTCTTCTTCCTATTGCTTAATAACCTTAAAAATAATATCTATCTTAGCTTGTTCTGTTCTGTTGGAGCTAAAGGGTCTAATACAAGTACCTAACGTTTAAAATAATACTTTACCGTTTTAGATTATTATCTATATGTATATTTTTTATTTATATATATAAGTTATAGTTGAGTGCAATGTCTGGAATCCTTGCTTAAGCAAGCAATAAAGGGTAAGGTGACCCTTCTTTGTGCTGGTCTACCCTACCCAAGTCTTGCCTAAGTAGGAAAAGAGGCAAATCATGTTTTCAACCTAAGTTTTCTTCCTCCTTACATCTATTTCCTATTACCATGAGACAAACTTGTCACTTCTTTTCAAAATGGGAACTTGATTAATTAGACCAGTAAATTTCCTAGTAACATGACACCTAAATTTTGAATTTTTCGCTAGGACCAAAATCTCAACCCATCCAATTAATCTTGTAAGAAAATTAAGATCATTAGAAATATATTCAATGGTATAATAGAACTTAAAGAGAGGAGTACTTTTTGGTCTAATTATCTGGTTCGATTAATTTAACCCTTCCAAATCTGAATCACTAAAGCAAGCCACACCAAGTAAAAGCTCCATACGAGGATTCCACACCTTTTTTTTTTTTTTTTTTTTTTTTTTTATTCTGTTTAAAGCAGGTGTTCTTTTTCTACTATACCTTAATTTCTCAGATTTTTATCTCCGTCTTCTCTCCCGGGATGATCTCATCGTTTTTATTCTTCTGGGAACGCTTTGAAAAGAGAATTACAGCTTTTTAGTAGAAATCGAACCCCCTTCTTTTTCCTTAACAATGTCTTGCTTGAAACCGAAGAAAAGGATGATAAAAGAAAGCTTCAAAGGTCAGACTCTCAGAGGGAAGCCGACGCGTGAAAGGATCTTTTTTTTTTTTTTTTTTTTTTTTTTGGCCGAAATGAGCAAGGATTCAAATTGAAGCAGAAAACTGAACTGAGAACATAACAAAACTTGAGATAATAACATCGATTAGAAGTCGAAAAACATTCTATTCAGAAAATGACGAGTGCTTGAGAGACCCGGGAGGAGGAGGGTGTGAGCTCCACCCACGTGGCACGATGGGGAAGGAGGGGTCTCAGTCCCGAGTTCCTTTGTTCTCTTCCGCCATTACTTTAAATGTACTTTGAAATAGAAACTGTGGGGGAGGAAGGCGGGGCAGGCATGGGAGGGGGTTTTGGGTTTTGACCACCTTAAATGCTCGTGGAAATGTCTTGTCGAACGATCGTCCCACCGTCCGTTTACGCACAGACCCACTTGCAGGCTCCAGGGGACTGCGAGTACCCAGAAGCGTCAGAAGTTACTCACTCTCCATTTTTTCTTCTGCAAGCACCATGGGCGAAGAAGAAGATCGCCATTGACTCGCCGAGAGAACGGAGGTTGGTGGCGTTTCAAAGTCTGAAACGTCTCTGTTCTCCCTTCCTGACCCTGTTCTTGTCCCGGAGGTTTTGACGAACTGGGGTCTGGGGAGGAGATATGATGCAGTGCCAGTGCAGCCCACTTGGTTTCTGGAAGAGAGAGGCGTGACTTGTAATCTACTGTCCGGGTGGGGGACCTTGGACCGGGCCCGCGGGCGACGGAGGGGCAAACGACAAACTCGAATGATCGGCCCGGTCTGCAATGATTGGAAAATATGGAAGTCGGAACCTAACCCAGATGCCCCCTTATCCGCTACAACTTGACCTTACTCACACCCTCCCACGATAAAAAGACTTTCCTAATCAGAACATTTTAGAAAGCGACACGAGATTAGTACAAAATTATTTTTAAAAATAATAAATATAAATATGTAATTATGTATGTACAAAATCAATTATTTATATATATATATATTATTAATTAGTCTAATTTATGCAATAAAATAAATTAAGCTAATTAACGATAAAATAAAATAAAATTCAAGTTGGGCCTTCAGTTTTCCTTTTTTAAAAAAAAAGAAAATAATAATTGGGTGGGCTAAGGTATTTTATGATTTTGAACTTTAAAGAGGAATAATGGGCTTTTGTTGGGCTTGGGGCCCTTCAACTGGGGAATGGTGCCGTGATTTCTTCGCGCCAGCGGTAATCGTGTTTGGTCTGGAAGAAGCGAACGGTCTGAGCCACCATATGGCGGTCGGCATCGCTGCTCCGTCGTCTCTGAACCGTTTCCCGGCGCTGCTCCTGCGAGCAAAAGCAATGGCGAGCACCACCGCCTCCGGCAGCAGCGGCGGCAGCGGCGGCGGCGGCGGGGGAATTTCTTACACGACGCTCCGCGAGAGAGTCAGCTGCGAGCGGGAAATCAAACGAAGCAAATTCATCGCTATCGCCGCTCCTGTATCTGACGATCAATCCGCTCATGCCTTTCTCTCTCAGGCAGGTTTCACCTCGCCGTCTCCTCCTCTTCCTCCCCCAGTCCTCCTTCTCCTGTTCCTTGTAGATATTTTTTAATGACCATTTTTTGGAATATTTTCTTTTCACATGTGCTTTATTTTATTTTATTTATTATTATTTTTTTTTCCCCTTAATTCTAACAATGTACCATTCCTGGATTGGGTTTGTCAGGTTCGTGACCCTCGGGCAACACATAATTGTTGGGCTTACAAGGTCAGTATTTGGACAAATTTGATTGATGAAGGTCTGTATCTGTACATTTTGACATGAATGTGTTTGTCAATATTGCTAATGTGGTTTTATAGTTCCGCTTCCTTTTGTCATATCTTTTCTATTTGTTTGTTCGTCCTCTCTATAGATTGGTGATCAGTACCGAAGTAACGACGATGGCGAACCATCGGGTACGGCGGGCAAACCAATATATTCTGCCATTGCTTCCTCGGGAGTAGATAGAGTGATGGTGGTAGTCATAAGGTGAATGCTACTTCTTCAAACCACTAATTTAGACGCTACTTCTCATCGACCATCCTTCATGGTAGAGCCTCAATTTTGTGTCTCAATTATTATCGACTTTTTATGGATCATTTCATTTACTTCTATTCTCATGGTGACGTTTCGTACTTTCTGTCGCTTGTGGCTGTATGGGTTTCGACTCACAGGTATTTCGGCGGGATAAAGCTAGGAACTGGTGGATTGGTGAGGGCTTATGGAGGGGTTACCACAGAATGCTTGAGAGATGCTCCAACATGTCTTGTGAAATCTAAAGTAATTACCGATTCCCTTGTACCTTTCCCTGCAACATTTGTCGTTCCACTCTACTAATTTCTTGTGACCATTTTCATTTCTTATGCAGTTAACAAATGTGACTTTTATTGTATTGATGCATTCATTTACGTACTCGTATTCTTTCCTTATTTATTCATCTCATTCTTCGTGCAGGTGCTTGTTGGTTTTGAAGTTCCTTTTGATCTTTTAGGAAGTGTGTATCATCAGGTGTGTTTTATTATTGACTGCATATGGTACTTTTACATATGGGCTTTTTAGTATGGCCTCTTCTCACTTTTTGGACAACTATTTAACTCTTCCTGGACAACGTGCATGATCTCTCAAAACTCAAACTTAAAAAGAAAAATAAACTCTTTCTGCATCTCCTGTATCTGTAAATAACATTATAAATGATGTCTGATTATGGAAATCCTGGATTTGGACTTTGTCAATTAATGATCAGTTCATTTAGCTCCAAACAGTCCTACTATCACACCTTTGAACTCCAAATACCCAATCTCCATCGGCAAAAGCTTCCGTGCGCTTGTTAATCATCCATTGTCATTTGAACCTGGTCCATATAAACAATCTGCCCAGTCTGTATAAGGGAACAATTTGTATACAAGTAACGCTGAAAGTTTCATTCTACTCTAGCATTTCTTAGGACCAGAGGATGAATCCTCCTCCTTTAACTTGCTTTAACATCTACCTGGCATCGGGATGCTTCGGTTTGGTACTCCTTGTATGAATAGGTAGTCATTCAGTTCAAGTATGCAGATACCCTTCTGGCAATTTGAAGTTCTGTCTTGAGTACCTGTGGAGCATGAAGATCTATGTGCGCCTTTTTTTTCTCACTTTATGAAAAAAGTCATGTGAAAAATGCAGTGATGCATTAACTTAAATTGTGTGAAATAGTTGTTCACCTAGAATTAGAAACTGAAAATGAGGATAAGACTGTGGATTTGTGATATAACCATAAAATGACTTTGTTTCTATTTAGAAACTCTATTTTGTGGTTACACTCACGATGATTTGTGTACACGAAAATGTCAAATGATGTTTCTATTTTCTTTCTGAAGTGATTTAAATACATCACTGCCTGACGTGATTTAAATACATCACTACCTGACGTGATTGAAATACATCACTACCTGACGTGATTTAAATACATCACTACCTGACGTGATTTAAATACATCACTACCTGACGTGATTTAAATACATCACTACCTGACGTGATTTAAATTCTTTTGCCAAACTGTTTTTCCTTCAAATCAATCTAAACACATTGACTAATCCACAAGTGAAACCAAATTTTTTTCTCTAATGAATTAGCACTCTACATGAACCCAAACATCTGTATATGGTAAATGAATGAGAATAAACTTCTTTTATAGCACTGAGACAGAAGTAATGTAAAGCAATGCTTGCTTTTTCACATGCGAGAATCAAAGGGAAACTGAGTGATGAAGCTTTAGATCAAGATCGATGACTGAGTGCACATGCCCTTGTTATGGAAACATTGACCATCATTGTTCTTTTTTTTTTGTAAGTAAATTCTTTTGCCAAACTGTTTTTCCTTCAAATCAATCTAAACACATTGACTAATCCACAAGTGAAACCAAATTTTTTTCTCTAATGAATTAGCACTCTACATGAACCCAAACATCTGTATATGGTAAATGAATGAGAATAAACTTCTTTTATAGCACTGAGACAGAAGTAATGTAAAGCAATGCTTGCTTTTTCACATGCGAGAATCAAAGGGAAACTGAGTGATGAAGCTTTAGATCAAGATCGATGACTGAGTGCACATGCCCTTGTTATGGAAACATTGACCATCATTGTTCTTTTTTTTTTGTAAGTAACTTCTAAACGGTGCAGCCCCTTTCTCATAGTTCTCAGCAATTATCCAACTTGTTATCAGGTCCTAAAAAAAATTATTAGAGAAAGTGTAAACAACTTTAACTTTTAAGTGTGCAAGGACCTTAAATTTTTGGTAATCTGTGATTTAAGCATGACTCAATAGTCACATTGGGGACTCCAGGGTGAGGTCTTGGATTCAAGTCTCACTACGGAGGTGGGTTGTGTTGCTGTTCAACCAACACTCAGAAAAAACCTAAAGTAATGTGACCCAATACTGTAAACTAATGGGAATTTGATAGCATATAGGACTAAAGACAATTACACGACTGAGTTGTTTTTTCTTCTCACCACCACAAATACAAGTAGAGAACCATCTGCCAAAATAATGCATAACAAAAACTTTTTACTGAAAAAAAATATGAAATGAAAAAAGCTTTACTTGAATGTGCTAAGGTGACACTCACTGAGGGAGAGCTAACTGTGCACTGGGTATGGGATAGATATCTGATGAAGTTGCTGAATTAACCTGATCATGTCATCCCTAATCCCTAAAGTTAACTTTCAGTAGAATCACTATATCGTACCGTTCATCAATGTCTGATTTGCTCTATTAAGTTTCCCAAGTTTATCCCCCTCTTATCTCAATAATGCTTTGTTCTCTCACAATAGTCACACACTTTATCACCATATATACAGCCTCATCTCCTTCCTTGTCAGTGCCAACTCTACCTCCCCAATCCCCATCCATTGGACACATCAGTTTTATGTTGTGTTGGGGTCTAACTAAGAGCTGAGGCATCCATGGGATAGTGGAGCAACTGCATTTCCAGCCCCCATAATTCGAGCTTAAGCCTCAGAGCGCCTGTACATCTACAGTGGCCATAATTTGCGCTTTGATAGGTATATATGAATGTTTGTAATGGAGAGGCTTGGCAACACTCCATTCTTTTGCATCTGTAACTCTTTTTCATCCATAATGACCGGTTGGTATACTGAACTCCTGCAGATCCAGTCATTTTACTAATGTATGTATCAGAAAAAAAATATATGTGCATAATCATGAGAGGCCATTTTCATGTGAAAACGTTGTTTTAACAACCTTTCACATGTCCCTAGCTGTGTTCCAATAGATAACCTGGCTAGTATGATATGATTATTTCTCTTGCTTCTTGATATAACTTAAAGGCCATGGGACTGTAGTGATAATGCTTGTCATCCAGTTTGTTGGTAAAATCTGGATGTGAAACAGTACCCACTAGATGACCCATGGCCTTTAAGTTATATTATAGTTAGATAAGACCATCTTCAATGTAACGCTTCAGCACACGCTATACCAATTTAGCCAATAATTTCATTCAAAGCTTCAAAATTGAACCACCAAAAGCAACAAATAATACTTTAATGACCTTCCCTTCTTTTTTTGAGGAATGACCTTCCCTTCTTGTGCACACTGTATACACACAGCATACAGCATTTTCCAAAACAGTAACTTATTCATAGACAAATAGTAACCACTAACTCAATTCAGGACACTGAAGAAACTATAATCTGCAGATAAGTATTTAAGAAGAAACAGGAAGTAAATTACTCACCATTAGACATGGGGATGGCCAAAGACTTCATTGTATCTTCGATGCATATTTCACTCTGAAAGTGATTCTAATCATGTCGTCCTTACTTGTGTCATCTAACATCGATTTTATCGAACTTCTATATGCATCAAACCTCAGGTTGTGACGTGCAGAGGAGCACACAGATCTAAAACACTAGGAGATGAAATATTAATAATAAAAAAAAATTTAGGACTTTTAATCCAGAGGAAGTGATGCAGAAACTATAGTAGAGAAAAATATTAAGAACTTTTTACAAGAATGTCTAGGTTTTGTGATGCCATGATGAGCCAGTACCTACAGTAGATTTGGTGGATTGAACTGAGGGAAGCGATAGAAGAGATAGGAGAAAAACTTGGGCAAGTTTGAGAAGTGTATTAGAATTTAGTTGTCAAAACTGTACCCTTCTCATTTAGTCTCTTATAGAAATGCTGTTATATGGATAAAAAATGCCTTTCTCCCATAATGCTCATGTTCTATCTATGTTCAGTAAACTAATGCAGCCTTCTTATCCAAATGGGTATGGAGATATGCTACTGAAAACGGTGCAATGTGGAAAGAACTCATTTGTGCAAAGTACGGGCAGGAAACACAGAGCTGGCTACCTAAAAATTGCAATGCTCAGGCTTCCTCAATCTGGAAGCACATTCTATCAAAAGTCAACCTAGTAAAGCAACATACAAGATACCATGCTCGTTCTGGAGAAAACATTAAATTATGGGAAGATTTGTGGCTTGGAAATTCTACGTTGAAGGATTCTTTTCCGAATATCTACTCACTGGCCAGGCAAAAGGACATTACAGTCCAGAATTCAAGCGATGGGGTGAATGGTGCATGGAACCTGAACCTATGAAGATGGCTGAATGACCAAGAAGCCATGCAAGCCTCATAACTACTCTCTCTCCTCAGCTCCACCTACCTATCTACAAGGGGGGCTGATGAGATTGTATGGGGCCCTTGCCCCTCGGGCAAATTCTCAGTAGCATCAGCCTATTCAATACTAGAAGGGCACATCCACATTCCCCCCACCCAATGAAGGCTATCTGAAAATTTCCTTGTCCAAGGAAGGTACATCACTTTCTATCGAATGCATTTCATGGAAAGATATTGACCCGTGGTCAACTAATGAAAGAGGCCAGATAGTTATTGACACATTATGCAAATTATGTGGACAAGAAGAGGAAACAATTGATCATATCCTCCTACATTGTTCCTTTGCCAGCACAATATGGTCGACCATTCTACAGAAATTTAAGATCTACTGCTGTATGACAAAGTCTTTCTGCCATTTTGTCACTCAATGGTCTTCTTGTCCTCTTCCATCATGTGGTAAGATTCTATGGCAGGCTTCTATTGCAGCCATAAGTTGGCACCTTTGGAAGGAGAGGAACAATAGGACCTTCAATGGAAAGAACTCCCCTATTGCAGCAATAATTGGCTCCATCATTAAGGAGGCAATAACGTGGGCGTGTACGCTGAAAAATATGCCCTCTTTTCCTATGGCTGTACGTAGGAATCATTGGCAGAAAATCATTGGCTTCTCCACACACTAACCAATGACTATGCAAGCTTGGGATCCCCTGGAAGAAGGGTTTTTGAAGCTGAATTTTGATGGTCCTTGCTAGGTAACCCTGGACAGGCTGGATTAGGAGGGGTTATTAGAGACAGCAATGCGGTAATTATGTTGGCTTACTCTGGACCTGCTGGCTGCTGCACCTCTAATGAAGCTGAAGCCAGGGCACTTCTCATGGGCCTAATGCTTTTCTCAACCTGGTGGGTACCCCTTTATTGGTGGAAGGGGATTCACCCTTGGTAATAAGCTGGGCAAGCAAGGACTCTTCCCCCCTAGCATGTAAAGGCAATATTTGATGAGGTATTCGACATTGCCAAAGGTTGGAATGTAAAGTGGCAGAACACACCCAGATTGGCCAATTCAATGGCTGATAGCTTAGCAAGGAATGTTGCTCATTGTACACAACTTGTAATCACAAGTCAGTCCTGATGTAATTTATATGTTTGACATCAAGCCATTTACTTGGTGCGGACTACTGATGTAATTCTTTCTAAAAACTTATCAATAAAAGCCCACTATTTAAAAAAAAAAAAATCATTTACAAGTTGAGAGTTTTTCCAATGCTGATTATGCAGAGTCTAAGTTGGATAGAAAATCTACAATTGGCTATTGTGTATAGGTTGGGGGAAATTTAGTTTGTTGGAAAAACAAAAAACAGAATGTGGTAGCCCGTTCAAGCGCGGAAGCTGAGTACTGTGCAGCACTCATAATGTAAGTGAGCTACTATGGGTTAAATCTGTTCTTGGTGATTTGAAGATTTATGTTCAGCTTCCTATGGTTATGAGGTGTGACAATCAAGCAACTATTTATTGCCAGCAATCCAGTTTTCCAGGAGAGAACAAAACATATAGAAGTTGATTGTCACTTCATTCATGAAGCAGTTATGAATGGAGTGGTTACACCATTTGTGCGTTCTAATGATCAGCTTGATGATATCTTTACAAAACCCCTGGGTAGGAAAGAGTTTGAAAAGTTATGTAGCAAGCTGGGACTTCTAAATGTATATGCTCTAGCTTGAGGGGGTGTTAAAATAATGCACCAGGGGTAGTTGGGTAAATTCTAGTATAGCCTATGATGAGTAGTGTTTAGATAAATGGGTGCATATAGCTTGGTATTAGGAGTTAATTGATGTAATTTTTAGTTTATTCTGATTTTCATATACTGTGCTAATAGTCACACTATATATAGGGGCAATTTTGTCATTACATAAATTATTACATGAGTGATTAATAAAGAGGTTAGGGATTGTGTTAATCCGTAAGACAACCAGATGGCTGCAGTCAGGGTCTGGGATTCTCTCCATTATTTTTCTCTTTTTTTTTCACTTTTTTCTGTCTTTTCTCTAATTTCACACTCTCTTTCTGAGGCGCAAGAGAAGTTGGTTCCTCTTTCCTATATTATTCTCTTGAGTAAGCCTATCTAGTAAACGAGCAGCAGGCAGTTATGTGGAGAGCTCATCACCATCACCTTATGAATGGTTGTGCTGGCTCAGTTCTTCAGAATTACTAAGCAAAATAAAGGTGTATTGCATCATGAAGGCTCCCACATTTGCAAGCTACTTTAATTGCAGTACGCTTGTCATTAAGGACTTTAAACTAACCCAGATCTTTAATACAACTAAAGAGGAGATACTGTGGAAGTGATGTGTTTTTGATACATGCCTAGTACTTCATAGCAAATAATAACATACTCAGTTGATGGAATTTTTTTTGTAAATCATTTGGGGTCTTCGTTAATAAAAACTACCCTTGTATATCCATTAACATACATGCCCGTTTGGTAATGATAGTGATGGCACCTTTTTTGTATTTAAATTGGTCTGGTTCGAATTGGAACAGAATAAACTCCCTTTGTACATATTCCAGCTAAATAGTTCTCTACAAGTTGTCGGGTATCAGTTTATCATGTTGGTTTGGTTTGGTGGCCAGATCTGCTTGTATGTATTACTGTAATTGGTTTGGTCCCCTCTAATCACATGGAGTGGATAGTTGGAGGAACTGTTAAGTTGGTCTCTTTGAAACCTTTTTCTAGTACATCATTGTTAGACTTTTAGTACATCCACCAGCTAATATCATCTTTTTATGTTGCTGATACCAATTTATTGTTGTAATTACTGATTGGCAGCTACAATCTTTTCAAGTAGAAGATATCAAGCAGGATTATGACACAGGTAAGGACGGGACCACCAAAATCACTTTCAGAGTGGACTATGACAGGCTGGAGAACTTGGAAAACACAATAAAAACTGGTTGCAGTAGACAGATCACATTGTCCTTGTATTAGTACATCTTCCTGTAATCACCAGTTTTACAATATGACCTTTTAGTCGTTCTGGAAGGGAGGTTGGCAAATGCCCATTGATGATTCTACCTTGGGATCAGACTATCAGATTGCACCTACGGATGCTCAACTAACCGATATCCAGCTTATTGTTTCGTTTTGGGTCACCTTGGTTGCTCAATGTGTAGTTCTCTTTTCATGTGTAGAAAGAAAACTTAATGATTTTGAAGGTTGCATTTATTCAGCTCTTGTAATAGTCGCTGGCCAATCTGTGGCATGGATGCCTGTTCTTAAATATTTGGCGTTTCGTAGTATTGAAAAGCAAAGTGGACGGGTCGTCATCTTTTCTTTATATATGGAAACATGAAGTACAGGTTGATGGAGCTATTTCTTAGATACGTACCTCCAAAGAAGAGGAAGAGAACTTATTTCAGTTTACAACTCCTTTTCGCTACCCGGAGTCAGGTATTTCCTTGTTATAAATAACCTAAGCACATGTGATCTAATTAATGGGCTATCTTTGTATTCTGATATGTAAGGGAACTTCCTCTTGAACTTCTTTATGTGTGATACAAACACATTATCTTATCTTTTAATCTTTGTCAAATTATTCAAAATATAACGGTCTATGTCTTTGTAGATTTCTAATTTAAGTATGTTATATTAGAACTTATTTCTAATTAGTATTGATTGTACTGTTGTATAGATAACTAACTTTTTGGTGAAAGGTCACATATTACAATTAAATAAAATAATTTGAAACTTTAAATTTTCATATTAATTTTTCTCGATTACTTAAATTTTGTATCTTTATATCATGATATAGTTTTTGCACTTATTAGTAATATATATTCGGTATGTTCACTATACATTACAATAAATACAGTTGGGCAAATGCCTGTATAATTTGATTTTTTTTATCTATATAATTTTATATAATATATAATATATTAATTTTTTTTAAAAAAAATAATAATTTACGGTAAGTTTTTGAGAAATTTTAGATTTTTTTTTTTTTTTGGCCGAATCGCCCGGCTTTGGAACCCGGGTCAGACTGACACGAGTCGTCGACTCGGAATTTCACATATCTGAGTCGGTTCCGAGTTAGCGCTACCCTGGCCCTATTTACAACTAGGGACTAGGGAGTGAGAAATGAAAATCTTTTCTCGAGTTTTGCGTTTCCTGTATAATTTGCCTTTTCCAGAATTGTGAAGTGAAAAACTGAAGAGGGTGTACTAATCGTCCGCGACTTCGCGTCTGCGCCTGCCCTGGTCATTCGAGTTTCAGCCAGGAAACCTGCGCCAGGTTTGTTCTCTTTCTCCTCTCCTCGTGCTCCCGCTTGTTCGTCTTTCTTTCTTCTGTGCTGACTGATTGAGGATGCGAATCGGAACTTTTAGTTTATGTTGTTTGTATGTATATTTATACTTTACTTTATTGCGTCGCTACGTCATTGTCCTCGTCCTCTGCTGTGGGGCGGTCTTTTCGTGTTTGGATCTCTTCACCCGAAAGGATTTCAGTGATTTGAAGGTTAGCTGTTTGTTTTAGAATTTGTCCTTGCGATGTGGGTCGTAGTTCGGCTTTGAAGTATTGCTACGACGTGGGTCACCTTGATGGAGATTGTAGTTTCGTTCTCGATCAGGATGTTTTTGCATTCTCGTGTGATTCTGTGGATTATTACAAGTCGTGATCTATTATTCATTCTAACTTTTGTTTTCATTTTGTGAAGAGCTGCGAATATTGTTTGACGTGCAAATAGGAATCCGACCATGATGCGTGCATCTCATTTGTTCGGCCATTCGAGAAAGGTAAATTTTACCGACCTTTTCCTCTCTGCCTTATTTATTTATTTATTTATTTTTCCTGAGAAGCTCAAATTTCTTCTTTTTCCACGCGGAGAAGGGAGATTCTTTCTATCTTCATATACGGCTAAAAGTATGTGTCTGTGTCGAGCATCTATTGTCTTATGATATCTTAGGACGAAATGTGAGTGAAGTGCTGGATGGAGTACATCCTTCTGCTGAGAAAAACTAAAAACTTTTTGAAAGGATCAAATGATAATATTTTCGTCTTTCTTGACTTTACAAGTTTAATCTTCGATTGACAGTCAGCTTTTCTCAGCTACAGAATGGTCAAAATGCTTTGCAACGAGATGCTGCTTTCCTGATCCGTTGCTTTTCCAAGAGTGCAGATCCTTCTACAAATGGAGCAGATAGTAAGTAGCTTTCCCATTTAATGTTTGGTTGCTCATTGGGCACTTCTACTTACATCAGAATGCTGACAACCGAGGTTGTAGTATAATATCTGCACAGCATGGTAAAAGGTTGTCTTATTCTACTAATGTTGTAGTAAGAGTTTGGTCGAGGTCCTGAGGTTCCAATCATACTTCCTGTGTTGATTGAGCTTGCACTTAAAATGTTATCAATGGATAAATTTACGTGTAACAGTTGAGACTGTTATCAAGCTTTTTTACTTGAAATGCGCAGCAAACATTCACTTCTCTGTGTAGCTAGTAAATTATTGCATCGTTTCCAGCTTTCAAAGCATTTTTCTTATTTTGATTTACAGAACTTCTACGATCTCAACGACCATCTTATGTGCCTGAAGAACTCAATCCTCTCGACAGAAGAGTTCCAGAGACAGTTAACACCTTCAGCTTCAAGGTGTGGGAATTGTTGCCGAATCTGATTCTTGTTGTGTATCTATGCTGGCACTGCCTTTTTAATTTGACTTAATGCATGTTTTTATTGTGTATAAATTGTTCAGGGATCATTTGTTAAACCTTATTTGCCTAGGGCGGGAATGAAAGTGGGCAGTCCAGTGATTGGCCTTGGACTTAATCAGAGCTGGTCATGGTTTGTTGGATTGATTCATTTGTCTGCAATTACTGACACGTGGATCATCAACAATGTAACATGTTTGTTTCTTTTCTTGTTATCAGCTTTCAAACATTACCAAGAAGAAGTTTCTCTTCTGATTCAGGTATGTCTTGTCCTTTATTTTCAACATTTTCAGGAACCTTTGCTACTCTTTTGACTTATCCTGACAAACTTTTGAAGCTGTAATCCTGTTTTGTGCCCATAGAGCATGCTATATATTAATTTTGTCTTTACTTTCATCTTGCAAATAGTTTTGATTCTCTCCGTAAAGTAAACAGGTATTTCATTTTGTTAACCATGTGAAACATTCTCCAGTGGATCTTAATTTCAACTAATTTGTCATCATACTATTTTTCTATACTTCCCGTGTAAGAGAGATTCTCTGTTGTCTTACATATGGATCTGATCTCTGTATCCAAAATTTTGACAATAGTGTCATTCCAAGTTGTTAACTTGAGGCTTTGACTAATGCTATACTTTTATTGGTGTATGTATGCTTGATGCCATGTGTTGAGTGAGCTCCATGCTCTAGGCTTGACAGTTGGACGTAGTATACTTATTTCTTTGCCACCCTTGCTTCTTTTCACAGGATTGCCTGCACACCTAGAGATTGGAATGCCATCTCTTTCTCCTACAATGACAGAGGTATTCACTTGTTCTATCATGCTGTAGCAATGTTATTAAACCTCACCTGGAGAGAGGTGACAGGTTCCTGTTGAACTGGCTTTAACTGCTGTTTTATTTGCTCCTGATATTATAATATGGCTGCGTTTTTTAAGTTAAAAACGAGTTAGAAAACCCCCAAAAACTTGCATAGAGAGGAGGGGTAGAGTGCCGGAGGATGGCATCCCCCTGTTTCTCATGCAGCTTCTGAATTTCCCCCTTACCTTCGAAATGCTTGCCTGGTCAATAGACCTGACCATCCTCTCCTGATCGACCAGTTCCTAAGACTTTGCTGGTTTAGTTCCATTTCTTACCCAGACAGGATCCTTGGTCAGTCTGTGTTATAATACTGTAGAAAGAAATAGTGTAATTTTGATTAATACATATGTTTTCTTTGCTTCATATGAGCAGGGAAATATTGCAAGATGGTTGAAGAAAGAAGGGGACAAAATTTCTCCTGGTGAAGTACTCTGTGAAGTTGAAACAGTAGGCATCTGTCTTCCACAAGCATAGTTTTATGAAATTAGAGCTTTTGCATGAAAGATTCCTGGGACACACCTTAGTTTTTTTTATCTTTGACATAGATTTTTTAGTTTTATTATTATTTGAAATATTTTTCTTATTAGGACAAAGCGACTGTTGAGATGGAATGCATGGAAGAGGGATATCTTGCTAAGATAATACGTGGAGATGGTTCCAAAGAAATAAAAGTTGGTGAGGTATGATTTATTCCCGTACAAAGAACAAGCTACATGATATATATATGTTTTTTGAGGTCCGAAGTAGTAAAATATTATTATATGTTCTTCTTTACATGTAAAAATTTGACACTGAAAGCTATAGTTGATGTTGGAGACTCAATTTGGCCTTTTTTCTTTCCCTTATGGGTCATTGTGAGCAGAACCATTTCATTCAACGTAATAGAAAGGCTCCCTCATTCCCTTTGATTAACCGTGTCTCTAATCTCTGTTTCCAAAAGAATAAGTTAGTTGTTCTCATGTAAGTTGTAACTGACATGTATTGACCACTACTAGGTTATGTAAAACAGGGTTTCATCTAAGACTTTTAAGCATATAGATGTGCTGCTTTATTCCTGCATTACCCTTTTTTTTAGCTGATATTTTTTGGCTAGAGAAGAGTTGAGCTGACCTTTCACAATCTCTCTTTCTTTCTTTTTGATGACGGATATTTCTAGACCCATAAAGAAGTTAGAATTGAATAGCTTGCTGTCATTCAACCCATATTAATTATTTTCTAGTATAGTTAAACTTATCCATGGATTGGGTTGAAGTCTCACTGAACATGCTTGGTAGTGCTTATTTATGCATGTTGCATTCTTAATGAATTCTTGTTCAAAATCTTGATTATTTTAGTACGTAACCCAAAAAAGTAATATTCATTGTAGCAGACTGTTATCACATGTTTAATTTTTTCGATCATAATGCATTCTGCTATTTGTCATGTATATGGATGGCAAAGTCTTGCCTAGGCCAAATGTTTTGGGGAAATAATAGCTTGATGTGATTTTAACCTTGTTGTGTAGAAATTATTTCCTTGTTGGCTTAACAAATTTTGTAGTTTAGAATGAAGAAAAACATTTGATGATTTTTTGAAAGAAAAGCATTAACTGATTTATTTTTTTTGTAAAGAAAAGCATTAACTTGTTTCTTCTCTTTTGATTTTATTTTGTTTCTTTCCAGTTCCACTCTTGGTGATGTCACCTTTTTGCCTGCGGCTTAATCCCTGTCACCTGCAGTTTAACTATAACTTGTTAAGAATCACATTTATTCACTGGTTAATGATTTACAATAACTATTTCCATCCCTTTATTGAGGCAAATGTAATTTGTTTGTGTAATGTTTGGGTTGACTATATTTCATATCCATGGCTTGGCACGATTAACTTTAGAAGCGTCTCTTTTTCTTGTTCTTGACAAATATTGACCTTTTCTCTAACATGTGTCAATTTGCAAACTGCTTCGTTAGCCTTTTATGTATTGGTTAATTATTATTATCACATCTTCATAAGTCTTATAAGATCATAATGATTAATTATTACTATCACCATCATCATAAGCCCTCTGACATATTGTTAACTGTTTTTATCACAACCTTGGTACACCCTGTTACGCATTGGTTTATTGTTATTATCATCACCTGCTTCATAAACCTTCTGACATAATGATTTTCCAAAATAAGTGTCTTGCTGTTGTTTACTACTACTTAATACAATTGTCAGCTATAGGGTCTAGCCTGTGTTAAGGAATAGAAAGTATGATGAGTTTCATGAAGTTAAATTTTCAAATTTGATGATTTTTTAATGTTGGTTTTCTTTTCACTTCTCTCCTTAATTAGGTCATTGCTATAACTGTTGAAGAAGAAGATGACATAGCAAAATTCAAGGATTACAAGCCTGCTGGGGATGCTGGAGGATCAAAAGAGTCAGCCCCTACGTCTGCCCCACCACCCAAGAAGGAGGTGGAACCTGTTAGTTCTCCAGAGCCAACTAAATCTTCAAAGCCCGTAGATGCGGTGCCGCTGGAAGAAGATCGCATTATAATAAGTCCTGCTGCTCGAAAATTAGCAGAAGATAATAATGTAAGTAAATCATTTCATTTGTCTAGTTGATGATATGTGAGATAATGTTGAGGTGTGAACTTTAACATGACTATATTTGCAGTCGACTTGTGCTTTATATCTGTTATAGATTATAATCTAGTTTGACTATAGGTACCTGTTTCCAGCATCAAAGGTACTGGTCCTGATGGACGAATTCTGAAGTCTGATATTGAAGATTATTTGGGTAAGTCTCCCCAGAGAAATATACGTATTTTTTGTCATTTTGTGTGATTTGTATAATGGGTCTTTTGGGATTGGTTGTTTTTGTAAACTTGTGCACCATGTGCATAAGGAATTTGATGATTTATTCAATCAGTTATTTATTTGTTACTGTGGCAGATTATTTATTTTTTATTGATTTGCTGAACCTACAAAATATGTTTCAGCTTCAAGTGCCAAGGGAGTATCTGTGCCCTCTGCTAAGACGACTACAACAGCACAAGCGTTGGACTATTCTGACTTGCCAGTCTCTCAGATTAGAAAAGTAATTATTCATGTTAAAAAATCTTTTATTCTATTGATAACCTGGCTGCCATTCATCCTAACATTTTTTGTCGTAAACCCGTTGCTTATGCCAGGTCACTGCCTCAAGATTGTTGCTGTCAAAACAGACTATTCCCCACTATTATTTGACTGTAGATACTCGTACAGACAAACTAATGGAGTGAGTACAAACTTATCTCGTATTAAATTTTTTGCTCTCCCTCTGCTGTTCCAAACACACCCTCACCTCCCTCTCATTAGGTAGCAGGTCATTGCTGATTGTGAAAGTTCTGCATTTGTTAAGATATGGAAACACTTGGTTTTTACACCGGAAATAGGCCTGCAAAGTTGACTGGTAGGCCTATAAACTAGGAAGTAGACTTTTTAAATTGACTGGCCATTTTTTTATGGAACCAGCTCATTCTTGTTCAGTATCAAAGCCAAGTCCAAGCTCAACATGTGTAGTTTCCATGCGATCCTTGTTTTTGGTCACTTTTGTATCCTTTATGACCTCAATGTAAGTGAGAGAGAGTGTTAGTGCAGATAGAGTCATTCATCAGTTTAGGTTTGGAGTTTGTTGAGTTTGAGTTCAGAAATAGGCTCCCAAATCGACCAGTCATGTTGTGTTGGAAACTGGCCAAACTTACCCTAGTACCAGGCTAGGTTGAGACCTAATTCTGTGCTTTGTCTATGTCAAACATAAGAGACATTTGTTGGGCTATTCTACTAGACTTTGAAGGTGAGAATGAGGGAAATTTGTTGTGCTATTCTACTAGACTTTGAAGATGAGAATGATGCCTTACTCAAAAAACCAAAAGAAGATGAAAAGCTGTGTTACTGTAGTTAAGTATCATTACCTTTGACTTGGAATTTCCTTGGTCTACAGGTTTGTTGGTATGTCCGCATTATTGTTTGGTTTGGAACCATCCACTTTATCGTTAAATGTTTAGTTTTATCTGGGTCCATCATGAAGTAGCACTGAGATCAGGATTCTTTTCCCCACTAGTAACCACTGGATTTTCCTGAAATGACCTGTATGAAATTATCCCTTTTAGTAATAGATAATCTCTAACTTTTTTTTTTCTTGTTTTAGTTTGAGGAGCCAACTTAATGCCCTGCAAGAGGCCTCTGGTGGGAAGCGGATTTCCTTGAATGATCTTGTCATAAAGGTTTGGTTCTATACAATTTTAAATACCAAATGTCTTTTTCTTTTGGAGAGGAGATAGGAGGGGGGGGGGGGGGGTTTATGGTGCCTGTAAATTCCTCAAGCAAGTCATTTTAAACTTCTTTTGTCATTTGTCATTCCCTTTAAATTGATACTTATTCTCATGGCCTATACCCTCATTTAAACTGGATAGGGTGTTAGACTATCTTTACTGTTACTTTTTGGTTATCTGTATGTGTAGTAAACTAGCCACATTAACTTCAGAAATATGAGGACCTGGCAAGATTTAGGATAGTGCTGTTGAATATTTTTTGCTTTTCTTTGATCCATAAAAAAATCATACTTGTTCCCAAGGTCTATTAAATACTTTTTGGTTTTCTTCGATCCATAAAAAAATCATACTTGCTCCCAAGGCCTATACTCATTTAAACTGGGTGGGGTGTTGGCTTCCTTTATTGTTACTTCTTGGTTATCGGCATCTGTCTAGTAAACTGAATCGTTACAAGTATGAACACGAGGGCCTTGTTTCCTCTAGATTTTGCAAAGTATTGTTTTAATACTCTTTGTATTTATTCAACCTTGAGCTATTTCCTGAAGCGTTACAAGTTTTGGTTGTAACTATTGTAAATCACAGGCTGCTGCATTGGCCCTTAGGAAAGTTCCTCAGTGTAATAGCTCTTGGATGAATGATTTCATCAGACAGTGAGTTTACTTTGCCTTAATTCTAACATCACTTTGACTCATAAGATATCTAGCATCACTGTCTCTTTTCACATTCGATATCTAACATCACTATCTCTTCTTAAATCCAGGTATCACAATGTCAATATCAATGTAGCCGTACAGACAGATAATGGATTGTTTGTTCCTGTCATCAGGGTAATAATGGGCAAATAATTTATTTAATCAGTTTCTTCTACAATAAGGGGCTGCACTTGAAATCTTAAGAATCTGTATGATATTGAAATCTTCTATATGATGCAGGATGCAGATAAGAAAGGGCTATCTTTTATTGCTGATGAGGTGAAACACTTGGCACAGAAAGCTAAAGAGAACAATCTAAAGCCTGAAGATTATGAGGTCTGTGTTTTCACTTGCAGTCTAGATTTGCTCCATCTATTCTGTTACCATATCAGAGCATTACAATCGCCCTGATAAATAACTCTGCATCCGTTTTGTAGGGTGGCACATTTACTGTATCAAACTTGGGAGGCCCTTTTGGAATCAAACAGTTCTGTGCCATCATTAATCCTCCACAGGCAGCAATTTTAGCCGTGGGATCTGGTATATTTACATACTTTTTCATTGAGACTGATATTACTTCTAAACTAGACCATTTCATTGATACATCTCTTATTTGCATCATATAATTCAATTTTACTGCCAAATGCAACAGTATTTTTAGCAATTTTGATCGTGGGATCTGTTATATTTACATACTTTTCATTGAGACTGATATTACTTCTAAAACTAGACCATTTCATTGATACATCTCCCATTTGCATTATATCATTCAATTTTATTGCCAAATGCAACACCATTTTTATGCATTTTCATTCTCTTGTGGGGTCCTCCAACTGCCTTGGGTTTAAACCTGTAAAATGTTGAATGTAACAGCTGAAAAGAGAGTGTTACCTGGGGCCGGTCCAGATCAATACGAGTTTGGGTCATTCATGTCAGTTACTTTGAGCTGTGACCATCGTGTAGTAGATGGTATGTGTTATTTCACCTTTTCGCCAATTTCTGATTCTCAGTTCACATGGACGTTTGACTTTTATCTTTAACATTTTTCTGTAACGTGTGTCACTGTTTGGAGAATAAAAGGGAATCGAGCCAAAAATTAACACAGCATGTTGTTTTCTTCACAAAAAGGAACCCATTAGTATAAAGTAATCATCTGTTAGTATTTGTGTTACTGCATATTACATGGTTCCCATTTTTTGATTTATGTTATGATGTCCAGGTGCTATTGGAGCTGAATACTTGAAAGCGTTCAAAGGCTACATCGAGAACCCTCAATCTATGTTGCTGTAGGCTGCGCGTGGTAGTTTTGTACAAATTTTGTACTGTTGATTGATCCAAATAAGGCCTGACATGGCACCCCGAGTTTTCCCTTGCCAATCAGCAACTAATGAAAATCCTCTTTCTTTCCACCATCAGTTTACTCTGTATGAGCTCCTTCACTTCCTGTGTAGTTGTACGAGACTTTCATATTCATTGCGGAATGCAATTGCAGCAATTTAAATAAGGCTGTCCGCAACTGGGGTGGACATCGTCACACATTTGGAATACGTGCTTAGAAGCCGTAGGCTTCGTAGATGGGTCTGTGCCTGAGCTGTGTCCGATTTTGACCCGAACTAAGTCTAACAATTTAAATCCCGTACTATGAATATTTTACTATAGTTATTCCTGCGCAGTAAAAACGAATTTTACTACCATAGCAATTTTACCCGTACAGGAGGCCCGTTAGTCATGTAAATCTGTAATTGGTGTGCTCTACTATAAACGGTGGAACTAGCACCAACTGAACCGAATCCGCTATAGGCCACAAAAGGGGATCTGTTAGATTTAAGTCTGGGTTTGGACGTTTTAGACAAGTCTTTGTTATCGACATCGAGATACGAAGTCGATCCAATCCAGACGAGTTTTAAGTAAAAATAATGAATTACATACAATGTAGCTGGCTATACAAGAGCGGGCAATTGTTGGGTTCGGAGCGTTTTTGAAAAACCTCAAACCTCGAGTCCGAACCCCCTCCACTTTCTCTCTTTGTTTTGTATTACATCCCATACGCAAGACCCTCCGCATACTCCGTTGAGTTCTACCCCTCGTGTTAGTTGGTATCTCGATGCTCTTCATTCTTGAGGATGATAAGCTATATTAGTAGCCGTGTGATGGGTGGACAACAAAGTTTGTTTACCAATCTCATTCAAGCTAAATGTTTGGGTTCTGTTAAGAGTTGAAAACTCATCCCCCATGAGAAAAACTGCAGGCCTTGGCATTTGGCTCAATGGTCATGTTAAATCAGGATTGGTTCTGGATGGTGGTCTTGAGCTGCCCCCCCAGTTTTAGGGGGCTAAGCATGTATAGTAATGACAGAAGCAAAATAAGAGTGTTCCCCTTTCCGAACTAGCTAACTAGCCCACATTAAGCCATTGTCTTATGCATCAAACCAGTCAAAGAAAGGTGCTTCGAGTGATTCAATGGCACATATTCTTGAGATCTAATTACGAATGACCGGAGGACTAAGAAACATTTAACATTAGAAAGGTCTTACTGTGCCATGGTTTGGCGTTGCAATGCCTGCCGTGGGTCCCCTACAGTGCAATAGATCTCGTCAAAGTGAAATCCGGCACTATGAAGAAATCTCATCTGGCTGATGCTTTTGGAGATTTCTTACTTGTTTATAATCAGGCGAAAACGAGTAGTGTTTATCATCTTGGATATATCTCAACATTGTCCACCAAAACGACGAGAACATTTTGGCGTTGGAGCAAACTGTTGAACTTTTTGAAAAAAGGAAAAAAATACCAGGTAGCTTTGCCAGAGCATCGTTGCAACTTGAGCACCCGTTGCACAGTATATCGTTAACATAACCCATAATAACTAAAGCCTGTTCCAAGCAAAACACAAGAGAAAGCAGTGAGCCCAATGTTTTGACTTCTGATTACAAATATGCACACACCAGACCAAATCAAAACAATCACAGTTTGGCATTTGTAGTCTCCAACCGAAGAAGATAAAGGATTTCAGTGTTTGAGCTTAAAAACCAGTATTAAGATAATTGCAAATATGAGGACCCCAATAATGGTGCCAACAATCCACTTATTCCGGCTCATCCTTCTGGACATTGTAGTAAGAATCTTCTTACTCTTGCCAATATTGTCATCTACACCATGCAGCTGCAAAATGAATAACAGAGGTTAATAATATAATGAAGGGATATGTAATAGAGATTGATGCCGTAGATGCAGATCTTGTAGAGAGAGAATCGAGAATCACACCGTGTTATTGGCATGCAATAGAGATTGACGCTGTAGATGCAGATCTTGAAGAATAGAGACGCCAAGCTCCTCAGTCTCCAGCATAGTTTTTCTACTTTCTTTGATTCTACCACTAGACTGATTCAACCTATCTGTTGACATTAACAATCTTGCTCTTTGATCAGCAGATGCCTGCAACATCCACATATCATATAATGCCTCTTTATCAGTTACATACTAGAACAATAGAGTGAGCAAATGCCCTGAATGCAGAGCCATGCCAGCTCTGTTTAGAGAACAAAAGTCATGTCAACTCTTTTTTTGAGAATAAAATTCATGACAACCTTTTTCTTTTTTATTACAAAAGTCATGTCAACTTGAAAGCTACACAAGGTATTGAGAGGACCGGCAATCACATACAATTGTTATTTCCAGTAGGCAGTTCATAAAAGTTACTCAACATCTCATACCCAGTAATCACACTTTAAACTCCCATTTGCAGCCATGGAGACTATGTCACAATCTACACTCCTTTATACTTCAACTATAGTAGGATTTCACTATAATTGATAATCAATGCAATATATCCCATACCTAGTCCTCACACTACAAACCCAACCTGCAGCCATAGAGACAAAGGCCCACATCCAGTCCTTGATACTTCCACCATAACTGAAATTTCACTATTGTGAACAATTAATGTAACACATCACCAAAATAAAAATAGGTTTTGATTTCCTTTTTTTCGTAAAAATCTATGTTCACTGTTATATAAACTAACTTTTACTTGACCACTTTTCTGGGAATAGTTTACACCCAGCAGCCCCCCCTCCATCCCAAAAAGAAAAAAAAAAAGGACACTGATGTTCACATTTTGTTTCACTTGAAACATATAACTTCGATTTTCTCATCAATCAGCAAAGTGATAGTTATGATGCTTAGTCTACTCAACATCCGAGTGTTAGGTAAAGTAAAATCAACCTATTTGGTGGAACTATGTCTACATCAATCACAACAACAAACTAATATAACATCCCTAGAAAGAGAAAAAGTAAGCACTATACCATCAGTGTATCTTTCATTCCAGATTCCAACAACTCTTCTCTTGCAACCTGATTTGCATTTGCTGATGTAAGATTTTTAACCTCACTTTTCAAATTGTTGAGATCAGACTTGTACTCCCTTAGTTTGGCAAGCAGCACTCCTTTTACACTTGGCTGTAAGCTCCTAGCCTCAAGATCCATTTTGCGAATCTAGTGACATTCAAGCAAGAATGTAAGGTAAAACTGTGAATTACAGTATAACAGAAACAATTATCTTAAAATAAAGAAACACACTCATACAATACCAAAGCCTCGGCGTCGTCTATTCCTGATTTTATTTCTGATATTTTCTGCTTCTTCTGCTCTGGAACATCAAATAGACAAATGAGGTGGTATGCAGCAGATAATAATCTCATAAAAAGGATAACAATTTCTTAGCGTAAAAGTTTTGTTGATCATTGGAATTTTTTGTCAAAAAGAATAAAAAAATCCTTGTTCTATTCCAAGCAAGGTCATACTAATTGCATTAGAAAGGTCACTCTAAACTCTGATCCTTATCAATATTGGTATCCGGCCTGAAATTGCCTCAGGGAATTCTTTGCCCCCGTAACTCATATTCTGCAATCTTCAAACAGCAATAAAGATTTACAAATTCCAAAATATGCTGGTATCAGGCAGTTCACCGGACCCATTATCTAGACTCCCAAATGTTACAAATAAGAAATCAGAATAAAAAATAAAAGGCAGAACCAAAAACACTTAAACACATTAATAAGGAAAATTTTAACACTGACAACTAACAACGTCGTAGCAAAAGAAAACCCAACAATAACAATATAACGTTGGACAAAAAGACGTTTCACTTTTTACCTCCATCAAGGTGAGCCGCAGAAGTACACTTTCGGGAGAGATTAGACGAAAGTTCGCAGTACTGACGCTCATATCCTTCAAATACCTCACTCATGGTGGCAATAGCTATCACCAAGTGCGCAACAAATCCTGAAAATTTCCTCAAGTTAATTCACAAATAACCCTAAACATCCAGCTGAGCAACATTTCCCCATCAATTTGAAAGTAATCATCCCGGCAACGGGAAAAAAGAACCGAAAACACAATTCAAAACCAGCACCTCTCCCGTCCGAATCCATCAACCGGATGAATAAAAAAAGTACGAAAATAAAAAAGATCAGATCCAAAAGTGAATAGCTTCATCGAAACAAAACGCATCCGATCCGAAATAAAACAAAGAAAACAGCCACAATCGAAAAAAAGCACCACCAGTACCTTCACTAGAACAGGAAATTCCAATTCGGAGGCGTAACCCTCCTCGATTAACCATAAAGAACAGCTTACCCAAACGCAAATTTTACCTAGTTTCAAGCGCGTCAAGTACGAGATCTTACCGAAACGATCGAATCAGCAAACCGACTGGAAAGAGATTTTGTAAATTGAGCAACGAATCGAGGAGATCAGAGGAGCCCAACTTTTACCCAAATGGCGGGGATAGAGGAGGAGAAGGTCGAAGCGGAATCGATTTTATATTTTCTGGAGAGTTTGAGAAAAAAATAAAAATAAAATAAAAGGAAACGGGAAACGGGAAACGGCGTCTCCCGAACGGAAACGGGCAAGTTACCGGCCCGAACTGTCGCTCAAACTAACAGCAAAAGGCCTTTTTTTTTTTTTTTTTTAATCCTTCTTTCCCGTCTTGCTAGATGCAGTTCAATGATGAAGACAATCAGAAATACAAGAGTTCGAAATTTATTTGGGCCCACCGTCCACCTGGTTCCACATCGGCGGCGAACGACGGACACGTACGGTGGTCAAATGGTCCTTAAAAAACTTTTATTATAAAATATAATTGTTAAATATAAATGAGCAAGGTCCCATGGTCTAGTGGTCAGGACATTGGACTCTGAATCCAGTAACCCGAGTTCAAATCTCGGTGGGACCTTTTAATTTTTACAAAGATAAGGATATGTCCGGCCAAACAAGGACCGGCCCCGGATCTGCTGCGGTGCACCAGCCGCATTCGTCGAGGTGGGTAATCGAATAATTAGATAATCGGGTAATCAAAGCATAAAATTTTTTACCAGTTTTATGTGTGACTGTCTGGTTTAAGTATAATAACATTGCTTTTCCCTTTATTTTTTTCATCTTTTTATTTTTATTTTTTATTTTTGTATAATATATAATATTGCATATATTTTATATAATGTATAATATTCCCTTTACTCCCCTCCGGATTCGATTTTTTGGATCCGGATCCGGAATGAATGTATCTCGATCTGTCCCCTCCGGACTCGATTTTTTGGATCCGGATCCAGAATGAAGGTCTCCTCCTTATCCATCTCGTTCGATATTTCTCCTTAATTTCTCGGCTTTCCCCTCCCTCTCTCTCAACTTCAGCTTGATTGATGGGAGTGAGTTATCGTCACCAAAGATCCCGGTGCCTATCTTCTAGTGAACTCTCCTCGTGGCTTCCTGAATTCTCCCCTTTCTCTTGTAATCCATGGTGGCTTCCTAATTTCTTTGTCTTTTTTTTGTTATTTGTTTGCTTCGATGAAGAATGGCCCTACCTTGCTATTATCTTTATAACACTGTAAATATTTCTTTGAATCACAAAGCTACGTACGACTCGGTTGTGCTTTTGTGTTTTGCGAATAGTTCCTTTCTTTTTTCGTTTTGCTTTCATGTTTAAACAACCATTATTTGCTGTACATTAATTATAATCAGATCCGGAATTATCGGGATTCGAAAATTTTGAATTTCGGATCCGAATTATTCCTATCGGATCCGGAACCAGAATCACAAAATCCGCAGGATTCCAGATCCGTTTACAGGGCCTTACCCCCCCTCCCCCAGGACTGAGGACCCCCACCCCCTACAGGGGGTTAGTGGAATTGGAAAACACTGTTACACATCAACGCGTTAAAAGTCCATTTCTTTAAAGAGATTATTGTATTAAAAAAATGATAGATTCTTGGTTTTTTTATTCTTGATTACATTGTGAAATATTGCCATCCATATCGGCACCCATGCATTATCATGCATGGGCTCACGTTTTTAAAGAGTAGGCATATGTAGTTCAAAGTCCAATCAATTTCATGTCATTTTTTCATGATAACGTAAACTAGGTTTTGATAGCATATGGCTCATAAGATTTCATAAGCCTAAGCACATGAAAGTTTTAGTGTAATATTATCGGTATTTTTTTTTCATCAAATTTTTATTTGTTGTTTAAAATTGCTTTGTGTTATACAGTTTTTTTATATAACTTATATTTGGTAAAGGGAGATAAATTTTGATAGGTTTTTTTAATGTAAATATTTTAAAATTGATACGTATTTATAATTTTGATAATGTCAGTCTTATTTAATTATTGTCATCTTTGTGTTTATTTTCTATTTTCTTTTGTTCTAGGCTATTTAAAATCTTAGGTATTTTACTGGGGGTGCTCAACTCCTAATTTAAAATTCTCTCTTACTTTTAATTTATCTATTTGCTTTGTCCATATATCAATTCTTTAATAAATAGTAACATGAGGCATGTAGGCCTGGTCAGCCAAGTGATTTCACTCTTGAATTACTAATATATTTTTAGGCATTCTATATTTTATTATGAACTAAATATCTTTCTAAGATCTATTTTTTTAATACTGTAATTTTTATTTAATAAACAGAAATGTATAATTTCATTTAGTTTGAAACAAAGAATTTTGACATTATAAGTTATACACATTATAAAGCCTTCTAAAAAATATAAGTGATTAGGCTTCATGAATATTATCATATTAATTAAGTGTAAATAATAAAAAAAAAAAATAGTATTTTTAACTTTTTTTTTTTTTTTTTTTTTTTTAAGCTATCGAGTGACATCTTAGAAGTCGTTATTGTTGTCATTTTATTTTTTTTTTTTTTTTTAATTTTATCTTTAAGTTATTGTATAAGCTTCTTACTAAACCCTTTTGACATGTTTCCTTAGAATAGTATATGAATTATAGTTATATTTTAAAGATATTATATAAAATACTGATCATGCTACAATTAATATCAATGTGAATGAGAAGGAAGTGTGGATATTAAAAATAGGTATATGTTAATTGCCAAGGTTTAGAAAATGAAGTTTGGGTTGAGTGGCGTTAAATATTATTGCCTAGTTAATTACTTAATGCTAGCTATACGTGAACTAAAATTCCCAAAAATAGAGTAATTAATAAACTTATTGATAGTAATAAATTAACAGAAATGATCATTAGCTATCAATCAATAATCACCACAAAATGCATGGAACATGAGAATGATCGAATACCTCAATACATATATAAAAGAAATCATCACACGACACTGGTATAGCTACGTACAACCAAATGACCTATAAGAATAAAGAATAAGAAAAGAAGCACCACAACCCATGCAGACATGCAGCACTAGTGGATCAACTACATACGAAGCAAGCGCCATGGATGCAGGTGGCGATGAGGGCCTGCCTGAAGAAGCTGATCTCCTGTCTGTATGGGGTTCATCTTATTGCTATAGTAGTATTAATTATCCCCGTGCTATGCTACTCAAATATGAAAGAGGAATGGAAGGGAGCTAGGGGTGCTCATGGGGTGTTGGGCTCATGGCCGGTGGAGGGAACTTCTTTGGGGAGCTCGTGAGGTTTGGGCAACTCTGGTTTTGGGACCTCGATTTTAGGCAACTCGGGTTTTGGCAACTCGGGTAGTTTTGGGACTTCCACTTTTGGCAACTCGGGCTTTGGCAACTCAGGTAGTTTTGGGACTTCCACTTTTGGCAACTCGGGCTTTGGAAACTCGGGCAGTTTTGGGACTTCCACTTTTGGCAACTCGGCCTTTGGCAACTCAGGTAGTTTTGGGACTTCCACTTTTGGCAACTCGGGCTTTGGCAACTCGGGTTTTGGCAACTCGGGAAGTTTTGGGACTTCCACTTTAGGGAACTCGGGCTTTGGTAACTCGGGTAGTTTTGGGACTTCTAGTTTTGGCAACTCGGGCTTTGGCAACTCGGGTAGTTTTGGCAACTCGGGTTTTGGCTCCTCGACCTTTATTTCCTGGGGCTTTGGCAACTCAGGTTTCGGGACTTCGATCTTTGGCAGCTCTGGCTTTGGCAATTCAGGTTTTGGTACTTCAATCTTTGGCAACTCGGGTTTTGGCAGTTCTTTGGGCAACTCGGGCTTTGGCAGTTCTTTTGGCAACTCGGGCTTTGGCAGTTCTTTTGGCAACTCGGGCTTTGGCAGTTCAGGTTTGGGCACTTCGATCTTTGGAAACTCAGGCTTGGGCATTTCAATCTTTGGCAACTCAGGCTTGGGCAATTCTTTTGGCGCTTCAAACTTAGGTAACTCGGGTTTTGGAATCTCAACAGGCTTCGGCAACTCGGGCTTTGGTAACTCGGGCAGCTTGGGCACCTCCACCTTTGGAATCTCAGGCTTTGGCAACTCAGGCTTGGGCTCTTCCACCTTTGGAGTCTCATGCTTGGGTTCCTCAACCTTTGGAGACTCGAGCTTTGGCGCCTCCACCTTGGGAATCTCCGCCTTGGGATGCTCAGGCTTTGGCACCTCTACCTTGGGAATCTCTGGCTTGGGTAGCTCAGGCTTTGGCACCTCTATCTTGGGAATCTCCGGCTTGGGCAGTTCAGGCTTGGGAACTTCCACCTTGGGAATCTCCGGCTTGGGAATCTCTGGCTTCGGTAGCTCAGGCTTTGGCACCTCTATCTTGGGAATCTCCGGCTTGGGCAGCTCAGGCTTGGGAACTTCCACCTTGGGAATCTCCGGCTTTGGCAGCTCAGGCTTGGGAACTTCCACCTTAGGAATCTCCGGCTTGGGTAGCTCGGGCTTTGGCACCTCTACCTTGGGAATCTCTGGCTTGGGCAGCTCAGGCTTTGGCACCTCCACCTTGGGAATCTCAGGCTTCGGCACCTCCACCTTGGGAATCTCAGGCTTCGGCACCTCCACCTTAGGAATCTCCAGCTTGGGCAGCTCAGGTACCTTGGGTATCTCCGGCTTAGGCAGCTCAGGCACCTTGGGAATCTCCGGCTTTGGCACCTCCGGCACCTCAACCTTGGGAACCTCCGGCACCTCAACCTTGGGAACCTCCGGCTTGGGCAGCTCTTCGAGAAGACGACGAGCACCCAAACTCACATCGACGCTCGACAACGCGAGCACCATAAAGCAGAAAAAAACCGATCGATCACGAGAGGAGGCCATAATGTTCAGTAGTAGCTAGCTACTACGTACTCCTTCTCCAAAAGAGAAGATACGATTACACTCGATCGATTTCTTGACTGAACCCCTCCTACCGTGCCTGGCCTTTTATAAGGCAAGCAAAAGAGTGGGTACAAGGGCGGTTGTTGATCCGCCATTGATTTTCCAAGGACGAGGAAAACGTACAAGGGCGGTAGTACCCCTTGCTGCAGGTACGTGCGTGTTCTTCTTCCTTGCCATTCGGGCTGTTGAAAAAAAGGATGGGTAGCTCAACAATTCTCATCTATCATAATCTATCATAATCTATCATCATCCGCCACTAAACACATATCCTATTCGCTGCATATACATAGTCAAGATCACCGGTACATATATATTCATTGTTCCATTGACGAAGATGACATAAAAATTAACAGAGAAAATGGAGAGAGCCCCGAGTTTGGAAAAAGGTCTTTGGAATCGACAGAGTTTCCCTGGGAGTAGTTGTGACCTTGTGGGTATTTGGATTTCAAGAGTATTATTTATTTTTAAGGGTAATCTCTGGATGCAATTACATGAGTTTCTATCATCGTTTGAAAAAAGATCCGGTCTTGATTCGTCACACTCTTTTAATTACTGGTTAATTAATGGGCACAAAATCTCAACCCGTAGCAGGTGGACAATTAATTCTTAATGAACTTCTTAGTGAATTATATGTAAGTTAATGGCTTGATTATTACGTTCATTTTTCTTTATTATTTATAACGTGCATTAAATATTTCATAATAATATTCATTTTTTTCTAAATTTTTTTTTTCAAAAAACACAAGACCTAATATTAATTTATATAGTAAAAGTGTAAAAACAAACAAACACTATATATATTACTTTGTTGGGTTCTGCATTTTTCTTATTTACATGCAAAAATTTGACACTAAATATATATATATATAACTCTAGGTTGAAAAGTGGGGCTTTTTAGCAACACTTTGGAGTTTAGCATCGCTTTTCGCATGCCCCTGAGCGTCCTGATCCAGTGATACATGCATGCCCTTGTTTGCAGTGGATCCGAGGCCCTCGTACCCCACCTCTAATTTGTAAAATTGAAAATCTGCCCACTGACTTAAGACTTTTTATGTTGTTTTCATATATATGTTTTATATCCGATCGATGATAGGGAAAATCTAGCTAGGTGACCTAAATCTGTATCTCAAATGGGTAAAAAATTCAATCTAATGACTAAACCAAGGCCACGCGCCCTACCTATATCATTAATTGTTTTAAACTATAATCGGTAGTAGTTAGAACTAATACAATTTCTTTAACTACAAATAGTAGTAGAAATTAAATAAAATTAATCTTACATGTTTTCTCCTAGAATCTAAATTTTTTGATAATTCAATTTGTGACCCTCTTAATAACAGGACACATTTCTAGCTAATTACTATCATATATATATATATATGTGGAGCATTTTTATATGACCATCAAAATAAAGTCCCTCCGTAGAAACCTCAAGGGATGCACAAGAAGAAGAGCTCGAACTTGCTGGTCAAAATGCAGCGTAGCCAGAGCCAATCCCTGAGCGTCCCCCCTAGCGCTGCTGGGCGTGGCCAGCGGATTCGAACTCCAAGAAGAAAGAACTCCATTACCTATCAACTCGTGCCCTTAAAACTCGTAAACATATATAGCTATCACCCAATATAGTCCTATGAATCATATATAATCTTGATCAGATCTCAAATGCCAGTTATAGATATACTCCCATGCTTTTATCTAACATTAACTTTAAGATGAAGAATATGTAACCTTCAAATAGTAGAATTAGAAGATGAAAATAATTGTAAATTTGTGAATATATTATTGTGAATTTACTAATATCTTATATTTTAAAGTTTATAAGTTTATAATTGATAGCTACATTTTTTTTTATTGAAGAAATACTTGAGCAAAACGTAATTCAAGAAAATGTAACAATGTGGAAGAATCCAAAATGCATTAATTTCTATTGATAAGAATAAGCTACAATTAATCCGAACGATCAGATCACAATATATATAGATCAGAGTTAAAAGAAACATTGAGGCTTATAAACCCCATTCTCCATCCATTATCTTTCTCCACCTTTCTCTCTTCATTATCTTTCTCCACCTTTCTCTCTTCATTATCTTTCTCCACCTTAATTTCTCTCTTCATTATCTTTCTCCACCTTTCTCTCTTCATTATCTTTCTCCACCTTTCTCTTCAATGTCTTTCTCCACCTTTCTCTCTTCAATATCAGTGTCCACCTTTCTCTCTTCAATATCAGTGTCCACCTTTCTCTCTTCAAAACCTTTCTCCACCTTTCTACTTTTTCACTCTCAATTTTCTATCCACTATATCCCTGTGCACTCCATCTTCACTCCACTTTCTCTCTCCTATGTCTCTCATATTTTTTCTTACTTTCTCTCATCTCTATTAATGTTAATAACTTTTATTAGTCAAAAATTGAATTATTAACTATTCTTTACACTATTAATAATTGAATGATAATTCAAGTATAGATGGTTATAGTGTTCTATTAGAGGATTTGTCAATTGCCTCGTGAAGCTGGGATTCATTTGTTTTGTTTAGTTTTGGGGGATACTAAAATTTTTTTACTATCTAATGTTTTCAGAAAATGGTTTACAATTTATATGAGATTTTTATTAAGATTTAATAATGAAATTTAAATAATAGTATTATTGTAAATTATGGCATCAATCATCTTATCCAAGAAATGTCACCGATAGCAAGAGCCCGAATCCGCTGGCCAAAATGTGCGTGGCCAAAGTGAATCACAGAGCGCCAGCCGTGAAAAAACCCAACCCGAACCATCATTTTACATGTCCAAACTCGACTCGACCTGACTAATACCCACCGGGTTTTGGCAAAAACCGAACCTGATTAGAAAAAAAACCCAAAATTTTAATATATATTTTAATTAACTCAAGAAAAATACTTAAAAATTTTTAAAAAAGTAAAAACTAGTTGGTCAGGTTCGGGTTTAGATTGGGCTTGGATTTGGAAATTAAACCCGGGTATTTTGGGTCGCATTGGGTTACCCAGAAAACCTGACCTGATGCCTACCTCTAAGAACGAGTTTGTTCAGATCGTATTGGTTGGGCCATTTGTCAGACCATACTGGGACAGGTATTTGACCCGTCGTGGGCCGAGAGGCCTGGGCCCGGGCCGGCAAACGGCGATGCGACCGATGTCATTTTCTCTTCTACGGCTCGTCAGCTTCGTAATTCGAAGTTCGTAAGCGCGGGCTTAAGATTCTTTTTGTTTTTCGAACCGCCTTTTCTGGTTCGTGTTCGTGTGGCCTCGCGCGGGAAGAAAAGCCAAGGCACCGAAGCTCGTCGCTTCCCCATGAAAGCGTTTTAGTACTTTGGATCGTCTTTTTCGTTCCTGTTGCCACCCACCGGAGAAGGCGGACTGCTCTGAAGCTCGTTTCTTCACATGTAAGTCTCTGTCGCGTGTTTCGCTGTTGTTGCCGCTAGGATTCTGATGTTACGACTGGTTAATCACTGGTAATAGTCGGAAATGCGGTCGTCCGGGGACTGCAGACTGTTACTGGTGGTTAGTAGTCAGTACAAGAGTAGAGGCCCGTAATGGATGAACATTCGACGGGCTGTCATGCTTGTATCCTTCGGATGGTGGCTTGGAATCAGAGTAGTGATGAATTTTACTGCGGTGTTCTATCATTTGGACTTTTGTGTGAGCTTGAAATTACTTATTCGTAAAAGCCAGAGGGGCTTGTTGTTCATCTGACTCTCATTTTGAAGTAACGAAAACATCGGATAAAGTTACGAAAACATTTGAATGAACTATGATGTCGTAATGGCTCCCTAGTTTTTCTAAAATGGGTTAATATATAAAAAAAAGAACGGGCTGGTTATAGCTAGGTTAATCTCTGCCTTTGTCATTCCATTTGCTGTTTACTTGCTTACGAGAGCCTAGACTTTAGAATTCTAGGTGTAAAAGTTGAAGCGGCGAGTTCGCTTAAGTTGTTTATGTGATTGCGTCGTACTTTGCCTGTCGGATAAGAGACACAATCTTTAATTTAGATTTCTAGGCTCTTTTTCCCCCCTTATAATCGACAGGTCATATGGTGACCTATAAAAATAATTTTTGAAAGTCTGGTTCTAGTAATGGAAAAAATAGTTAGTTTGGTGTCACTGACGGAAACATTTACCGCTAATCTCTTTTTGCATTTGTCAGTAGAGCCATTTGGATTTTACTTCATTTAAAAGCTTCATTTGCCTCCAGAACTTAGAAGGTGAGTCAGTCAATGCACACGTAGTATGTGCAAAGTTCACATCCATTTTGCTTTTAATGGCGTCTTTCCATAATGACGTCTCACCAGATTTCATTGCTTTGGCAGTTTTAGAAGATCATTCTTATACTAACAATGTTTACAAGTCATCTGAAAGCCTCTCTTATGTCTCATTACCTATTGATTTTCATGAGAAAAAACAATTTTTATAACAATCTTACATGATCTGATTACTAAATAGTGTTGGGAAAGAAATGATCCAAATTCTTTTCATCGCCATTAGAAAAAAAAAGTGTTGGGAGAGAGTTCGGGTAAATTTTGATTGTATGGCATAGATAAGTACGTGTTACCATTTTTTGCATATCATTGGAAAGGTGCTCCAAGGTTTTAAGATTTAAACTTTTGGGAATAATGATGTTTTCCGTCACACAATAACATATGATGTTTCGTGATTGCCCTTTTATTGTAATTGATTATTTTACATGCTGCAAAAATGTTCTCTTTACAAATTATTGGCCAACTGCGCTTGAAGTTTGTTATGCTTTGGAAAGTTCTGATATTTCTTTTAGTAATTCAACTGCATAGAAAAATAAGGAGGAACTGTCTCTTGTATGGTCCTATGGTTCTCATAGAATTACCAAAGTCTGTTCTCCTTCTCCACGTGACCCTTTCTTTTCTGTTTCTTTGTTGTAATTGCTTTCTACTTTCACTTTTTAACTATTGATTTGTAAATTCTGAATTTTTATGAGACTTCATTCCAACATTGGCTAAATTAGTATTTGTGATGGTTTTCCTTTTGTGAAATTTTAGTGTTTTCTTTACTAGTGGAATTTTGCGGTTCATATATTTTATGGTCTATCAAATCTTGTTGCAGTTGCTTTTTAGGATTGATTATTTGTTATTTCTATTTTAATTCACTCTTCTGAATCATCTCTCACTTCAATTTAGTTGATTTTCTATCTTATGTTGGATAGGTCAATGCCTACTTGACAAGTTCCAACGATGGATCATTCCTAAAACGTCTTAATTTGGTTGGGTGCAACATTCCCGTTACGGAAACCCACGTGATGAGTAAGAAAAGGAAAAAATGCACTGATGGTAGTGCTAGTGATTATAAAATATCCGGAAAATGTGGGGATAATCAAATGAGACACAAGCCAGCAGTTGGCAATATTCTCTGGGTCAGGATGCCTGATTTTTCTTGGTGGCCAGCTCAGGTAACCCTATCAAATTTTTCTAAGTGTAGTTATTTGTACTTGACAATGATTTCATGGTTTTGCAATGTTGTTTCATATTGAACCACTTAACAACACCCACAATCAATCAGAACAGTTGTTTTCTCTCTCTCTCTCTCTCTCTCTCTCTCTCTCTCTCTTTCTTTACATGATTGAAGAATATAAAAAAGGACCATTGGAAGGGTAATTATTAATACTTGAGGAAATGGTTCCAATTTTGTTCCCCTAGTTTATCTGCCTTTCCAAGTTGGTTAGTTTGACAATTAAGTGTCTTACTATCCTAGTGTTAAGGGGTCTACTTTCTATATTTTGTAACTTTTTGACTGTATGTCTGTTATAAATACAGTATTTACATGAGAGGAGAACTTTTTTCTGTAACTTGTTCAAACTTTCCTTTCTCTTTGTTTCCTTGTACACTTATACAACTTTTCACGTGGCATTATAAAAGGATGTGCCCTGACAAGGATATGCTACTGTAGAAAGTAATATGGTCCTGGTAAAGTCTTAACCATGGACTTTTTTAAAAAAAATATTTTGAGAAGCATAAAAAGTGGCAATTGTAAAAGTGGTTATGTTATGTTCTAGGAATTAGTTTCATTTTTGTTCCTTTGGTTTAGTTTCCTTTCCTAGTTAGTTAAAAGGTTGGAAACTAGGGCTGCCTTAAGATTCTAATGCATTGAAATCTGCTATTTATATTTTATTACTTGTTCTATTATAAATAAAGTTTCCAGGGTTTAAAGTTTGTGGAACTTGCTCATTGTCACATGGGGGTTTGTAGTAGGGAGCAAGGTTGTGCTCCTTGGACTCTGCGCCGGACTCGGGGTCCCGAAATTGTGAGCTGCACTGCTCTGACTTGCCCGGGCAGGCCTGGTAACTAATGACTCAGGTCAAAGGGACCCCTCACCTTGCAAAGGACGACTAGTCCCTAAAAAAGGCTTAAATTTTTTTTTTTTTTAGAAATTATGTTCAAGTTGGTATATAATAAGCCAAATGAAAAGAAGTAACCTCATAAGTAAATATAAAATTGAGTATTTCATGTCTGGAAAAATTGACTAAAACATCATATCAAACAATACTATAATGCAGCTGATAGATATTGTACTTTATTTATGTTTTGATGTACTATGTTAAATATAAGTAAGCTGTATATTAGTAAGTTGCCAGATATCTTGGTGCATAACTTAATTACAATAAGGGCATGGAATATGAATTCACTAAAAATTATTCCAATTTAACGAGCACCAAATAATGATAACTTTACTTTTGAAAATATAATTTTTATATTTATTTAATTATATTTATTATCAGCTATTATTATTCATTATTTGTTATATTAGATTACATAAGTTGTAGTCTAAATATAATTACTAAAATTATCCTATTAGTATTAAACTTTTGTTTATCATTGATATTCTTAAATTATTGCCTAAAAAATTTAAATTTAATATGTTAAAGTTTAAAAAAATCTGTTGATAACAAGGTCTAGAGGCAACAATCAAAATTTAGTACTTCCATAACCAACAATTTGTTGTTAGGGACTACCTCGCTGATGCCTTGATGTACGGTTTGACTATTATGAATTAAACTATTGCCTTTCTCAAGAAAAAAAAGTACTTCCATTGACTATATTAAACCATAATAAATGCTGTTAAGTTTTTGAAAATAAACCTAATTAATTATATTAATGAAATGTACTATGTTGGGATTTTTTAAAGAAACGAGGAAAGACTAGTATTCCCAATTACGCAAACTGTGAAGATAAAAAAGGGAAACCATTGTATTGCAAAAAGACAAAAACAACTGTAACAATTGTGGAAATAAAAGGTTTAAATTTAAAAGAACAAGTTTTCGAGCTCCCTAGCCGGACTTTATCAAGCTCGAGTTTGGCTCGGAGGCTCCAGGGTGGCCTCACTTTTATCTCCATTCGAGCTCGTTTGAAATGAATTCAAGCTGAATACAATTTAAAGAGTAGACTTCTTCAAGTTTTTGAGTCAAACTCAACCTTGATAGAGTTTGGCTTGAGAGCTCGTGAATATGTTCGTGTAAATTTAAACTTTGTTTTCGCACCTGTTAATTTTGTCCTTTCTGGATACAATTGTCTCCCTTTTTATCTTCTTGATTGACGTAACTGACTACATTACTCTTTCCTTGTTTCTCTCCAATGACTGATGTGGGTTCGCCTTCTTCCTTCCACCCAGTGGTGGAGCCAAGAAAAAATTCTTGGGGGGGCCAAAAAGGAAAAAAAAGGGTATATATATACATATAATATATATGTACTCTTTCTCATTGTTCTCTCTCTCATTTGCTCTCTCATATAATATATATGTACTCTTTCTCATTGTTCTCTCTCTAATTTGCTCTCTCTCACTCTCTCTCTCACTCTCTTTCTTTCTCTCTCTGTCTCTCTAATTTGCTCTCTCTCTGTCTCTCTAATTTGCTCTCTCTCTGTCTCTCTAATTTGCTCTCTCTCTGTCTCTCTCATTTGCTCTCTCTCTCTCTCTAATTTGATCTCTCTCTCTCTCTCTCTCTAACTTGCTCTCTCTCTCTCTCTCTCTCTAATTTGCTCTCTCTCTCACTCTCTCTCACTTGCTGTCTCTCTCTCTCTAATTTGCTCTCTCTCTCTCTCTCTAATTTGGTCTCTCTCTCTCTCTAATTTGCTCTCTCTCTCTCTCTCTCATTTGCTTTCTTTCTCTCTCTCTCTCTCTCTCTTATTTCCTCTCTCTTTCTCTCTCGTTTCCTCTCTCTCTTTCACTCTCATTTCATATCTCTCTCTTCATGTTTTATGCCTAGCCCTATATAAGGGGTTAGGAAAATGTTTGGGAGGGGCCATGGCTCCCCCTTGCCCCCCCTCTCTCCGCCATTGCTTCCACCCTTTTACTCTCTTAATGCCCATTCATCTTCGTCCTTCCACCCTTGTTCTTTTTTCTTCCCATAACTCTTGTTTACTCCATTATTTCATCCATTCGCTTCTTTTTTTTTTCATTTTTTCTCTACTTTATAGCTGATCAGTGGAGGAACCTGGGAATTTTCATGTCGAGCAGAGCTCAAACCCACACAAGCTTGGGCTCAGCTCGGCTTGATTCCACCCCTAGTCCTGGGTTCTAGTCTCCCAAGGGCATGGCGCCAAGAGCCTTCATGCAAGCACACTATTTCAAACAATACACATATGTATTGTATGTGTAATGTTTATTGTTGTAACCTACAGGAAATTATTTGCAGGTGAGTCCCTTTTAACAATTGGATTTAGACCTCGAGATCTTACAAAGGCAGTTGTGTAATAAAATATTAGAAAAAAGGTTATATTTATTTAAAAAACCACATATATGAGAGAAAAGATTATTTGTGACCTACAAGAAATCCCTTATAGGTGAGGCCCTTTCAACCTTTGGATTCAAATCTCGAGATTTTGTACAACTTTTTTAAAATAGGGTTAAATGTCTATTGCTATCTCTTTAGAAAACCACTTAAAGGAAAAATTATCTCAGGCTATAAACTCGCGTGTGCACGCGCAGCACAACGGGAGAAATCTCCTTCAATCTTCCAGTAGTTTAACCTTTGCTCTTTGCTAACTTTCCTCTTTTGTTCACTATACAAGTTTTCAAGAATAATGTTGGGATTGCATTTTATTAGATTATAAGTTCGCTGATTCTTTTGCATATTCTTTCATTACAACCAACCCTCTTTTGATTGTTTGTGATATTTCAAAACTTTGGGTAGGTTTTTGTTGCTCTCAATATTTTCCAGATGTGTATTTAACTTGTTGATTTACTCGTTGTGTACTTGTGCTAGGTTGTAGGCTGCAACTATAAAATTGGGAATTATAAAAGCAAAAGGAGAAAAGAAGGAGAAGTTCTTGCTCGGCTTTATGGGAGCAGTGAATTGTTCATTCTCTGGTTCCCTGCTTGTTGATTAAAATCTGGCTTTAGGTTTGAGTATGTCTCTTATTAGTTTTCCCTTTTTGCAGGTGGTATGTGGACCCGGCCAAGTGCCATTCTGACTTTCAAAATGTGAGAAAATTGATGACACCGGATGCAGTTACTTATGGTTTTGTAACATTTTTCCTTGAAGCTCTATACTTTCTCATGTATTTGTTTTATGTGAACAGGCACTGAAGCAAAATAACTTAAGTTTTCGGGAAATTTTTCAGAAATCTCTGGAGCAAGTAATGATTTTACCATGGTCTAAGAACGTTGATATCATTTTCTTAATTTTTCAAAAAGTCCTCAAACTTAGAATGTGATATTTTCCCTTTCCATCGTTATCTTTTCTGGTAGGGGACTTCTCAATCAGGCTTTATTTCATGCTCAAAAAGAGTGGCTCGAGGCTTCAAAGGTCAGGCATCAATAACACATGTTCTATCCTTCATACTTTTGCAGACTATGATTGATCATGTTTTTGTTCGAAATAGTTTGGTTCTGTGGTTGCTTTTCATGTAGTAAATTACAGTCATATCCAAGCCACAGTGTGGACTTGTTATCCAGAATAACTCATCACAATGAAGAACCTTCAATATCCATCATAACTTATGAATTTTTATTACATGTATCCAAAGAGGAAATAATCAATTTACTCTTTAATGTTTACTACTTGATATAGAAAATATACTATGAAATGGGGTTGTATCAGGAGAATTGGAACTTATATTTGATTTTTAAGGAGGAAACTAGCTTCCGATTTAATCTGGCTTTTGGGTTATGATTGCATGGAGTGAAAGAAGTATGAATCGACTATTTTGGACTTTATAATTAATTTAGCAAATCTGAACCAGTTTATGTAGTTTTTTCAATCATCTTATTAACTGTAATTTAGTTGATGCCAGAATCCTAAACTTAGTATTAATTTTTCTCAAGGGTTCAAAAAGGATTTGGGAAGTTACTACGCAGAATGCCATCAACTTGTCACGAGATGGCTCCTAACCAGAAAAGATTTTTCTGGACTGGGAGGGGAGCCTTCACAGGATGTGCCAAAAACCAGACCACGCCTCCTCCAGTGGAAACCCCCCCCACAGATGGTAATAAAATTGAACACAGATGGTTCATCCCTTGGAAACCCAGGCCCCTCTGGATGCGGAGGCATTTTCCATGACCATTTAGGCCACACATTGTTGTCATTCAGGGCACCGCTTGGGGCCGCTGATTCTACAACTGCAGAGGTGGAAGGAATTTTGCAGGGGCTCAGGCTGTTTCATGAACACCTGACTGGAAGGTTGATAGTGGAGGGCGACTCCTCAAACGTTATTAAATGGTGTGGTAGGACAGTGCCCATTCCATGGAGGTTGGAGACAAAGCTACGTGAAATTTGGACACTTGCAGACTGTGTACTAGATTGGATCCACATTCCCCGGTCTGCAAATTCGGTCGCAGATACCTTGGCCAAGGAAGGAGTTCATCTCTAATTTTTGGAAGTAATGGACCCCCCTTAATGTAAATCAGCCTCATTGTGAGGCTGTAGTATGTACACATCGGTGTCTCTCAAATTCAGCATTAATAAAAATTACCGCTTTCCTAAAAAAAGGTATTAATTTCTTCGAAGGAGTTAACAACTTTGCAGAATCAGCCAAGGATTACCTCATGGGTCAAATCATTCATAATGCCATGAACCCATGAGATTACAAACTTCAGGATGCTTTCGTGGGTGAATGAACGGGCTCAATTCTGGCAAAAATTAGGGCACCCTTTATACTCAATCAGCTTTTTACCAGTAACAATCCAGTCCTAACATTTCATTTAAACATCACCCATATCGATGTCAGCATACATGTTGAAGGCAAGAAGACTGGCTTATGAACCTTTGCAGGACCGAATTTGGGTGGAATCCATCATGCAATCCTTTAGTGGTACATTAAGACCATAAAATTGCTCTTTCATCAGCACAAGTCATCAACATAAGTGTTATGGCACAAGAGAGAGGAAAATATCAACCTTTAACTTCACTTAGCAGTAAAAGCAGATAATCCCCTGTTGGAGTTGGGGGTGGGGGGTTGAGAGTTTGGAACCAGATCTTGTATACCATGATATTTTGATGAAAAAGAGGGAATTGAAGAGAAAGAAGAGAGAAAAGGAGGGAAGAGAAGGCTGCATCAATTGCAGGAGCAGCCAATGAGGGTGGCTGGTAGAACCTTGGTTCTTTTTTACAAGACCTGTGTTACAAGCAAAGGATCATACATTTAAACCTCAAGAGTCATAAAAAAGTAATTTGAAACAGTAACAATTACTTTCCCAAGCTTCCAAAACTTACCTCCTAATAAAATTTGTTCTTGGAATTCTCTTCATGGAAAGATACTAACGTGGGATAATCATATCATCTGTTGCTAAGCCACTTTGCCTGCTTTATGGCAACACAAGGAGGGAGTTTCTTTCTTAATTTATTTGGTGTTGTATTCTGTACCTGCAGTCTTTCATTGCCCTTCAGACCATAGCTTCTGGTATTTGTTTGCCTTATTGGTGGTCAGTTGATGCTGAATTTGTTAAGTTTACCTCATGGTGTATTTGCTTGAGCGATAAATCACTGCTGTCAGCAGGGAACCTCTATCTGGCACTTCGTTGCTAATATGTTTGTTGACTATTAATGCACTGATTCGGCAAAATAGAACTGGCTTTTGAATCTTTTCCCTCTAGTGATTCATGTACTACATCGGCTTTACGCTGATTGTGAGGACATTTCAAGAAGGCATGTGCTTCACAATGGGGCTCAAATTCCATCTCTTTCAGAGACAAAACAGTTCCACACGCTGAATGGTTTATTCTAGACGATAGTGTCATTTTCCAAAAAAAAAAAAAAAAAAGGATGATAGTGTCCTTTTCCTCAAAAACAAAAAAGGTGATAGTGTCCTTTAAGTACATTTTAATAGGTCATCTTATGGCGATTTTTAGGACTTGGGGTTTGTTGGACTGTTTCAACTGTTTTGGGTTTCTGAAGTGGTGACTCTAAAATCTTTTGCTTCTCCTTTAGGTCGCTTGAACTCCACTTCTGCTGAAATTCATGTCGTCCTTCACTCAAGCTCCACCTGCTTGACTTTTCCTGCAAGCACTCTAGAAATTTGGAGCTAAGTCTCCATAGTGTTTCTCAAGCTGACATTGGTTCCATCCCTAAATGACTAGCCTCTTAGAAGACTTTACTCAAACTTATAAACCATTAATTTTTCTTACCACTTTTCTGTGTGAGACTTTTCCACTGAGTACACCCTTTCACTTCCAGGTTTACATATGTCAAGCCTGAAGCACAGGCATACTCTCAATGGATCACAAAATACACAACTAACTCGACTATCACCTTATGGAGCCAATAACATTAATAACATAGGGAGAGTAAAGTAGATGTCAGCCCACACACAGCATCTCTTTTACCATGCTAAGATTGAGCCCGGTTCCATTCCAAAATGATTAGTCACTTTGTAGGTCTATTGCTCATCATTATAAGCAATGCATTTTCCTCTACCTATCAATGAGAAACATTTTCCGATCAACAATGTTGGTTCCTAATATGTAATTCTGTGATTAGCCAATGATATTCCTAGGGGGTTAACCTTTACTCTCTCATTGTAAGAGGTTCCTCTTCTTTGTGTTGTTATTGTTTTTCTGTTGTCTTAGGGTAATGCATCCTTCTTGAAAAAAGTAAGGTTGTGAAAGGGAAACATTAGTTCACTTTGCTATTTTGATTTGACAAGAAAAGAGTTTGTTAACAATTGTTTAATGAAAAAGAAGTAGATATGTGAAGGTTTATTTCGAGGATCTAGCTTAGTTCATTACAGCTGCGAAGTAGGACTCTACTTAGTATTTATCTGTTTGAACTTGAACTGGCTTATGACTACTTGACTGTGATAATGTTTCAGAACAAACCAGATTCGAAAATCCCGAGGATGAGGTGAAGGAAAATATGTTGAAGCAAAAGCGGAAAGAGAATGCCATCTCACAGAAAGTGTGGATTTCTTGCATCTTTCTTTCATAGTACCTATTTTGTTTCCATGGCTTGTGAACAATATGAGCATTTTGTTTGGCAGATTGACTCTTCAGGAAGGCAGAAAGCTGCAGAACAAACCAGATTTGAAAATCCTGAGGATGAGGTGAAGGAAAATATGTTGAAGCAAAAGCGGAAAGAGAATGTCATCTCACAAAAAGTGTGGTTTTCTTGCATCTTTCTTTAATTGTCCTATTTTGTTTCCATGACTTATGAACAATATGAGCATTTTGTTTGGCAGATGGACTCTTCAAGAAGGCGGAAAGCTGCAGAACAAACCAGATTTGAAATTCCCGAGGATGAGGTGAAGGAAAATACATTGAAGCAAAAGCGGAAAGAGAATGTCATCTCACAGAAAGTGTGGTTTTTGTGCATCTCTCTTTAATAGTCCTATTTTGTTTCCATGGCTTGTGAACAACATGAGCATTTTGTTTGGCAGATGGACTCTTCAGGAAGGCGGAAAGCTGCAGAACAAGCCAGATTTGAAAATCCCAAGGATGAGGTGAAGGAAAATATATTGAAGCAAAAGCGGAAAGAGAATGTCATCTCACAGAAAGTCTGGTTTTCTTGCATCTTTCTTTCATAATCCTCTTTTGTTTCCATGCCTAGTGAACAATGTGAGCATTTTGTTTGGCAGATGGACTCTTCTGGAAGGCGGAAAGCTGCAGAACAAACCAGATTTGAAAATTCCAAGGATGAGGTGAAGGAAAATATGCTGAAGCAAAAGTGGAAAGAGGATGTCATCTCCCAGAATGTGTGGTTTTCTTGCATTTTTCTTTCATAGTCCTATTTTGTTACCATGCCTTGTGAACAATATGAGTATTTTGTTTGGCAGATGGACTCTTCAGGAAGGCGGAAAGCTTCCAATACACAACGAGTTACTAAGAAAACTATATCTGAAGGTGTTAGAATGAAATCCAACAAAGACGCTCACAGAACAGATGATTTAGACTATGTAAGGACACTTGTCATTTACTTCCAATGTTCAAAATTTTTGTTTCAAATATAAATGGAAACCCACCATATGCAGTCATGTAATTGTTTTTATACTGAGACCAAGATCCTTTTAGGTAGGGGAGGGCATCAGCTTGGGTTTGTTGGGAACCCGACCTGACCCGAAAATCCGGGGTTTGGATTCACCAAATCCAACCAGCGGGTCTGGTTTAGGGAACCATGGATTTTATCATTTTTTTCATATTTTATTTTTTGACTCGTTAAAAAAAATTATTCTGAATGGTCAGGTTTAGTCGGGTCGGGTTCAGGTTTTACTAAAAAGTGTCGGGTTTTGGTTGGGTTCAGGTTTTACTAAAAACTGTCGGGTTTTGGTCAGGTCAGGTCGGGGTTTCGGTCTGTAAAAATAGGGTTTGGAGCGGGTTTTGAAAGTCATTCGGATTTTTTGTGGGTTTGGGTTTTGGGTTATATAAGTGTGGGCTGGCTTTTCAGAAACCCAACCCAAACCCGACCCATGACTTAGGTCAGGTCAGGGTTTTGGTCAGTAAAAATAAGGTTTGGAGCGGGTTTTTGAAACCCATTCGGTTTTTTTGTGGGTTTGGGTTTCGGGTTATATAAGTCGGGCCGACTTTTCAGAAACCCCACCCAAACCCGACCCATGACTGCCCCTACTCTTAGACATCTATTTAAAACTTAGACTTGCTCATGCCCAAACCAGTTCAACATTCTGCATGTTTTAAAAACTATATGAACTTTATCGTTTTTTGGCAAACACTATTACTTGTATTTTTCACTTCTCTATGGAAAATGGATTAAGATCTTATAGCCTTAGAAAATCTATGAATTGTCAATATCTGTGCCTTTTTTGCTGGAGCTCCTGGTCTTTTCTTTCTATTGTCTGCAAAATGGTTATTTAAAACAACATGAAGTTGTGATCCACTTCCTGAAACCTGTTTGTTGCAATGAACATCACACTCACATGATTTCCAAGGTATAGTTTGAAAAGGAAAATTAGTAAAATTAGAGGGATTTGTTGTGCACAAAAATCTTCTACGACAACTCCATGATTTTTGCATATGACACTGGAGTTCTCTGCTATGAACTGCTATGAACCTTTTAAGTTGAGTGTGTAGCAACAGGAATAATGGTTCTGAGAATAAGAAGATGCAAGTGAGTTGGATCTGGCCCTGGAGCTTTTACATGAAGAGACATTGAAACAATAAGAAATTGGGTTTTTTAATTGTATATTTATTAATCTATGAAGTTCTCATCACATCAATTTTCATGGTGTCCCTTTCTACCGACTCACTAAATTGCCCTTCATAATTGTGTACTATACCAGTACTACAACAATTATTTGCATGTAGAACTGGATTCAGAGTTTTTCCCGTATTGCACTTATAGAAGGCCTGCAATGTGTATATCGGAACTATCAGAACTATTCTTTTGCTCTTTACGAAAATTCATGGATGAAATGGATTAAGCAACATCAAGTTTACCTGTAATTGGCAGGGGATTTGTGGGATGCGGCCGCAAATTCAGCTGCATAAAGAACATTATATAAAAAGCACATAATTGCAAACAATAGGAGCATGAACAGAGAAGACCGGTTGCTCAACAATCTTTTTTCTGTCAGTAAATTTTTATTTTTCTTTTATATTTCTTAGAAAACAAAGGATGCCAAAATTATGCTTGGCATTCACAAGATGCTAATTTGCTAGAATAACTGGAGATGATTCACTTTTATGAAGCCTTTGATGAGGCTGTTATTGAGATTGCAATGTTTTCCTACATGTGCAGTTGTATTTATTGAACTTAAGCTTATTCTATGAATTGTCATTGTTAACATAGTGTGTTTAACCTTCTTGAACAATTTGTTTGTGAGTGTTTCTATATTTTATGAACAAAAAGGATTTTAGTAAGAACCATGAGAATAAAAAAATATGAAACTATGGGAATTAAAATAAAATATGTCATGCACTTTTAATCGGTCACCTCCTGTTAAGTTTTAAAAAATAACCATCTGACTCGGTTTTTGTTCTAATTCAATTTTATGTGCAATAGTTTCTGGTTTGGCAACCCTTCATCTATTTTAGTTCACATTGATGAAGGAGTAGAGGTGCCACTGCCTCTGGCCACCAGGTGTTAATGTAAGATTTAAGTGTCATTGTGTTAGCATCCAAATGTTGTGGATCATCTTTGAAATTTGATGTGCAGCAAAATAGCATTTCAGGGGTCATTAGTATCATACTGTTTGTTGCTTCTTTGTGGTTCTGTGGTTTTTGTTAATGAACTTGGCCTCATTATGCATATCAGAGACTTCACTCCCCAAAAGATTCACCAAATTCAAGCTTGCGGCCAAAGAAAATGATGCAGAAGCTCGGCCTAATAGCTCCAAGGGGTTCACCATTTTGCAAGAACGGGCTCCATCTTATTACTTAAACTACCTCTCTTCTTTCTTTTGAAGTAAGGTTCACGGGATTATGCTTCTATTTATTTGGAGTTCAAAGTACTCTGAAGGTGGCAAAGTTGTTTGCTCTTTGCCTGAATGGGAGCTCTGCAATTAGTTTCAAGAAGTGGGGAGCCTTTGCGAAATGTGAGAGGGTTGTACTCTGTGAATCATCTGGCAAAATTTTGTATTAAAAAGAACGCATGTTAACTTATATCAGGGGTCTTGAAATTTTTCACAAGGATCTGATTTGTGTCTCTGTAATGTATTTCCATCGACAGTGTGATTTTCTTATTTCTTTACTTTATACATCTCTGACAAGCATCAGTAATCGATCCTTGTTAACAGGCACCAGTTTTTGCAGTGTCTATTTTCTGGTTAGTCCCATCAGATTATCATAGTACAATCAGTCTGGTACTTGGGCATACAGGGTTGAGCCAGCGTCCCGACCATTTTGAACTGTGGATTTGTGACTGTTTCGATGTGTCATAACTGATACATTTGTTATCACTGTGTACCCAGCTTTCTGCTTGTTCTCTCGATCTCTCGCAAACTGTTTCTGTCTTGCAGGCACCAGAGCTGCGTCGTTCCCCAACATTAACAAAGAGGGACAAGAGATTAAAAGTGGAATTGACAAGAAATGCTTCCTTCTCTGAGGATTTGACAACTCATCCAAGACACAAGGAAACGTCAAAAAGAGCGTCTATGTTTACTGACTGTGAGAACTGAGGTGTATGTCATCCAAGCTAAGCAACTGAGATGCTCTCTCGAGTTTTGACTACGTAAAATGCTGAATACTTTCTCCGAGGTACTTGGGCGCCAGCGGACCTACCGGTGAGCTCATCATCTTTGTGGCCTCGGAGACAATGTTGCAAGGTACAAGCAGGTTGTTTTTTCAAAGCGATAAGACATCTTTGTTGAACGTGTTTCAGTCTTTGCAAGACTCTTCTCCCAGAACAGTAGTCATTGGTTCGACAGTCGAAGATTGCATGGATATATTGTCCCCTCTAAAGTGACAAATTAATCTTTTCACTCAAGCACTAACATCACGTCCCCTTCCTATCCTATTTTATTTATCTATCCTTCCCTCTCTTCACGTCTCAAAAGTAAGCTTAAATTAAGTTCATGCATACCTTTAGAACTTCAAAAAGGTTCGAGTAGGCGGACTATTTCATGACTTATAATCATATTGATGGACCCTTCGTATCCGGTACCCATATTAGACGATTTTAAAGCTTCTTCATGCAGATAAGACCTATCTGGTGACATTATGTTGATGAATGTATGTTGTTTGCCCATATTTGCCGACGGTCCAACTGCGAGCGCTCAAAACCCCCAAACCCCAAAACCCCAAAACCCCAAAACCATCTCCATCTCCATTTCTGAGCTGAAGTGTGATAGGCTGGACTGTTGTGGAAGGTTGGCGATAAATCTTTCGTCTAGAGAAACCCGATTTTCGCTAGTTCTGACAGTGTGACATGTTGGAAAACCGAGACGGTGCATGCTTGAACATAACAAGCCTCCTCAGCGGCTCAGCCCCATCCTCATGTGGTCTAAAAGGAGCCTTTCGTTTTCTCCGCGTAAGGGGCCTTCCATTTTTGAATACTGGGAAACAGTGGCAGTACGCAGACCGAAGAGAATATTGATTGATAAGAGCGATATTCCTGATTCCTGAAGACACAATTTGGATTGGTCCCCAAATCCAAAGGCAAACGCCATTACCATTCTCTGCCCTTTGGAAAAACACAGACAAAGAGCAGTGACGACCCCCTCGGAACTGCATCTTAAACTAGTAACAAAAAAGCTTTTACGGCTCTGTCACGCCCCTGGGATTTGAGCCCACGGACCCCTGTCCTCGTCTTCCCCCTAGGTAGCCCCCCTTCCCTGCGAAGGGAGAGAGAGCGGACAAGGTCCTCAGAGGCCCGTCTGTCAGGGAAGGGCGGCTTCGATTCCTTTGGTCGAAAAAAGAAGAAGAAGAAGAAGACCACGGCAAAAGTTCTCCGTGATCGAGGGATTTGGATGGGTGCGAGGGCGGTGGGACCGCGGAGGAGTCTGGCCCCGTTTCGCGAAAGGTCGAACAATCACAGCTTTTGCCTTTTCGAAGGAGCGACTTACTTTGGGTGGCCGTGGACTGGAAAGAGCTTCTGCTTTCGTGCTCCGGCGTGGGCGAAGAAGGAGAAGAAAGGGGAGGAGGAGGAGCGAGGAAGCTGCAGAGGACTCGTTAGTCATTAGTCATTACTCGTTATTACAAGTCAAAAGTCAAAAGTTGAAAGGTTGGACCGGGAAATGCAGGCAGCTGAGCTCCAAAAGATTAGGCTTTTTTCCCTTCTGGTCTGCTTTTTCCTTGAGCACATACACACGCTCCAACTTCCCTGGTGCAGTCCACTGCTGGGGACGAAGGAAAAGGCAAAAGGGGTTTAGGGTTTGTACCCATTTTATCCAGTGCAGACTTCAGAGCCATCAAGAGCATTATTATTATTATTATTATTATTATTATTATTATTATTATTTTTTTTTTTTTTTTAAATTCGTTTTCTTTACGAGCTGTTCTAATTTTTGAATAATATATGCAACGTGAAAAAAAACCATATTTAAATTGTATCAGTTTTCAAACAACCTAGAGACAACAAGAAGCTGATCGAATATGAAAAGACAATTATATATTCTTAATATTTTTTTAGATTTTTATTAGAAAATATTGAGCGTATTATTTATTTATAAGATTGACATTAATTTGACAGTACTCTAATTGTTTTTAGTTTACTACAAAGACCACTTTTTTTTTTCAGATATCTACGGACGTGCGTGGGAGCACTAGTAATTCATTCATTAACTATATATGTATGTATAACACGACGATGAAATTGTTTTAAGTGATTCAAACTACACCAACTAATTAATTGATATAGTGATTTGTTTCTACTAATTAAAACGGCATTAATATGTTTATCGCTAAATCGTACTTATATATTGATGCATGCCGCACATTTCTAATATTCATGCAACGTGCAAAACCTTACTTCCTAACATGCTATGATAGTATGAAGATGAAGATGATTTAAGTTACAACAAAAATGAGTTAGTTAGATATATAGTTCATAGTTACTTAAGAATTACATTAAATCATATTTATTCAGATAAAAAAAAAAAAAAAAAAAAAAATCTTATTCATGTCTGGCTATTATATATGATGCAATGAGCTATCTAGTGAAACCCTGGTGGCCAGTACTCTCTTCTAAAATTCATGCAACATGTGATCAGCTCTACTTGCTTTGACAAGATGATATTGAAGAGAACTGATTTTATATGTTACTACTCAAGTTGGGCCAACTTCATCATCATAAACTGATAGTAATTGCCAAAAACTATTTTATGTAACTTAATTAAGTAAACCTACTTAATATATACAAATTCTTTATAGACATTTACATATGGAGTAACAAGAGACTTCCCAACTCTGCAGATTCAACTTCTAATTTCCACACAAAACCCTAAACTGTGCTTCAAAAATGGAGATAAGGGCATGTTTTTTTTTTTTTTTTTTTTTTTTTTCACTTTCAGATATTTAGATAAAAATCAGCCAAATATAAAATAATGACAAATATTCTTATTTTTAAGTCATGAGTCGTCTCAAAGTCCCTGCAGACATTATGAATTTTGGGACCCAATTCAACTCAAATTCCATGGAGTGTAGATTCTTTATATCATTGTAGTCAAAGGACAAGGTATGTCCACGGTCAAATGTCTGCATCCCAGAGAATCTGCACCTTCCATTTTTCACTGTAAAAGTCCAAGTGTACGGCTGGGCCTTCATCATCATCACCAACTTCTCTCTCTCTCGCAGCAGAGGTGAAAGAAAAAAAGAAGGTTTTGAAGGGAAGGGACTCAAGGGAGGAGGGAGATGGTCCAGATGGAAGAGAAGGATAAATGGGAAAAGGTGGAGGAAGCATGAGAAGAAGACATGATTAATCTCAAGGCACAAGTGCTTGTCGGGTAATCATCCTTTCTTTCTTTCTCTCTCTCTCTCTCTCTCCTCCTCTTCCGATCCCTCTGCGCGCCTCTCTCAGAAATTAAAGCTGTCGGCGCCGCCGTAACGCGCCGGAAAATCATTGCTCCACGTTCCCATTTCCTTCCCCTTCTCGGGAATATTTTCTCTGCTCTTTCTTCACCACTCCCCATTTTTAATCATCTCTCTCTGTCTCTCCCTCCCTCTGCATTTATATCTCTGCTTTCTCTCTCCCTCCCTCTCTCTCTCTCTCTCTCCTTTGAAGCTACTAGGCTCCCCATTCTCTTAATTTCTCCGCGTCTTTCTTTGTAGTATATTACAGGATCAGTATCCGTGTCAAGGATTTCGGAGCCCCTCCCCCTTGTGAAAATCTTTCTCCATGATGGTTCCTTTATAAAAGGAAAGATTTATCCAGATCTCTCGGTGCCCAAATCCTCCCACACAGTCCCCACGTACTTACAAACCTCAAACTACCCCCCTTTTTTCTCGTTAACATTCGACATTTGTGTCTCGAAGCTGCTCCCGCACTACCTCGTCACACACACACATATATATATATATATATATCTCTTCGCTTCTTCTTCATTCCTCGGCGGGGAGTGAGTCACAGAGAATAATTAATCGAGAGATCATGATGCCGTATCCAAGTTACTACGGGTACTTGCCCGGAATGGGCATGGTGGAGACCGACGGCACCGTCGACTCCGGCCTGACCCGGATGTCGACGGCGGAGGCGAAGGCGATCGCCGCCAGTAAGAGCCACAGCGAGGCCGAGCGCCGGAGGAGGCAGAGGATAAACGGACACCTCGCCACGCTCAGGACCCTTCTCCCAAATGCAGCCAAAGTAAGTTCTATAAAACATTCCCGTTATAAATTTCACTCTACGACCTCTACCTACTGTAACTTCGATCCGGCGATCGAATTGTATCAAAGCGCTGTACACATGATATGGGTTCGATTTGTTCTGCATCGCTTCCTTTTCCTTCATGTATATATATATATATATATATATCGTCTTTTCTTCTGAAAGTTTCTAGGTGGGTTTGCGACGAAGAAGAGAGAAATTAATTAAGGAGAAGAAGACGAAAGGGACGGAAGCATCGTCTTCATGCATGAACGATCTCAGCCGTTCGTTGGATGCCATCGGATGGTTCGTCGTTGTCGTCAACGACAGAAGAATCTCTGAAAAATCTGTGCTTTGTTTCGTTCCCTTCCAAAAACAAAACCATTTTTTCCATGTCTTTATCATTTTATTTTATATGAAAATAATCAGAAAGTTTTTCGTAGTGGGTCCCGGGTAGGAACGACGTGGTCCGCTTTAGAGATTTTAATCTCCGGCGAGGGTTATTTAAGTAATTTGACCACGTGGCTGTGAAATATTATCTCATGTGTGGCAGACGGACAAGGCGTCGCTACTGGCGGAGGTGGTCCAGCGCGTGAAAGAGCTCCGCCGCCACGCGGCGGGCATCGTCTCCCTCGACGCCGCCGGCGTGAATCAGGACGTGGACGGCGCCGAGAGCGGCGAAGGCGGCGAAGAGAAGGAGAAGAGCGACAAGGATAGCTACGACGCTGGGAGCGCGGCGGCGGCGGCGGCGGTGCTGATGCCGGACGAGACGGACGAGGTGACGACGGAGGCGGAACCGGGTTCGTCGCTGGTGCGGGCGACGGTGAGCTGCGAAGACCGGCCGGAGCTGCTGTCGGACCTGGACGCTGCCCTGAAGTCGCTGAAGGTGAAGGCGGTGAAGGCGGAGATCGCCACCCTCGGCGGCCGCACCAAGGGCGTCTTCTCCATCCGGGCCGACGGAGGAGCCGACTGCGCCGCCATCCGACGAGCCCTCAGGGCCGTCCTCGACAAGGGCTGCGCCGCCTTCCCCGGCGGTGCCAGCACCGCCAAACGGCCCCGCCTCGCTCGGACCCCCTTCCCCGGCCACGGTCTGGTCCAATAATATTAACAACCATGCATATCAAATATATTATTATTATACTTGGACATGATTTTAATAAGAAGAGCTGCGTTGAAGTTGCACTCATGTGGACCACAAACTGTGACCGGGCCCACGAAGGAAGGGGACATGTACGTACCAGTGGGACCGACAGAATGTTGACGTTTACTTTTTACTTTGGACATAATCTGATGTATCCTTCTGGACTTACTACTGTTTGTTTTTGTATTTTAAATTTTAAAAAAGAGTGTTTTTTTTTTTTTTCTCTTTTTTCCGTTGATAATTAGTTTAAAGGAAGAATCAATCAACCGCCGTGATTAGCTCCTAAAAGCAACGAGTTAATAGTCAATAATAATAATAATAAAAAAAGTACTCTCATATTGACTTTTAGTACTACAATATCATGGGACTCACTAGTAGTCGATTTTCAGGTTTGTCTGGTTTGAGGATTTTCTTCTCCCCGGGGCATGCATGGAGGTACGGTGGAATTGAGCCTAGCCGAGCCTGAGGAACAAAGAACGGAAAAGGTAGAAAAGAAGAACGAAGAACGGAAAAGGTAGAAAAGAAGAACGAAGAACGGAAAAGGTAGAAAAGAAGAACGAAGAACGGAAAAGGTAGAAAAGAAGAACGAAGAACGGAAAAGGCATAAGAGAAGAACAAGAAGGGGAAAGGCAAAAGAGGAAGAAAAAAAAAGAGAGCCAGAGGGAGGAGAAGAGCAGTAGATCGAGAAGAGGAGCAGAAGAGAAATCAAAAGAGAGAAAGAGAAGAATATATACGTTGCCACTCATTTGTTGGTTGGTTATGGATCTAAAGTTGTTGGCAATGTATTCTGTTCTAGTTCTCTTGTCCATTGTTCATACACTCCATGAAGAAATCTTGTTTACAACTATGCTATTTCATTTTCTTCATAAAGTTTTAGAGACTATATATATATATATATATATATATATATATATATATATATATATATATAATAGAATAGCCAATGAAAAATAAATTTTATTATAGTGTTTTACCGAAAATCCGCCGGTTCGACCGAGAGAATATATCGATTAATTCAGAATAATTTGTGTTATAGTTGTGTTGCGTATCAGAAAAATGCGAGTACAATTTCTTGGGCTTCCTCTAATTCGATCTCCATTACAATTTTGTTGAAGTTGAGGCTTCTGGCGAGTCGTCGTCGAGACTCGTGTTGCAGGAACGAACGTGCATGATCTGGTATGGCTTTAGTTGGTCGGACGCAGGTATTTGTTCTCCGCGTGTGTCGACTTATGACGTTGCCGTCGAACTCAAAAATTTTCCAACCCCTGCGATAGGGAACTTCTGGCTATTTGTAGCTTGTCTGTATAGTTGTTGAGGAATTTTGCCTGGCAAAGGGGATCACGATCCCCTTTCTGCTGCTGTAGTTGGGAGACGAGGGAGACCAGCATCGTGGTCCCTCCTTTTCCTCCTTCGGTTAACGACTAGAACTGGTCGTTTGATTGTTGAGGAGGCTGATGTGTAGCTTGGCTTGGTGACTGGTGCTGACGCGACCATTCCTTCTGGCGGCGGGCGCCGAAATGTTGGTGACGGCGGTATGAATGGACCGGACGGTGGGCTGTAGTAGAGATCTTCACACTTTGATGAAGCCTATCCAAGATGATGATTGTTGGATCATTTGGGCGTCCGGGCTCGGTCGAAATTGGGCTATGCACATTTTGGTGCATACAGATTGCCCCCTTCGAGACTTGACCGTTCTGAAGGAACGGACAAGTTTCGAAACCGAAGGAGAACACACACCCGCAACACTTTTTTTTTTTTGTCGATCCTCTTACTCTTTTAGGATCGTTTATCTTTTGTGTACGTATTCTTTTCTGTCCTCTTGCTTTTTTTTTTTTTTTTAGGACAATGTATATTTCTGTACACTTTGTATGTATATATTTTTTTTTATTCTTTTCTTTTATTCTTTTTTTTTTCTTGGCTCTCTTGCTGTTTTAGAGTTGTTTGCTTTTTTTCAATTTTTTTTGTATACTCGTACATGTAGAGTATGTACGGTATAAAGAGATGATGATGAATACCTGAGCAGAAGTGTTGTTCAGGTTTGAGTGTCGACATTGGGTTGAAGTCGACTGGGTCGAGGTTGTCACTGCGGCCGAATATGGCTTTAGTACTTCGGAGAAGGCAGTCGCGATGAGTTTTGAAGACCCTAACAGACTTCGACGATTCTGGATGTTACGCTGAAGAAAGATGTCGCAAACTGGGAAGATGGTCGTTGCCCGGAGGAAGAGTGTGCACTCAAATGAGGCTCGAGAGGCCGAATTTGAGTTGCGCTTATTTTTGGCGAACTAGATTTCTTCCTGCGGATTGTATTGATGCGCCGGGAAGAGGATTTGAAAGGAAGTGTGTGTAATGGGGACCCCCTTTAGCTGAATTGAGCATCACTGGTGAGTCGCGAGGCTTCTTTCCGTCGGTGGCTTGGCTTCTGCGTAGGTCGCAGAGAATTTGAAGCAGTAACGTGGGTCCCACCCTGCGCAGAGGGCTCCTTCTTAAGTGGAGAGATTACTAATCCCCTCCCCGCGAATTAGGGATAATTTGGTTAAAAGGTTTCATCCTCCTCTTCTAGTCTTGCTTAGCGAATTTGGGTGTGAGTTTTGGCTTCAACAGTAGCAACCTGCGAATTTGACTTTAACAGCAGTCGGCGAATTTGGCTTCTTCTCCTGTCTGCGGCATTGAGTCTGGGAGACTGCTGTGATTAGGGCTTGCAAATTGCTGTTTCCTTCTCATCTGCGAATTTGGTTGGGAGGACAGTATGTGAATTTGGCTTCTTCTTGTCTGCGATTTTGACTTCAGGGACTGTCTGTGATTTTTGACTTCAGAGACTGCCTACGACCTAGGGCTAGGAGACTGTCTGCGATTCTGGCTTGAGAGGCAGGCTGCGAATTTGACTTCTTTGCCAGTCTGCGAATTTGGTGATTCTGTCTCCTCCTGGCTTGTGTCAGAAATCTTCCACAAACCAGAATTGAAAGGTACTGTAAAGTTTTTTTTTTTTTTTTTTCTCCCGGCTGACTCGAATTCAATTCGAGTCAGTCGGGGTCCCCACTCTCTTTTCTTTCTTCTTCTCTTCCTCCCTCTTTCTTCTTCTTTTTCTCTCCTCTCATTTTCAACTCCTCCCTCAGTCTCTTTCTCTCTCTCTCTCTCTGTCTCTCTCTCTGTCTCTCTCTCTCTCTTTTTCGATTTCTCTCCCTCTTTTTTTTTGTTTTGAATTTTCTCTCTGTCTCGCTTTGCTTTTCTCTCGCGCTCGAAGTATCTGTCAATTTGTCAATACGACAAACTGACAACCTTTCGTGCATTGTTTGCTCCAAAAGTGCACCTGGCTTTGTCACCATGTGCTAGAGTTTAATCTGGGTCGCATCCGGCTCGGTCGCCGAATGCTGAATTCTGCTTTGGTTGCACCCCGGCTCGGTCGCCGGGTGCTGAAGTTGTATTTTGGCTGCGTCCGGCTCGGTCGCCGGGACGCGGGAGCTTCTTTTTGAATCCAGCTCTGTCGCCGGGGAAGCATAAGTCGTGGCCGGCTCTGTCGCCGGGTGCAAAGTTGTGTTTCTGTTGCGTCTTGCTTGGTCGCGGGACGTAGGAACTTCTCCTTCTTTTTTTTTTTTTTTGCGTCCGGCTCGGTCCGGGACACAAGAATCTGTTGTGCGACTTGGTTTGGTTGCCGAGATGCTATGGTCACATCCGGCATGGTCGCCGGGGTGTGGGCAATTTGTTTCGAATGAGCCCGGCTGGGTTGTCAGGGTGTTGCATTTCCATGTTGTCGCATCCGACTCGGTCGCCGGGTGCTGATTTTCGTTTTGGCTTTGGCCGGCTCGGTCACCGGGAGATAAAACTTCTGCTTTGGTCGCCGAATGCCGAAATTTCGATTCGGCTGAGCCCGGCTTGGTCGTCAGGAGGCTGGATGCCTGCGCTAGAGCACCTGGCTTGGTTGCCGAATGCGACTTGTTGTTTGGTCGCAATCGGCTAGCAAGAGTCGCCGGGTGCTGAAGTGTGACGACCACCTATTTTTTTTTCTTGTGACCGCTTCTTTTTGTCGCAACTCTTTTTTTGGCGATGACTTCTTTTTGTCTTTTGACCTTTTTTTTTTTGTATTTGCTTCTTTTTGTCAGCGATGTTGTTTTTTTTTGTTTGTTTTGTTCAGTGATTTGCTTCTTTTTTGTCGCAACTTTTTTTTTTTTTGCGACGACTTCTTTTTGTCGCAACCTTTTCCTATTATTTTTTTCTTTGAAGAAGAGTTACATACCTGATTTCGTCTGGCTGCGTCTGGCTCTGTCGCTAGTCGCGTTGCTCCTGTTTCGGTTGCACCCGGCTCGGTCGCCGGGTGTTGGTTTGTCGCGGCCATCTTTGTTTCTGGTCGCGAGGTTTTGGACTTTCTCTAGACTCGATCGTCGGGCACTTGTTCTGTTGTTTTGATCGCGGCCAGCTATATGGCTATTCACATAGCTTTTGATTATGCTCGGCTCAGTCGTCGGGCAGTTGTTTTGATTGCGGCCGGCTGTGTGGCTGGTCGCGAAGCTTTGAATTGTGCTCGGCTCGGTCGCCGAGCATTTGTTTTGATCGCGGTCGGCTTTGTGGTTGGTCGCGAAGCTTTGAGTTGTGCTCGGCTCGGTCGCCGGACACTTGTTTTGATCGCGACCGGCTTTATGGCTGGTCATGAAGCTTTGAATTGTGCTCGGCTCGGTCGCCAGGCACTTGTTTTGATCGCGGCCGGCTTTGTTGCTGGTCGTGAAGCTTTGAATTGTGCTCGGCTCGGTCGCCAGGCACTTGTTTTGATCGCGGCCGGCTTTGTGGCTGGTCGCGAAGCTTTGAGTTGTGCTCGGTTCGGTTGCGGGGCACTTGTTTTGATCGCGGTCGGCTTTGTGACTGGTTGCGAAGCTTTGAATTGTGCTCAGCTCGGTCGCCGAGCACTTGTTTTGATCGCGACCGGCTTTGTGGCTGGTCGCGAAGCTTGGAGTTGTGCTCGGCTCGGTCGCCGTGCACTTGTTTTGATCGCGGCCGGCTTTGTGACTGGTCGCGAAGCTTTGAATTGTGATCGGCTCGGTCGCCGGGCACTTGTTTTGATCGCGGCCGGCTTTGTGGCTGGTTGCGAAGCTTTGAATTGTGCTTGGCTCGGTCGCTGGGCACTTGTTTTGATCGCGGCAGGCTTTGTGGCTGGTCGTGAGGCTTTGAATTGTGCTCGCAGAGAGCTTTGCTTTTTTTTTTGTTTCTCCGTTTTTTTTTTCTTGGCGACTGGTTTTTTTTTTCGTGCCTCTTTCTTTTCGACTTTCGTTTTTTTTTTCTTCTCTCATTTTTTTTGTTTGCGACTTCGACTTGTTTATCTCTGGTAGCAGGAGACTTTTTTTTTTCGAATGGAGGGAGAGATGGATTGCGTACCTAATTTTGGTTTGGCTAATAATTTTGACTCTTTGCTGCAAATGTCTACCACACCAGATGCCCTTTCCCATCCCGCTCATATTCAGGGTAACTGGCTCATCTTAGAAGGTGTATCGAAGTATCTCTTATACCAAACCAGAGCAACGTTTTAGCTCGCTTCGCTCCAATCCACCCGGTGAGATCCGCCTTGAGTGTGAACGCGGAGTTTCTCCTCTTCCAGTCCCACCTTGTAGAAGTGCTTAGCGGCGGAGTAGCAGAGGTCGGCGTGGTCGGCCTTCTTGCACACATCCGCCAGATTTGAGAAGAGCGCCGAGGCGCCGGAGCAGAGGATGGCCGCGACCGCCATGGCCAGTGAGAGTTTCAAGACGGCTGTCGACGGTGCCATTTTCTTCTAATTTTTTCAAACCTGAGGCCGCTGCTGCTGATGGAAGGGAAAATAGAGAGGGGTCGAGGAGGATAGCATTGCACCTATCAGATTTTTTTTTTTTTTTTTTTTTTTTTTTTTGTTTGTTTGTTCTTCTTAGGCATAATAGAAAGCGGGGAAGTCGCAAGTTTACTTATTCAAAAACATGAGTTGTTTTTTGGTTTTTGAAATGGCGAATAAGAGCGGTAAGGATCTAAACCTAAGACTTCCCCCGCAGTATAACTCCTTATGGGACCACTGAGCTACTACCCAAGTTCTAACAAGAGTTGCTTTTATTAAAAAAAATAAATTGTGTTGGCGTAAACCTACTTTTAGAGTAATTTCTATTTCAAACCGGAGTTTTTAGTTTTTTTGGAAGAGCTCCAAAACAAAATTTTTCCAAAAAAGACTAAAAATCTAAAGAGTCTTTTACAAAAAAAACATTGCCCAACGGTCCCTAAATCATGTTGATAGCAGCTTCAAGATCCTAACTTATAGCATCAAATTGGTGACTTATATTTGCAGATTTTGTGTGCAAAACACGTTCTTTTTAAAAAGAACTGTTCTTTGCATTAATTCTCTCTCTAAAAAAATATTTGCTAGGCCATACTAAACCAAATAAAATTTGTTAATAAGATAAAAAACCCAAATAAAATTAACAAATGAGCATTTAATAGAAAATAATAATGCTTTAAAAGGTTAAAAAAAGAGATCTTTCATTATCTTTTAGTTAATTAAATTTGCTTTTGTCCATTAAAAATTGATATAAGAAAACAAAAAAAAAAGTGAAATATTGGACATATAAAGTATAAATGAATACAAAAGAAAAAAATCTATTATTTTAATTCCCCTGACTTGTCCAAAGCACTTTTTTAAAAATCAAATCGGACCGGCCGGTCCAACCCGGTTGAACCAGAACGGAAGGCCAATCTGGTTCTTATTGACTCGGCCCGGTTCTCTGTAATCAACATTAATTTTATCTTTTTACCTATAAAAATATAACATATTTATAAAGTATAGAGGATAATATTCAATGGTTGAACCATTGGTCCAACCTGGTCTAACCAGGTTTGACCAAAACCGAACATACTGCCGGTTTGATGGCCGGTTCGGTTTTTAAAACATTGGTCCAAAGGCATACCAGTAAATGTTTACAAGTTTTATAAAAAAAAAAAAAAAGTAATTACCTCTGTTATCGTCATATATGATATGTATTGTCCCTAACAAGTAACAACCATGTGATCCGGCGCAAGTTAGATTTGCCTAATCTTTTGTACCAATCATACGCCTCGTCAGCTTGAAAGGCAGTTAAACTGAAATTCCACACTCGGACATTGTTGTCTCCGTCCCCAACTGTCCCCCTTCAATACCCAAAAAAACGCTTTGAAAACTCCCTTTCTCCTTTCCGTCTCAAACTCATCTTCTTTTGTTTGCTCTATCACGAAATGGCGTCCATGTCTTCATCTCTATCCAGAGATCCCTTATCCTCTCTGAGCCCTCTTCCCAACTCGTCCAAGGACTATTCAAAAGTGGCTTCGGGCACTCTAACGGTAAGAGCTTTCCTGCTTCTTTCCTCTCTCCTTACCCTTTTTCCATTTTTACCTTTTTTTCTGTTAATGTTGCGATTTTGCTTGCGGCAGTTTAGTGGATACCGGTCGACGCTGTCTAAAGTGGAGGAGGCCCATTTGAGAATCGCGAGCTCGTTTGGGTGAGTGACTTCTCCCTTCAATTGCTTTCTGTGAAGACAGGGGGAAGAATTAGCGGAACAATTGACACTTTCTGACAGATTTCAATAATTTTTCATACTGGGTAGTTGTAATAGGAAGATTTTTATTAATTTCTATTCACAAAATTTCTATTCAACATTTGACGCTTTAGCTTTGCCCTCAGTTTGATAAACATAACTGAATTCATAAAAGTATTCAGATTATTCGACTACGTAGAATGCTGATTATTGTTCCTCTGATCGGTTTTCTTTGCTTCTTCCTCTTCTCAACCTTTGCGGTTAGCTGTTCTCTTAGCTTCTTTTTAGCTATACATTTTGTTAGAATATTTAAAAAGAACTTTTTTCATTTGGCCATTTGAAAGTTATCGATGACAAGATGCAGACATGCTACTAGCCATATAAGCAAATTGGAACTTTCAATTTGATTTGAAGTTGGCCTCTTTCAAGAAGGATTCCAAAAGAAGGTGTTTCTTAGATCCAAACACATTTTTGGAGCACTTCTAAATATCCGTATTAGCAATGAATATTTCACTCAAAATAATTTCACATAGAAGCTATATATGCGTATAATGTATGTCCTTGTACTTTTCTTTAACTGCTTGAATACCTACTGCTCTAAGTCATTATTTCAAAGGATACATTGAAAATCTTAAATTTTTGGGGCTTTCCATAGCATAATTATGGTCCCTCCTTGCCTAGAGATAAATATCTTTTATTACTTTGCCTTTTCATGGTGAGGTTTGTAATCTGTTCGTGAAGCAGATAAAAAGATTGCATCTTTCCTTCGTTAGCCGTGTGCCTCTATTTACTATGGCATATTAATACTAAGAGGACCGGATTTCAGATATGTTTGTTTTCTCCAAATGCACCATATTTTGGCAGTATGTGGTTGGGTTTATGGAATCTGGAATTAACAAGCTTCACCACTGGCAGGAGAAATCCCAAATCAAGATTAGAAGCATCTAAAGAGCCTCTAGGGTTAACTCAAGAACATAGCAGCACTGAATTAGAACAGCAAGAAAAACCTGGTGGTAGTTTAGATCCATTCAGTCCATTGAAGCGAAGGTTCCTCAGATTCAAAAGGGAGCAATTCCTGTAAGCACTCAGTATACCGTATCGCTTCTTACAGCAATGCTTGATTTACCAGAGGATTTAATTTATATTTTGAACAGGGAGAACCAAGTCCGTTTCAAAGACCTTGCTGAAGCTCAAGAACCAAAGGTGATACAAACTCTTTCTTCAACAGATTCGTTTGCCTTTCTGAGGAACCAAATTGTTTTTGTTTTACTTATTATTACTGAAATTCAAAAAACAGTTTTTGGTCATCGCATGTGCGGATTCTAGAGTCTGCCCGTCTGCCATCTTAGGCATTCAACCAGGAGAAGCCTTTACAGTGAGAAACATTGCCAATTTGGTTCCTCCATTCGAGGTTGGTCACGGAATTTTTTTAGATATTTGACTTGTCTTCCAATTCTATTTAATCCTGATAACTTTGGAAAGATTTTTCAATTCTATTTAATTCTCATCAATTTTCATTGTGCTTGAAAAGATTCTTCTTTGATGGTTGTTTTTTTTTCCCTGGCAGAGTGGACCATCTGAAACCAAAGCAGCACTTGAGTTCTCTGTCAATACTCTTCAGGTAAGTCCTCAGTGATACTTGTCAATGTGCCATAATTTTAAAAAGAAGCTTTCTTTTCTGTTTATGGACAGAGAAGATTCATTTCTCAGTGAATTATTTGAAATGATCCTGTCTTTTTATTTGAACTGAGTACATGGGCATGCATACCCCTTATACACTGGTGGGGCATGAACCCCCCTACTACAGCACACACCCAATTCCTCCCCCTCCCTCCGTGTGACCACTGAGCCATCGGTTTGAAATGATCTCTGCCACAATTCTACCACCCAAAGGCTTGTGTAGCACATTTTTGTTCTACATGATGGGGGATTCAGTTTATTGGTAGGCTACTATAAGAAAGGTGCAATATGCAGAATTCATATAGTGGTTTTGCAAGAGTATTGACTCAGTTGAATGGTTCAAAATTCTGATTACTGCTTGTAATCTTCCTCGTCAAATTTTTCCTTGCGCCATTAGGTGAAGAAATGTAGCAGTCAGGCCCTACTAAGATTTATTGTTATTCATTTTTGTGACAACATGTCCTATTTGGACGGACTTTGTCTATCTTAAAGGAATGTTGTTTGTATCATCTGCAAAGTGATAAATACTACCACTTTGCAGGTACAAAATATATTGGTTATTGGGCACAGTCGATGTGGAGGCATTAGAGCCTTGATGAGTATGCAAGATGAAATTGATGCTAAGTAAGTGACACAGCTATAGCATACTTGTGGCACTTCATACATCCCATGATGTTTCTTTTGTTTGATATTATATAACTTTCCTTTCTATTTACATATTTTTTATGGGTCATTTAACTTAATCCTTGTTATGTCAGTGGAAGTTTTATCAAGGAGTGGGTTGTGATTGGAAAGAATGCTAAGCTACGGACGAAGGACGTAGCTTCAAAACTAAGCTTTGATCATCAATGCAGCCACTGTGAGAAGGTGTTCCCTGCTCCATGCCCATTGATCTTTTTATCCCATAAAAACTTCCTTGACGCTCTTAATCTTAATTTCAGCATTATGTGTTTCTTTTGTATCCCTGAGCACCTTGCTCCTGATCACTTTCAAGGGCATGCCCTTATATGTTTAAAATCAATAGTTTTGGCATTGTCTCACATCTCCAAATTTTCTCTGTGTAACGTTATTTCATTCTGGATATTTTTAACTAAGAGGCCTTAACATGACAGTGTTGTTTTTCTTCTGTTGCAGGAATCAATTAAACAGTCAATGATGAGACTGCTAACTTATCCATGGATAGACGAAAAAGTGAAAAATGGATTTCTCTCAATTCATGGAGGCTACTATGATTTTGTTGATTGCACGTTTGAGAAGTGGACACTCGACTACGGGTGGAGTTCAAAGGATGATAGTGGCTTACTAACGAAGGATCACTCCTTTTGGAGTTAATTCTTTATGTGCATTGATTTTTTTATCATGTTGTAGAGCATGAATCATATTTATGTAATTAGGATCAAGTAATGAGAATTTTAGCTTTCCACTTTGTAGGCTGTGGCACTACTGGCCTGTTGTTGTATGTGTGTAATCCAAATGTACTGTGCAAGGATCATATTCATAACACCACTTTGTGTGCCGACCAATAAATTCTATTTAATCCTTTTGTTTTGTCGGCAAAGGAAATCATGAAGGTATAACTATTGCTATTTACCACTTTCGGTAGGATTTGTCATATCAGTCAACCTTTGGTTACTCCTTGATGCAGTTAATCTGTTCAAAAAGCTGCAGTGGAGAGCTTACTACCAAGATCGTAAGGAAGAGCTTTTGCGCTTCAGCAGGGAGCTAAAGCTAAGATACAAAATGCATTACATTCTGATTCTTCCCTCTCTTTTCAGCTCTTTGCCAGATCGAGAGCACCTAGTTGTGGCTGAATCGGCAGATTGGGTCAGGGTTTTAGACTGGTGCATGCATCAACCCTCCTTTTATGTCCTCTCTTTTGAATGTATTATCAATTTAAGTACTCTATCCAGTAATTTATGATGGAAAATCATCCTTTGTCACACTTCTTGTTGTATATCTTTAATCTCTCTTTATTTTTCTAAGAATGTTTCTTTTGGTGTTTTAGGGTTGCTTCCTTTGTCATTCAATTTGGTGATGGGCAATCTTGTATTGTCTTGGTTTATTCTTATATGAGAATGTCAGTATCTAGTGAGCCTACTTTGGATGAGATTTTAAAACTTTTGACAGATTACATGCTGCATTTGACAGATTTTTGTTACTTGTAGAAGTAACAGAAAAATCTTGGTGACCTTCTTTTGAAACTACTACATTACATTAAGGTATCTTTCTGGGAAAATTCTTCAAAATTTTAGTTTGAAGACATTTAAAAACTAGAAAACCACTGCTTCTCAGACTAAAAACGTTTTTTCATCAAAGACAACCATAGATTACATCGAAAATTGTAAAAAATTGATAAATATATCTCAATCATTGATAAGGATCTCACAGTACCTGGGAACAAGAAATTAAGGAAAACATCAAACATAAATATGAAGAAAGAAATAAGCCATTGCAAACTAACACATAACGCCTGCTAATGAGAAGCAGCAGCTCTTATTGTATCTTCCGGTGGCCTTCCTTGAAAATCAATCAAAACGCACAAGAACCAGACGAGGAGATTGACATGCTCCCCTTGTGTGGATCTAATATTCATGGGCTAGTGGTTTAAGGGACTTCTTTTGGGATTTCTGGGATCTCGGGCAATTCAGGCTTGGGCAGTTCAGGTATCTTTGGCACTTCGAATTTCGGCAGTTCAGGCAGCTTTGGAACTTCAAACTTTGGCAATTCAGGCTTTGGCAGCTCAGGCAGTTTTGGGACTTCAAGCTTTGGCAATTCAGGCTTGGGAAGCTCAGGCAGCTTTGGGGCTTCAAGCTTTGGGAATTCATGCTTGGGAAGCTCAGGCAGCTTTGGGATTTCAAACTTTGGCAATTCGGGTTTGGGAAGCTCAGGCAGTTTTGGGACTTCAAACTTTGGCAACTCAACCTTGGGAAGCTCAGGCAGCTTTGGGACTTCAAATTTAGGTAATTCAGGCTTGGGAAGCTCGGGGATTTCAGGCACCTCCGGGACGTCGTACTTGGGCACTTCAGGTTGTGGCAACTCATGATCAACTTTTGGCAGTTCAGGTATAGGAAGCTCTGGAATTTTGGGCAAGGTAGGCTCCTCAGTGGGTTCAAGAAGATGACGAGCTGCCATACTCCTCCCACTCATGCAGGAGATGGACAGAGCAATGAGGCAAAAAATGAGGAATGACTGACAAGAAGAAGACATCTTTGTATGCAATGAAAGTACGTGGAGATATAGATGGAAGTCCTTGCAACTGCTACTGATCAAAGTGCAAGAAATATCCTCCAATGATGAAAGTGGAAGATGCAAGTGTCGCCTTTTATAGGAAGAGAAGAAAGGAAGTTAGGTGCGTGCATGAGGTTCTCCATTAATTGGTTGGTTCACCCTCTTGACTAAAAGAACTGATCTTCAGGTTTGATCACCAACAGAAACTAAAAGAAAAAGAAAGAGGGGGATCGAAATTAGAATCACATTGTCTAGCATGATCCTATCTTATTGTTTATAATTGTTTTATGGTCAGACAGGTAAACTAACCAGAGGCCCTGCCGTATTGTAGTTCTCTAATCTGGTAGCAAAAGAGACCATACCCCTAACCGCGAGGTGGAAATTAATGAGACCCGGAAATCAGGGTTTTCCTAAATTCTACCAGGAAAACTTAAATTTGATCAGATTGTACATAAATTATAAGCATTTAAGCTTCTTGCATGAAACCCCATCTTTTAAGTGTAAATTAACATAAAACAACTTTCGTTTAATGTTGCAGATTCAACTTTGATCTTCACAAGCTAGCTTCCTGCATGGGAAAGTTTTGAACATTTGAGCTTTAAAACTGCAAATGCTAACGAAGCGAGGACGGGTTTTCTGCATATTTTTTGTGCCTTTCTTCAAATTAACTCGTGAAATATATATAACACCTGTGTTTTCAGGTTATGTTGGGAAGAACCTTCGCCCAACCAATAGGGACACATGGGAAGCGATGCTAAACTCTAAAGAGTTGCTAAAAAGTGCCACTTTTTATTCGGGAGTTTTGTTTTTTTAAGCCATCGCGTCTGCCTGGCACACCCCTATTGGCTGGACCCTAGCGGATCCAGGGCCCTTTTTCATATAACAATGTCTAGTGTGTGAAACTCATTTTCGTGTGAAACGTGTGAAACTGTTTCACAACCGTTAGATCAGGCATCTTTTTAATCGATGGACAGAAGGAAAAGTAGCTCCTCGCCGACTTTCCCGACTCTTCGCCCAACTTTCTCAAATCCTCGGCAGACGAAATTTTAAGTTTTGGCGCGTGCTCGAGAGCCCACGAAACTCTCACCTTCGGCTGAAAGGCGAGAATCTGAATTGCTGAGGTTGAAGCTCGGACGAAACTTCTGGTACGTCTTATTTTTCCTCTTCTCTCTACTTCGATTTCTTTTTACTATTTCTCTGGATCTTTCCCTATCTATTTCTGTACTCCCAACACCATCAACTCGATCACCCACCTTCCCTGATCTCTTCTGCATGTTCTCTACCATCCCGATCGTAGCAAGCTCCGAATAGAAGATAAGGGCAAAAAATCGTCGCTTTCCTCCCCCCTCTCACCGACCCCTCAGCCCTCGGCAGCATACCCATGTCGAAGTCCTTGGTCTACCAATCCAGCAGTAGCACATGTAGTTGAGATGCCCAGGGATGCAACACCATTGAGAGTAATACTTACATACATAATTTTTTTTTTTTTTTTCTGATTACATCCTGTATAAGGCTCTATAGTAACACAAATGTAGATTATTGGTTAGCATTAAGCCTGTATAAAGCTCTAGACAGTATCAAATTGGTATAAGAAACTAAAAGTGAAGCTCTAGAATTAAATTTCGGGTAATAGACATTACAAGAAAAAAGGTTCAATAGCATTCTGGCCACCTGTTCAATCATTTTTTATCTTATTATTTGGACAGGATCCTTGGGTTTTTAAGTTTATGCAGGGGTGAACTTCAGATATAGATTGCAGTTTCATATGTAGGATTGAGTTTGAAATGTGGGTTTGAATTTGTAATATGGGATTGCACTTGATATCCGTGCCAGAATATTATTTGTAAAACTAATTCATTATTCTAATTGGAAGTAAAACTAATGTTGAATGGTTTGCACGATCTTTTGTACTACTGAAAGTAAAACTAATGTTTTTCTGACTTTCCTCTTATTTTTTTCCTGTTATTGAATTCATATGGTCTCTTCTCTTAGAGCTAGTGGAGCGATGGTTGATATTTCACACTAACGTGTTCAGGTCTTGACCCCTTCTTTTCCAATTTTGAAAGTTTTATTGTCAGAATCTGTGGGATAGTCTTCTTTATAGTGATTACATGGATACCTTGGAAGTTGATGTTAACCAATTTCAAGGGTTACCTTTTACTTCTGTTCAGCATACAACTTTGAATTTTTAGATTTTGGTTCGATTGATTCTGCTTATTCCAGGTCATACACACTTGTTCGTCTCAGTTGCTGCTGTTTCCGTTAACTTTTGTTATTTGCTTTGATTAAGGCAGAACTGTTCTTATGCACAAAGGGATGTTGGGGACAAAGCAGTTGGTAAGCTGAAAAAAATCAGTTAGTTCAAAACTTGAAGCAACGGTAGCTAGGCAAATTCAAGCACAATTCCAAACGTGTTCATTTTGTAGATTGCATAACCTAACTAATTTTTTTTCGCTTTAATTGTTAAAGCATTTGGGTCATCTGATCAGAAATTGCATAAGCTTTTTCTTGTGAGGGGAAGATTAGAGAAAAACTTGCTTTGCTGGCTCTTCCTCTACCTGAGGTAACTTCTTTTGCATTTTTGTTTCTTGTGGGGTATGATTATAATCTGGTTTATTTCTGTACATATGGTCTATTGACAATCTTTTGGGGGTACTATTGAGATTCTATTGATAATCTGGTTCCCATTTAAACTATTGATAATCTGGTTCCCATTTACACTATTGAGATTCTTGATAATCTTGCTCAAGGACTTTAGTCTATTTGAGAGTTAACTAGCAGTGTGTTCTTCATTTGTGGTGTCATGTTCATTGTATGCAAGATAATCCATGGTTGGAACATTCAGGTATTCTTGAAAGCGTTGGTGGAACAGAGTTTTCTATACTGCTTGTAAAGTTTATTAGAATACTAAATACTAATGTAATGGCTAAGGTCAAGCTCTCTGCTTGTATTGATCTGGTGGTGTTCAATAGCTGTTTAGATTCTCAGTGGAGAACAGGTTCATCTCAATCGCTCTCTGCTCATTTATGCCTGTTCCCTACTCTTTTCTCTCCTTGCTCCCTTAATAAAACAACATGGTTACTCTTTTATTCTAATGATTTTCGCATTTTCTTTTGGAACTATTATGTTCACACTTTGAGCAGATAGCGATTATAAAACAATCAAAAGACTATTTAGAGTGTTTTAATAGGGTTTTGCTAGCTTTTAGTTGGCACCTCAAATTAGGCACCTCAAATTAAGAGAAAAACATGCACAGCTTTTAGTTGGGATTTTTCTAGCTGCTCTCTAAATTCTTTTACTCTATTGGTTTCTTTAATCATTTGAAATTGTTTACTGCTTCAGGTGATGCCTACTGCCAACCAGTCTCCTAATGCCTATGCAATGATATCCTTGAAGCCAATTGAAATGCAACTAAATTTTCTGTTTTTTTCGAATGAGTATGACTATAAGTTTTATATTGTTGTTGCATTTTAAGTGACTCTGTGGCCTAATGGATAAGGCACCGATTTAATCGGAGATTCTGGGTTCGATTCCCAGTGGAGTCAAATTTACTTCCTTTTTTATTTTGTTTGTGGCTAGAAGATTTAATCGAGTTTGACACTGCATGTGAACTCTATAGCATAAACAATAAAAAACAGAACACTATCACAATTAGCATTCTAAAATCACACTTGCGACCAACAAAAAATCATAACAGAATTAACACTATACAATTCAATGAGAAGAAGCATTCAAATGAAAGCTCAATACCTGCAGCATACAATTGACTTAGACCTTCCAATAAAATGCATATAATTCTATCTCAAGCAAAATCACGGTATAACACAACTTGGATCTTGGTGGATTCGAACCACCATCCTCTCAAAAGTGACTTTTGAGCGCTCTTACCATTTTGAGCTTAAAGATCCATTATAAAAAAATTAAGCTTCTAAAATCAAAACTAAAAGGAAGTGTATTCAATTTTACTTAAGTCAACTCATACATAGAGAATGAGATTACTTAAGCTTCCCAAGTCAAATCATACATAGAAAATGAGATTACATAAGCTGCCAAAAAATGCTCTTCTGTTGATAATTCATGCACAGTTGGAATTCCAATCTTTTCAACAACTACACACTGGTAGACTATGCAGAGGGAGCTTGTCTTGCCACCTTGACTTGCTACCTTGTTTGATTGCGCTGGTATACCTTGAAATCTCTTCCATAATAGTGAGGTATCTCAAACAAAAAAAAATATTTGTAGTGTCATGCTCAGAAGGCTTGAGGAACACAACCGGACCACTCCAAAGACCAACAAAGAGTAGAAAAGACCATCACACTTTCAGGTTTTGCTTGTTTTAGTAAGGTGTTTTTTGCTTTTGGTTATTGCACATGATGAGCTTTCATTCTTAGAATAAAAGCTCTCAACAACAATTATTTGTCATTGACAAAGAAGTGACAGAAACATTTCACACATTTTCAAGAAATGAAAATAAACTATCAGAGTTCAGGATGGTTATATATGTTACATTTGAAACAAACAAGCCAACTAACGGCAAATGCTCAACTATTGAGAATAGTGAATCTAATCCTACACATTACAAGAAAGGCAACATACTAATATTCTGATTGGCTGCACAATAACACCACACTAAGTACACTAGAGCTCCTATCATACCATAGTAAAAAAGAACAGAATATTTATTAGCTCACAAAGTTAACACTGCAATAAATTGAGAAGTGCAACAAAAATATGTTATAAAAACTTAAGAAATAAAAAAGGGAAACATATGAAGAGCAGTGGGATATCTTCTTAGTTCCATATAGCAAAGGGGAACACATTGCCATTTCTACATGCGGGATTCCAGTTTCAAAAGTTCAATATTCTAAGAGAGAGGAATGCACATGCTCAAGAGTTGTTACACATTCACGTCTATCACATTAATTCAGGAGCTAATATTTTCAATTAGTCTACATGTTAGATTATTTCTCTCAAAGCAGGCAGCGTACTTGGAAGCATGCTCATGCTAAGTAAGAAATTACAATAATTGTTAGTTAAAATATAGAAAGCACAAGACTACATGCAGAGCAGTCAAAGGCCGCTAGCCTTGTGATGCACCGGAGGGATTCATAATTAAGGTTTGAGTCACACAAGAAGAATCAATTCAGCAACTGAGATCAGTGTCCGAGGCTAAATCAGATAAGACAAAGAATCGATTAAGGGAAGAACAGAATAGACATCCAAACACAAACAGAACAAAAAAAAAAAATCAAAGTCGAAATCTAAAGAGAATGGGTAAAAGAGAAAGACTAAGAATTCTGGAATAATGATCCAAGGATAGTCTGAGCTCTCGTTTAAACTTCAAGCAGGGCTCTCGGTTGACAAACTTACAATCACCCTGAAACTACAAGACAAAATGTGTCCACAAAGCAGTCATTTTCCATCAGATTTTTTAAGTAGGAGGATTTAACTTCAGAATAAAATAGGACCACGCATTTGCTTCTCAAGTAAAGAAACTGATGACCACCCTGAAAAATGAAAAACACATGATGAAAATTTATGCCCAGATATAAGAGAAATAATTCAGGTTTGAAATAAAGGAGAAACCATAAGAGAAAAATAATGAAACTAAATAAAATACCAAATTGTGAAAAGAAATAGAATAGAAAGAAATCAGCCACAAAATCATACAAGGCAATAAGGAAACTATATTTAAAGGTCGTAGGAAAATGAAGTAGGAGAGCACTGGAACGTGACGATGAGACTGGGGAGCCGGGAGCGAACAATCTCTTGGTCGTCAGTTCTTCCCAGACGCGCAGAGAAGGGAAGAGGCTTCGGCTCTTCCTCGATGCACTGAGATGGCAGCAGCTGGGAGATTTTTGGGGGAGCCGTGACATTTTTGAGGGCGCTGTCCAGGGGGAAGAACGAAAGGGAAAAGCTTTTTGGTTCCGTTGTACACGGGAAGAGGGAAAGTCGACGAGGAATTGGGAAAGGACGATTTTTTTTCATTATTTTGATACCGTCGATTTGAGGCCCGATCGGACGGTCCGTGATGTGTTTCACACGTTTCACACGAAAATGAGTTTCACACTGGATCAGCTATGTATATATATATATATATATGTTTCTTTAATTAAAGTGCAATTAAGATAGGAATTTCTCACGAACAGAAAAGGTAACTCCAATAAACCAAAGTGGGTACAAAATATTTGAGTAGTCTCAAATCACTAACGAGTATCTCACAACTGCAGGTAAAAGAAAGTAAGAAAAACCAGAATAAATTTATCAAGAAACACATAAACAATTAGTGTTCAAACCCAGAAAGCCTTCACAAATTTACGAGAGGAAGAGAAAATTGTTGTAATAAATCTTTAACTGCTACTCGTAGCCTTGATCGATTCTTCTGAACTTGAACGCCATTGAAAATGCAGTAACTTCAGACAATCGATCGAGCGGCTTGCAAAGCCTCTGTACTGGGTTGAGCCCGTGATCATGGGCTAGTGTTTGATGGAACTTCTTTCGGGATTTCAGGGATCTCCGGCTGTTCGGGCTTTGGTACATCCGGCAGCTTTGGGACTTCAATCTTTGGTACCTCGGGCAGCTTTGGGATTTCAACCTTGGGCAGGTCGGGCTTTGGTAGCTCAGGCAGCTTTGGGATTTCAAACTTGGGCAATTCAGGCTTTGGCAGCTCAGGCAGCTTTGGGACTTCAATATTTGATACTTCAGGCTTTGGTAGCTCAGGCAGCTTTGGGACTTCTATCTTTGGTACTTCTATCTTTGGTAGCTCAGGCAGTTTAGGAGCTTCAAACTTGGATAATTCGGGCTTTAGTGCTTCAAACTTGGTTTCAAGAAGATGACGAGCTGCCATGCACAGATCCTTATTGCTGGAGAATATGGACAAAGCTACGAGGAAAGAAATGAGGAATGAGTACTGATACGAGGAAGTCATCTTTTTCATGGAAACTGGGAAAGAAAAGAAAAATGCTTAGTAAATGCTGCTTCCGATCAATATATGCTCAACAATTAATATGATCTGTGATGAAACTGGGAGAATAAGGATCGTCCTTTATATACAGTTAGAGAAGAACTGAAGAAGGTTAGGTGTCTCCATGCATCATGCATGAAAGCTGTCCATTGGTAGTTCACCTTCTTGAAATATCTTCTCGGTTGATGAGTTCCATCCAGCAGAAAAAGAAAAGAATAATCGTGTCATGAATAATCCTGTCTTATAGTTTATTGGTGCTTCTGTAGATCATCAGGAGTCTCAGATCAGGTAGCTCACCAAATTACTTCTCTTCTGCAGCTTAAACCTTACGTCGTCTATCACGTACATCAACCTGAAACATGACAGTTTGTGTTAATTAATTTCTTCCAAGAGAATTTAATTTGATTCTGATTCAAATAACATACAAACACATCTCCAAACGATAGATTTTTATGTGGGCAGAAAAGAATGTTTAAGCGCACACTAGCCCACTATTGTTCTAAATGTATGGGAATCAATGTTTTAAAAACGGAACCGGTCATCAAACCGGCACTATGTCCCGTTTTAGTTTAACCAGGTTAAATTGGGTTGGACCCATGGTTCAACCATTGGATATTATACACTATACTTTTAATTATATTTAAAATTTCTATAGGAAAAAGACAAAAATAATGCTGGTTACTAGGGCTGGCAATGGGCCGAGCCGAGCCGGATCTATAATGGCTCGAGCCCACGGCTGGGCTCAGGTTTGAGCTCGAGCAACTCGAATGAGCTCGAGCTTATTCTAGTGGGCTCAATCCCCTAATCGAGCCCGAGCTCGAGCCCAACTCGAGCTCACGCTCATGCCCAGGACGAGCCCAAGTTGAGCTCCAGGCCATAAAAACCCTACGTGCATGAGCTAGCCCATGCCCAGTGGGTCTGCCAGTTCGGGCTTTTTAATTATTCTAGTTATATTTATCTACAATAATAAATCTAAATTAGTGATTATAAGCTTATTACTTAACCCAATTATGCTGAAACAAAAATTCATAGAATTTTATAATTTTATAATTAATGATTAATTTTGGTTAATAGAATCATTGATAGAAATTTAAAAAGATAATTCTAAATACAATTGTTGAAAGAACTTGAGGCTCCCACTTCTTCGAAAAGCTAAAATATTACACCTAATTTTAAAAATATATAACTCAAAATACAAACTAGCCGACTCATCGAGCTTCGAGTCGAACTACCTAAAGCTCAAGCTGGCTCATTTAACTAAACGAGCCTTACTCAAGGCTCAAGTTTGATTCGAGCTTGAAATAATTCGAGCCGAATCGAGCTTTTATCGAGCCGAGCTCGAACTGTTCACGAGTTGGCTCGATTAAGTGCCACCCCTACTGGTTACCATGAATCAAGCCAAGTCAATAAGAACCGAACCGGCCTTCTATTCTAGTTCAACCGGCTTGGACTGGCTGGTTTGATTCGATTTTTAAAACACTGATAGAAATCTACAAGCTAAAAAAATAGAAATCTTAGTGAAATCTTAGTGAAATACTTAATTTGTTATTTCATGTATGCATTTCGTGGAAAAAGACTAATTGAAGTGGAGGGTTCCTTCAAACAACAAGGACCTGAGGCAACTATTCAATCAAATATTGAACATCTTTTTCATCTCTTCTCAAGAAACAAGTAGGGTATTTCTTTGAAAAATTGTGCTCAATATAATTTGTTGCAATTCCGCCAAAATCTCTTCGTTAGTTGGGGGAAGAATCAGCACGAATCTGATTTTGTGAATAACGTATCGAGAGAAAATTGGATTTGGTTAGACAATATATGGTTGGTAAACAAGGATCTGTTTTTAGCAAGATACAAAATGTATCGTCAAATATTCAATATGATTCCACAAGATCTATTTTCGTTCAAAAAATGGATTCTAGCCAATGGAAAAGATTTTCTGATCAATCTAGAGATCATTTAGATTCCATTAGGAATGAGGATTTAAAATATCACATATTGATCAATCAAACAAATATACCACAACTAAAAGAAAGATTGATTCTTTGGGATCCTTCAAGATTAATTAGTTCTTTTTTCTTTGAAAGATGGTTAGAACATCATTTGTGTTCGAATCCTATGGAGAGGTCCACCAGAGATCAGAAATTGTTGAAGAAACAACAAGATCTTTCTTTTGTCCCTTTCAAGCGATTGAAAGAAAAGAAATGGTTGATATATTCAAGATATTTACATATTACAAAATATCATCTCAATTCATCCTATTTATAGAGGGTGACTACTCTACAAGTAGCCTGTAGAGAAAATTTCTCTATACACAAGTTTTAAAGAAGAAATGAGGAGTATTTTTGTAAAAGTGATTTAGAGCTTTATTCACTTTTATAAAAATACCCCTCACAATTATGACAATGTCTTACTTTTTCTTCTTTAAAAAAAAAAAAAATAATTTCCTACACGTACTTTTTAAAGAAGGAATGAGGGGTATTTTAATAAAAATGATTTATAACTTTATTCACGTTTACAAAAATACCCTTCACATTTATGACAATGAGTCTCATTCTCTTATTTAAAAAGTGCTTGTAGGAAAAAATTTCCTACACTTACATGTAGGAGATCTTTTCTCATATATATATATATATGTATGTATATATATATATAAATCTATGCGCTTACTCAATGTTGGTATATTGAAACACTCATCTCATTAACATTTATACTGATTGTAAGTTGTAAACATTATAAATTTGATATGATATTATGGAAAATAAAACTGTATACCATAGACAGATTAAAAGAACATGCAAAAAATAATTTTTTATGTAGTAATTTTTCAAATAACTCTTGAATAAAAAAAAAAATAAATAAATCTATATGGTATTTTTTTTTTAAAAGAAAAAATAATAAAAATTAAAAGATAGGGGAAAATAAGTATCATAAATAATTAGCTTTAGAGATTAAATTTTATATTTACATGGCATATTCAAACTTTTTCAATGAAAATAAAAAATAAAAAAATTTCAGTACTGAGAAAAGGGGCCCACTCAAAATACTACAAGCAATTCAAGTACAAAAGTGAAACATAAAAGAGGTGTTTATATGGCATTATCATTATAGCTTATAAAATAAAATAAAAATAAAAATTTAAAAGCATAGAGAAAATAAGGGGCATACAAACTTATATAGTATAAAGAAACAATTAAGTATGTGCTATTAAGTTATCTATTAATATACATATCGATTGGTTTCTAAATGAGTTGACTTATACTTTTTGTTTTGTAAGTCTGCATTATATCTTTCTCATTTATCTCAATCTATTTATATTTTAAAGGTTTAATCATTCTCCTTACATGAGTTAAAACATAAAACTAATATCTAATGCGACCACAAAGATATATAAGAAACTTGAGGCAAACTGAATGCTCCCATCTATTTTCAACCAACATCATTCCAATCAATATAACAATAATGAAAAAAGAGAGAAAATAAAGAAAAAAATATATAATAGGTAGAACTAAAGAAATCAGGAAACTCTTTACACTAATCTCACTCTTCCCCTCATTCCGCTTCCTTATCAACTTGGGCTCCTCCTATGTCAAACTAAGCATTGGCTTAAGGGATATTTAACAGTCCTCTAAAGATTCCATTGAGAAAGCTCTGGTGATATTGGTTAATTAAGCGAGCAGGTGTTTAAAACTCCTCTTGAAACACTGACTTAAAACATTATGCAAGTAATGTAAATAATGTAAAAGACAAACAAGATGTTATCATAGTTCAGAACAATTGTTCCTAATCTGCAGGCTATTTAGCCCGGGATGAGAGCAATCCATTAAGTTAAAAGTGTTACAAACCTTCACTGATGTTATTACAAGAGTTTCAAACTCCTTGTAGAACACTGTAACAAAACAGTGGATTATTTTCAGCCTTCACCCGAACCTACTCGTGTAACGTGAGTGGTCCAGCTATTATCCCTTCTAAGGTTCCCCCTCAGTTCGAGCTTCAAGTATAGAAGACTTAGTCTTTAATAAAGACTAATGCAGAGTTGCAACTCTGGTTGCAACTGTCTTCATCTCTGCTACCGCTTATTCAATAAGCAAGTGTATAAAAATCTAATTCACCACTGGAAGATACAAACTTTTTCACACTCTCAAAAATACACTTCAAAAGTTGTATCTTGTAAGAAGGCCTTCATGCCTTTATATACTCATACATGACATCCCTCCATGGTAAGTGCTTAAGTTATGTCTCAATTAACAATCCATGATTGATATCCCAATCAATCCCAGTCCCAAGAATCAATCCACAATCTCTCCCAAAATCTTATCAATCAGTTTGATTCCTTCTTCTTTTGTACAGATCCTTTGTCTTTTCTTTCCTTATTCTCATATTAGTTGACCGTTGTGATTTCCCATGTGCACCATGTGAGATTTTGGCAAAGAAAAACAATATGTTATTTCTGGCACTAACATCCTTCACCCTTATATGCACAAATCAATCTACTAAATTTTGATTTTTCCTACAAAGGTTGCACCTTTTACCAAGTTTATAGGAGGGGTTCCAAAGCAAGTAAGAAAAAGGAGCAAAATGAAGAAGAAAATGGAGGAATATATGTAGGGAAAAAATAAGAATTATTTGGAGTAATGCATTTTAAGATAAGGATGCAGACAAAATATATTCCTACAGTGTAGAATATTGAGTTTAGAGATCCTACATAAACACTCATTTAAAAAGAACAAAAGAAGAATAATGAGATGCCAAGCCTCTTTCAAAGTTAATTTGATACTTCTCAATATTTTTATCATTCCTAGAAAATAGTAATTTAATTTTTTCCATGATATTTGAACTGATAATAAGTTAAGAGGAAAAATAGTGAAAGATAGTAATTTTTAGGCGACCAAAACAAGTGAAAAGAATTATATATTGAGGTCATCCTAGTTACTGTAACAAAAGACAAAATATGATATTGTGATTCTAAAGCCAAGAACGTAACTTATATATGATCAAAATATGAACATCTTAAACACTAAAATCTCTATATAAGTACATAATACATATTTAAAACCAAAAAGAATAAACTAAAATAAAAGTTGAGAGTCAACTTAAACTAAAATGAATTGAAATAAGAAAGAAAGAAAGGATATTAGTGTCTAATAATTCATCCAAGAATTAGCATTAAAAAGAGAGAAAAAGCAAATAAAATAGAAACAATGCATCTTGTGATGGAAAACAACCTTTTGATTGAAAAATGACTTATAAAAAATAAGCAACAAAAAATTCTAGTGAAACAAGATGAAACCAACAAATCATAAGAAAAACCTCGCATTAAGTGCAAGCAATAAATCAATGACAATGGTGAAATATAATTAGAGAACCAATCAAATATTTTTCATTATTTTTTTAACTAAACTAAAATGAAATTTAATAAAAACAACGTAGAAACCAAAAATTTGCACAATGAAGTAGTTGAAAATCTAAGAAATAGCAAAATAATAAATAATGAAGCATAGCAAAAAAAATTCTAAAAAAAATTTAAATAGAATTTTTTTAAGTAAAGTGCATATAAAATTAAAAAAGATTTTAATAAATTTAACCCATTTAATTTATAAGCCTCTATAATTTTCCATTGACGATGACATGAAGATGATGGTCAAGTCGATAATCATAGTAACCCCCCAAATAGAAATTCAGAAAGCACTATAGTTTCATTGGTAGTGCTGAAATTTTGATAAAGGAATTGGTAACTAATAAAATGGGGCAGAGAAAATTTAATCACCTGATTTTTCCAGAGTTAACCGACCCAGGACTGGGAACTATCTCAAACATGTGAAATTTCGAGTCGGTTTGGGTCGATTCAAATGAGTTGCCCGAGTCGCCCCCGGACTCTACTCAGGCCAACCTAAGTTTGGAGATTTTTTCCCTATAACCCCCTAAAAAAAAAAAAGAAAAAGGGTATGTTACACTCCATTAGAGAATATGTTATTCCAGAAAACATGTATGTTATAATCCATTGAATAATGACAAATAAAATATAATTATATGTTATTCAGAACTGGATAACAAGTTAAGTATAACATAATAATATGTTATAGACCATGAGATAATATGTTATTCCTGAAAACATGTATCAAATTCAATGTGAAAGATTGATGGGTTTAAAAATCATGTAAACCAGTTCAATGATAAGTGAGGGATATTTTAGTCATCTGATCCATAATTCGATATTTTTAAATTAGGTATCCATGGTTCAATATTTAGAGATTACTTAAACCATGAGTGGTAATTCTAAAACCGGCTTGGAGAAGGCAAAATCTAAGCAACACAACACCGGATTTTTCACTGCACCATATAGATACAAAAAGTATCAGTAGTGAGTTGTCACTTGAAAATAAGGACAGTTTGCTTCATCTTTTAAAGTCCAAAAGAATTAAAAACAGAAGGCCGCAGAAAGAACCAAAAGGAAAGGAAATTTTTTTTTTTAAAAAAAAAAGAAAAAAAAAGATGTGTTCTTAACCGAATGGAACTAGAGACGACGAGTGAACGATTGTGTGAACGGTGGATGCTTGCTGATGGAATTAAGTTTCTTTGAACCGAATGTAACTAGAGGAGATGTGTGAACGGTTGCTGCTGGAATTAAGTTTTTCAATGGAACTAGAGGAGATGTGTGAACGATGTGGAAACAGGTGTAACCGAAAAGGTTGAACAAGTACTGCTTAAGAATGAAGACACTGCTATAACAAACATGGCCTCGTCTAGATCGAAGGACTACTCAAGCGCGATCAAGGATTACAAACGTGGCCTCATCTCGATCGAAATAAAGGAAGAGAAACATCAATCGGAAAAACCCAGAGAGAGAGAGAGAGAGAGAGAGAGAGAGAGAGAGAGAGAGAGAGAGAGAGAGAGAGAGAGAGAGAGAGAGAGAGAGAGAGAGAGAGAGAGAGAGAGAGAGAGAGAGACAGAGAGAGAGACAGAGAGAGACAGAGAGAGAGACAGAGAGAGAGACAGAGAAGAACAGAAAGCGAAATCAATGAACAGAGCCTTCGATTGAGAAAACCGAGAGAGAGAGAGAGACAGAGAAGAACAAAAAGCGAAATTCAGGAAGAGTGCCTTTCAACCAGAAAAACCGAGAGAGAACAGATAGTGAAATCAAGGAAGAGAGCCTTTCAATCGGAAAACCGAGAGAGGAGAGAGAAGGGGGAGAAGAGTTTAGGGAAGAGAGCCCTTCAATCAGAAAAGAAAGAGAGAGAGAGAGAGGGAAATAAATATATAAAAGCACCTATTTGCTTACATTTTCTGCTCGTGCGATGAACGAAAAAAACCAAAGAGTAAAATTAATTTATAATTATATTAATTTTAAATATAAAAAGCCATTTTTTATTTCCTACAATCTTATAATATTACAAAAATTAATTATAATATGAAGTATTTAATAATTGAATAAAAATAAATATACATTTTTAAGGTTAAAAATCCTATTCATACGTAACAAGGAAGAATAGTACCTCGCTATCTAATTTGTTTGATTCAACACAAATTTTTCATAAATATATTGTGAGTCTCATATGTAACTATGGATGTACATGATCCTATTGGGCTTATATAGGAAGGGATCGACCATCAGTTTTTATTTATTTATAATTAATTTTAATTTTATCTCTTTCTTTCTTTTTCTCGTTCTCTCTCTCTCTCTCTCCTCTCTCTCCCCTCTCTCTCCTCTCTCCTCTCTCTCCCTCTCCTCTCTCCTCTCTCTCTCCCTCTCTCTCCCTCTCTCTCCTTTTCTCTCCTTAATATAATAATATATCCTATATATATTAAAAAATATATATGATATAATGTGTGAAATATTATTAAAATAATATATATAAAATATATAAAATAATATAATATTAAAATGCATGTGTAAATAATATTAAAAATAAAAAAAATATTATTAATGGTAAATTAGTAAAAATAATGTATAAAAATAATATTATTAAAAATGTGGTATTAAAATGTGGTAAATAATAAATGAAATGAAATATTAAAATTGAAAAATAATATTAAAGTAATATTGGTAAAAGTAATAATAAAAATAATTGTAAAAAAATATTGTAAAAAATAATATTGAAAAAATAATTATTAAAAAGTAATATTAAAATTAATGGTAAAAAATATTGTTAGTAAAAATAATATTAAAAGTAATGTGGTAAAAATATTATTAAAAAATGTGTGGTAAAAAATAATATTAAAAAAATAATAAAATTAATAGTAAAATTATTAAAAAAATAATATTAAACTCAACCTACTTCTAGAAGGTTGATAGGGTTTATTTCAAGGAATATACTTGTGCAAATATCCACCATATCTTTTAAACAAACCTAGCTAGCTATAACCATTAAAGATAATAAACATGTGGAGGAGAAAGGAGGATAAACTCATGTCCGACCAAAGTTGTAGATTTTACATTTTTTAAAATAAATTAATCTATTTACAAAATTTTAGTTAATTATTATTCATTTTAAGTTTGAAACAACACCATTTTCTCATTTTTAATATTTTTTAAAAGTCAATAAGCATGATAAAAATATTCAAGCACCCAATGAATAATGAAATGGTCTGTGGTAGATACAAAAGGAAAGTCTATATATTCCTCCCGTGGCTTAAATTCTTACACACTAAGTTTCTAAAAATTCATATGTAACACAATATTCTTTAATTCTTTCCTTGTATACTTTCCTAGCTCGACTAGGAATCAAACACTTTAACAAGTTATATATGCACTCATACATAGTTGAATTAAACACAATCGAAAATCTTTCTCTATTACATGGTGTCAGGCCAATCCTTAATTTCTTTCCAATCTCTAGTTCGTCTCTCTTGGTTTTTCTCCTTGGACCCATAGCTGTTGATGACTCCCCTCGAATGTCTACCACCATTACTACTTCTACGCTACCCCAATTGCGCGCTCTCTTGTGGAACCTTCTATGATATTGGGCACTACATTTAGGCCAGTTGTCTATAACCGTGTCTAGCTAACATCACACATCATGCCTCAATCAAACTTGATCTAGAAAACTATATGCTTTGGCATTAAATTTTTTTTCCTCTGTTCAATATAGCAAGTCACTTATGACTGGATGATGGCTCCATTCAACCTATACCAAAGTTTTCCAAGACAGATCCCTCTACTACATATTAGAGTATCTCCAATGGTACTCCTTGATCAAACACATAGTTGGATTCACTACATTATCTAACACTGGATTAGACAAACAATTAGACGCATCAGTGTTTCCACAATTAATGTGGCTGAAACTCCAATGTGTCTATGCTTCAACTTCACAGGCTCCACTGAATATATATATAAGCTCTTATTCACCCTCGATCCAAACATTGCACAAGGGTTTTCAATCATATCCATGGGCGCTTAACTTGATAAAGTTAGATTGAACGTAGATGCCCTTGCAGCTGTTGGACAGCCAATCGATGATTAGATAGTCACACACCATGTTGCCAATGGTTTGGGACCAATGTTTACTGTTTGGTCAAACAATTACTACTGGTCGTGTTGATCCCATTACATTCAACAGTCTTCAAAACATGCTTCTTATGCAGGGAGATCATCTCCAAGTTCAAGAACAAATTCAACACTTCGACGGCTTAACTCGCCCTTCCATGAATATGCCTCGCCAGGAAGCTGCAACAATGGAGGCCGTGGAGGATGCGATTGGACCTTTCCAGGCAGTTGTGGCTCCAAGCAACTGCAGTCTCATCAACCTTCATGAAAAATATGCAATAAATGAGGCTACACAACTATTCAATGCTATAATACTTTCAACCTAAGTTTCCATTAGCCAGTTGGCCCACAAGCACCTTAATTTGCGTATATATATTGACCCTCAAAATGATGTTGTGTAGTACAATGACTCTAAGGCTTTGCATCACATTGCCTCGATCCGATGCTTCTCTCTTGACTGATAGCACGACTTACAATGGTACAAATCAAGTTCTGCTTGGCAATGGATCAGGTTTGCCTACTATCATTGGTTATCATAATCTAACCCCTTCCTTGACTATTCGTGGTGTTCTTTGTGTGCCTTCCTCTATAAAAAATCTACTCTCTATTTCGAGGATTCGAGTTGGAATGATACCTCTTTGTTGTCAATCACAATGTATCACCTAGTTGTGTGCTTTCTTCATTTTCTCAGTTTTCCTTTTGGCATCATAGTTTAGGGCACCTTGGTGCAACTATATATTATGAGAGATGTTTAGTAAATCAACTACTCTCCTTTATCTTTGTTTAGTTCAAGCATCTACATATTGTCAAAATGTGTATGGCTTTGCTTGTGCAAGGATCCATGCTAAAACTCCATTGGGATTCCACATTCTCTACAACAATGTATGTTACTCCAGTTCTCAATTCCATTGGTCTACTACTAGCATCTTTCTAGGCTAACATGCCCTCAACAAACAAAGGGTAGTGCCTTGATGTCTAGAAAAAGAGAATCTATGTAAGTCTTAATTTGATCTTCGATGAGACGTATTTCCTTATTCTCGACTCATGACTTCCTAAGCCGACATTCTGACACTTGCATATATATCTCCTATAAAATTTAGGGATGGCAACGGGGCGGGGCGGGGCGGGTTTTTGGAAACCCATCCCCGCCCCGCAAAAAACCGGGAAAACCCGTCCCCGCGAAAACCTGCCCCGCGGGTTTGATTTCTAAACCCGTCCCGCCCATGGCAAAAAAAACCCGCCCGAACCAGCGAAAACCCGCCCGCCCAGGGAATACCGACCGACCCTCTATGTTTAATATTAAAAATTTTAAAAATATAAAAAATTATAAAATAAATAATATAAACATATAAATACTTAAACATATTTTCAAACATAAGGGGATAACGTAATAAAGTAGGATTTTTACTTTGTATTATTTAAATACCCTCCAACTTTTTTTTTTTTTATATAAGAATTAAGCGGGTCGGTCGGGTTTTGGGGGGTTAAACCCGCCCCCGCCTCTCGAACCCGTGACGGGTTCTGCTCCCAAAACCCGAACCCGACCCGCGGGGTAAAAACTTAAACCCGAACTCGCTTTAAGCGGGTCGGGTCGGGGCCGGTTCCCCGCTAACCCGTACCCGTTGCCATCCCTAATAAAATTGCTCCCAATGTCTACTATAAAATTACTTCCATTATTACCCTCTGTTTTTTCTGCACCTGCTCAACCATGTAAGTAGGCCAATAAACGGTATATAAACGGAACGAAATAGGGTTATTCCACTGTTTATTAATAATCAGTAGAACGGGACGGTATAAACAAAATAACCAAAAAGTTATTCCATATACTTTTATCCATTTATTTATAGGACGGTAAAAAGGGTAATCAGGTAAGAAATGGAATAACAATGAAAAATTATAAAAATATAAAGTAATGAAATATATAGATAATTTACATATAAGTTTAAGAATAATGATACTTTAAAGCGGAAAAAATCATCAATTTGGAAGAATAATACATAATTTATCAAAATGAAAAAACTTGGACAATAATTTTATCAAGGCATACATAAGAAATTACTAAAATTACTTGAGAAATGACTAATATACCCTCCTTAATTGGGTAAATGGATAATCAGATATGGAAGGACCTTATTTTGTATACCGTATTTATTATTCGGTATACGGATAAATTATCCATTTACCCATATATTAATCGGAATAAAAAAAATTCATTCCATATACCTTCCATTTAGTAAACGGCGGAACGATATATGGATAATCGGGTGAAATTGACACCCGTACATGTAAGGGCCATCCTCAAACCAAACCGAGACCCCTTCTACAAGCATTGCTCCACCCAATGTTCAAACACAATCGACATCCCCTTTGCCAAGCCCACAACCCCTACCACCTAATCTCCATGCACCAAAAAATTAAACAGACTGACTTGCTGCACCCCTTGTCACTCATCCTGTGACCACACGATCCATGACTGTATCTCTTAAACCCAAAATTTACCCTACCACTCGCCACCCCGCTACTCTTCCGCCTACATCATTTGAGCTGAGCTGTTGTAGTCGGTACAAAACATTTTTTGGCAGCAAAAGGGTTCAATTAGAAAGAAGGATAAGACTACTTTGAGACATTTTACCATGTAGTCAAACCAGTCACTGCACACACTGTTTTGACTCTAATTGTGAGTCAAAAGTGGTCCATTCACCAACCCCATGTCAACAACATCTCTCTAAATGTACTCTAGAAGACGAGGTTTATATTAATGATCTAAAACCCCTTAGATTCAGAAATTGCTTTGGTGATATCGGTTAGTATAATTATCGGGTGTTAAAACTCTGCTTGGAACACTGTCTTAAACACCACAAAAAATAATGAACAATGCAAACATAAACAAGTTGTTATCGCAGTTTAAAACATCTGTTTCTAATCTACGGGGCTGTCTTGCCCGGGATAATAACAATTCACTAGTGATTAATGATTACAAGAATTTACCAAGGCATTACAATATTCATTCACTTTATTGTAGTAGCGTGGATTACCTTCAAGCTTACATTATTCAGTCACGTTATTATCCCCATTGAAGCTCCTCCTCAGTACGAGCTTCAAGTGTAGAAGACTCGGTCTATCTCTAGCACAGACTTCAATAGTGGTGTTGCAACTCCAGCTACAACTCCGTCTTCATATCTTCAATTGCTTCTATGATAAGCGGATGGATGAAGAACTAATACGCCTCAGGAGACTCCGATTTTCTATAATTATCAAAAATACATCTCAAGTCGAATGTCTTGTATGTAGGCCTTCATGCCCTTATATGCTAGCACATGTCCATAAGTCTAAAAAATTACTCTCTTGATTTTTGTCCTGTCAATAAGAGTTCCACGATTTCTTCTCAATCAGATTCAAATTCCTTCTTCTTTTATATCGACCTTCTTTCTTTTGTCTTTCCTTATTTGCGTAGCAGTTGACCATTGCATTTTCCCATGTGCTCAACATGTGATTTTGGCAAAGATAGGCAAATATTCTAACAGATTCACCAACAAGTCGCAACCTCATGTCATTTATTGACTTCACAAATTATAGGGTATGGCTTAAAGCAGTGCCCTCGTGCTTTGTGCATGCAACTCACGTCTTACCTTGTTGAACTTGGTTTTGTTATGTCCAAGACCGACTCTTCTCTCCTTATAAGGTACATATCGATCACCATTATCTTCGTATTGGTATATGTTGATGATATTATTGTCAACGGAAGTTGCAAGTCGAAAAATCATGGCCTTATAACAAGCCTACAACTTGAATTTTTTATAAAAGACTTGGGGCTTTTGCACTAATTAGTATCAGGTCACGCAATTGGAGTCTTCACTAGCCCATCTTGCGCAATCAAAGTATATATATAGGTGAAATTCGATGTCAAACTGTTGTCCACACTAGTAGGTGTTGGGTCCAAGCTTTCTAAGCAAGCATAAAGGAACCTGCTCTCTGATCCGACCGAATATATATATATATATAGAGTGACGATTGGGGTCTTGCGATATCTCAGGCTGACTTTCCAAGATATGCAATATATCGTGAACCAGGTGTTTTAGTTTCAGCAGAAGCCTACAATGCACTAGTTAGTGTCACACAAATTCTTCGATATCTAAAAGATACAATTCTTCATGGAGTAATGATTTAGCCCTTGCTTGGCATTGTTTTTTCGGATGCGGATTGGGGCGGCTAACCAAATGATTGACAGTCTGTGACCGATTTTTCTATTTTTCTTGGTGGGACACTTATCTCTTGGTCGTCCAAAAAACTAGCAACTGACGGTTGCTCGATAGAGTGTTGAGGCTGAATACAGACCATTCACAATTATCACATCGTCAAGAAGCCTCTAGCCTTGAAGAGGAATAATGGAAAAGGAAATTATATTCCTCACTTTGATTTTTATGTTTCCTAATTCATATGTAGCACAATATGCTTTATTATTTCCTCATTTGTATACTTTCATAGCTCGACAAGGAATCAAACTCTTAAAGTGTGTGTATATATATATATATATATATATGTACTCATCCTCAAATTGAACTAATTAAAGACGATTGAGAATTCTTTTCTATTACTGTGGAAAATTGAGAAAAGACAGTTACAATATTTGCATCTGCCAAGAGAAAAGAAAGGGAAGATATCAGACTCGTTAGGCGACTCGTCTTACACATGTATATGTATGCATGCACACGTCTCAATTACTGTCCAGCGATTAATAGGAGTTCGATCCACTGGCCAAATTGCAGCGTAGCCAGAGCCAATCCCTGAACGCCCACACACGTGACGCCTGTACAGCGCTTCTGTGCTCGATTAATAACTTCGTCTGAGAGCAAGCTGTGTGATGCGGAAATGGAGGACGACCTTTGTGGTTGTTCTCTTTTCTGCTGACAGGTTAGAAAATTTTCGGCATGTGTGGGAAATCAGAAGACCATAAGCTCTAGATTCTAGATGACGGTGTGGGTCTGTGTCTCCCTCCCACCACGTGTGTAACTTTCAAACAAAAGGAGTAATTAATGAGACGCAGCTCCTCGGTCGGTTGCTCTATATATATACAATTGTATATGTACACATATTCTGTAGCTAGATTTATTCGCTTTAGTTTCCTTCGTCTTTCAAAATACGCTGTACATCATATCGTCGTTCTCTTTGCTGTTGAGAGTATATGGGTGGAATATTGGAGGGTTTAGAGGGTTTCTTAATGGAGGATATCCCTGATCACTACAACTTGAGCAGCCACTTGGGTGGCTCACTCGATTCTTCTTCCCTCGATGAGTACTGGATCTGGGGTTTCCAAGGGGAGGGTTCCGAGAATAATATTCATGAAGATTTCTTTCACGATCTCACACCCAATTTTTACCAGGAGGAGAACGACGAGTCCCCTTTGAAGCTTGACCCGTCTCAGGAGCATTCCAATAGTAGTGGAGCTTCCTTTTCCGACCGCAATGAGCTGTATCCGCCAGCTCAGCAGGAACTGAACCCAGTTATTAATCATCAAGAACAAGGACTAGTACTAGTGATGGATGAGGAAGAGGACTTCTTCTTCAATGGGAACGATGATCGTGAAGAAGAAGAAGAAGAAGAAGAAGAGGCCGACAGCGACGAAGGGAAGTCGAGCAGTAAAAATTTGATATCTGAGCGGAAGAGGAGGAAGAGACTGAATCAGCAGCTCTTCACTCTCAGGTCCCTTGTCCCTAATATTACCAAGGTACGTACGTACGTGCGTATACGTCCTAGCTAGTACTACTCTTCTCATTTATATTCTATATATACAAGTGCACCAGTATTCTTATATTACTACTAATATATATACTTTAATTAATTTGAGGTGGCCGGCAGATGGACAAGAGATCAATTCTGGTGGACGCTCTTGCCTATTTACAAGGCATTCTCCAGCAAACTGAAGCTGAAATGGAAACGTTCAACTTGGAATATTGTTCAGACAATAATAATAATAATGTTGGAGAAGAAGCATCTGATCAATTGGTAATAGAAGAGAAGGAACCTCCACTACTACGACCACATGATCCGAAGCCTCAAGAATGCATTCGACCGCACATTCCAACAATAACGCAGGTGTATATATAATATATATTCTGGGTTTCCTTTGGTCGATTGCATACAATACAATACTGATCAGTTCTATGAGTTTTTTTGTTTTTTGTGTAGGTGGATGCCGAAATGGTATATGCAGACCGTTTTATTTTCAAAATAACATGCAACAGAGCGATTGGAGCACTGGGTCAGGTGCAGAAGGTGATTGAGTCTCTGGGTTTGGAAATTACCCTGGTTTCTGTCTACGAACTCGGCCAAGATTACTGCCTTACCACGGCATTCCTCTTTGTAAGAAATGTCTTCTTCTTCCTTCTTCTTCGTTTGTCGTCCTAGTCTTAATTGTGTCTTTTAATTATTTCTTTTTTATCATGCTTTCCTTCAATCTGTTTCTCTCATTTCCCGAGTCCTAATTTCTTGATCTAGCTTCTACAATTGTATGGGGGGTTGATTGGATATATATATATATATATCTATATATGTTTTCTTCTTATACAGGCAAAGAAGAAAGGGGTGGTGACAGTGGAAAAGCTGAAGAACCGAGTCAAAGTGATAGCCAAGAAAATGAGGTTTCATCTTTTGGGATTATGAAGAGGCATAAAAAAAAGGGTTTACATGCATGCCTTCGAAGTCCTAATGACTTTTCCCTTCATTATCCATATTCATCCAAGTTCAGAGGAATTAATTGCAAAGGTTTGTTCATCAAGTTACACTAGAAAGAGATTTTTTTTTTTTTTTTTTTAATTTTATTATTATTATTTTTTCTTTTTTTAATAATAGGGGGGATCACGTGTAATCATGGTTTTCATTGTCCACACGTTTTGGTATATATTGCCAAAACATTTACGTTTCCATCTATAAATAGAAACGATAATGGAAGGGTGTTTCCATTTACACGGAAATATATATTACACGTTTTCATACTTTTCCATGCATGTGTCGATAAGATAAATATATTCAATTAAAGTCATTCAAATAAAATATTTATTTTACAATTAAATTCAACATATTTTATTCCAAAGCTTATATCATAAAACACATGAATTTATTATTTCATAGGCTCCTATATATACAGTACACCTAATGAGGAGCAAGATTGATCATGTAATAAGATATATCAATTGAAATTGGAAAGAATAAAATGACAACATTAAATAGATATGATAATTGAAATATCATTGATTTAATCATATTTATGATAGTACTACTATTTTATCTTTATAATTATATATCAATAAATAGAACAAGATAATAAAATGAGTAACTTAAATTCACTTGATAATACAAAATCAAGATCAAATAAAATTTCAATTTAAATAGTTAAAATGAAATAATCTGATCCACAAATATCCATAAAAAAATAAAATAATGAAAATAATTAAGTTGAATTCAATCTATATATCATACATAATTAGGATAAAATGAGGTTTTAGATTTTAATTGTTAAAATCAATGTTTTAAAAACCAAACCAGCCATCAACTGGCATTATATATGTCCGATTTTGGTTGAACATTGTAAGTTAGACCGGGTTGGACTGTTGAATATTATATACCATATGTTACAGATATTTAATATTTCTATAAGAAAAAAGGTAAAAATAATGCAGGTTAATTACAGTGAACTGGGCTGAGTCAATAAGACCAGGATTGGCCTCCAATTCTAGTTCAATCGGTTGGACCGGCGGGTTCGGTTTGGTTTTTAATACACGGGTTAAAATAAGAATTTATATGACTCACGTCCATTGTTGATAACTATCAATATAAATAAAGTGTAAGAAGTCACTGTAACGTTTCTGTGCTATTACATTTGTATCCTGAAGTATCTATATGTGTCTCTAATACGTTTCCATTTCTATAGATTCGGATACTTGTGTTTCCTTGATACTGCAAACGTTGACTGCAAATGCATCAGGAGTCAGTTAACTGACTCTTGATTTATTTGCAACGATGCATGGTCTCTCTTTATCATTTCCCCACAAACGAAATGTCACTACAAGAAAGTTGATTTTTTACCGACAATGCAAAGTTTGGTGATAAATGGATTAAACTGATCTCTTGATAGGCTTTTCATGAACACGTTTGCAATTTGATCTCGAGTTGGTATTTACGCATTTGAAGTGTACCGTTGGTAACCTTGTGCCATACAAAATGATAGTCTAACTCAACACGGTTGAACTAGGTTTGGCAGTAGTGTGAGTTGCTGAATTGTTATCACACCTAATATTAATCGGTGCATAACGAACAAAAAGTCACAGTTCTTTGAAGATTAATTTGTATGAACCGTACGTAGATGCTGCCAATGCTAATGAACGATATTCTGCCTCTGCACTAGATCGAGCAACGGTAGTCTGTTTCTTAAACGATCATGATTACATTAATGAAAACCCAAAGATGAGCATCATTCAACTATACATCCTCCCCAAGCTACATCATAATAATGAATCAAAATGGCCCTGAGCCAATCAACGGCAACAATTTTGAAAAGAATTAATTAGAAATTCCGAGTGGGAACCTTGGTAGGGGTGATTTTGTTGTAGTTGTTGTTCGATCAATCACAGCCTGCAGGATGCCCTGCGGAGTGCGTTATCTAGGCACGGGACCACGGCAACAATTTCCTGTCTGTATTGTTTCTATTGCTTGTCTGTTTTATTGCATGTGTCCCTCAATGTGACAACACTATGAAGAATAAGTTGCAACATCGCACATATGATGGAAGGACCAGTTAAAGAAACAGAATGAAACAAATTTATGGGGAGAGGGAGGCCGGTGTGACTAGTGAGTGGGTGGGTGTAGTGGGTACATCTGCAGTGGTCAATAGAAACCCGTGAGTACTCTCTGGACGAACATTGGACGATGACAAGCACGGATCGATGATATATATATATATATATATCAGCGTACCTCTAATTAATTTCGTTTCTTTTCATTTCTTCTCATTTTTCTGTCTGTTTGGCTCGTTATGTTTTTACCATGACATAACTTCACAATCTTCTGCAGAACGTCTTTCTGCAGTTTGATTGAAGATGACAGAAAGATCTGTTTGGGTCCGGCTTGCTTGATTTGGATCGCTTTCAATTCACTCTCCACCATAATCCCCCTCCGTTTTTTAATCTCACTGGCTAATATTATTCCGTTTTGCAGTACTCTATTCGATAGTCGTGTACGTGCCATTATATATCTTTTTGCCTTGTTCCTGTCTTTTCCTTACTCAGTTACTCTTCTGATAAAAAAACTAGGTCTTCGCTGGACCTCTTCTCAGCCACAAAAGAACATCAGGACCACTGCACTGGCTAGATTTGTAAAGTTGATGCAAGTTAGAATATCTCGTGGGTCAGCGATGGAACTGATCATACACCGGGTGGACCATTGTTATAAATTATATATGTCGTCCTGAATCTCCAGATGGCCAGTTCTGTACCTTTCGCTAGCTCTGCATTGATAACAATGTAAAAAAATTTATACGTGTAGTTATTATCAGGAGCCATAGAATCGTTTAGGCTTCGATCGATCGACCTAGTACTAATAAAGACGTACGATGGTCCATAAATCCAGTACGCCGAACCATTTTTTTAAAAAAAGAGCTCCATTCAGAGCTCCAGCTGCTTGATTTGTTTGATAATAGAGTTTCTTGCAAACAGTGCTACTGGATACAAAATACAATATTGTAATCTCAAACCATACCATATATATGCATGTAAACAAAGTATTGCACACCAGCAGATAAAACGAAACTCAGAAAACATTAAGAAACCAACAAACACTTCAAACAATTTAAAGGAACTACTAGCTAGTAGAGTATATATATGTTAATCCAGTACGTGGCCGATTTCATGGGCTAGTGCTGGAAGAAGGGACTTGTTTCGGGATTTGATCAGGGTTGTCGGGTATTAATTCAAGCTTGGGCAGCTCCGAGAGGAGGTCAGGGATATCAATCTTTGGCAGTTCGGGCTTGGGCAGCTCAGGAATATCAATCTTTGGCAGTTCGGGCTTGGGCAGCTCAGGAAACAGCTTGGGGACTTCGAACTTGGGCAGTTCTGGCAGGTGCGGGACTTCGAACTTGGGCAGTTCAGGCTTTGGCAACTCCGGGAATATTTCCGGCAGCTTTGGGACTTCAAACTTTGGCAAATCAAGTTTAGGAACTACTTCAGGCAGGGTTGGCTCCTCGTTAGTTTCAAGAAGATGTCGAGTTCCAATTCTGGCACTGCTCGACATTGACAATGAAACGAGGAGAGAAATCAGGAAAAACAGATAAGAAAAAGCCATTGCTGCAACTCAATGAATTCCTTGGTGGAAGTTGTGGAGGTAGCAAGTTGGGTGCCTTCTTTATATAAGAAGGGAGGCTTGATTATGTAGGTGAGCAGCATCAGCAAAGAGATGTGCCTAATTAGGTTTGAAGATATATATATATATATATATATATATATATATATATATATCTGTTTGTGTGATGTTCTAATCGGAAATATTGATCCACGGCATGCAGGATTTCTCATTGGTTAGTTTACCTTCTTAATTATCTCTCCTAACTCCTGAAGTTGATCACCAAAACAATGGAGAAAAATGATCACTTTGTGATGGGCCATCCTTCAAGTGTAGGCTAGCCTTGATCCTCTTTAGTCTTTACAAAAGGGGTAGTCCAGGGATTGATCTGTGGAGGACCACAATAAGGCTAAATTCCAAATGAGAAGTGCATTGAACATTTCTAGCTTGTTTCCATCTTTCTTTTAGCTGGTCCATAAACCTGAGATTTTAATGAGAGAATCTTAAACTGCTACAGAATCCAGTGATAATTTGGATAATTCTTTTTAGGAATGTAACAAATGAGTAAGGGTGGCAACGGAATCCGACTTATTCTTCCTTTTCTAAAAATATTTTCAATTTTTATGTTTTAAAACATTATAATATTAGTCTTATACAAATTTTAATTAGATAAAAATTTTCTTTTAAGCTTTTATGGAATTCTAATTTTTTTTTTTTTTGCATTTAACTGATATTTTTTCTATTTAATTTGTATTTTTTAATAATTTTTCCCTAAAAAAAGTCAATTTCGATCCAAAATCCCGTTACCCGGTGCCTTTCCATTAGGCCATGCATATATAGAGTCACAATATTGCACAAATATATATGATTAATATGTAATATAACCAAATAAGAAATTTTACAACCTCGGAAACACAAAATGATTCCTATTAAAATGGCTGGGTCAATTATAATTAGAAACTAAATAAGTGCAGTATGGTTGGGTTAATTGTAATAAGTCTAGCTCCCAGCCAATTCCACCTTCAAAATCCAGTACTCAAAATCCCCTCTGGAGGTAAGGCTTTCTCATGGCTCCAATATTCCTTCATGCAAACATGTCATAGGGCTTTGGGGGATAAAAAGATAGATTATAGTGAACAAAATCAAGTCAAAAAGTGATGTTGAAGTTCAAAAGCGTAAGGAGATATACAAATGTTAAAAAAGAAAAGCGCAAGAATAGTAAAGCAATGAGAAGTTACCACTCGCTGGCAAGGATGCAGCAAACGCAAGTGAGAACCATTCTCCTGTTCAGAATTGTAGCAGCAAATATAAGATATAGAAATTTAAAGGAAAAAAGAAAGTACTCATTTAGCTAGGTAAAGCAACATCTAGTTAGGTTAATTTAGAATAATCAGCAGCATGAGCTTAAGTAAAGATCTCTCAAGCGGAGATATATAGTCCATATAAGATGAACAAAGTCCCTCTTAAGGTGACAAGATCCTTGACCATATTAATCTATAATTCTATTGAATAATAGGCATATATATATATATATATATATATATATATATATATATATATCGGGTGGAATACGTCGGCGAAATAAAACCAATAGAATGAGAAAATATATAATAATATAAGTAAAAAAACTAATCAGTTTCTTCTGTTAATTATTAACAAAAACATCTCGACTTTATCTTTAGAAGTATCTATCTTAGGCTCATTACGATAGTCTGATTGTATAACTTGCAATTGCATTCCAATGCTTACTGCTCACTTAGAAAATTGAAGAAAAGAATACAAGAGAAAAAGTACAAGGAAGAAGTGGAATAAAGAGGTAGAGGGGAAGAGAAACAAGAGAAAAAGAGGAGCACAACAAAGGAAAATTTTTATCACCATGGAGTTCACTCAGTCAAGACAACAGGAGAAAAAAAAAAAAACAAAAAAAAACAAAAGAAAGGGAAAAGAGTTAAGGCTGAGACTGGGAGAGCAGGGAGAAAGAAGAGTCTTTCCCGCTTATTGACATGTGAAATTCTTCATCCCCTTCAATCATTGGAAAGATTTCTGCAAATTGAAACTCTAACCTCATTGTATCTTTCGAACCCAACAGCAGACGTGAATCCAATTGAGACTTGGAGATGCACCCATCCAAATTTAAGCTATAGAAAACGCAGGAAAAAATAAATTGAACCCTTAAACAAAATAACAACTGAAGCTCTCACCCGAAATCAATCGAAACCAGCCAAAAGCCTCAGACCAAAACTAAACTATCAATCGAAATCAACTTAGAACATCAATTAGAAGAAGATATAATCAAAAAAAAAAAAAAGTTCTGGTAGACAAGATAGAAAGATAAGAAGATAAAATAAATGATTCGGGGAAAAAGTCCCTTCAACCTTGCACGGACAGTCCAAAAGCCCAAAAACAAGAGAAAAATAAGAGAAAAGAAGTTGTAACCCTTAATAGATAATAAGGGTTTGGAAGACGAAAAATGAAAACAATGACGTGAGGGTTGATAAAATGAAAGTACAAAAGGAGAATCATGCGCTCATCGTGCTATAGAAAAAACATACCTTTCCATGTTGAACCTAGCGATTTTTTTCTTCGCCCAATGGAAGTTCCACATCTTCCGTTACCCATTGGAAGAGCTACGATGGCTAACAAGCTCTCATATGTTAGAATGACATTTTAGTAATTATAATAAAGTTTTTGTTATATTAACTATCGGATTGAAATACTCTATGATCGAACGACTCAATCAGTTTGAGCACATGTAAGCACACCAAAGGTTTGATTGTGAGGAGCATTTTTCTTGAAGTGATTTGCAACTTTATTTACTTTTATAAAATGCCCATAACATTTATGACAATGACATCACTTTTCTTCTTTAAAAAGTGTTTGTAGAAAAAAATTTCTTACACTTATGCGTAGGAGATCTTTTCTCATATATATATATATATATATGAGAGCAGCTACCCTAGACGTGCGTGTAGGAAAAAAATTCCAACATACAAAAAGAAGTAATGGAGAGCAACTTTGTAAAAGTGATTTGTAACTTTATTTACTTTTACAAAAATGCCCCTCGACAATATATAACATCATTTTTCTTCTTTACAAAATGTTTGTGGTAAAAATTTCTTACACTTACACTATGATGAGAAGGTAGTTTATTTATTTGCATGTATGAGATTATTTTTTTATATTCTTTTTAAGACGAATGCAACTGACAAAGAAGGTAAATGATTTTACAATCCTAAATGCCTACATGATGGTGCACCATTGGAAGGACGGCAATTACCCGAATGAGTATACCAAGAGAAGCGTGTAAGTACTTTTTATCTAACATGTTAATTTAGTACTGAAAATGTTCTGGTGATATCGGTTAGTATAAATTATCGGGTGTTAAAACTCTATTTGGAACTCTGCGTTAAACACCTCGAGAAACAAAGAACAATGCAAACACAAACAAGTTGTTTTCACAGTTCGGAACAACAGTTCCTAATCTGCGGGGCATTCTTGCCCGGGATAATAACAATCCACTAGTGGTAACTGATTACAAGTCTTTCACAAAGACATTACAGTTTTGATTCACCTTCTTAATAGAATCGTGGATTACCTTCAGCACCTGACCTCCTCAGTGTAAGTGGTCACGTTACTATCCCACTGAGGCTCCCCCTCAGTTAGAGCTTCCAGAGTGGAAGACTTAGTCTGTCTCCAGCAAGGGTGTTCCAACTGCGGGTGGAACTCCGTCTTCATCTACTCGACTGCCTCTCCAAAGCAAATTGATGAAGAACAAATATGCTCTAGAACACACGAACTTCTCTTGAATACTCGGAATAACTCTCTCAGAAGTTGTGTGTTATGTACAAGCCTCCATGTCTATTTATACTAGTACGTATCCCTTTCTTTGGCATGTCCTTTAATCATGGTTCAATTAACAATCCATGATTTTATCAATCTTCCTTCCTCACGTGATCCTCTTCCTCATATATCTTCAGATCCTCCTTATTTAAACCGATTGCAATTCCCTCATGTACCATCGTAATCCTTCTTATTTAGATCCATCCTGATTGTTTGCATACTATAAATATCCCATGCCTTATCTTTCATAATTGATTTTGTCAAAGATAGTCAAACTGTAATGTCTGACACTAACAATCTCCCCCTTTGACTTTCTTTGACAAAATACACTTGAAGATTGGACTTTTGCACATCTATTTGAGTATTCTTTCTGAGACATCAATTCTTGCTCTTGAAACTCTTTCTTTTACTGAAGAAATATATAATGGCACACCAGGAGCAAAACAGTAATCAAAAGATCAAAAGATCAAAATATTTTCTCCCCCATTTTGACAAGGAAAGTCAAAGAGTACCCCTTCCAAAAGTTTTAGACATTCTCATCCTCTGGAACATCAACGTCAGACTCGGTTGACCGCTCTGGGTCATCAACAACAAGAGCAAGGAGTTGACGACATTCATGTTGATGAATAGCAAGCCATTTTTGGAGCATAGGTATTTCAGAATCAAGAACCTTCAACCTTTTTTGATAGTACTGTTATTGTCGCTTGGAGTATGCTTCAGAAAAGCTCGGCTGAGAAATATCATGAATGTCTGCTTCATCATCACATTGGACCAGGTGGCAGTTCGAACTCCTTTTGAGACAACAATATAGTATAGATAGTGCTTGGGAACATCATGCTTGCATAGTGTTTTGGAGGTTCAGCAAATTTCACAACTTGATAAAAAACTAACTGACCAAGATTAACAGGAATCACTTTAGCCACTTTATAATGAAATCGTGCAAGAGATTTGTTAACAGTAGTGTAATGACCGGTGGGCATCTAGTGAGATATAGCAGCCTTGTGAAGTCCATAATACTTTGTGGTCAGTGTCGAGGTAGGAAAAGTGCGATGGGAAACCCACTTTTTCTTATATCCTCCAGTGAGCTCAAAAATAATTTCATCAAGACTAACATCAATAGTCACTTCCTCCACTGTAGGAACACCAACAAACATAGCCAAAATTACAGGTGAAAACTCATAACAGTGACCCCGAAGCCATACCTTGTGATATCCGGGAGAGGCAAGATCAAAGATAGATTTCTTCAGATTTGAATAAAATTCATAGATGATGACAGGATGGAATTTGGCAGTGAATAGCGCAGATTGTCGAAGATGTGTCTGATCTAACAATGTAAGGAGGTCAGCTTTCTCATACTCATCTTCACATATGGGAAGTTCAAGAATAACCTTCCGAGTACAAAATGCATTCCACGAAGCTCTGGCTTCTATGTCCACAAGAACAGGTTGCACATCTGGGAGAAGAATAGGCATCTCAACTGCTCCTGTTCTATCCCCGTCTCCCCTTTCTCTATCATCTTCAACATTAGGCACATCATCAAGTGGAACAGATGCTGAACCAGAGACCAACTGACGGGCTTTAGAGAGCAGAATAGGAGTTCTTCGAGGAGTTGAAATTCCTTCCTTAGAAATTCGAGGTCTCAACCTAGAAGCAATTCCAACTGAGAGAGACCCGATTGGAGCATTGGGCTCAGCAAGATGTCTTCTTTTGCTAGGGGATTTGGATTTGGATGACTTCTGACGTTTGCGTTTGCGATGAAGCTGAGAAATTGGGATATCATCGAGTTCAAAGGAGTTTAAACTTCATACCTCATCGGAGCCAGAGAGTGATGGAGCAGGAGTGTCACACTAGAGAGATCAGTCTTTTCATACTCAGTAGCATTCAACAACTCCTCAGACAATGGATGAGACTGTTGTAGGCAGGATGATTTCTGGACAATGTATTGCAGTGCGTCTCACATAGTCAGAGAGTCTTGCATTGATGAAGAGGATTTAGTTGAGGAATCCTCAACGGAGGGGGAAACACTTGCTGCAACTTGTGATGGCTCTTTGGTAGAAGTGTGCTGAGCGTTTTCTGATTGAGGATCATCACGAACAGACAGCAGAGGCGAGGAGGAAGATGTGTGAACTAGAGTTGCTTCCTTCAGCGTATCTTCAGAGGCTGCATCAACTGCTTTCGTTTCAGTAGGGGTAGAAAGTTTCGTTGGCAGGAAGAAAGAGACCACTTTATCAACAATCACAACATCACCCTTCTTTTTGCCCGACGAGGATGATGGGGAATCCATCGATTTGAAGAGTGTTGGAGCGTCGTGTTGCTAGGGCACAATATAACAGCCTTGATTTTGAGACAAAAACTTTCATTAAATTGACTAAAGATTGCCTTACAAGTAACCGCGTCAGATTGGTTTTTTTTGTATTTTTACCGTTGTGCAACGGTAAAAAAAACTTTTACCATAGTCATTATCACCATAGGTCGCTCATCATTTGGTGACATACATAGGGGTCCCTTCAAAGTGAACTTGCGCTTGTAGTAACTCCCTCTTGAACACCTAGCAAAAAAACCAAACCGTGACATAATTTTTTTTTTTCTTTCGCCTTTTTTTTTTCAATAATCCCTATGCTTTTGAGATTTACAACTGACACATCCCAAGAGCTCCTCAGAGGAACTCAAATCTTGTTCTGTCAAGATTTTTAGTAAAAATATCTGTCAATTGATTTGTTGTAGATATGTACTCTAGACTGATTATGTTTTCTCCCACCAGCTCTCTAATAAAATGGTACCGAATATCAATATGTTTTGTGCGAGAGTGATGTACTATTTTTTTTTAAATGTCTATTGCACTCGTGTTATCACAAAACACTATCAATGTCTTGCTCAAAACCATAATCTACCAACATTTGCTTCATCCACCGTAATTGAGTGCAGCAACTCCCGACTGCAATGTATTTAGCTTCAGCAGTAGATAAAGATATTGAGTTCTGCTTTTTACTGTACCAAGCCACAAGATTTGTCCCTAGATAGAAACAACCACTGGAGGTACTCTTTCGATCATCAGCATTCCCAGCCCAATCAGCATCACTGTATCCTGCAAGTGCTACAGTAGATGACTTTGAATAAAATATACCAAGTTCAGTAGTCCCATGTACATACCTTAATATTCTCTTTACTGCCTAGAGGTGTGATTCTTTGGGATTGGCCTGATATCGTGCACACACCCCAACACTAAAGCATAGGTCAGGACAACTTGCTGTCAGATATAGTAAGCTTCCAATCATACTTCTGTACAGATGTTGATCAGTTCCAACTCCTTCTGAATCTCTATGTAGTTTTTCATTGGTTCCCATTGGAGTGACTTTTGCCTTAGTGTGTTCCATTCCAAATTTTCGTACCATCTCTTTAGCATATTTCTCTTGACTCAGGAAGATACCATTATCCAACTTTTGATTTGAAATCCAAGGAAGAATGATAGTTCTCCAACCATGCTCATTTTAAACTCCTGTTTCATAGTCAGAACAAAGTCATTTAGTAATGTTCTTTTTGTAGCACCAAAAATCATGTCATCTACATAAATCTGAGTCATTACCATTTCTCCATCAATTCGTTTAATAAACAGAGTTTGATCCACATTACCTCGACAATACCCATGACCAATTAAAAAGAGAGTCAAGTGATCATACCAGGCGCGTGGTGCCTGTTTTAACCCATATAGTGCCTTAGAGAGTTTGTAAACATGATCTAGGTTGTGCGGATCTACAAACCCTTTGGGTTGCTCCATTAATACTTCTTCTGAAATATATCCATTTAGAAAAACACTTTTGATATCCATCTGGTAGAGCTTTATCTTTAATTGACATGCTACTGAGATCATCAATCTTATAGCTTCTAATAAAGCTACTGGAGCAAAAGTTTCTTCAAAGTCTACACCTTCCACTTGAGTATACCCTTGGGCGACCAATCTTGCTTTGTTTCTGATAATCGTTCCAGTAACATCCTTTTTATTCTTAAAAATCCATTTAGTACCAATGATGTTGCTATGAATAGGACGTGGTACTAACTTCCAAACACTGTTTCTTTCAAATTGATGAAGCTCTTCCTATATTGCCTGAACCCAGTATTCATCGTTGAGGGCTTCTTCAACTTTCTTCGGTTCCTGTGATGAAGTATAGCACATAAAATGAACCATATCACGAAAATTAATATCAATTCCTCTAGTTTTCATTCATACCTTCATTGAGTTCTCCAATAATTGCCTCAGCTGGATGATTTTTCTAAATTATGGAGGAAGGTTTCTTGGTAACCCCAGATTTGTCTTGTATTGGTGTGTTCACATATGTCTCAGGAGGATCAATAAGAGTTTCATTTCTTTGTGGTTCTGGAACTCCTTCTGAAATAGCTTTGACTTCTGAAGGGCTATCATTTTGTATTCGTGGCTGTGGACTGGATAAATCATCATCTGTTCTCTGTGTCTAAATATTATCATCAAACACTGTTACATTGATGGATTCCATAATAACTCGAGTTCTTTTATTGTATACTCGATATGCTTTACTATTGGTTGAATAACCCAGAAAGATTCCCTAATCACTTCGAGAATCAAACTTACCAAGAGCTTCATCCAAAGTAGTGGAAATGACTTACCGTAGGTTTTTTACCTTTATACAACTCATATGGAGTCTTGTGTGTGAAAGGACGAAAAAAGACTGTTTGTAATATAACACGCAATGTTTATAGCTTCAGCCCAGAGTTTTTTAGGAAGTCCTTTTGAAGGCAGCATAACCCAAGCCATCTCTTGCAGGGTTCTGTTCTTTCTTTCTACCACTCCATTCTGTTGTGGTGTTTCTGGGGCAGAGAACTCAAGATGAATGCCTTTCTTATCACAAAATTCAGCAAAGTATTTGTTTTCGAACTCCCTTCCATGATCACTCCTGAGTCTAATTATCTTCTGGATTGTTTCTCTTTTCTCCATTATCACTTTGGAGCATAGTTTTTGAAAAGATTTGAATGTATCTGATTTTTCTCTGAGAAAATCAATCCAAGAAAATTGTGAGTAATCATCCACTCAAACAAAAATATACGTTTTTCCTTTGTGACTTGGAGTCTGAACTAGTCTCATTAAATCAACATGAAAAAGTTCCAAAGGTCTAGTTGTGTTGATTTGAATGGTGCTTTTGTGTTGTGTCTTATGCTGCTTGCCACATTGACAGTTACCACACTTCATATCTCCAATGTTTTTTATCTCAGGGAGTCCCTTTACTGCTTCATGTTTGATCAATTTTTGAATGTGCCTGTAATGCACATGACCCAATTTTTTATGCTAGACATCTGCACAGTTTAAGGAAGCAGTATAACACTATAATTTGTCAATCAATTTATAACAGTTGTCTCCTGTTCAAACTCCTTCCATAACCAAATTTCTCTTGTGGTCAGATACTAAACACTTTTCACTAGTAAAATGAACTAGTAAATTTTCATCACACAGTTGGCTAATACTGATTAGATTTGCTTTTAGACCTTGAACAAGTAATACGTTCAGTAATCTAGGCAATCCATCAACATTTAAAGTTCCTATTCCAGTGATTGTACCTTTAGGTCCATCACCAAATATGACATGTCCTGATTCACTATGACTAATGTTGCTTAGTAGATCTGATTCACCAGTCATGTGCCTTGAACAACCACTGTCAAAATACCACAGAGTTAGTAACTTCTTTCAAAACATGATTACAAGATACCTGCTTTCGAATCCAAACAAACTTATATTTCAAATTTTTCTTCGGGAAGCCTCTATTGCTATATTTCAGATCTCTGAATAATTTGTAACACTGTGACTGTATATGTCCCAGATCCCGACAGTAATAACATCCTCTCAATTTGATGTTTTGATAGAGATTTTCTTTTGAGAGCCTTCTTTAACAAACATTGTTTGTCGTTTGGAGGTGCTTCCAGTATAACCAAGTCCACTTGTCACTACTTGTTTTTCCAATACTCAAAATCTCATCCAATTTAGCTTTCCTTTTCTCCAGTTTCTTCAAGATCTGTTTTGTCGAGAATAACTCCTTTTGCAACTCTTCAATCTATTTTTCCTGCAACTTTAATGTCTCTTCTCTTTTCAACATATCTATCTGAAGAAACTTTTGAGAGGCTTCAGATTCATTAAGTTTAACAATTAGCTCTCAATTTATATTGGAGAGATTGTCCAGTTTGTCTTTCATACCTTTCAAGAGAGAGACGATATCCTCCTGTACCTCTAGTGTTGGAACATCATCTTGAACTCCGGCAAGGAACACTGAATAGTTTTCATCTGAATCTGATGAATTTTGTCTGAATCACTCCAGGTTACATTATGAGCCTTCTTTTTCTTCTGTACTGAGGGACATTCAGCCTGGATATGACCATAGCCATCACATCCATGACATTGTACACTTCTTTGTTCTGCAGTAAACTTTTCAGGTTTCTTTTCGCCATACTTGGAAGGGTTTCCTCATTTAGAGAATTTCCTGTACAACTTGTTGAATCCTTTGGTCAAGTTAGCAATTTTTTCTTCCAACATTTCATTTGATGACTGACTTTGTTTTCTTGTTTCACCAGTGAATGCAATATTCTGGTCATTCATCAGAGATATATTCCCCTCAGCTTCCATCTCTGTCTCAAATGTACATAGTGAACCGATCACTTCATTCAAAGTCATTTTATCAATATTGTTAGCTTCGGTAATAACAATGGCTTTCACATATAATTTTTTATTTAAAGACCTCAAAACTTTTCTTACCAATCTGTTTTCTAGAAACGGATCTCCAAGTAGTCTTGCTTCATTGGCCAACCTTCTGATCTTTCTATCATACTCTAAGATGGTCTCATCTTCTTTCATATTAATCAATTCAAATTTTGTCATAAGAGTTTGGAGTTTAACAATTCTTACCGAAGCAGTTCCTTCATAATGTATCTCCAGTGATTCCCATGCCTCTTTTGCAGATGCAATAGCTGACATCCTGCTGAATTCCTCCAAGTTAACACCACAGAATATGACATTAAGAGCTTTTGAATTCAGATTGCTGCTTTTCTTCTCTTCGTCAGTTCAATTCTTTTGTCGCTTATCCAACGTCTTTCCTTCAAGTACAACAGTAGGACGTGCCCATCCTTCAAGTACAGACAACCATGCATCTTCATCTATGCTTTTGATGTAAGCAGCCATTCTAGCCTTCTAGTAGGGATAATTTGTTCCTTCCAGAAGGGGTGGACGAGTTGAAGAACCTCCATCCTTGATTGTGTCTGCCATTTTTACCAGAACTTCCAAATTTCACCATGTAATCTGTTTGGTGCCTTCTCTAATACCAATTGAAAATATTCTGGTGATATCGGTTAGTATAAATTATCGGGTGTTAAAACTCTGTTTGGAACTCTGCGTTAAACACCTCGAGAAACAAACAACAATGCAAACACAAACAAGTTGTTATCGCAGTTTGGAACAACTATTCCTAATCTACGGGGTATTCTTGCCCGGGATAATAACAATCCACTAGTGATAACTGATTACAAGTCTTTCACAAAGACATTACAGTTTTGATTCACCTTCTTAACAGAATCGTGGATTACCTTCAGCACCTGACCCACTCAGTGTAAGTGGTCACGTTACTATCCCACTGAGGCTCCCCCTCAGTTCGAGCTTCCAGAGTGGAAGACTCAGTCTGTCTCCAGCACAGACTTCGGCAAGGGTGTTCCAATTGTGGGTGGAACTCCGTCTTCATCTCCTCGACTGCCTCTCAAAAAGCAAATTGATGAAGAACAAATATGCTCCAGAACACACGAACTTCTCTTGAATACGCGGAATAGCTCTCTCAGAAGTTGTGTGTTATGTACAAGACTTCATGCCTATTTATACTAGTACGTATCCCTTTCTATGACATGTCCTTTAATCATGGTTCAATTAACAGTCCATGATTTTATCAATCCTCCTTCCTCACGTGATCCTCTTCCTCATATATCTTCAGACCCTCCTTATTTAAACCGATTGCAATCCCCTCATGTACCATCGTAATCCTTCTTATTTAGATCCATCCTTATTGTTTACATACTATAAATATCTCATGCCTTGATCTTTCATAATTGATTTTGTCAAAGATAGTCAAACTGTAATGTCTAACACTAACAAGTACTACCAAATAACTATGTGAGTATATCACTTTCGCTTACAAATTTTTGTGCTTAGACCGAGGTTGTAGAAATTTTTTGAAAGAGGGAGTTGTGTCCTATCCTGGACAAGGCTTTTCATGCTCAGCACAGGATTTTTGAGAGGGACTTGGTAGGGGCTGGTCTAGGAGGAAAAATTCTATGGTGGTTAACTCAAATGAGAAAGTCAGCAAGCTTTCCACATAACAGCAAAGCACTAGAGAGAAGATTGCATCCTAGAAGCAGAAGGATGGAGATAGAGCTAAAGAGTTGTGTATTATGAAGTAGAAGGATAATGAAAGATGTGAAAAGTCACGCTTGATGAGAGAACAACTTTTGAAGCTCGCTGAAGCTGTTAAAATTCCCCTTCGAGCATTAGACAATACATCTTCTCAATGTATGAAACGTTATCAATTCTATATTAGTAGCCAAATAATAAATATTTCTCAGCTGACATTCTCTACTTAATTTGCTCTTTTGGCCGCAACTATTGGATATAGCCAACTCGAGGGTGCTAACCCTTGATCCCACCATGATGATAAGGCCGGTATGTTAGAAAATATTTTATCTTATTATGTTTAATTAATACATAAAGATAATAATATTATCATTTAATTTATGTTTTTATTTGATTTTGTACAGGACTGCGTCTTGGCTAATTGGTCTGGGGTTTTCTGATAAAATGGTTTTACTTTCGAAAAATATGAGACCAGAGGTTTATGCTTTCAACTCTCCGACCCGTGAAGCCCTCTTTGAAAAAGGAAACCTAGGTTTTGTCTTGAATGTGTATCTACATTTTTAGTAGGGAAGAGGAATCCCACTGCATTGATTGAGACTGGAAACCCACAAAATCAAGCTTTGAGGAGGAGGACGTGATCAATTCATGACAGAGACGAAGAAACACACAGCTTGAAAAGATGATCATCATCCGCAAAAATTTAACCCTTGACTCATTCAACCACATAAAACTGATTGAGACACAAAACCCACAAATTAAATTAAGCTTCAATTGAATGAGGGTGAATTCAAGCGTGTCTTGATTTCAGATCATCCAATTAAAGAGGGAATAATTAATGCAGGGGTGGGTGGATATATATTAAGGTTGGAGGCTGCAGAGTTGTGGATGTTAGACATCAAGTATCACCCAATGATACGGATATAGTTACTCAAAGAGTTACACACCAAGTATCAGAAGATGGTACAGTCGGCAGTACAGGCTGACACACCTTCCTTCTTAGAATCCTAATCAGTTACGATTCTGTAATCTTATCCAGTTGTAATCACAATCTTCTTTTATTCTGTAAACTTTCCTAGTCCAACTGGGAAACAAACACTCACAAAGTATATATATGTACCATTGTACAACTAAATGAAATACGATTGAATTAACATTATTACAGTGGAAGGGGAAATTAATGGCCTGGTCCTTTTCAGGATTTGTGACGCTCTCTCATCATTTCCCCTTCCACTTCCGTCTTAGCTAGCTAGGGTTTTGTTTTGGCCAACCCTTCCACTTTCCCTCTTCCGGAGTTTCCTCACTCTGCAGAAATGAGGGTTTGGGCGGTTATCAGTCGCCTTCGCCCTTTTTTTCTCACCTCATGGCCGCCCATGCATTGTTGCCTTGAGTAGAATCTGGAATTTTCACCCTCGCTTCCTCAACTAATTCCCCCGGCCCTTAAATGATTAACGTAATGCTGCTTGCCAGTATGTGTATAAGATCTGATTAACTAGTGTTTCATGCATGAACTTAATGGACAAGCTTTCAGAAAGAGTCAGAAGTGGACAAAATTGTTAAAATGGCTGTCAAATTGATTCCAATTACTGTGGTCGGCTGGACACTGCTTTGCAGGGGAGCCTCTCTCAAGAGGCTTGACATGGACCATGTTGTGAATGTGCTTGCTAATTCTTTGGTGGAAGTTTGGAAACCGGCAGATCGAGCCTGATTCAGATGGATGACATCTATGGTATAGATCATTTGAATCAACCCAATGCATTGAGTGTCTCCAATTAATACGCATGCATGCATGACGGCCCACCGGCGCCATTGCCCTCCTATGAATTGAAGTGAATGTATTAAATTGGTAATTTTATGTTAGTGATAGTTTCAGAATTTATGCATATTAATTACAACGACTAATTGCTACATTATATAGGATTAGCTTATAAAACATATCAGTTTCATGATACGTACAAACAACGTACTATTAGAAGAGATGTACTTCGATCTTAATTAAGCTAGCTTCTATATTTTAATCTTTTCACTTGTATATTTATCTATCAAAACTCAAGCTAGTGCATTATAAAATTGACAAAGTACGTGTAGTAGCCTCCTGATCGAATAATATATAATTGAATATATTTTTTTTTTTAAGGCTAAAGATGTATTATTTATGAATAAAAAAATACATCTTTTTAGGAGTTTACCACAACAAGTTGTTGCGATGTAACTCCCTGGTTTGCTAGTTGATCTGCTGCATCATTTGCAGATCGTAAAACATGATTCTAGGAAACATTGCAACAATTAGTTATGCTCCATATTTCTCTAAAACAAGTAATGAATCTCCAAGGTGGTGGAGTCTCTTTCTTTCCCCATTTTATGAAAGTGAACGAGTCTCCTTCAATTACTTGTGGATAAATTCCCTTCTCCTTCGAAATGCGTAAACCTTGTACCAAAGCTTGTACTTCCGCTTCAGTGGAATCAGTCGGTTCTAAAGGCCCAAAGAACTTAAAAATTGGATTTCTTTCATGGTTCCTTAGTAAGCCACCCATTCTCGAGGGTCCTGGATTACCTTTAGAAGCACCATCGAAATTTGGTTTCAGATACCCCAAAGTTGGAGGGGACCAAGTGGGTCGAGGCTTTATCTTCTTTGCAGCAGGCATTTGTGAGATTTCCAACCATTGTGCTTATAATTGTCCAGGAGTAATATCCTTGAATTCTTTAGTCTTTGTCCCCCATTTCACTACCCGTCTTTCCAGCGACTGACAAAATTGCAACAAAGTTTTTTGGTTGTTGCAAAAGATACGTTGATTTCGTTCATGCCAGATTCCCCACGCAACATAAGCCAAACATGATTTAAGCAGAATCCATCCTCGATGACCCAGCTTAAGACCTCTCACTTGAAGCAGTAATGACTCAAAAGAGTCCGGAAGAACAATATCAAAATGAAACAGACCAAAAATATAAGATCAAGCCCGCCATGACCAATTGCACTCTAAAAGTATATGATCAACAGATTCATCGGCCTCTGAACATAGCGGACACTCTAGAGATTGTATCGTGATACCCCTTCTTATCAGTTCGTCTCTTGTCAATAATTTCCTGTGTAAAACCAGCCAAAAATGGACTAAAACCCTCGGGGCCCGACTAATTTCCAAGTCTTCTCCGCCACATGTTTTGCTCTGTTCATCTTTATACCTTCAAAAGCCGATTTGACGGTGAAATCTCCCCTCGAAGTCTTAACCAAGATTAATAAATCGTCATGATCTTCATGCAGGGAGATATTTTGCAATTTCCCATCTGCTTCATGCAATTGGACAGCAGCTTGTGCATTCAGCCGTCGTCCCACTAAATTTAACCAATTCACTTTTTGCCCCGTTCGATGAGCTAGAGCTGCTTCCACCGTGATGGATTTAGGGCGAGCTATCGTAAATAAGTCTAGGTAGATCTCAGCTAAACTTTTATCCAGCAACCACGTGTCTTTCCAAAAATCTATGGTATCCCCTTTCCTTGGAATGAATTTTACCAAATTTTGAAATAAAGGAAAAAGAGGGACTATTTTCCGCTATATTGGAGATAAGGAGGGATTCAACTTCTGATATATAAACCACTTCCTTCTTGTTCTCCCAAGCTTTTGCTTAACCAAGTCAATCCATGGACTAGATGGACCCTTATTCAATTTCCATATCCATTTCATCATTAAAGCTTTGTTAACCAGGGAAATCTGCCTTATCCCCAAACCACCCTCCTCTTTACTTTGGCATACCTGTTCCCACCTAACCATTGACATTTTAAATGCCTCCTTATTTCCACTCTATAAAAATTTCCTCATTAATTTTTCTAAGTTTAGCGCCATAGAAGCCGGACAATGTAAGAAAGATAGATGATATGACGGTATCCTGCCATGCAAACTTTGATTAAAACTAATCTACCTGCTTTAGATAATGTTTACCCCTTCCATGTCGACAGGTGTCTTTGCATTTTCTCAACCACATTATCCCACAATCCCTTTGTAATTCTAGTACTAAAAAGAGGAAGTCCCAAATAGGAACTTGGGAATGGACCTACCGTACAGCCCAAAATACTCTCCCATCGATTCATCTCCTCAGAACTCTGATTTATACCAAATATTGATGACTTCCCCCAATTTATATGCTGACCAGAGCATATTTCGAAAGCATAAATGAGGCACTTTACAGTTTGAATTTGTGCTTCATCGGCTTTAATGAATAAAACAGTATTATATGCGAATTGTGAAATGGGCAGTCCTCTAGCAGGCATTGTGTTTTCTAAAACTCCCCCTTCACACGCCCATCTGGTTAAAGCCAATAATCCTTCTGCAACTAAGTTAAAAAGCAAAGGGGATAAGGGATCCCCTTGGCTTAAGCCTCTAATCCCCTTGATAAAACCAAAAGTACCATCATTCAGGTTTATCGAGAAACGAGCCGACGAAATGCAAGCAATCGTCCATTTTCTCCATTTTGCTGGGAATTCCATTAACTCCATAATTCTGAGTAACATTGTCTAGTCCGTCCTATCAAAAGCTTTTTCTAAATCCAATTTCAATAGCACCGCTGGAATTCTTGATTTTAGGAAGGAGTCCACAGCTTCGTGCACTGTCATTGCAGCATCCAAAATCTGCCTTTTTGGAATAAAAGCTGTTTGTTGATTACTGATAAGAGAACCCGCCACCTTTTTTAACTGTTCAGCTAGTATCTTGGCGATTATTTTTTAGTAACTTGTGGTCAAACTAATCGGTCGGTAGTCCTTTAATGACGTTGCACCCTCTTTTTTTGGTATGAGAACTGATAAGTGTCTGAAAGACACTATTTATGCATGAATTAATGATCCTAAATTTCCATTTTGAGTTTATTATTAGCATGAAAGTGACATATATAACTCAAATTCATGTTTTGTGTCTCAGGTACCTGGTAGAAGAAGAAAATCTGGATTCAGAGAGAAATTGAAGCAAAAAAGAGCAAAAAGAGCCAAAAAAGGGAACGGCGCGACCGCGCCGATTCTGCTGCCACCGTGCCGGGAAAATGGTAAAAAATTCAAATAAATGAAGGAAATTCCCAATGGCTAGGAAAGCTTCAAAGAAGACAACTCGGGAAAGTGGAATGGCGCGACCGTGCCTTCAGAGGGTGCTACCGCGCCAAGAAACTGGCGCTACCTCACTCTGTGACAACATGGACGCGCCAAAGAGATGCCAAATACAGAAGAGGCGTTGCCGTTCTGGGGACCAAAGAAGAAGACTAAGAAGTGGCGCCATGAAGTCTCCTTACTCGACATGATTTCGATGGTCGGTTCCTGACTTAGAAAGATCCCTGCTCCAGTAGCTCGACCGCGCCAAATTCAGAAGAAAATGTGGCACGACCGCGTCGCTGACTCAACAACATAATTTGCGGAAATCTCAGGATTCTAACTACCAATCGAGCCCAAACTTGGGAGAAGAAGTCCTAATTGCCTAAGGAAGGTATCCACGAAGATTTTATGGAAATTTTCTCGAGTCTAGGTGCATTGAATGATCAAGAAGAGAAGTTCAATACAAAGAAGGAAACTGCTGCCAGATGAGAAGAGAAAATCCGAGTTTTAAGAGAAGCATAGCTGGAGTTCCCTATTCCCAATTAAACCCAAATTTGGACTGAAGCTTCCTGAGGAGATTGAGGATCATATGACAAAACTTCAGATCAATACAAGTCGGGTTTTCAGAGTGTTATATTTTTAAAGTAGTGGACCCAGTGCTGGAATTGGCAGCATAAGCAATCCAACTTCTCAACATCATATCTCTAGTTTCCCAACTCAGAATGGACTCAAATTTTGTATACAAGGCAAGGACCATTGAAGGAAGGTTTTCATGTAATTTCATTCAATTCTGTTTTTGGGAAGGCATACTTCATACCCCTGGACAAAGATAAAATTACAAGGCCTGGGCAGCAGAACAAGTATAAATAGAGGTCTGCGGCAGAGTACAAAGCATCCAATTTTGTAGGTTAGGATCCAGTTTTGTAGTGTAGGATCCATTTTTGTAGGTTAGGATCCAGTTTTGTAGTGTAGGATCCATTTTTGTAGGTTAGGATCCAGTTTAGAGTTGTAAATACAGTTTCAGTTCTTAGTATAATTTGTAGTTAGTTTGGAGAGGAGAGAAAGTCCAAAGGGAGTCTTACACGACCTCGTGGCACTTTGGAGAGAGGAGGTGGAGATTTCAGTCAAAGGTGCAAGAGAAGCTAAAGACAGTCCTTCAAGGGGGTTTCTGTACTTGGTTTATTTTATGTCTATGGCTGTAATTGAATCAGTTGTGTGTGTTTATACTGTTAGCATGGAGTAGTCTCTCTTTGTTGGGGAAGTCATGAACTCCTAGTTGTTACATGTTTAAGTTTTGAAGTTTATAGCAATAAAGTACTTAGCCTTTGTTTTAGAATTTGTGTTTACTGCTTATTTCTAATCTGAATTGATATCTAAAGTTTAACGAGGTTCGAATAGAGAAGTTAAAGTTCAGTAGAGATTTGGATTAGTTATATGATTCTTTGTTTTCTAAAAACAACTTGTTTTTCTAACTAGATCGTTCCGAATTGTGATGGAGACTAGTAGAAAGCAATGTGACTCTTTATAACCCTTGTTCTGAATAAGAGAGTTGATATTTATGCACTTAGGATTTGAATGTTTTCGGATTGTGATGGAGTTCAAAGAATGAGTGAAAGTCAACATGTTTTTCTAACTAGATCGTTCCAGATTGTGATGGAGACTAGTGGAAAGCAATATGGCTCTTTATAACTCTTGTTCTGAATAAGATAGAGTTAATCTTTAAGCTTTTATATTTATGCACCTAGGATTTGAATGTTTTCGGATTGTGATGGAGTTCAAGGAATAGGTGAAAGTTATTTCCTGTATATAGGTAACCAGGTTTTCAAAAGCTAAGTCAAGGTAAGGGTACTTGAGCTATAAAATCAGAACTTTGAATGTTGACAACTAGGAGGGATTGACATTCTTCCCCAACATCTCATATCCATAAGTTTTTCCAGTAGTTAATTATGTTTTGTTTTCCAGTTCTCAAAACCCAAAAATTTCTTTTCCTCAATCAATAGAAAAATCTTTACTTAAACTGAGTTCTCATCAAGGTCTCTGTGGGATCGATATCTGGACTCTCGAGTCTATATTACTTGCTGACCTAGTGCACTTGCTGATCTAGTGCACTTGCTGATCTAGTGCACTTGCTGACCTAATCCTATAGAGATCAAGAGAGGGCTTTTGATAAAATCAGTATGGAAGAAGGCATTAGGAATACAATTCCCTCCCTAGACACTTCTGAGATTGAATAGAAGTTGAGTTTTGGAAATCAATTTCTGACGAGCTTATAAAACCATGGCTACAATCCACATCGGCATCACCTGTTTCTATCTCCTAGAGTAAACCTAGCTAGCATGATCGACTCTACTTGATAGCATAAACATGAAGCTCATTGTGTCATAGACAAATCAATCTAATCCAACAGGGTATTACTTTAAGGTCGAGCATCCAAAATCTGCCTTTTTGGAATAAAAGCTGCCTGTTCATTACTGATAAGAGAACCCACCACCTTTTTTAACTGTTCAGCTAGTATCTTGGCGATTATTTTATAGTAACTTGTGGTCAAACTAATTGGTCGGTAGTCCTTTAATGACCTTGCACCCTCTTTTTTTGGTATGAGAACAATATTGGTAGCTCCAACATATCTGGATACAAAACCATGAGAAGGAAAGTAATTAACGAACCTGACCATGTCATCTCTAATAATGTGCCTTGTTGCTTTATAAAATTCTACATTGAAACCATCAGGTCCCGGAGCTTTGTCGTCTGGCATGATTTTTATAATATGCTCAATTTCCTCCAGCGTGAAAGGTTGCGTAAGAAAAGCTTTATCCGGTGCTGACAAGGTTTTCAAGGGCAGACCCTGCATATTTGGCGTCTGAGTCCTGTCACAAGAATATAGGTTAGTAAAAAAATTTGTGACATGTGTCTCTATTTCCTCTTTGTCAACAATCATACTCCAATCATAAGACCGTTTATTCTGTTTGTCCTTCTTCTGGCCGATGCAATACTGTGAAAGAACCTTGTATTTGCATCATTTTCCTTTAACCATTTAAACCTCGCTCTCTATTTCCATCTTGTACAAGCCTCCGATGTCTTAAATTGTAATTCCCTTCGAATCATTCTTCTGTGATGGAACTGTTCCTCTGGTAATAGGTCCATCTCTTTCTGCTCATCCCATTGCTCTATTCTTTGTGTAAGAGCCTCCACTCCCCCTCTCGTGGCTATTCCTTCTGCTCGCAGCCATTTTTTAATCCTACATTTTAACTTTTGCATCTTAATGGGGAGATTTAGTCCTAGGTTGAGATGTCCATCCATAGCATTCCACCAACTTTGCATAATAGTCAAAAAATCATCGTGTTTGAGCCATGCATTCTCAAAACGAAATTGACTCTTTCCCAACATTTAAAGTTTCGTATCAATTAGGATAGGCCAATGATCTGAAATGTGCTTGTTTAGTACCATACCAGTAGCATCCGTGTACATTTGAAGCCACTCTGGTGTAGCTAGAAAATGATCTAGTTTTGATAAAATGGGTATAATTTGATTATTTGACCAGGTGAATTTTTTTCCACTCATGTATGTCTCCTCAAGATCTAGTGCACCGATTACGTCAATAAATTTTTTCATAGATGTTGTTATGTTCCTCGCGACCGGTTTCTTTTCATTTCTGAATCTGATCTGATTAAAATCTCCTCCAAATAAGCACGACTCTGACCATCTAGCCTTCATATCTTGCAATTCTTCCCAAAACTATTCACGCTCCCCGTATCTCGTCGGTCTGTAGACCCCTGCCAACACCCATGTTTTATTTTCTCCAAGGTCTTTTACCTTTACTCCTACAACAAAACCACCTATCTCTTGATCCTCAAAAGCAATGAAGCGAGGATCTCCTGCTATTAAGATACTCCCCGCATGCCCAATTGCATCCAATTGAACAAGTAACGGATTAGCAAAAGGGAAAAGATTTCTAATATTCACATCCGATACAGCGACAACTTTGATTCTTGTAAGACGATCAAATGTGCCCCACAACTTCTAATAACCTCCCTAACATTTGATACTTTAGATGTTTAGTTTAAACCCCTGACATTCCACGACAAAATCTTCATAGATAAAATTTTTTTTGACACGAAAAACAAAGAAAAATCAGAAACCAAACTTTGCCGAGAGACGGGTAGTCTTGTTCGCCTCTGCCCTTCGCTGGACCTCTCGTTCCACCTCTGCATCAAGTTACTCCATCATACTGTGCATTTTTCATACACGTCCAGCGGGATACGATCACGATCCGCCTCAAACGCTGCCAACCAAGTCCCCCATTTCGGTGCTCGGGCTTCCATTTGATCAAAATTATCTGCAACTCGTAATTCATCTGTGCGATCGTTACGAGTTCGAATGGACTGTTCAATAAATTCCTGCTCGGCTCGTAGATTCTCAAAAGAGCTATGCGGAGGGTCAGTAGAAGCAATGTCACTAAGAGGTTCCATGATCTTTGAGTTTGATACCGGAGAGAAACTCTGAATTGGAATAGGCTGGAAAACCGAATGATCTTTGGGGTACGAATATGGAGTGGGGATGGTAGTTCCTCTTTGTACTTGGTTGAGGGAGGAGGTGGTAAGTGAGAGATGTATGAAGTCGGTGGGGTTATTCACGTAACTGGCAGGTGAATTTAAAGGTGAGATAAGGGGGTTTTCGGGGGGGGGCGGGGTAAAGGTGGTTTTCGGGGCTTGGGAGCAGCAGTACGCTGCTCCCCAAAATCGGCGGCTGCGATGTGAAAGCTGACGGGACTTCTGCGTTTACTTCTCAATAAATGCTTTCTTGCCATCCTCCACTCGAGAGGGCAGAAGATCAAAAAAATTTTCATTTTCCAGATGGGATAAAGACGTTGGCTGGGGTACCGAAACGTTTTCAAAGTTAAAATTTAAAAAACCCTTCGGCATTTGTATATTCCAATGTCTCAAAGATGGGAATGCTATAGACTCTGAAGATACCCCTTCCTTTCCGTTTATCTTCTCCGACACCAGTGTTTTTTCTCCGGCCAAAGCCGAGACGGTTGCAGGTAGATTCGTATAGAATTCAAACTTTAGAGGAATAAGATCACCATGTATCATTACATTGGCTAGCTTGTATTCTGTGTAGACCAAGCGTGGAATGACTCGAAGGAGACCATAGTCAATACGAATCATATCATATGTATCTCTATGCACTTCCACCAAATCGTAAAAAATATTTGCTATTGTAGTAAAAACAATTGAATTCCACAAATCCAAAGGAAGCCCTGTAAATTTTATCCAGAGCATAAAAGGGTCATCACGGTGGAGCTTCCATGGAAACATGGCCCAACATTGAAAAAGTTCATGAGGGGACCAACTAGAAAATACCAATCTAATATCTGCTTCATTATCAAAACCCAAAATTCATTTCTCCTCTGACATGTATGAGGCTATTGGGATATTGTGCAACATCCATCAATCCTTTATCCAGCTACACAGTTCGTCTCTCTTTTCTGGCCTTAGTGAGATATGCACAATTACCCGATATGGATGATAGTTCGGGTATTCTTTCAAACGGTTACTTTCATCTACAAACGACCATGAGAGGCCACCCTTCATCGACTTTTGTTCCATATCTGGTTTTTTCACCAGTGGTTCCTTTTGATCTAAAGAGTACTTACTCAAAGCTTGTTTCAAACCTCGCCATACAGATCTGTCTTCTGTAGACATGGGGATATAGATTCTTGCCTATATTTTACTTTCATGGTGCAGGACAAACTTACACTCATCCTCTCTGTTAGCAAATTTCGTAATGACAATAGTAAAATTTGACCAGACCACTTCTTTAGAGAAAGTGCATCCCAAAGAAAGCTCTAAAGATTTTATGGTTTGAACCATAGTGGGAGCAACAAAAACGGGAAAGATAAAGAAAGTGGACTTCTCACTTGTCATTCTTACCAATTTTAAGTGCTTCTTCCTATCATCTTCATACAATTTGAAAAAATCCTTTTTGTATTTCATAGAAAAGGGCGACGTCCTCCATTTTCTCATGTCAATGTTCAGTCTCATCACCTTTCTTGCTGCATCTTCCTTACTTTTCTTCCTTTTCTGCATAAATATCCAACCCTCCTCATCCTTCCCTTGATTCCGAGCCCTTTCCTCTGCATGCGTACGATCATTTTGTCCATCCCTTCTTCTCCATTGCATCCTTGTCAAAACTTCGCCTCTCTTACCGCTTCGCTCCCACGCCATCCATGCAACTAACTCTTTCTTGTGTTTCTTTTTGGTTAGAAGACGACGTCCGCGAAATAGGACCGAGTCTCTATTGAAAACCGCTATTTGATTTTTCGACCTCTGGCCAGAATCAACGCGGCCAAGGGCTGGAAGGGACCGGTTCGGCAGCTTCTTTCCTCTGCTTTGACGCTTTGTGAGTGTAATATATAATTGAATACTTTTGGTAAGTGTTTCACCAAAAATCCGCCGGTTCGCGAAGGGGCGCGACCGAGAGAGTAATCCGATTATATCAGAATACTTTGTATTACAATTGTGTTTGTGTATCAAGGAATGCGAGTAGAATCTCCTATTCTTCCTCTGATTCGATCTCCGTATGAATTTGATGAAGTTTCGTCTTCTGTCGAGTTGTCGTCAAAATTCGAGTTCTTGAACGAGTGTGCACGAACGGTGACGGCTTTGGTCGGTCGGACGAAAGTATTTGTGTTCCACGTGTATCGACTTGTTGACGTTGCCGGTGAACGAGTAGAGCTGCTCCGGTCGAACTGTAGAGCGACGACGAACTGTGAGTTGCTGACTTCTTTTGGCTCGAGACAATCTCTGTGCGTGAGATGAAAAGTTTTTTGAACCCCTCGAACCGAACATTTCTGGCTATTTGTAGTCGATTCTGTACCGTTGTTGAGGTTGATGCTTGAAAGGGGGATCACGATCCCCTTTCTGCTGCTTCTTTTGAGAGGAGAAGAAGACTGGAGAATTTCCCTCCTGGATCCATCGAATGAGGATCACCGTCTTTTCTTGGCTCCTTCGGTTGGATCGTTTAACAGTTGAGGAGGCTGAGTTGTAATTTAGATGCTGACAGGTGCTGACGCGACGACCTGCTGTTGAGTGGAGTGCCGACTGTATCGATGACACGGCTGTGTGAGTGGACCCGAGGATGGGCTACAATGGATGATTTTGAAAATTGACAAAGCCTACCCACGATGATCATTTACTGGACCGATGGGCGTTTGGGCTTGTCAAATTTGGGCTAGCTACATTTTAGTGCACACTGTAAGCTTTTCTTTTTATACTAATTAAACTAGTCCTCCCTCTCAAATAACATATGTGAGGGAGGAGGAGGAGGTACAGGTTCATTAATTAATAAATTACTAGGAAAGTCATAGTTAATTAATTAAGCGGCCCCAAAGCTATCGAGCTAGATGAATCAGCCAAATGTTTTTATCAAAGCGTAGGCTATGGACCATAGCTGGATCAACTTTTCGTTTTTCTTCGCCGCCGGTTCTGGTACTTGACGCCCCGAACCCTCCAAGCGTTTCTCGCAGTCGGCTGGGATCTTCTTCGCCTGCTGAATCTTCGTCAAGACGAGGAGCTTCCTTATAGGGTCAACACTCAACAGGCCCCTTGTCACCAAGCTCGCCGCGGGCCATTTGAATCTCATCTCTAAACTCTCCGGTATATATAATAGGCATAACACTTTTCGACCGACCTCCTAAACCTGGGATTATCGGTTGTTTGCGAGTAGAGTTCTATATAGTATTGGAAAGTATCATCACCTTCATATATGGTCCCCTGGAGGAAGTCCCTCACGAAAGTACGGGGATCCGCTTCGGGGTAACTGGATATGGATTTCAAGAAATCGATCCAGATGTGTGTGTTCACGTCAGGGTCTTCTTTGGCTCCGATTTTATTGCACGTTTGCTCGATCGTTCTGATCACATCCTCAGTGATATTAAAGTTCGGAGACGACGACTGAGAGCAAGGGAAGCGGAGGAGGAGGAGCAAAAACATCACCAACGACGACACACGATGATCATGGAATGTCACAATCTTCTTTGCGTAATTTCCACAAATAACAAGCAGACAGAAATAATTCCACCAAAAACAAGAACAAACATGAAATTAATAGTTCTGTTGCGCTTTTAGCAACCCACAGTACATAGGTCAAAAGAATTCAGAAAATGAGGGAAGTGATAAGAGGAGGGAAGAGAACAGAGAAATTAGGGGATGAGAGTTACCTGAAATTGCCCAACTCACCAGATACCTTCATTGTCCCCATTTCACCTATATTATTAGTCCTCGGCTTTCCTTCTTCACGCAACTCATGCTTCTAACGGCCAGGACCCATTACAAAATCCTCAAATCTTCTAGAGGGTTATTTCTACTTGTGCTTCTCCTAATAATTCCACTCCCATTCTCCACATCAGCTTCCAGGTTGTCATTGCTTTGTGACATGGTAGGCTGATTCAGAACAATACCCCCATCCCAAAAAATCCTTGTCGTCAAGGTTCAAATCTTGAAACCGAGATATAATCAAAATATTTTCTTCCCAAGTAGCTTCTGAAGAACCCATGCCAGCCCACCTTATTAATACTTGTTCCACTGGTGTGCCATCTTGTAGAATTACCCGTTGCCCCAGCACAACCTCTGGTTTCATGTCTAAAAGAGAGATGTCATCTGTGATAATCAGTGAAGTTATCTGTTGATCAGAGGAGCCCAGACATTTTTTTAGAAAAAAAACATAAAAGACAGGATGGATACGAGCTGCCTCTTGTAACTCTAACTTATAAGCTACCTGGCCAATGCGTTTCAGCACCCTGTATGGTCCAAAATAGTCTCTACCTGCTTGTGATGGTGTTGTAAATGAACAAAGGCTTGTCTATATGGTTGCAACTTCACATAAACCCAATCATCGGCTGCCAACTGAAGGTCTCTTCTCTTTCTATGTGCTATCTCTTTCATGTGCCCTTGAGCCTTAACTAAATTATGTTTGAGCACAAGCAGCACTTCATCTCTGCTTAACATGTATTTTTCCACCATGTCATTGGAGCTACTGCCTAAGATATATCTAGTCATATTGGGAGGTTCTCGCCCATACAAGACTTGAAGCGGTGTCAATCCAGCAATCGTTTGAAAAGTTGTGTTATACCAATACTCAGCCCAAGGCAACATTGTTAACCAGTTCTGAGGAGAGTAAGAAACAAAGCAACGCAAGTACATTTCAACACATTTGTTTAAGGCTTTTGTTTGCCCATCTGTTTGTGGGTGATAGGCAGTGGTGCTTTGTGCCATGAAGTTCCTTGTAGCCTATTCACTTCCTACCAAACGAATGAAGGAACCTGGGGTCACGATCTGTAATAATACGGCTTGGAGGACCATGAACTCGAACAATCTCAGCCACAAAAGCCTCAGCAACATGACGAGAAGTGAAACTTGCTGAAAGAGGAATGAAGTGCCCATATTTTGACAACCTATCAACCACTGTCATGATGGTGGCCTTGCCCTTAGAGCTGGGTAGACAAGAAATGAAGTCCATGGAGATTTCTTCAAACACCATCTCTGGAATTGGTAATGGTTGTAAAAGCCCCGCTGGTCACTGAAATCAGCCTTTCATTTGTTGACAAGTTTGGCAAGTGGTGACATAATGTTGGGCATCTCGACGCATATGTTTCCAAGAGAAATTAGATGATAGGCGATGAAAAGTTCGAGCAGTGCCTGCATGGCCTCCAATAGTCGACGAATGATATTCATGTAATAGTTGGAGACATAATGGAGAATCAGATGGAATAACCAATCTACCTTTGTAAAACAATAATCCTTCACGAAAAGAATAATTAGGTAAGGCATCTAGATCATCTTGCAACTTTTGTTGGAGTTCTAATAACTCGGGGTGGACCTTATTAGCCTCTTTCAAATCATCCACATAAACAAATTTCCTAGAAGAAAATGCCAACAAAGAAGCATCGGGGGCTCTAGACAAAGCATCAGTAGCCCCATTCTGCTTTCCTGGTCTATATATAATCTAAAATTCACATCCCACAAGCTTACTAAGCCATTTCCCACAAGCATCAGCAGCCATTTCTTTTGGCTGAAAAATGCCACGAGGTGCCTTCTTTGTGACAAAACTGCTCCAATTCCCAACCCCGAAGCGTCCGTCTCGACCTGAAACTCAAGAGAAAAATCAGGTAGTGTTAGCACAGGAGTAGAACTTAAACGTTCTTTCAAAGTCTCAAAGGCTTGTTGGGTGTCCTCATTCCAAAGAAAGGCATCTTTTTGCAACAAATCAGTTAGAGGGCTTGCAATTTGCGTATAATGTCTAATAAACCGCCGATAATACCCTGCTAACCCCATGAAACTTCGAACTTCTCTTACGTTTTTGGGCTGGGGCCGTTGTTGAATTGTAGATATTTTAGAAGGATCCACTTCTAAACCATGTTGAGAGATTATATGACCCAGATAATCAACTTGTGTCTGTCCAAACAAATATTTAGATTGCATAGCAACCAACTTATGCTCCCTTAACAATTGGAGTACCAGCTTAACATGTTCTAAGTGGAATTCCCATGATGGATTGTAAATTAATAGATCATAAAAAAACAGCATCTCGAACCTTCTCAAATAAGGACGAAACACTTCCTTCATGATAGCCTGAAATGTGGATGTGTCATTTGAAAGACCAAATGGCCTTACTAAGAATTCAGAGTGGCCATTGTGGGTTCTAAATGCAGTCTTTTCCACATCTCCTGCCTTAATTCTAATTTGATGATAGCTTGCAAGCAAATCAAGCTTAGAAAAATATTGTGCTCCATGAAGTTCGTCAAACAACTCATCAATAGTTGGTATAGAAAATCTGTCCCTCACTGTAATAGCATTGAGTGCTCGATAATCCACGTAAAACCTCCAAGTACCATCCTTCTTACGCACCAATAAAATTGGTGAAGAAAACGGGCTTGTACTTGGTTGAATAATCTTGTCCTTAAACATATGTATAACCAACCGTTCCATTTCTTGTTTCTGAAAGTAAAGGTACCTATACGACTTTACGTTAACTGGTCTTGAATTGGACAAGAGATGGATAGCATGATCTTGTTCCCGTTGTGGGGGTAGTAGCCCTTGAGGCTTCTAAAAAACATCTGAGAAGGTTTCTAATTTGTTAGATAACTCAGTTGGGTAGTCTCGAACTTGTTCATGCTCATTTGGGCTTAACTCCAAACGAAAGAATGAGGAGACAACATTAGTATCATTGAGACGACGCAAACTCTGGAGTTGCATTGGTTGCACTCCAAGGGCTTGTTCTCCTTTCCAATGAATACGAGCTCCTTTATAATCAAATTCAAAATCTCTAGCAGCATAATCAATAAGCATAGGTCCCAAAGTGGCTAACCAAGACACACCAAGCACCATATCTGATCCATGTAATTGCAAGACATAAAAATCAATTACCATTTCACAACCTTAGATTGTTAGGGGAACATTCTTGATAATACCTTCACATATCAACCGTTGGCTGCTTCCCACCAGGACCGAGAAGCTTGGTGAAGGTTCAATTGTCAAGCTAAGAAACTTGGCAACCCAAGTTTGCACAAAATTGTGTGTGCTTCCTCCGTCAACCAGCACTTGCACATGGGACCCTCAAACATGTCCAATAAAGTGCAACGTCGTAGGTGAGTTCCCCCCAGCCAAAGCATGGTAGGAAATGGCAGAATGAGTTTGTGCCCCTTGAATTTGAAGTTCCTCTACTTGGATGTCATCCTCGGTGATCTCTATGATCCCTGCTTAGCTCTCATTCATATTATCTTCAAGCAATAATAGTTGGGGCAGCGACTTATACTTGTGAGTGGGTGAATATTTTTCATCACAATAGTAACAAAGTCCTTTCTCCCTTCTTTGAAGGGCTTCAACAGCACTCAACCTCTTAATCCGCAGCTTCTCACTTGGTAATACAGGGACCAAAGATGAAGATGATGGCGTGGGAAGAGATGGTGTTGGAAGTAGGGGCTACGATTTTCCTAACATCGACCCACGCTTAAGAGCAATACGTTGCTCATGTAAATGAGCTAATGAAATGGCATCATCCAAAGTCTTGGGCTTATGTATGAGAACAACAGTCTTAATATCTATCTGAATGCCTGAAATGAAACAATGAACCAGAAAAGTATTAGGCAAAGCCACAGTTTCACTTGTGACAGCTTCAAACTTCGCCTGGTAGTCTGCCACCATAGAGATCTGTCTTAATTTTTCTAATCGACCTTCTGGCACTTCTAGGTTGCGTTTGTAAAAAGGACGAACCAATTTTTCTACAAAATGATCCCAATCCACTAATTGTTTGTTTTTGTACAAGGATCGCTACCATTCCAAAGCTTCACCCTCCAAGTAAAAGGAAGCCAAGGATAGCTTCTGATCATCCAGAATATCGTAGAAATCAAAATACCATTCTGTTTGAAATACCCATAAATCTGGGTTGTCTCCACTAAATCGGCCAAACTCTACCGAAGCAGGCTTGTGACATAAAGTGGGGACTGATTGAGAACCAGTTCCATGCATAGTAGATGAACTTGAAGAACCTACACAAAATCTTGATGAATCACCCCTTGAATCATGTAGCTGGGAGCTCAAAGATGTAAGATGGTTATCTCATACATCAACTTCTGCTGGGTTTCAACCGTTGCATTCAAGCCAGACACCGTCGAATTTAATCTCTGAAGCTCCCTCATAAAGTGTGTTTGTGACTCTTGTACTGTTTTCATTGAATCTAGTGTCTTGAGTCTCGTGTCCACTGCAGCAATGAAAGCACGAATGTTACAATCTTCTTTGTGTAATTTCCACAAATAACAAGAAGACAGAAATAATTCCACCAATAACATGAACAAACTTGAAATTAATAGTTTTGCTACCCTTTTAAAAGGGAAACAACAAACCATAGTATATAGATCAAATGAATTCAGAAAAGGAGGGAAGAGAGCAGAGGAAGGAAGAGAACAGAGGAATTAGGGGATGAGAGTTACCTGAAATTGCCCAACTCACCAAATACCTTCCTCATCCCTATTTCAACCATATTATTAGTCCTCGACTTTCCTTCCTCACGCAACTCATGCTTTTAATAGCCAGGACCTATTACGAAATCCTCAAATCTTCTAGAGGGTTATCTCTAACTTGTGCTTCTCCTAATAATTCCACTCCCATTCTCCACATCAGCTTCTAGGTTATCATTGCATGGAAGTACTCCAATATAGTGCTGCTGCTCTTCACCATGTTGCACGTACCAGATGCAAGGTAGCTGTGGCCGGGCGATTATACATAGAGTTGTTCTTTGCAACGTCTCCTTATATAAAATCCGCATGCATTGAAAGGTAAGCAATTTATGCAATTTAATTCCCTAGATCGACAAAACACTTCGATTTGAGAAGGGAGCCGATTTATAAGCATTTATCAAACAGAACGAAACGGAAGGGTTTTTACTCCGTTCCGTTGTTTTAAAAAAAAGTGTTAGATGGCACTGGGTTATTGGGTGTAGTACGATTAGGGGTGGATTTGAGCCGAGCCGAGCCCGAACGTATGCATGTTCGAGCTCGGCTCGGTATGGAAAAGTGAACTCGAGCTTGGGCTCGAGTTTGGCCACGAGCTTGTAGCAGAGCTCGAGCTTGAGCTCGTTCGATTTTGTCGAACTCGAGCTCGAGCTGGAATGGTTCGTAAAAAAAAAACCCAAGAAAGAAGCTTTGTGCCTGAAAAAAATAAAAAGAGAAGATGGAGGGTAAAGACGAAAGATTAAGAAGAACAAGAAACAAAAACTATCTTTTTAAAAATAATAAAATATTAAATAAAGCAAATACTTTTCAAACAATATTTACGTCAAATGAGGTAAGTTTATAAATGCCTGACTTTTTATATATTAAAATCTATATATATATTATAGGAACAGGGGTTGAGTGATAGGGAGCAAAAAGCTGAGGTGGCTCCTTCGGCAAAGAGAAAAATTAAAGTGAAAAAAAATTGAGGTGGCAGAGAGAAAAATACGAGGGATTTGTGAAATAGAAATATTAGGGATTAGATAGGGATTAGAGAAAAAAAATAGAGATTTGTGAAATAGAAATATCAAATAGGGATTTGTGAAATAGAAATACGAGGGATTTGTGAAATAGAAATATCAGGGATTAGATAGGGATTACAGATATCAGGGATTAGAGAGATATCAGGGAGATATCAGGGATTTACTCTAACCTAAGCGAGTAAGAGCAGTTTTCCGAGGCTTCTATTCCGGTAAGTTTCCTTCCACTGCTATTTTTGAATCCAATAATTGGCTATTATTTGAGACTGATACTTTTGTTAATTTTCGCACAACAGTTGCAGCTTCTCCCTGCTAGCGAGTAAGAGCAGTTTTCTGAGGCTTCTTTTCCGGTAAGTTTCCTTCCACTGCTATTTTTGGATCCAATAATCGGCTATTACTTTTTTGAGACTGATACTTTTGTTAATTTCTGCAGAACAATTATCGAAGGTCCAACCCTTCTAATCAGTTATCTTTCTTCTCTTAGGCCACGCAAGGTATTTTCTTTGTGTATGATTTTTATGTTTTTTTCTCTTTTCTGCTGTCGAGGGATCTAGCCAAAAAGGTAACCAAAAATAAATTACGAAAGCCAAAAGGCTTGCAGCGAGAGAGTACCGGCACGCATTCCCTTCTTCTCTCGCACGCAGAAACCCACGTAACGGTGATCGACGATTTTCAGTTCGAGAATCCATTTCTTCTCCAAAATGCGCTGCTCCTGTTACCTGATAGTCTATTTTCCCTTTTCTTATCCAAATTTTTTTTTCTTCGCGTCTTTCACCTTCCCAAAGTTACCCTCTCCGGCGTCCGTCCCAATTCCCTTTTCTTCTGTAAATTTTTGACAGGAAATCCTGTTCCTGGCGAGAAAGACCCCGGCGAAGTCGCTGGAATCGCCCCCGCGGGCCTCGTTGTCGTCGTGGCGCTCCCCTATTCGTCGTTTAATCTAAGAGCTTCCCTGTTCACCGGGGCGGCGGGCGATGTGGTGGGAGATGGCGGCGCCGACGCTGTTCCCGCTCGAGAAAAACCTCGGCGAAGTCGCCGCCCTGAGTGAACCAAAATCACCCCTGCGGGCCTCGTCGTCGCCGTGGTGCTCCCCTGTTCGCCGTTTAATCTAAGAGGAGAGGATGGTGCCTCTATTTACATATATGCCACTTAAGTTAATTAAAAGACAAAATTACCCACCTTCCAACATTGGGTAATACGGAATAGGATTATAGTAATACATGGAAAATAAAAAGAAGTAAAAATATTATTAGACTTATTTTGAAGTAGATTAAAATAGGAAAATATCTTATAATGGGAAAGATTTAAATACTTAATGTGATACGTGTTACATAATTAATTAATTGTTTCATTATTTACTTGATATGTACATTCATTATTTATTTATTGAAGAAGTTATTATAACATATGGTTATTCTTTATTAACTCTGAAAATATAATATTAATAGATACTAATAATAGATAAACATACTAATAATAGGTTAAATTTATTTTTATTATTTGATATGCACTTTCCTTATTTTTAATAAACATATTAATAATTATATTAATAAAAGTAATCATGCTTATATTTAATTGATTTATTTAAGATTTTGAATTTTTGTTGATATTTCAATCTTTTGAATTTTAATTGACATGTACGTGTATTTTATATTTGATTATGTTTATTTGATTATTTAAGATTAGGAAATATTTAAAATTAAAATTTTAATAGTAAATATTATTATGTTTTAATAGTTAAATTTATTTTTATTATTTGATATGCACGTTCCTTATTTTAATAGACATATTAATAATTATATTAATAAAAATAATCATGCTTATATTTAATTGATTTATTTAAGATTTTGATTTTTTGTTGATATTTATTTATTTTTGTTTGTAGATAAACTTTTAATGGTATGTCTTATTCTGTGTTAGATATTCATTATGTATTATTCAAGAGCTCGATTGTCACCCGTATTTTGCCAGTATATAAAAATTGAAGAAGAGAATTTATGAAAAGAGTACCCACATCGTACGAACCATCATATCGCAATATCATTATGTTGGAAAGCTTTGCCAGACCATGAAAAATGACCTTATTTTATGATGGCTAAGCTGGATTATCAAGTGTTTAAAAATGATGTCGACAATAACAAAACCAAAAAAATTATTATTATGCTTTTCATATTTCTTGATTATTTAACAAAAATAAATTCCACTTAAAATATGTGGGTTAGTTTTTTATTAAAATTAATTTTAAATAATCAATTAAAAATTAAACTATGTTTTAAAAAATATTGATTTAAAATAATATGCTCAAAATTATATTTTAAAAAAATATTATCTGTATTTTTTTTCTAAAATATATTAAATCAAACTATTTTTTAGTATATATATTATAGGAATGGGAGTCGAGTGAAAATAGGCTGATGTGGCTTCTTCTCCAAGGAGAAAAAATCACCGAAAATTTCCTGCAGAAAAAAAATTGTTAAATAACTAATCGTAGAAGAATATTAGAATTACTGAGGAGAAAGTGGAAGAGGAGTTGGTGGAAGAGAGATATTAATCGGAGAAGTTACTATATTAAGTCATATCTTCTTGCGTGAACATAGTTCTCCGAGGCTTCTATTCAAGTAAGTAGATTTGTTTGCTGCTATTTTTGGATAACTAATTAAGGTGGCATGTTTGGTGGGGAGGTGAGTGGGTTGGGTTTGAAGCACAATGTCATTTGGACAAAAATGCAATTAAAGACGTTGGGATAATGTTGGATAGGTTGAGGTGATCATAGGCTAAGATCAAGAGACAATTCATAAGTTATTTCTAAAATACCATGTAAGAAAACCTGTCTTCTACTTTTTCACTTATTAAACTTTCTATCTAAAAAATTTATCACAACGTCGAGTTAGGCATGTTAGTGGGACCGAGTCAGGCCTGTTAGGGGGACCGAGGGACCGAGTCAGGCCTGTCAGGGGGACCGAGTCAGGGCTGTCAGGGGGACCGAGTCAAGCCTGTCAGGGGGATCGAGTCAGGCCTGTCAGGGGGACCAGGTAGGGCCTGTCAGGGGGACCGGGTCGGTCCTGTCAGGGGGACCAGGTCGGGCCAATCATTGGGACTAAGTCAGGCCAGTCAATAGGACCGTCGGGCCTGGAGCATGCCTCAGGTTAGGCCAATTAGTGGGACCGGGTAGGCCAATTAATGGGACTCAAGTCAGGGCAATAAGTGGGACCCAGGTCGGGCCAATCAGTAGGACCGAGCCAGGCATGTCAGTGAGACCGGATCAGCCCAATTAGTGGGACCGGGTCGTGCCTATTAGTGGGACGAGTCGGGCCTGTTAGTGGGACGGGTTGGGTTGGGCCAGTCTGTAAGTGGGGTTGGGCCAGTCTGTAAGTGGGGTCGGGCCAGTCTGTAAGTGGGGTCGGGCCAGTCTGTAAGTGGAGTCGGGCCAGTCTGTAAGTGGAGTCGGGCCAGTCTGTCAGTTGGCTCGGGCCAGTCTGTCAGTTGGCTCGGGCCGCTCTGTCAATGGAGTTGGGCTGGGCATTGTAGGTTACATATTGGGTGGGTGTTGGATACTAGGCCAGTTAATTGGAACATATTTGCGTTTGAAGATTGGAGATAATGAAGATTACTGAAATTTTCATCTAACATAATGAAATTTATATAAAAAAAATATTATTTATAATACTTCTTAACATAATTTATTTAGTAAAATTTATATTAAATAAAATCATATTTTTAATGTAATAGTTCTTGAAAAAATTTAAAATTAATATTTAATAAAATTATGTAGTAATAAATATGTATTTTTAAAATAATAATAATAATATATTTTTAAATATTTTAATTTTTTTTTTCGTGCGTAGCACGGGTTTTCTGCTAGTATTAAATTAAAGAGACGAGCCGACGAGCTGAATTCTTAAGAAATCGAATTCGGCTTGAAAAGCTTAATGAACTTTTTTATCTATTCGAGTTTAGCTCAGGCTCGTAATTAACGAGCTAAAATTCGAGCCGAGCCCGAGCTACTTGCGAGTTGGCTGGGCTCAAAGCCACCCCTAAGTACGATTGTTGCCCCAAAGTCTTTTTCATTAATGAATTTTAAACTGAGCGCAGAACTGAGTTTGTAACTCGATGGCTCCAATAGTCTTAACTCTTGAGTTGAACTCTGACTCGGTTCTGCAATTTAGGTAGCCGTCTTCGCACGTGTTACAATTTGCTCCGTGCGTCTTCTCGAGGGGAGAAATTGCCACAAAGCCCACACGACTCGGTTCTGCATCTGGAAGACCTCCCACCAGACTCAGTGAGGAAGAAAGTTTTCGGACTTCGATCTGCGGAGCACTTGAGCAATGATCTCGCAATTCTTTGTGCTCTCGCAGAGAGGCGACAATATCGTCTTCCGCGATTGTAAATTTTGACCTCTTTTCGCCTTATATCCTGATTACGCTTGGTTATGGATTTTTAGTTCCTTTCGCTCGTGGAATTTGAGAGTTCCTTCTTGTTTCTTCTCATTTTCGCCATTCCTTTTTCTGAGCTTAATCGTCTGGGATTTATCTTTATTCGTTCATCATCGTAATTCTCTGGTTAATCAATCTAACCTTTTGTGAGTGAAGAGTTACAGAGCCTCCTTAAACTTTATTTTTTTCTATGTGAGAAACCCCTTGCATTCTTTTCAACCATCACCTTGAGGCAGATCGCGTAACAGAGGGCTCTATTTTTTTTTTTTTTTTTTTTTAAGGATTTTGAGGATGTTACAGTGTCAAACTACGAAATGAAAATCGAATAAACAGTCATTAATTTCTACTGTTAAACCCTAAATGACGAAATTGGATGGATGGCTAGGATTTTATTTTTTTTCTAATTTATAATTCACGCATTTTTTCACGTATACTTGCTAGGAACTTGGATGGGGAATAAACTGCCATTACCAACTAATATTCAGCCTTAATTACACGTTTTAGACTAGTATGCTTATTGAGATTTGAGATTCAGTTTTTTTATTATGAGTTGCCCTGCTGCTTGTTGCACCAAAGTACTTTCCTTTCGTATGAGCTTATATGATTGTCCTTTTCTTGCTCTGCTCTTTAACTGATAAGCAGTGTGTTACTCATTGATGATAGCATTTGCCGACCTATTTTAACTTCTTATGTGATCGTGAATGTAACATTGACTTTTCTAAATTATTGCAGACCGTGGTGAGGTGCAGAAAGGAAGTGCAGAAATATTTTTCCGCAAAGTTAAGTTTTGGAAGGGAGATGAAGGGGAGGAGGCACCACCTGTCTTTGTAGGTATTTTTTACTAAAAACTGATTTTGCTATTAGATTTAGTGTCGTGTCCCTTATCTATAATCGTCAAGCAGTACTATATGGCACATAGAAGACCTTCAATAGGATATTGCACTTCGACCAAGATTTTGTCTTATACAACTGCATCGTCGAGTCAAGTTCAAATGAATGAGATCTAGAAAAGCTGAGTTGTTCTGCCAAAATCATTCTCGAAATTTCTAGCAGGCCATGAATGTCATATCATTGAATTTAGGTAGAATTACAATGTGTAAAATTTGTGAAAAGCATTTTTTGCCTCGCAACTTCAATAGTTATGGCAGAAATCTGGCCAAAACATTTTGCAACTTTTTTTATTTGGACCCAATTTTGGAGTTCTGCTCCCAGACAAAGGGTAGGGAGAAGGAAAACTGCGCCAAAATCTTAATTAATGAAGTTGATATATTTACTACGGTTTTGTATTCTCTGTTCCATTTGAATTTTGCCTTATTGTTCATTTTAGCTACTAAAAGCTGCTTAGATTTGTAATTTTGAAATGTGAGTAGAAATTCTTCTTTGCTTTAATTTGAGATGTTTATGAAACAATGATAGGCAGTTCACATCAGTGTGGGAAAACAAGGGTGCCAGGATGTTATTTGGCCTTTGTTTACTGGAGATGGTCCCTCAAACAAGGGTGCCAGGATGTTATTTGGCCTTTGTTTACTGGAGATGGTCCCTCAAGAAAGACCTTGGGGATGCATATCTAAAAAGCGGGTGTTGGCATTTGGCGTGAACTGAAGTTTTATTTGAAAAAAATATTACACTAGATAGGAATTTAGTTTGTACCTGATAATATGAACGTTCTCCGTGCACATCCTTCAACTCTTGCATAAGGCCACCCTTCCCTGACTCACTCTTTTTATCACTCTTGGTTTTTTTCCTCATTTCAGAATGTGGATGGCGTGAACTATATCCATGTGAAGGTTGCTGGCCTGCTATTTGTTGCAACAACGAGAGTCAATATATCACCCTCTCTTATTTTGGAGCTTCTTCAAAGGATTGCACGTGTAATTAAGGATTATCTTGGTGTTCTGAATGAAGATTCATTGAGAAAAAATTTTGTGCTGGTATATGAGTTGCTGGATGAAGTCATTGTAAGTATAAGTGTTTGTGTTTGTCTGTTAAGACAATGATTGGGCTGTCTAAGCTTGCTGCATAGTAAAGACAGTAAGATGTGAAATGGATTTCTTATTATTTGGTGATCTTACATAGTTGAAAACTGAAAATACTTATTTTCGGCATTATAGTCGTAATATTGAGCTGATCCTGTCTTCATGTAGTTTCCAGTTAAGTTTGAAATATTTCTTTATTGTCTATAACTAGATCCACATGTTCCTTTTCCCTCACTTGTTGATGTAGGCAATGTTCTTTTATCATCTTGTCTCCAGGACTTTGGTTATCCACAAACAACATCAACTGAGGTTTTGAAGTCTTATGTATTTAATGAACCAATTGTTGTTGATGCTGGGCGTTTGCCACCCCTCGGTCCTGCTGCCATGTTTATGGTTAGTTTAGCATGACTGTGATTTTAAGAGGCTGGATATATTGGTTTACTGTTGACATTCTAGTTGTTTCACCAATTCTATATCACGGTCAATTCATGATAATAAAATTTTTGCAGCAAGGGACCAAAAGGATGCCAGGTACAGCTGTCACAAAATCTGTAGTTGCTAATGAGCCTGGTGGTCGGAAGAGGGAGGAAATTTTTGTTGATATCATTGAAAAAATAAGCGTCACATTCAGCTCTAGTGTGAGTGTTTGGACCTTAGTATTAAGGATTTGCAAAAAAGTCTTTGGTCTCTATTGGATCTTTACAGCAACTGTCCTTAATTTAAGAGAAGAATTCATGAATATATTATACATACAATGGATTCACAAACATATCTTGATAGTCCTTATCTCATTTCAACAATAAATATTTGTTGAGCAGGGATATATACTTACATCTGAGATTGATGGAACCATTCAAATGAAGAGTTATCTTACAGGGAATCCAGAAATCCGTTTGGCTCTAAATGAGGACCTCACCATTGGCAGGGGAGGAGGCTCTATATATGGTATTCTGTTCTTGCTTTTCTGCTTCCAATTTATTTTCCTGCTCCATCTTTCTCATAGAGTTGTATTGCTTTGGAAACAGATTATGCTAGTTCAGCTGGAGGAGGAGCTGTTATTCTAGATGATTGTAACTTCCACGAATCTGTCCACCTTGACAGTTTTGATTTGGACCGAACTCTTACTTTGGTTAGTGACATAAATTATTTCATAAAGTTTCAGAAAGTGGAAATCAAAGTTTGCTGTTTCAGAGCCTTTTAACAAAATGTCTATGGTGTAAATGGTTGTTTAATGTCATAAAGTGCATGATTATCTGTACTTTCATCAGCCCACAAAAATTGATTTGGTGCAATTTTACTGCAGGTACCTCCAGATGGAGAGTTTTCTGTTATGAACTATAGAACAACCCAGGAATTCAAACCCCCTTTCCGTGTTAATGCATTTATTGAAGAAGCAGGAGCATTTAAGGTTCTTTCTATACATCTTTTCCATGATCATAAATTGAGGCTTTCTCATAATTATAAAATACTTTTGGTTTGTTATTTCTTGGGGTCAGTGACACCAATTTTGTTGATTTCTTAGGCAGAAGTCACCTTGAAAGTTCGTGCTGATTTTGCATCAAGCGTCACTGCAAACACAATATTGATAAGCATGCCATTTCCAGCATATACAACAAGGTACCTATAACAATTCACACAACAGTGGAGATGTTCAACCTACTTTTCTGTTAACATAACAATCTGTAATTTGAAGTTGGCTTCACTCATATATGCACATATGATCATTTCAGTTCTCTTGGTAGAATGTGGCAAATTTACTCTAGGTTACTTTCTCTGATGGGTACTTTGTGACCAATTTTGACAGGGTTAGTTTTGAGCTGGAGCCTGGAGCAGTAGGAAACACCACTGATTTTAAGGAATCAAATAAGAGACTTGAATGGGGTTTAAAAAAGGCAACAACATCTGTCCTTTTTACACTCTATTTATCTTTGACTGTACGAGATTTCACCCACGTACAGTACATTAACATGTTAAATTTTGCAGATTGTTGGAGGATCTGAGCATACTTTACGCGCAAAGCTCACATTTTCACAAGAATTTCACGGTATGCTTAAGATCCACTACCATTTAGACATTGAATATTTGGGAAATATATCTCAAAAAAAAAAAAAAAAAAAAAAAAAAAATCGAGGGATGCTGTAACTTTGTACCACTTATGAAGCCATTCTGTTGGTGAGGAAATGGTCTGTAAGCGGTCCACACAGTGTATCCTGTAAAACTTGATATGCCTATGGGTTTATTTCCCAAGAAAATGCAGTCCCTTCTTCAGTGCTCTTAAACTTATTTTCTGTGCAAAATAGAGTATTGATTTGGTTCTCTCTTTTTCTGGTGCTTCTATCTTGTTAAATCAGTAAACATCACTCGGGAAGCAGGACCCGTGAGTATGACTTTCACGATACCTATGTACAATGCTTCTAGGCTTCAGGTAAGAATTTTACTTATGAATGAGCATAGGCACTGCTTTTGCTGTTTTGAGAACTTCTACAGTAGCTGTTTGAACTGAAAATCAGTGATCATAATTTTCTTAAGTATATGCTTTTTGCTGTAAACATCACCCAATATATTCACTTCTGTTTGAGGAAGAGTGTTGGAGAACTGGGAATCTATTCTAAGCATAACAAAAGCAATCGATTGCAGCATGTACAATCCATTGCATAAACAAGTATGGAATTGATTATCCAGAAGCTGCTTTCCAATTGATTGCATGGGCAAATATGGAGTTGATTGTCCAGAAGCTGCTTTCCTTCAAATTTGGCTAGTTAAGCAGGAATTTAGAATCATTCTTGTTGGCTGAAAGTCTTGTGCTTTGGCCTAAGCATGTCATAGATCAATTTCCTATGGTGCAAATCTGCGTGTATAAGTACCTCAAAAACCCTGATTTTGAGGTTAATGCTTGAGAAACCCACACTCAACTTTATCTTACTGCAGAATAAAAAAATAATAGTCATCCTAAAAGAAATCTTCTTCATTCCATGATACATGTTTTCTTGAAGTGATCCTAAAATGGCAATTTGGTTTTTTTGCAGGTGAGATACCTGCAAATAGCAAAGAAGTCCAAGACATACAATCCGTACCGGTGGGTGAGATATGTCTCTCAAGCAAACTCTTATGTTGCACGTTTGTAGCGAAACTTTGGGCAGTCTTCTAAGACAGAATTCTCTGCAACCTGTATTCTCAGAACTCTAATGTCGGCTGTATTATCTTTACTTAATTGTAATTTACAAAAACAGATCAAAGAATTGATTAAATGAATCAACTTGTTCAAACCAAACCAGATAAAGATGTAAGCTGGCTCCTTTGCATGGATCAGTTTTGGGTTAATTGAATATGCGGAGTATCTCAGTTTATACTACTCTTAAAAGTTGAGTTTGGTGTATTCCGGCACGACTCTTTGATGTTAGAAAACCTTTACCAAACACAGCGAGATCATTGTTATTTTGTACCAATGCAGGACCATTCTACTTGAGCCCTTAACTGCCCCACCTCCCTGTGCTTTTTTCCTTGTGAGGTTGCAGAAATGGTGTGGCAAAGTTCGAGGGCCTCTTTCTTTTGCCCTTCATCTTATATTCAGGGGCTTCTCAGTGCAGAAAAAGGATGATTTCTCCAATGTGGAGACATGATTACGTTATCTCCCATGTTTAGTAAAAGAGTGGGGTTGATAAAATGCGGCATCCTTTGTGGGATTACATCTTGGCTGTGGAACCATTTTGGGCTGGTTTAGAAGAAATCTAACCCTTCCACTTTCCGGCTCCAGCAATGCTACCTTGTAACCCTGTCCGTGTCTGTTCGCATCTTTGCCTCTTGTGCTGATCTCGACGATGGGGTTGGGGTTTTACGTTTTTTCAGTCCCATACCTGCCTTTGAACCCCATCAGCAGTACAGTGTATCTTGTGACAGAAATTATAAAATTATACAAGGACCAAAATAAAAGATAAAAATGGCCAAAATACTTCCCATTAAGGGGTGAATAAGCAAAAAGGTGTACATATATTGAAAATGTTTACATCATGAATAAGCAAAAATGAAGCAAACATAATGGGAATGATCCTTGTACTTTCTCATAAAACTCTTTTAAAGAAGAAAAAGGGGGAACAAATACCGTATTGAAGGCAACAAGATTCAAGGAATGAAGAAAATCCTGGTTTGTCTTTCTTCCAAATAGTTTATATTGAATATTCCTCACGAGCAAGAAAGCATGTAATAAGAAAATAACATTTGTTCATAATCCATGATTTTGGTGATCAACTTCAGGGATTTGGGAGACTGATAATTAAGAAGGTAAACTAACCAGTCCGAAACTCTACTTTGAATAATATTTCTGACAACTTCACACAATCCCAACGTACGTCTATAAGCTGATGCTGCTCACCTACTAATAGAAGCTCCCTCCCTATAAATACAAATCATCTTGCAGTATTGTGCTTACTCTTGTGGTAGCTACTACCAGTTCCCACATCTTTTTTTTGTTCTCTGATCCGTAGCTTGCCATGGCTTCTTCTTACAGTTTCTTCCTGATATCTCTCCTCGTTTCACTGTCAATGAGGAGCATTATGAGTACCAGAATTGGAGCTCGACACCTTCTTGAAACAAGTGAGGAGCCAAGCTTGCCTGAGTTTTCTCATCTTCCCAAACCAGAATTGCCTAAACTTGATTTGCCGAAGTTTGAAGTCCCAAAGCTGCCGGAATTCCCAGAATTGCCGAAACCCGAGCTGCCAAAGCTCCCAGTCCCCCACCTACCGGAGCTGCCAAAGTTCCCAGTCCCCCACCTGCCGGAGCTGCCAAAGTTTGAAGTCCCCCACCTGCCTGAGCTGCCAAAGTTTGAAGTCCCCAAGCTGCCTGAGCTGCCCAAACCCGAATTGCCAAAAATTGAAGTCCCAAAACTACCGGAGCTCCCAAAACCCGAACTGCCAAAGATCGAAGTCCCAAAATTACTGCCAGAGTTGCCCAAGCCTGAATTGCCAAAGATTGATATCCCCGACTTTCTCCCGGAGCTGCCCAAGCCTGAATTAATACCCACCCCTGATCAAACCCCGAAGAAGGTCCCTTCTTCCACTAGCACCCCTTGAAGGGCTAGCTCTTTATATCTGAATCTATAAATCTTATTTTCTCGGTGAATGGTGAGGGTTATTAGTGTTTATTTGTGGTGTATTATGTTTTATGTTTTTCTTAATCGGTTTTAGTTGCAATTGTGAGATTAATCTTGTATTTAATGATTTTAATAAAATGCATGAACTCGTGTCCACTGCGATTTACATGTGGATGATTTTTATGGAAGACCATGTGAATCATCCTTCTTCAATCGATTTGATACAAATAACAGTAAGTCTCTGCTATGTAGAGTTTCTGCAATTACTAGATCTCAACTCTCAAGGCTTGCAGTTCCCTTTTCTACACCCCTAACCGAATCATATTAATCAAACATCGTCTATTAATACTGTTTCGGGGAAAGTAGAACTTTCAAAAACTAAACTTCTGGGGACCGGCCAAGTCCGTCCCCATAAATAAGAAAGCCGTTGCCATTGAGCTGGTGACTGGTCAGCAGTTTCCACAGAGGAGTGGCCGCAAATTCAATCACCCAGGATTGGAGCCACAATATAATACATATCGGCTACTGTCGTCGAAGTGTAGATTAATTACTAGTCGCCAAAGCATGAGCAGTGGAGATTGATTACCATTCACCACTTCATGCAAACTGGGGACTAGTCATTGGTCGCCACATCAATTTCTCTGGCGACGTGTCATCAATCACCACACTACGTATTACGTACTGTAGGGACTAGTTACCGGCAGCCACAACATGCACTCTATGGACTGGTAACTAGTTGCCAAATCATGCTTTGTGAAATGCACAAACAACTGCTTTTGGCCAAAAGAAATGAGGAACATATATATTTACCTTTTAGCAACCTAACAAACCATGTCCATGATTATCCCATTCTCCTTCTCTTCTACCATATTTTATATTATTGTATAACTTGCAGACATCTGTTGTTAAATCCCCTTCAATGTAGTTCTCTCCAAGTGTGATTGAGTTCAGAATATTTTTTTTAAATTAACTCTGATCATACCATGTTGAAAAATAATTATTTTTCAGTTTTAGGCAAGAGATGTACAACAAATAAAATAACGAAAAATGTCCTTTCATATAATACATATAACTTAACAGGAACTAGATATTTATTATATGGAAAAAATAAGAAAGGGTAGGCTATTGAGAGTAGATTGATGGGAAATTTTTGACTGCTTGTTGAGAGATAGATAGGCTGACAGTATCCGATTGGTGGATGACCAATTCAGAAAGAGAATAATATTTGTGGGAATAATTGATCAGAAGAGGATATAACAAGAGATAATTTTAATTAATTGTCAAGATTTATTTTAGGAGTTATTCCCATTTTGCCTTCTTTATGAGGAAGAAAGAGTGCACTATTTGGATTCCTGCAAGAATAGGATTCATAGAATGTTGGAAGTTAACATTCTAGAAAATTTGTATGTATTGAGACATGCACTAAAATAGTGCACAAACATGTACACTACTTGCCTTATTAGTTGACATTTTTTTTCTAGTTACGAAATGTTATTTTTTAAAAAAGTGACCATGCACGCTGATGGATGTCAACCATGTACACTAATTTATCTGATAAGAGAACACATGCAAGTGCTCACTCTCACCACATAAATTAGTGTACGCGGTTGGCGTTGACATCCATCATAAAAGAAGACATGAAAGTCTGCATGGTCACTTTTTTCAAACAAAAAATCAATTGAATAACTTGCCATATATACAATATCACAATGTGATTAAAACTCTGTAAATAAAATAAAAATAAAAAGAGTCATATGTAATATATATGTATGCAATTATAATTAAATTGAATATTCAATATTGTGAGGCAGATGTATGGATCAAGGACAACTAGAGGTATTTCTCTTAGTATAAATAAAATCGGGTGTAATTGGAAAGAAGGGAAGACGAAAATAAGCTTTGAAAACGAGGGAGCGAGGGAGGAAGAAAGTAAAATGTCTCAAAGCGAAGAGAGTGGGCGCAATAGAGAATTGATTATGAAGAGGCGACGGAGTGAGGTTTGGTTTCGAGGCATGGAAAACAGAAAGGAAGCTACAAAGAACATCGTCTAACCTTGTACCCTTAAATGTACATTTAATTTGAATTAGTCATTCAAATCATCTCGACTATTGGTAATTTTACATGGCATCAGAGCCACCCAATGTCTAGCAACTCAACAATGGTTATCAAAAGTTAAAATACATTGTATTATTTTGTTGAACACGAGCATGTCCTAATTAAAGATTGTTGTTCTTGGACGCAGGCGCACATGTCACACAAGTAATAAAGTGGACTTAGATTTCCAGATGTCGAAGTCACAGGGACAATGTGTAAACTAAGTACTAAAATTTGTATTTTAATAGCTATATTTAACCAACCACAAGGATTATAAGAAAAACAATAAAAACATACACAGTAACTATGACCCAGACAAGAGATAAAGTTGGAGATTCAACTTTAGATAGAGATAGGGGTGTAATTTCACGTCCATACACTCTATATAAATCCTATCTTAGTACTCAAGCATTTTGTCAAACACTTGGAGGACAAAGGATTTTGGTACACATGATCCTCTTCTGAGTGTATTGTAATTGGATTATTTATCAATTATGGTCTCTCTTGTATGATGAACACATTTTCTTTGTTATGTTACATAATCAACCATCTCAGTTGACGGGGTAGAAATTAATTGATGAGAAAATGTACATTGTATGATGAACACAATTACTTTTGGTTCAGCTTTGGTACTCTTGCAAACATATCCTTTAAAGACATGGAAGATGTTTTCCTATTTCTCATCTTTCTTTCTCACCCTTGTTTTGTCATTTTTTCAGAAGAGGCTCAACCTCTTTCTTGGGCCATAAGGATCAAAGTTGCAATTGATGCTGCACAAGGATGTTCATTTTTGCATTATGCTGAATTGCAAGTTATATATATGGACACTAAGGCCTAAATATCATTCTCGATACAGTCAGAACTAGTCATCCCTTTATCTACTAACAATTGGACTTGTCTAAAACTCTAGAACTTTTCGTTGGAAGATCGAAGAAGAGTTGCAGTACACGGGCCATTAGGCTGGTACGAGTTTAGTCGATAGTAGGGTGAAATCTCCTTAAAATTTAAATTCATCTTTGTCATAGACAGATCACTTCTACTGAATTTGTAGATAATATTGTATGATTGTATTATGATTGGTCCATGCAAGTATCAATAATTTACCTAGTTCTATTTTACTGATGCAGGATTTTAATACTAAGCTTTCAGATTTTGGATTGGCAAAAGTTAGGCCATGCTGGAGATGGAACCCATGTTTCTACTCAAGTAACGGAACTCATGGCTATGCAATGCCTGAATATATTGTCATTGGTTAGTTTCCAATTGAAGCTTTCTACAGTAGGACCATCTAAACTTTAGCTAAAAGTGAAGAAAGAAAACTACAAAGTGATGCTACAATTTAGAGGTCGATTAATTGGTCGTTTATCTGTAAAGAGTGATGTTTACAACTTTGGTGTTGTGTTATTGGAGCTATTGAATGCGCGTAGGTCTCTTGGTATGAAGAAAGTAGGAATAGAACAAAGCCTAGTTGATTGGGCAAAACCATACTAAGTGACAAGTGAAAACTTTTCGTATAATGAACTCCACGTTAAAAGGTCAGGACCCTTAAAAAGCAGTGGACCAAGTTGCAACTCTTGCAGTGCAATGTCTATCCTCAGAAGCCAAGGTGAGACCACTAATGGGCGGAGTTTTGGACACATAGGACCAGCTTCAAACTGCAAAAAGTCCTCAAAAGCCTCCCAAGTGCAGCAGGAAGCTGCTTCCTTTGCTAGTGGCAGAGCAAGGAACTTTAGGGAGGGGGCACAAATATATAATAAAATATTAGTTTTATTTATTTTTAAAAATTGAATTTTTAATCTTTTTATGAAAATTCACTTTCGTAGTAGATATGGTAAACATCTTGAGAACATAATAAACATATTCAAAAAAAATTGTTACTTAACTAATTTAATCTCTCAAATAAATTTTAAAAAATAAACTATTGTGTACTTGGACTCATATAAATGTTTTTTAAGTGATAAAGTAACATAAAATTAAACAAAAGGATACTATACAAATAAATTAAAATAAATATAAATAATCTCAAATAAAATAAAACTCAGTGTAATTTAAAGAATATTATAAAAAAGTGGAGTCAACTACTTTAAAAATATGCGTTTGTTGAAATAAGAGTGTAGTTTTTGCATCACATTAGATTTAATTTTTACTTTTATGGAATATAAAATCAAAGATAAATTAATGAAAATCAAGTATAAAAAAAACATAACTTTTATGTATTTGAATTTATACAATTTACACATAGATTTAATTAATTTTTACTCTATGTGTAGGACTTTGAACAATTGAGAATAAATTAGGATTTTCTTCTAAAAATAATATTATATAGGGATTAGAGCGATGAAGAGTAGAGGGGGGAAAAGGAAAACAAATGTGATAGAGGAAAAGAAGAGAGGCCAATAAATATATGAATTAGTAAAAAAAGATTAAAAAATAAGAGTAAATTCAATAATTTACATTTCTTATGATTTTTCTAAGGAAAACTAAAATTACACTTTATTATTTTTCTAAATATAGAGGTGTAAATCAAAATACATAACAAATATTTTGACACAAAAGAGTAAGACATAAATAGGTACTGAGGCAATCTTCAAAATAGAGGGGGTGTGTGAAGTGGAAAAGGATATATAGCCTCTTACATGCATCAGCTCCGTTCCGGCTTTGTTAAAGATCACCTGGCCTCTTAATTAAGGTTGGTGTTAGTGGTGCTTCTAACACCAACAACAGGTCAACAGCTCCTTAGACTATTAGTCTTGTTGTAATCTATGTATATTCCAATTCTATTGTATCTATACTTGTGAAACTGATATATATGGTCCATGGGACCTAGGGTTCCAACCGTTTTATGTACTCTTGAATCACTCAATGCCATCATCTTAGTTATAACAATCTTACATGGTATCAGAGACACCCAACATCTATCAACTCAAAAATAGCTACTGACTACTTTTCATCCACCACAATTTTCCTACTTCTTTTGCCCGAGTTTTACACGGGCTCACGTTTGATCTCTATGTCCATGTGGGACGCTTCCAAATTACTACCTCTAATATTCAACATTGTATTTCTCTAAAGCTCGATAAAGATAGGTATCAATAGTTTGACGTTGTTTTGAATAGTCAGTGTCTCATGCCATTTGTTGACAACAAACACTATCCACCATCCGATAGACTTATCTCTTCCTCGGCTAGTTTATGATATTCTTGTTCCCAATTATGCCGATAATGTGGACTTTCGTATTTGATGAAAAACATTCAATTACAATATACAAAACAATGGAGATAAAAGGAAAGTTGACAAAGGAGAGAAAGTAAAATCAATGGAGAAAAAAGGACACTTCAAGTAATGGGTTTTAGAATGCATGAGCCTGAGATTATAAATCCAAATCGTAGTTAATTAGCGGATTCACTCCATAAAAGAATTCATGCACTCTTTGAACACTCCAAAATCTAAGGAGAGTCTCTTAACATTGATATTGGAAGAAAAAAGAAGCTCTCTCTTCTTAAATGGTTACTGTCTTGTATCTAACTTCTTCTTCTTCATAGCACAGAAATGGATTACCTCTATTCTTGCAGCTTCAAAGCAAACTTCCTTCATATTAACACAAAATGAAGTGCACCTTCACTAGCCTCTTCAGTACTCCACTCAAATCTCAAGACACGGTAGTACTCCAATGGTGCTAAACTTGCGAATTCTACAACCTTAAGTATGCTATCTTCGGTATGGACCCAGATAATATTCAATCAGGTCTATGCTCCTATGGAGCCAATGAACGAATGGCCTCTAAAGATTGTTGTCATTGGGTTCTTCAACTTTGGTTAGTTCATTCCCAAGGGATTACGGAGATATGGTCACCATGTTCTGGCAACATCAAGATTAGATTACACTAAATACTGCTTAAAACATGACATTCAATTCTTCTGGCGAGTCTTACTAACTCTAAGGTCATATTGGGCTTCGAATTTAATGAACTAAATGAGTAGTACTCTTGAGAAAAGAATTAATTGATTCTCATGTTTGATTTATTCTTCTAATTGGTTTGATGCTTGTGCGACGAACAGTCTGATGTGGTGTTGCTATGTTCTTAGATCTTGTCTGCTGAATTTGTAATTGTAGGAATCCCAATTCACAAATTAAAACCATGAAGCAGTTTCCAAAAAATCTTTTACTTGATGTGGGTAGTAGGGATTTTATTAATTTATGCCTATATGTTTTTCTCATCATGACGAGTTAGATAGAGAACATGATTCTTTGATTATCTAGGAGTCCAGATCTCTAAGACTACTAATCGTTTGATCTCTAAGACTACGAGTTAGATAGAGGACAGTTTCCCTCTTCCGTTGCGCGAGTCATCTTCATACGGAGTAATACATGTTTGATCTGTGAGACTGGTCATACGGTGATCCGTATGACCAGTTACTTATAAGTGGGTAAGCGGTTAGATCCTGAACTCACCCTGTCTCTCCCTCACGGTTTATTAAAAACAGAGAGCAGAGTCCCCAGGCAACACTAAACGTGATTCATGTAAGACTCTGTAAGTTTATTGCTGCTTCTGCTCTAACACAAAAGGAAATTGGTGGACGATTCAGACAGGAAAGAGATCGTCAACGGGAACATGGCTGGAGGTAAGCCTAAACTTCATTCTGATTTTAATTCATGTTTTATGAAATCATAGACTTACATTTGGCATCAGAGCCAATATACTGCCTCCGTATGTGTGTATTCTCAAGTTATTTCCATTTAGGAGAGGTCGCCAGAAGGAACCTGAAAGGCTTTCCCACCGGCAAAGGGTCGCCGGTGGTCGGCGAAGGTTTGCCGAGGGCCAACGGAGTCGGCCGCTCCGGCTAAAGCCGGCGGCGACGACAGGAACGACGCTGGAAAAATGTTCCAGCGTCGTTTGCCACGTCCTTTTGCGGCGAACCGGCGGCGTCAACCGTCGCCGGACGGCGACAGAACTGCCCATCAAGCAGTCGTCGCGGCAGGAACCCTTCCTGCCGCGGCCGTGGCCGGAGATCGTAGGACGTCCCGCGCATCGTCTGGAGGTCAGGGACGACCTCCAGACGGTCCGATTCGGGTATTAAGACCCGGACCGCTCAGTTCGGCCGGGTAAACCCGACCCGCGGGTCATCGAGCTGAGTCGACTCGGTCCGAGTCACATTTGGGTTAGATGACTCGGTCCATAGCGTGGCCCGAACCAACGCACGACCCGAACCGAACCAGTTTTTAATTGAAATCCATTGGTTCAACCGGTTCTGGGGTCAAATTTTGTCCGTTTTGGACGAAATTTATATCTAAATTTTTAGAATTTGATGCTTTATTGTTTTAAGATGATTTTATTGCATTTTGAGTTAGCAGTAACTTTAATTTAATGTTAAAGTGATAAAATAATATTATTTTATTAAGGTATAGCCACAACAACCTTAATTTTATAATATTATTTTATTAAGAATCACATATAGGACATTAAATAATATTCATAAAACATTAGTATCATGTCTAGTGATCTAATTTAGTTAATTTTAATCCTAGAGTAGCCACAGCATCTATGATTAAACATTATATGTCTAGATCACATCAGGTTATAGACATTAATTGTACAATTATTAAATGCTTTTTCATAACTTACCCACAGGAATTATGAAATTGAGTTTGATAATTTTACAATAGGTTAGAATTTGTTTCCACAAATTCTTTTATGAATCTAATAGAATTAAAAATTTTGCCCACAGACAATTTTTATGTCATTGATTCATGTCATGATTTTCATTGGTTAATCATGAATAAAGATATTTGCATCAATATATAGTTGAGCATGTTTATTATTTTTCAAATTTGCAGTTATTTCATCTCTGAGTATGTCCAACTCTCGTATTGAAATTCCCCTTTTATCCAATGAGAACATCAAAATATAGAAGGAGAGAATTTTACTCCACCTAGGGTGTTTGGACATAGAGTATGCCACTAGGAAGGATGAACCTAGAATAACCAACACTAGTACACTTGAAGAGAAGAAGCTCTACGACCTATGGGAACGGTCCAACCGACTCAGTACCATGTTCATTAAGACAAAGCTTCCAGATGATGTATGAAGTACCGTTGAAAAAGAAGACAAGGTTCAAGCTCTCCTCCAAGCCATTGAAAAACAATTTCAACCTTCCAAGAAGTCTTTGGCCAGCACCCTGATAATGAAGTTCACATCCATGAAGCTCACCGGTGTTCAAGGCGTTAGGGAACACATAAACAAATTAAGGGACTTAGCGGCTCGCCTAAAGGCATTAGAATGTGACATGTCCGAATCTTTTCTAGTGCATTACATTTTAACGAATCGCTCACACCAATATGCATCATTTAAGATTTTCTACAACACACATAAAGATAAATGGTCAATTGATGATCTCTTGACCCTGTGTGCTCAAGAGGAAGCAAGGTTGCTTTTAGAGGTAGGAGAGACGGCACTTATGGCCACTCACGAAAAGAATTCGCCTCAAGCCAATCAAAAGGGGAAAAATAAGCTCAATCCCCATGCTACTATCAAGAAACAGTCGAAATGTTTTTTCTGTAAGAAGAAAGGACATATGAAGAAGGACTGTATTAAGCATAAGTTATGGCTTGAGAAGAAAGGTACATTCTATTCCTTTGTCTGTTATGAAACTAATATGGTTGAAACAAATTATAATACATGGTGGATTGATTCCGGCTCAACAATCCATGTTTGTAACTCCATGCAGGGTTTAAGAAACCTGAGAAAACCAGTGGGCAATGAACAGTTCATTTATTCGGGCAGTCAAATAAAGTCACATGTAGAGGCAATTGGAACCTGCGACTTGAAGCTGGAGAGCGGTTTTGTTTTAACTTTGGAGAAGATTTTCTACATTCCCAATTTTACAAGAAATTTAATTTTTGTATCTAAACTTGCACCTCTGGGATTTAGTTTCACATTTCAAAACACCGAGTTCAATTTATTATATAAATCTGAGCATGTAGGTAGCGGTGTTTTATGTGATGGCCTTTACTCTCTAAATCTAGAAAACGATACCGCTCATGAAGTTATGACTGTTCATTCTGGTCTCAAATGTTGTGTTATAAATGAGGCTTCATCCACCTTGTGGCATAGGAGATTAGGACACATCTCCATTGATCGAATCAAGAGATTAGTGAAGGACGAAATTCTTCAAACCTTAGACTTCATTGATTTCGACACTTGTATTGACTGCATTAAAGGCAAGCAGACTAACAAGTTCAAGAAATGTGTCACTCGGAGTTCAACCATATTACAAATCATCCATTCTGATATCTGTTGCCCAGATATGGATGCTCAAGGTCAGAAATATTTTATCACCTTCATTGATGATTATTCAAGATACATGTATCTCTACATTCTTCATACAAAGAATGAGGCACTAGACGCCTTTAAGGTTTTCAAGGCTGAAGTAGAGAAACAATGCGGGAAGCAAATCAAAAAAGTTAGAACAGATAGAGGTGGAGAATACTATAGTAGATACACTGAGTCTGGACAAGCACAAGGTCCATTCGCGAGGTTTTTGCAAGACAACGGTTAGTTCCCCAATACACCATGCCAGGTTCTCCAGACCAAAATGGTGTTGCGAAAAGAAGAAACCGAACATTATTCGACATGGTGCGAAGTATGCTTAGTACCTCTAAGCTACCTAAAGCCTTATGGGTAGATGCTTTTAAGACGGTTGTGTATATATTAAACAGAGTTCCAACCAAGGTTGTTCCCAAGACACCATTTGAACTATTCAAGGGTTGGAAATCGAGTTTGCAACATATACGCGTATGGGGATGCCCGTCTGAGGTAAGAGTTTACAACCCACAAGAAAAGAAGCTGGATCCTAGGACCATTAGTGGTTATTTCATTGGATATCCAGAAAGGTCCAAAGGATACAGATTCTATTGTCCAACTCACAGCACAAGAATTGTGGAATCGCGGAATGCAAAATTTCTTGAATTAGACTCAATCAGTGGGAGTATTCAATTTCAGGACACATTTTTTGAAAGAGATCAACCTTCTACATCAAGTGAGAGAATAGTTTTCATTCATCGACTTCTTCCAGAAGAACCGAGTACTGAACAACCGATCAATGAAATTCCACAAATTGAGGTTGAACCCGTTCTACTAGATCAAACTGTTCAAAAAGATCAGGTAACTTTTGAACAGCCAGTTGAACAATAAATTCCTCAGGAAGAAATTGTTCCAACATTACGGCGATCTACAAGAACGAAAAGACCTGCAATCTCTAGTGACTATCAAGTGTATCTACGAGACTCTGACCATGACCAAGGAGCCGACAATGACCCTCTTTCATTTTCACACGCCATCAATAGCAAAGAGTCTGAGTTATGGTATAATGCCATGAAGGAAGAAATGGATTTCATGAGTAGCAATAAAGTGTGGGATCTTGTTCAATTACCCACATATTTTAAACCCATAGGTTGCAAATGGGTCTTCAAAACCAAATTCATCGGGTAATATCGAAAGATATAAAGCCCACCTTGTTGCAAAAGGATTCACTCAACGAGAAGGAATCGATTACACAAACACTTACAGTCCTGTATCAAAGAAAGATTCCTTGCGTATTATTTTGGCATTAGTAGCTCATTTTGACTTAGAATTGCATCAGATGGATGTGAAGACAACATTTCTCAACGGTGAACTAGAGGAGGAGGTTTATATGAAACAACCTGAAGGATTCCCCTCTACTCTAGGTGAGCAATTGGTATGCAAATTACAGAAATCCATATACGGTTTAAAACAAGCATCCCGCCAAAGTTATCTTAAATTTCATGACGTTGTTTCTTCCTTCGGATTTGTTGAAAGCGTTATGGATCAATGTATATACCAGAAGGTCAATGGGAGTAAAATTTGTTTTCTTGTTTTATATATGGACGACATTTTACTTGCAAACAATGATAAGGGGATTTTACAACAGGTGAAACAATTTCTTTCTACACATTTTGATATGAAAGATATGGGTGATGCATCTTATGTTATTGGCATAAAGATCCATCGAGATAGACATCAAGGTATTTTAGGTCGATCTCGAGAAACCTATATCAACAAAATATTAAAAAGATTTCGGATGCAAGATTGTACACCTACTGTAGCTCCTATTGTGAAGGGAGACATGTTCAGTATGAACCAGTGGCCAAAGAACAATTTAGAGAATGAGCAAATGAAAAACATTCCATACGCTCAGGTATGTACCAGACCAGACATTGCATTTGTAGTTGGAATGTTGGCGAGATACCAGAGTAATCCAGGACTTGATCACTGGAGAGCTGCAAAGAAAGTATTGAGATACCTTCAAGGAACGAAAAATTACATGCTTACTTACAAACGATCAGATAGTTTAGAGGTGGTTGGCTACTCCGATTCAGACTTTGCTGGTTGTGTTGATTCTCGCAAATCAACATCAGGGTACATTTTTATGTTTGCTGGTGGAGCTATCTCATGGAGGAGTGCCAAACAGACAATTATAGCCACTTCTACTATGGAGGCTAAGTTCGTCTTGTGTTTTGAGACTACTTCACAGGCAGTGTGGTTAAAGAGTTTCATTGTTGGGCTTAGACTGGTGGATTCAATATCTAGGCCATTGTAGGTATATTGTGACAACTTAGCAGCTGTGTTCATGGCTAAGAATAATAAAAGTGGGAGTCGAAGTAAACACATCGGCATAAAGTACTTGGCCATTAGAGAACGTGTTAAAGATCAAAAAGTGATCATCGAGCATATTAACACAGAACTGATGTTAGCTGATCCTCTAACAAAGGGCATGCCACCTCGCAAATTCAAGGATCATGTTGTCACTATGGGATTGCATCCCATATAGTCATTTAAAGGTATGAATGTTATTTAAAAACTCTATTTTCTTGATTTTTTCTATTATGTGTGCACAACAGTTACAATTGAAAAAATCATTAAAGATGGGACAAAGAATAAATATAAGATTTATTCATTCAGTTATCAGGAATTGATTTAACTCTTGAACATGTGATACATGGAAGATATTACTATTGTACGTAAGGGACATATCGCCATGATTCATGTTTCTTGTTTTAAATCATATTACCTGGTCATACGGATCAAGTGGGAGATTGTGAGACTGGTCATACGGTGATCCGTATGACCAGTTACATATTAGTGGGTAAGCGGTTAGATCCTGAAAATCAGGATCTAACTGCTCACCCGGTCTCTCCCTCACGGTTTATTAAAACCAGATAGCAGAGTCCCCAGGCAACACTGAACGTGATTCCTGTAAGACTCTATAAGTTTATTGCTGCTTCTGCTCTAACACAGAAAAAGAAATTGGTAGACGATTTAGACAGGAAAGAGATCGTCAATGGGAACATGGCTGGAGGTAAGCCTAAACTTCATTCTGATTTTAATTCATGTTTTATGAAATCATAGACTTACATGATCTTGTTGACACTTCCTAGTTACTGTCTCCAATATTCAACATGCACCATGTTTATCTGAAACTTTGTCAAATATATCTATCTATTTTGACATCAATAGTTTGACGGTTCTATCCAACAACCTCCTAGACTTATCTCTTCCTTGATTTTTATACTGCTGTTCCCAATCCTGCACATCAAATCTGTGCTAATTAATTACTCCATAACATATTGCAATCGACTATAGTGAGAATCGCAATGCCATCTTTAATTTGTGAAATAAGAGAAGGAAGAGCGAAGGAATTCGTTATATTCAGCTCAAATTACTTCCAAATAGCTTGTCCGGAAGTAAAATTATTACATGCTACCTGTTATTCGCTCGAGTCGTTCAACTGAACGCTGCATGCCCAATATTTTCTCCACTTCTGGTAATCAACTCGAACATCTGAGACAGATACAGAAGATGAACTAATAATTCTAAAGACGTCTTCCTTGCTATATATTATAACATTCAACCTTGAATTTCTTCCCAGGTTTTTTTCTTCTAAGAAAGGAGGATATGCATTTCGCAGTGTTGGTCGTCGGCGTCGTTCTATTTGATCTCACAGCGTATCTTCTAATGAAAAGATGTCTTCTCCTCGTCAGTTATGTCTCCTTGGTTTCGTCGCTGGTCTGTAGATCGTATTACAACAGTACCAGACGAGTTTGAGAGATGCAGCACGTATACATACGTCTCCGAATATTGCCTGATCAGCTTGAACTTCCGAAGCTCATGCCGGAGCAAAATATTTTCCGGGCCTGAGCTTCCGAAGTCCGAGTTGCCCACGTTTGGGATTTTCCCGGACCTGCCTCAACTGCGCGCCCAAGTTCGGGAGTTCCAAAAGCTGCTTCAACTGCACGGACTAATGGAGTCCGGCTGTCCGGGAGCTGCTTGATCGACCAATGCATGGCGGAAGCCTGCTCAGAATTATTGTACTCGACGATGACGACGGGCCAGTAATTACATAAGAGTACCCCATATTTAATTGAGGTTAATTAAGGGGAAAAGAAAGGAATGAAGTGTACTAATCATGGAAGTGTCACCTTGTGCTAGTGTTAATTAAGGAGAGCAAAATGGCGAGATGTAAAGTTATTTACTAATTAATTAAGGCTAAATTATGTTTAATGAAAAAAACCGTTTTTTTTACGAGTTTTGTTTGAGTACTGTTTCCCTATATATGTATTGTAACCATATATATGTACCTGTGCTTATGTTAGACTGGCTTAATTCTTCTTCATTATTCTGTCTCCACATTAATTAATTACAGCAATGAAAAAATTCATTTTCCCATTTAATTATTTTAAGAATATCACTCCTGGACTGGAAGTATCAAAACCGCATTCAATTAAAGAGTCCTATTTTGCAGCACAATTAATGGACCTGAGGTCCGGACCAAAGAAAAAATACACAGTTTTTTCCCCAAAAAATAGGGCTTAATTAGTTAATTTTTAAAGAAAGCAGTGATGATTTTCCATTTTTAAAGTAGTAATTCTCTTTCTTTTGTCCTATAGAAGTAGCTCTCTTTTACTAATCTGTACAGGTCTGTATCTAGTATCCTTGTATAATACACAGACCTGATGGCTCGAAGCCTAGCTTGATACATGAAAATTCATATAGAGCTTCCATTTCATGTCCAAAAAACACATTAACCAATTTATTTTTCCTTCGCTCGTATGAAATGGTGAAATGTAATTTCTCTCATGCACCCTAATTTTCTATATATATGTTCGTATATAATGTACAGAAGATCGAAGTACGTACGATATATATAAGAGCATTTACTCCTTCCATTTGGAAATTTGAAATATATGTTTAAAATCAATATTAATACCCAAAATTTTCAATAAATTAAGCAATAAGATATAGGGGACACGTAAGGGAAAAAATTTAAAAGATTTTTTTTTTAAAAAAAAGACTTAATTTGTGTTATCAATTATAAGACATTACATACGAATTAATTAATATTTTTTTGGGACTGGACTAGGGGATAACTTAGGCCACATTTCAGATAAATTTTATGTAACCTGGGAGGTGGCAAAGTCAATAGTAGGAGATCTTCAGAAGAAAAGAAAACATGCATAAGACTAATTAAATCGGCGATGGACATATAGCAGATGCAAGGCATATATACAATCAATCTAGGTGACCCTTCTTTTCTTTTTATCCACCATTAAAGACTTGAAAGACAAGACAAAGAATGGCAGGTAAGCAAACAATCCTTTTTCTACATATTTTCCAACCTAATTAAACATCATTCATGCATAGTACTGGATCATTCTTTTCTACCTAGCTAGCTGAACTGTTTTAAATGCATGCTTGCCCATTATATATCATTAGCAGCAGACAAAGAGCTGTTCTTCATACACCATCCCCCACCATGCAATCTTCTTCATATCGATCCTTTCTTCTTTCTTTCCTCATTGCAGTAGTGTCACAGTCCAGTATCATCTTAATCAGTACTGCAGATGGACATCCTCTTGAAGAGCCTACAACATTGCCCAACCCTGAATTGCCTCATGAGTTGCCCAAGCCTGAATTGCCTCATGAGTTGCCCATCCCTGAATTGCCACACGAGCTGCCCAAACCTGAATTGCCTGAAGTTCCAAAGCTCCCTGAGTTGCCCGAGTTGCCGAAACCTGAGTTGCCAAACTTGGGAATCCCACAGCTGCCCGGGTTCCCACAGCCAACGTTTCCAGGGATCCCTGATAATACCCCAAGAGATATCTATCAGCCTCTTGCCCATGAGGGGCTCATTAATGGAGCTCAAAGGGTGTCGTTAAACGAGTTCAAGCTCATGATGATCTTGGGTTTTTTTATTACCATGGTGATGTGAATTTGGCTTTTCATCAGTTGCTGAATATTCTTATCTCCGTCATGCTAAAATTACACAAGTAGACTATCTACTTGTATATATGGAGATTAAGTGTATAACCTCTGTTTCTTCTTGAACGGAAAATTACTTTGGGACCATGAGCCCAGACTTCTTCGTAGAGAAAGTGAAGAGAGTTGTATATATTTATATATGTGTGATTTGGTGAAAGTTTGACAAGCAATATATATCTTCTTGCAAATTTTTTAAAAGTATATATGTATATGGGTCCAGTTAAGTTCATGTTCTAATTTTTAAAAGAATTAACGTAATTAATTAATTGACTAATTACATGCTAGAAATGAAAAATCATTAAAACTGGAATCTATGAAGTTTTAGTGGGTTTATGGCTGACCCACAATATCAGCTTTAGAAAATAAAAATATGTGGCCGGACAGGTAGTACTTATGTATATATATTTTCCATGCATGACTGAAATGATAATCTTAATCTTACTCTCACGATCTATAAATTTTAATAAGTAAAGCCTAAACTAAAACAAGTTAAGTGGATGATTAACGTGAGCTGATCACCCAGGAGTAAAGAAAATGATCAGGGGACACATGCTTAATCATATCTCTCCCCTCAATTTGGGCCCAAAAATCTGATAGTGCTCAGCGCATGCACTTAAATCTTAATTAATCAGTACTCCCGGCCCTCAAGAAAAAATTAGACACTTAAATCAATCTTAATCACGCCCCTCATGAAAAAATATTAATTAGAGCAAAACCAGCTCTAAAACATCATTAAAAATATAAACAACATAGAGCTCTAGTAAAAAACCCTTTTTTGGGACCCATAGATAACCTACGGGAATCATATTAGAGTCGTCGACCCTGATCGATCTTCTTTGAAGAAATAAACTAATCAAAGACTACTCATCAATATCGTATGAGCTCATCACAAATTTCATGTGGGTTTTCTCAGTACCTTTCAAACTACCCATGCAAACCCTCCTCCGCCGTGACGGCGGAGGATTTCTTCTTCGCCGGGCTGGCCAAGGAGAGCAACACCGTCGCGTACGCAAACGTGGCCACGTTCCCGGGTCTGAACACCGTCGGACTCACCATGAACCGGGTCGACTTCGCCCCCGGCGGCGTCCGCAAGCCCCACGCCCACCCCGGCTCGAACGAGGTGGTCATGGTCCTCCAAGGAAAGCTGCTCGTGGGGTTCTTGATCAGCTCGAGGAACGTTTCATACTCCAAGGTGGTGAACCCGGGCGAGGTGTTTGTCATCCCCATGGGGATGGTGCATTTCCTGCAGAACGTGGGGACTGGGAAGGCTTGGGCTACAACCATTTTCGACGGAGAGATCATGTACAGTAGTGGCACCCTGCCTCTTTCTCCGGCTGGCTACCGTTCGAACCCGGCGATTCCGAGAAACATTCTGGCCATGATGAGACAACTGATGTATCTCGAGTTTATATGAAGCTACCAGTGCTATATAAACTCGCACGGTAGTGATCCTAGTTACTGGCGATTAGGTGTCAAAGAAGCCGATCCCTTCTTTCTGACTATAACCTTTGGCAACTAATCTAGCTTTATATTTCTCAATGGATCCATCAGGATTCCGTTTCCTTTTGAAAATCCATTTGCATCCTATAGGTCTAGACCCTGGAGGTAAATCAGTCAACACCCATGTGTTGTGTGAAAGTATGGAATCCATCTCACTTTTCACAGCTTCCTCCTATAAAGATGCATCACTAGATCTCATCGCCTCAGAGTAAGTTAAAGGATCATCCTCTATAAGGAAGGTATAGAAATCATCTCCAAAATTTTTCTCTATCCTAGGTCTCTTCCTCCTCCTAGGTTCAGTTTCAAGCAACTCACCAGTTTTCTCTATATGTGATTTTGATGACTCACCTACATCTAGTTTCCTCTTTTCTTTCATGGAAAAGATGTTCTCTAAGAACACAACATCATCGGATTCTTTGATTGTATTTACACTGACCTCTTGTATATCAGAGCGTATAACAAAGAACCGGTATGCATTGTTGTTTTCAGCATATCCTATGAAAGCAGCATCATAGGTTTTAAGAGTCACTTTCGTTGTTTTACTAGGATTAACTTTAACCTTAGCAAGACAACCCCAAACTCTAAAGTACTTAAGACTTGGTTTCCTACACCACCATAACTCATACGGAGTTTTTTTATAGTTCTTGTACGGGATACGATTAAGTATTTTACAAGTTGAAAGTAAGGCTTCTCCCCATAAATTGTTGGGAAGACCAGAACTAGACAACATAGAATTAATCATGTCCAAGAATGTTCTGCTCTTTCTCTCAGCAACCCCATTTGACTGGGGTGAATACGGAGCAGTGGTTTCATGAATGATTCCATGCTCCTCACAGAATTTCCCAAACTCTTCAAAGCAGTATTCACCTCCTCTGTCTGACCTAAGTCTTTTAATTGTCTTTTGGGTTTGGTTTTCAACTTCTGCTTTATAGGTTTTGAATTTTTCAAAAGCTTCATCTTTTGTTTTTATTAGATACACATAACAGTATTTTAACATATCATCGATAAAGGTAATAAAATACCTCTTACCTCCTCTAGTCAAGATACCGCTCATCTCACATATGTCACTATGTATCAATTCAAGTAAGTCAGAACTCCTACTGACTATCTAGAAAGGTTTCCTAGGTTGCTTGGACTGAACACATATCTAACATTTGTTATTCATATTTATGTTATACTTGGAAATTATGTCCAATTTCATCATTCTTTTAAGTGTGTTCGAGTTCACATGTCCTAGTCTTCCATGCCATATGTCATGGGAATTCGTGCACAAAAACAAAGATGAACTAACAGCTTTATTATCAGAGTGAACAGAAATTACATTGAGTTTAAATAAACCATCTATTACATAACCTTTGCCAACAAAGGAACCTCCTTTGGTTATTACAACCTTATTTGATTCAAACACCAACTTAAACCCTAATTGACTCAGAAGAAAACTGCTAACAAGATTCTTCAGAACATCTGGCACATGTTGCACACGATGGATTGTGAGAGTGTTCCCGGAGGTAAACTTCAACTTCACTTCTCCTTCTCCTATAACTTGTGCTACACTTGAATTGCCCATCGTCACAATTCTCCCTTTTACTTCCTGATAGGAAGAGAAAGGGAAAATATCAGAGCAAATATGAATAGTAGCACCAGTATCAATCCACCAATCGGTGGGTGTATATGTCAGGTTTAATTCACAGTTAGATGATACTAACCTGTCATTGGTTCCAGTAGAACTGGTTCCTGTTATCATGTTTGCCTGAGGGGTAACCATATCCTTCTGTTCTCCTGGATTATTTTTCCTATGCCTACACTGTTTGGCAAAGTGTCCAGGCTTTCCACAGACAAAACATGTTCTCTTGTTGCCATCCTTCTGAATCTTTTGTTTGGGTTTTGTAAATTGTCGTTTGTTTAGACTCTACTAAGTTGGCCTTTTCACTAACTTCTGCAGTAACGTCTGAATCCTTTTGATCTGTATTTTGGTTAAAAATTTACAAATCAAAACTGTAATTGGAAAGGTAATACCTGGTCCGAGGCGTGTAGTCACGAACTCTCAATATCAGAGCACTGGTCTGTGGAACCCAATTTATAGGGCTCCCTGGGCACTTGTGTGAAAAGACACTTTTGCCCACCAGTCCGATCTGATCGTTCATATCAAATGGAGGTGCCAAGTAACGAACCCAGGACCTCTGGTATGCTAATCAAGCACTTTACCATATGTAATACATCCCAATTGTGAAAATAAGATAAAACTTATAAAAAATAAATTAAAATGAATTACATCATTTTAAAACTACACAACACTATGGACGTCATTGTCGACGAGAAGCAGGGAAATGATATCTAATCTAAGTTCCATTCTTGAGTTCAGATACCATACGCATGCATGCATATAGATATATATGTATCTAATATCGACCTCTTCGTGATCTTTCTCTTCCACTCTATATCTCAGATATTATATATTGTTTGGGAAGAGATAATTAATTACATATATGGTGAACGTTCGACGTTCGACGTTCAAACCAGATAATATTAAAAAGATTGTCTAAATATTGTATGTTTTTATTATATGTTAATCAAATTTATCGTATGAATTTGAAGTTATAAGTATTAATATTAAGGATGGCAAGAGTTTTAATTTCAAATTCGGTATAAATATATTTTGCTTAGTCTTAAATTTGGAGGGGTATTTCATTTGAGTACCACACAAATTAAAAACTTCATTAATTTTTGTATTTATGTTAAGAATTAGAAGATGGTGAAGAAGAAAGAATGGAACTAAAGTTATAATATTGAATAATATTAAATGGGAAAGACAAAACAGGCTTGAATATTTTAAAGCAAGAAATTTTCTAAATCAGATGATCCCTCTCGATCATCAAGAAATAAATGAAAACCTAATACAAAAAGCAACCTACCTATATACATATATAGTTGAACTATAACAATCAAGCTGCCTAATTTTTAAACAATGTTAGCTGGGTGAAGCATTAAGTGACAAGTAGGAGCAAAGCACTGATCGTCTTCTTCGTGTGATACTAATTAACATCGTACATATATATATATATTACAATTAGAACACTATAAGAGGTCAGTTGCTGATTTCAAGCTCCAAATATTGTCTCCACAGATGTCTTCTTCTTATGGATCATCTCTCGTTTTTTTACTACTTATTCTCTCTTTGCCCAATATTAGTAGTAGAAGAACTGCAGACCATGACGAGGAGTACTCTATGTTACTGAAAGCAGATTCTCATCTTTCGAAGCTGGAATTGGCCAAGGTTGAAGGGCAAAAGCCTGAATTTCCCAAGGTTGAGCAGCGGAAGCCCGGTTTGAAAAACTTTGAAGTCCCAGTTCAGCTGCCTGCAGAGCAGCTTCCAGATTTTGAATATCCAGACCTGCCGGGACAGCCTCAATTTGAAGGTCCAAAGCTGCCTGAGCTGCCAAGGCCTGAAATGCCCAAGCCTACAGTGCCCGATATCCCTGATCTCCCAAAAACAGTTCCCTCAATCAGCAGCCCCTGAAAATTTCATGGCTGATATTAAATGAATTGCAGTAGTATGTACTTGGCCGATTTTCGATCTATTTGTTTCAAGAATATTGAGGATTGGAATGAAGGTTGATCATTAATTAGTTCAACTTCTTAATTTCCGTCCATACGTACATATATATCTTACATTAATGCAGAAGGAAAATTATGAAAGACTGGTCATGGCTTGCAAAAAGAAAAAACTTCTTAATTAATTACTAAGAAGTATATATGAAGGGTGAAAATGACTTTAGAATACCAATTTATATTTAATACCAAAAAATTTGTAAGCTAGGATCATTTTGGGGACCTTCCTGTATCTTGATGGCCTATTTTTAACCAAATTTGATGCTTGGACTGTAATTAATATTTAAGGGTGTTGACAAATGGTGGGTGGGTAGGTAGTCAGGAGTAGTTAACTAGAAATTATGCACAAGTTTGGTGATTGATTTGTTAGTGCTCACAAGCAAAGCTGCTCCGAAAAGTCTACATATGTATGGCTGTTAGAAGATCTGTTATCTACCCACACCCATCGATCTGCTGGTACTAAGACCAGCCTAGCGGCTCTTCAATCGCCACATTCATGGATAATTTTCAGCTGAGAGGAAGGTGAAGAACCCACTTCAGAATTCAAACATACTGAGCTATAAATACCAAAGATTTGATTGAAATATTCCTCCAACATGCACAGAGCCTCTCCCCAAGGCAAACAGCAAATTGAACTGTGAGTTTCATTTTCAGCTTGTAATATACTACGTACTGAATGCCATGGCTTCCTCTTGCACCATCCTTTTAACTCTCTTCTTTGCATTGCTCTCACTCAACAACGTTTCTGCTCGTCGTCTCCTACAAACACCAGCTGCACCAACCTTGCCCACCATTCCTTCCCTTCCTATGCCCACACTGCCACCATTACCATCCACTCAATTGCCACCATTACCGACCTTGCCGACGCTTCCAAAACCGTCGTCAATGCCGCCACTTCCGGCCGCCGCAGGTCCATTTCCCACCAATTTGCCTAAACCCACATTTACATTGCCCCCAATGCCCACCATTCCGAGCTTACCCACCGGCCTCCCAGCCCTGACTCTACCACCTTTGCCTTCGTCTCTCCCACAAATCCCTTCCATCCCTGCTACAATTCCTTCAATCCCATTTCTTGGTTCACCCCCTGCAGCACCCAGTCCATGAGAAGTACCTTGATAGATAAGGCGTGTTCTTCTTTAGATATATTTGCTAGTCATTAATTGCTGGAATTTGTGGATTATATATGTATGATTATTCATCTAATTAGGATTGTGTTCTTATATATGTATCCGTTTGAATCATGTCTACACTCAGTTAAGTATTGTTTATGTATTCTATCAATCTATGTATGTATGTAATACATGTGTTTGATACGTGCATGGAATAAAATTATTGTTTTACCAGATGTCAATGATTCAGTGTCCACACATTTCTTTTCTTACAAGCCAATTTATAGGTAAGGTGTATGATCAAATTCGAATTGTGACTGAAATATTTATATTTTTTAAATTAAATTTATTAAATGCTTGATTAAATCGAGGAGATATTCCTTGATTAAGAAAGCAGTTATAACAAATGATAGATTTACCGTCCTTTTAATATTGATATATAGTACAATCTGATTTCGATCGGTAGTATTTCACAAAAGTTATGATCTCCAGAAAAAATAATAATATAAGATCGATATTAATTGTTCATGACCTGATTAATTTACACTTAATTCAGATATGGAGATCGAAATTGCAATTGTGTAATAAAATTATAAAGAGGGTTAATACCTGTACTGCTTTTTCTCTTAATTTGAAATGACCTACAGGTAGATTATACCAGGATAAACGTGCCTTTGTTTATATCTATAGTGTTCTTGTTGATTAATATAATCAAATAACTCTTGCCAATAAACCTTTAACCACTTAGTTCCAACATTGTGGTAATTAAGTTATATAAAACTTTTGTTTTGTTACATTAATGACCATACGAACATGTAGCTCAATTGTCTATTACATCTTTATATATATGGCTTAATATGATCAAAATATCATATATGTCTAAGAAGGTAGCTTTTGAAATTGAATGTGTCTTATTTGAAAATTACCCATTAATTTAAAACTAAATCATAGACTAAAGCAGAGTATTCAGTATTCATAGCATTGTGGGTGATTAAAGTGTAAAGGACTGGAATTAATTACTAGCTAGATCTTTTCCTAAACTTTTGCCAATATTATGTCCAATTATACACTAACCTGCAGTCTGACCATTACCTCTAATATAACATACGCCCAAAATCACTTAATGTTATGTGAATCAATCAAATCTAAATGCTTGTACGGCGACCGAGAGTCATATATATCTCCAGGTAGGTGCTTGTTAGTTACAGGAAATTATACTGGATGTTAGGTTACCCATTTTCTGAAATACATTATTGATAATTTGATATAGTTATTTCATCATTAGTTCTGTTTTGTTTTTTAAGGGAGTAGCAATTGAGATGATTGAAAAAGCTTAATTAAGCTGGACCGACCGAATGCTTCTTTGGGAAATCACGCATGAAGTTAAAAATTAATAATTAATTTGTGATTAATACAATTTTTGTACTCTAATATTAGTTATTTAATATTTATTAGCTATTAGCACACTTGAACGTACACCGTAAAAAAATTTCATACATTGTTAGTGATAAATAAATATTTGATATTGCTATTAGAAAAATTATTAAAATGACAACAGTGTAGCAATATTAACACATAGTAATGATGTCACCTGCGACCCAATTGAACCAGAATCGAAGGTCAGTCCGGTTCTTATTAACTCAGACGCATTCATAATAACCAGCATTATTTTTTTTTATAAAAATATTAAATATATTTAATGTATAGAGCATAATATTCAATGGCTTAATCAATAGGTCCAACCCGGTCTAATCAGGTTCAACTAAAACTGGACATTCTGCCTAGGGGTGTAAATGAGTAATAATCAAAACGGGTAAGGATTATTCCGTTACCCGTTTTCGTTACCTGTTACGCCCCAATAAAAATCCCTTATTCCGTCACCCGAATTTCCAACCCGATTACCCATGGGTAATTGGGTAATCGGGTAAATAAATTGATAAATAATATTTTAATATATTTAATTATCTAACCCTTATAAATAAAAATATATATAAAAAACCTATAATTTGAATAAAAAAAATAGTATTAATTAAATTATAAAAAATAATTAGGGTAGGGAAAGACGATACGTCAAAAAAAGGAAAGACATAAATGAGATCAGATTGAAAAATTAGGGTAAGGTATGATAGGAATAATATATTAAAATAAAGGTCATAAAGTTTAAATAAATTACCAAATTACCATCCAGGTAATCGGGTAATCAGGTAAGGAATAACAATTATCCATATGCATTTCGATTAAGAGGCGAGTAATCGGGTAATTGGATAATCGGGTAATCAGGGAATCGAAACATAAAATTTTTATTTCTTATCCATCTGATTACCATTCGGGTAATCGGGTAATCGGTTAAAATTGGCACCCTTAATTCTGCCGATTTGAGGGCCGGATCTATTTTTAAAACATTGAAAGTCACCAATATAACAACAAGTTACAACTAAAAATTCAATAATATTACCAAAACATAACATATTTTTTATATGATGATAATTATTATATTAGGTTCATTCAGAATAATGATGCCAGCAAAATGGTGACTTACATCACCATATCCAAGAGCATTTGAGGACTCATAATTCATGACTCTCTTAGATTACAATGGTCAATCGTTTAATTAATGGAACTTTATATACTTTTCAATTGTATGGCATTGTTTCACCGAAAATCCGCCGGTTCGCGAAGGGGCACGACTGAGAGAGTAAATCGATTTATAACAGAGAATTTCTGTTACAACTTTGTATTTGAATATCTGGAATGCGAGTACAATCTTCTAGTCTTCCTCTGATTCGATCTCCATGTGAATTGATGAAGTTTCGGCTTCTGGCGAATTGACGTCGAAATCCAAGTTTCAGAGCGTGTGCACGAACGATGACTGTTTTTTCGGTCGGACGGAAGTGTTTGTGTTCCGCATGCATCGACTTGTTGATGTTGTCGGCGAACGTGTAGAGCTACTCCGGTCGAACGGGTGAATCTCGACGAACTGCGAGTTGCTTAACTTCTTTGGCTCGAAAGAGTTTCTGTGCATGAGAGCGTTTCTAGATGAAGGATTTTCGAACCCTTTCGATAGAATGTTTCAGGCTATTTGTAGCCGGTTCTATCCAGTTGTTGGGGGTCGATCCTTGGAATGGGGATCACGATCCCCTTTCTGCTGCTTTTGTTGAGATGGGAGGAAGACTTGGGCGCTCCTCTGTTGGATCCATCGAATGAGGATCGTCGATGACTTTTCTCAGCTTCTACCGTTGGCGACCAAGCTTGGTCATTTAACCGTTGAAGTGATCGCATCATGGCATGGCTGCTGACTGGTGCTGACGCGGCGACTTATTGCTGATTGGGGGAATGACTATATCGATGACACAGCAATGCGAATGGGTCTGGCGATGGGCTGTGACAGATGTCTTCTAAAATCGACGGAGCCTACCCATGACGATCGACTGCTGGATTGATGGGCGTTTGGGCTCGTCGCATTTGGGCCGATCACATTTTGGTGCATTCAGATTGCCCCCTTCGAGAATTGATCATTCAGAGAGAACGAGCAAGTTTCGAATGTGAAACACGCACACGCACGCAAGCGACGCATTTTTTTTTTCTTTGGGACCCTCTTACTCTTTTAGGGTCGTTTATCTTTTCGTGTACGTCTCTTTTTCTGTCCTCTTACTCTTTTAGGACAGTCTTTATTTCTTTCTGTACACTTGTATCTTGTATATATTTTTTTCTTTCTTTTCATCTCTTTTTTTTGGCTCTCTTGTTGTTTTAGAGTTGTTTGCTTTTTTATTTTCTCTTTTTTTTTTTTGTATACGCATACATATGTAGTATATGTACGGTATGTAAAGAGACGATGAGTACCTGAGCAGAGATGTTGTTCAGGTTTGAGTGACGACGTTGAGTTGAAGTCAACTAAACGAGGTCGTTACCTGCTTGAGTGTTGTAGTCGAATGTTGCTTTGGCACCTCAGAGAAGACCAGTTAATTGGCTGATTCTCCTACCAATCGCTACGAATTTTGATGACTTCGGCAAGTTTCGGCGACTCTGGCCGTCGCGCCGGACAAATATGTCTTGAACCGAAGTGAAGCGTAACTGCTCCGCTTTGGCTTGATTGCATTTCGCGACCAGGCGACCCGCTTCTCGTCGAACTTCAGACTTAAAGAAAGAGGTAGATGAAGTAGAGGAACAGAGTCGGTCGCGCAGGAGAGAAGTGTAGCTTCGGCGACCTGGTCATCGCACCGGAGAATAAGAGCGCATCCGTTTCGACGAATTTTGGCCAACTTAATTTTGGCGACACCCCTTCACGCTGCGTCGAAGGATTGGCGCGGGTTGAGTGAAGCGTGATGGGCTTCAACTCAGTTTGCGCCTCTTCTTTCGTGGTGAGCTGCACGATCTTTGGTGGAACGACTTTGTTGTTTTTGGACATCGCACCGAAGAGGAGCGCGAACTGAAGTGAAGCGCAGAGGTTTCGCTTCAGCTCGCCCAATCTCTTGGCGCAATGAATTGTTCTCGGCGAGCTTCGCATTATCGCAGTGCTTCGTTGGAATGGTTGTAGTGGCTCCAATAGTTATAATCATCATGCTGGGGAAGAAGTACTTACCCGGACAAAGTTGGGTAGGTCATATTTCGGCTCCTTCAAGCTCTATGCGAGGCAAAGAAGTTTTATATGATCCCGATTGGCGTGCCAGGAAGAGGACGCACGCCAGAGTGGGTGCGATGGGGCCCGCCCTGGCCAAGATGAACCTCCCAATGAGTTGGAATGCTTCCCCTAGCTTGTTTTGTCGAAATTGGCTTTATATCTCCCGTCGACAGTTTGGCTTCAGCGCAGATTTCAGGAGTGATTGAGGTCAGAGAGCATGGGTCCCACTCAGACTAATCTAGCGCCTCCCTCTCTACCCACGATTGGGATCCCTCCAATTTGCGCGGTAGACTCCCTTTTAAGAGGGGAAAATACCAATCCATTTCCCACGAATTTAGGAGGGTTTGGTTGACTTCTTCAAGTATTGCATCTTCTCCTTCTGGGCAATTTCTACAAATTTAAGTATTCCCTGAGTGACTGCGACCTGCTGCCTACGACTTGCGACTTGCTGCCTGCGACTTGCGACTTGCTGCCTGGGACTTACGACTTGCTACCTTGGCTCTTTTGTGTATGCGACTTTCTGACTTCGCCAGCTTGCCTCGAATTTCATACAGAAGAGTCTATTTCGTCTTCTCCGCATATCTGCGAATAGAACTACATTGAGTGTCCACAAGTGCATTTCTCGCGACTCATGACCCTCCTCGATTCCGACTTGAATTCCTCCTAGACTCTCCAAGAATCACGAATCAAGGAACGTGCATTTTCTTCTCTCCCGACAGTCTCTGATCGACTTCGAGTCTGCCGGGTACCCACTCTCTTTTTTTTTTCTTCTTTCCTTCCCTTCATTCTTCTTCTTTTTCTCTATTCTCATGTTTGACTCCTCCCTCTCTCTTTCACGAATTTTCTCTCTTTTTCTCCCTCTCAAGCCACTCTCTATTTTTTTTCTTTCTCTCGGTTCTCTCTATTTCTCTTTTTTTTTATTTTCGAATGTTGTCTCCTTTTTTTTTTTGTACTCCAGGTGTTCGTCAATTTGTCAGTATGACTGAGTGACGGCCCTCAGTGTGTCGTTCGGCCCAACAGTCGAGTGCAGCAATGTTGTGTCGCATCTGGCTTGGTTGCCAGGTGCTGGAATTCTATTTTGGCCGCATCCGGTTTGGTCGTCGGGCGCAAACTTCTGAACTGCACTCGGCTCGGTCGTCGAGTGCTAGACTTTTTTATTCGGTCGCATTCGGCTTGGTCACCGAGCGCAGAATTTCTGTTTTGCGTTCGGCTCGGTCGCCGAGTGCTGAACTTAGTTATTTGGTCCGCGTCGCTTGGCAGTGCGTCGGTATGGCTTCGTGTCATGCTTTCGGCTTGGTCGTCGTATGAAGCTTCTGTGTCATGCTCGGCTCGGTCGCTGAGTTCTGGACTTTTTGATTTGGTCGGGTCTGCCTTGGTCGTCGGGCGCTGCAGTTCTGTTTTGCGCTCAGCTCGGTTGTCGAGTGCTGAACTTTTTTATTTGGTCACCGGGCGCGAAGCTTTTGTTCAGCACTCGGCTCGATCGCCGAGTGCTGGACTTTTTGATTTGGTCGCATCCAGCTTGGTCGTCGGGCGCTGCAGTTATGTTTTACGCTCGGCTTAGTCGTCGGGCGCAGCAGTTATGTTTTGCGTTCGGCTCGGTCGCTGAGTGCTGAACTTTTTTATTTGGTCGCGTTCGGCTTGGTCGCCGGGCACAAAGCTTCTGTGTCACGCTCGGCTCAGTCGTCAAGTGCTGGACGTTTTGATTTGGTCGCGTCCGGCTTGGTCGTCGGGCGCAACAGTTGTGTTTTGCGCTCAACGCGGTCACCGAGTGCTGAACTTTTTTATTTGGTCGCGTTCGGCTTGGTGGCTGCTGAAAGCCGTATGCACCGCTTCGGCTCGATCGCCGAGTGCTGGACTTTTTGATTTGGTCGCGTCCGGCTTGATCGCCGGACGCGAATTTTTGTTTTGGTCGCGTCTGGCTCAGTCGCCAGCGCAAGGCTTTGTGCTGCGCTCGGCTCGGTGGCCGAGTGCTGTACTTTTGCTTTGGTCGCGTCCGGCTCAGTCGTCGGGCGCGGAGCATTTGAATTGTGCTCGGCTCGGTCGTCGGGTGCTGAATTTTTTGTGTTGGTCGCGTCTGGCTCAATCGCCGGGCGCAGAGCTTTTGTTTTACGTCCGGCTCAGTCGCCGGCGCTGAAGTTCTGTTGTGTCGCGTCCGGCTCGGTCGTCGGTCGCTAAACTTTTGCGCTGCGCTCGGCTCGATCGCCGAGCACTACAATTTCGTTTTGATCACCAAGCGCTGCAATTTCGTTTTGATCGCGTCTGGCTCGGTCGCCGATCGCGGAGCTCTTGAACTGCGCTCGGCTCGGTTGTCGGGCGATGAAGTTCTGTTGTGTCGCGTCCGGCTCAATCGTCGGGCGTTGAACTTTTGTGTTGCGTTCTACTCGGTCGCCGAGCGCTATAATTTCGTTCTGGTCGCGTCCAGCTCAGTCGTCGGGCACTAAACTTTTGTTTTGCGCTCGGCTCGGTCGTCGGGCACTGCAAAATTGATTTGGCTGCGTCCGGCTCGGTTGCCGAGCACGGTGCTTTAGTTTTGCGTTCGGCTCTGTCGTCGGGCGTGGTGCTTTAGTTTTGTGTCCGGCTCGGTCGCCATGGCGCTGAAATTTTGTTTTGGCTGCGTTCGACTCGGTCGCCTAGCGCGAGGCTTTTGTGCTGCACTTAGTTTTGGTCATGTCCGGCTCGGTCGCCGGGCGCTGAACTTTTGTGCTGCACTCGGCTCGGTCACCGGGTGTGGAGTTCAGAACTGCACTCAGCGCGGTCGTCGAGTCCTGTAATTTTTTTTCGGTTGCGTTCGGCTTGGTCGTTGGGCGTAGAGTTTTTGTGCAACGCTCGGCTCAGTCGTCGAGTGTTGTAATTTTGTTCTGATTGCATCCGGCTCGATTGACGGGGGCTGAACTTCTGTGTTGTGCTCGGCTCGATCGCTGAGTGTTGTGATTTTGCCTTGGTCGCGTCCGGCTCTGTCGCTGGGCGCGGAGCTTTTGAATTGCGTTCGGCTCAGTCGCGGACGCTCAAGTTTTGTTTTGGTTGCGTCCGGCTCGATCGCCGGGCGTGGATCTCTTGTGTAGCGTTCGGCTCGGTCGTCGAGTGTTGTAATTTCGCTTTGGTCGCCGGGCACGGTGCTTTTGTGCAGTGCTCGGCTCAGTCGCTGAGTGCTGTAATTTTGCTTTGTTCGCGTCCGGCTCAGTCGCCGGGCGCGTAGCCTTTGTGCAGCACTCGGCTCGGTCGCATGGGCACTGAAATTTTGTTTTGGCTAAACTTGTTGGTCGTTTCTTCGGGAGACTCATTTTGCGATGAATCGGCCTACATTCCGCGACTCGCCGAGGGGCGATGGTGGGGCAGATGTAGGTGGCCGAGGGCTGCCGTTTTTCTTTTTGTATTCGGCTAGATGACCGAACTTACAAGAGACTTAGTGTACTCTCGACTATTCGCCTTCTCCCTTTTACTCGATTTTTTTTCTGCGTCTGCTCTTTTTTGTCGCTGGCAATTTTGTTTTTTGCGACTGCTTCTTTTTGTCGCATGCTGATTTTTTTTGAATTTTGTGTCTTTTTTTTTAAGAGAAGTTACATACCTGAGTATGATTTGTTGCATCCGTCCCGACGCTTGCCGGTGCAGGCGGTGGTGCGGCAGAGTTGTGCCAATTTAAATCTAGAAGTCTCATGGCCGGACACGACTTGCTTGCCAAGTTTTCGAAGAGTTGCAGCTCGCTGGTGTGACGGTGTTGCGACGGAATTGGATCGGTTGATTGAACTCCCCTTATGTCGAACTCGAATTCTGTTTGGCTTTGTGCTCTTTGCGTCGATCCGGCTCGGACTCCGGGTTGCGACTTGTTGGTCGCTCCGTGGTTTGCCATTGCAAGCAGTGTTGCGATGAAGTTGACCTCCTTTGTCGAGTTGTTGGTCGTCCCGCGAAGAGCCTTGTTTCTCAACCAATTGGCGCACAGTCTGTCGCTCGTCAATGGGCGGTGGTGCAGCAGAATTGTGCGACAGAGAGTTTGCTAGCCGAACTATCAAGAGAGTCGGTGTACTCTTCGACGATTGCCTTCTCTTTTTTTCTTTTTTTCTCCATTCATTTTTTATCAGCGACTGATCTTTTTTGTTGCTTGCTTTTTTCTTTTTTACTTACGCTACTCTCCCTTTTTATGTGCGACCTCGATTTCTCCTATCTCTGGTCACTGGAGAAGCATATATATAAATTTTTTTTTGTTGAATTGAGAAGGAAGTGAGTTGCATACCTGATTTCGGTTCGACTGACGGTTTTGACGCTTTGCTGCAGATGGCTCATACGACCTTCTGCCAGCTCGCGGAGAGTTAATGTCCTCTACTGTCGGATTTTGCCCTCTCTTTGAATGTTACCTGAACTTCCAACAACAGCAGGGGCTACGGAAGGGCAAATTTTTCAGCACCGCTGTAGGGCTGATTTTGCCGACGCAGAGTTTCTGTCCGTCGTGGATCTCGGTGCACCGAAAGTGGTGGACGACATGCGCCTTTACCTCGACAAGTTGAGAGAGGTAGGCTATGACACTTCCCCACTCGAGTAGCTGGTCGATGATATTTCGACGGGGGTCAAGTGTCTGTAGAGGTCGGGCGATTCCCTTAAAGGGAGCATCCGCCTTGACGGAAAACTTGTCGAAGGAGCTGAAGTTGCGAAGTTGGTTCGGCTCGCGACGACCCAGCTCGACCATCGGATGGCTAGTTTCGACATCGAACTGGCAGAGCATGAGTTGGCCAGATGAGGAATCTAACCTTCACAAGTGACTCGCATTAGGCTTGTCTTGCGTCCCTTGACCTCAAGATTGCGACCACTAAGAAGGACCTCAATGTCGATGATGTGGAGATCCTTGCAATCCAGCGACAGCTGGCAGAAATCCGCGTACGACCCACTGTTAGCCAGGTAGAGGAGAGGAAGTTGGCAGCTTTCCGTACCGACATCTCCAAATTGAAGCAGATGGTTGTCGGCTTCGAACTTCCTTCACCTTGATTTCTTGTATTTTTTTTCTCTCCAGGCAGCTGGAGACTTCTTGAATTTTTTTTTCATGTGTATGCTCGGGCTTTGGTCTGCCCCTTATTGAATACGACAACTTTATTTTTTTTTCAATGACCTTTTCTTTTTTTTCACTATTCAAGAGTGAAATTGTTTGAGGAATCTACCATTTACAATAGGCAATTTCGAGCCGTCTACCGTCATGAACTTTAGCAATGGCCGTTCTTAATGTATAAATGATCACTGGGGCTCTGCTATTCTTTTGCGAGCTCTGGTCAATGGCAGCTTTTGTGTGAATGGTCACCGGACCTCTGCTTTTTTGCGACGAGCCTTGGCTGACTGAGACTTGGTGGACATCGGTGGATCGACCAGTGATTCGAATCGGCTTCTTCGTCTGATAGCCGAGGCCGTGTCGATTTTTTGGAATCCAACACACTTCTTTCCTTAGTTGTTTCTGTGCAAGAGTTAGAACCGGAAGAGCAGCCGACGACTTCACGTGCAACTGCTCTTTAGAGACGTTGCCCCCTGCTTTGGCCATCACCCGTAAGCATTCGAGTCAAAGCCTTCCGTCGTCCGGGTCATTGGCAGCCGTTCGGGGCTCGGGCACTTTTTTATGACACTCCGGTCCTCGAGCTTTGGCAGAGGCAGAGTGACTCCTTCTTTGAGCAGAGTCGGTTCGACGTTGCAGCAAACGACGAGAGGGGCTTCTCCCTCTGTTCTCTGCGACTGAGGAATGTACCTAAGTATAGGCACATTGCACTTCGTCGACACCAGTTTTGTCGATGAGGTCGCCTGGTTGTTGTGCGCCAATTGTTAGGGCGGCACGACTATCAGCACCAAGTTGTTCTTTGGCGTTTGTTTCAGCGGAACAACAATTTTGGTATTGGGTGTTTGACCCGGCTAGGACGATGATTTGACGGTCGGCCTTGTCGTTAGGTAAAACTTGGCGTCGGCAAATGAAGCTTCGGCCTCAGTGAACGGACTCTCGTCGGCATACATCGTCTTCTGTTCGTCATCCTTACAGTACTTGAAGCACTGGTGAAGCGTTGAAGGCATGACCCCGTTGGTATGGACCAGGGTCGACCCAAGAGCAAATTGTAAGATGTTCTTGAGTCG